>OX243813.1:26900234-27500234 GCA_945859605.1 Lumbricus rubellus | reverse complement strand
CAAAGAAGAAAGGTATCAAGATTTCTAGCTAATACTACTACGTGGTAATTTTTGTGTGTCATTAAGCACCGCCTTCTAGTCCGAATCTGGGGCTGAAATTTGGTCTCAATAATACTAATAACAAGTCTAACAAACTGGGACTTAGTCTTGGATTCTAGCTTGAATTTCATTTTTTTGGACCACACTACTGTAGATAGTGTATGCACTGACAACACTGTATAATAGTACATGTATATTGTATAGTCCGACTCCTACTCCTACACATGATTGTATTAAATATAAACTGAAGACATGCAGAAGGCTTTATCAGGCGCAGGCTATAGGCCCTATATATAGAGTATAACTTAACAACAGTCGGCGTTGCATGGGAGCGCTGGTGTAGCCTAGTGGTGGTGTCGTTGCATTGAAGCCGAAAGGTTCGAGGTTCGAATCCACCTCAAGTTGCCGCGTAGTGACCTTGGGCAAGTCCTTCACTCGCAGTTGCTCAGCGCTTCGGCGTGAAACTCCGATGCAGTGTCCGCGCTGTAGTCGGGAGCGCCTCTGAGTAGCGGTTGAGAGCTGGAAGAGGCGCTATAACAAGTGCGCATACAAACAAATATAATAATAGACATAACATAAAAATTATTATTATTTGTAGCAACGTTGACAATTCTCCGTCGGAGAGACGGTGAACGGCGAATTAAAGAGCGACGGAGATAATATTCTGTTACGAGACACGTTGATGCCTGGACTCATTCAGCATAGGACATATAGGACATTGCATGACTGAATGCTACTGCAGTATACATGCATACATGTATACTGCATAGCCTACTATGCACGTATGCAGTATGCTATCCCTGCAGCCTGCATGTTGCCTGTCTGCAGTCGCTTGGCAACTGCAGAAGCACTCGCTGAGCAACGGTGGCGTGGTAATATACGGTGGACAAGAAGAGGATCGGATGTGAGTTGAGGTGGAAAAAGTCAAGGACGCCGTCTCTACAGAAAAACCGGATTAATAGTTGATGTATGTATCATGTATGTATACACTAACCGACATCATTGTTGTTTTTTCGATTGTTATAATACATAAACATATATATATGCAGCCTCAGGGCGAGAATTGCCGGGGGATTGGGGGGGTTCATCCCCCCAGTCTTTCTCAGAGCCACATGTTAAAGTATGTTTTTCATACCCCAATTTCAAGTTTATCATAGGCCAACCCCCCAGTTATTTTTCCACAATTCTCATACTGTGCAGCCTAAACACGAAGATGGTGAAGTAGAACATGCCATTAAGCAGGTGACCTAAGAGACAGCAGCAATGATTGTGAAGACGTGTCATCGACTTCATTTTCTTAGACTCGGCATACGACGGCGGCTGACCATCAGTTGCCAGTCCTCTCCCTCGATCACCGTCTCAACTTCCCACCGACCAGTGACCAGACTACTCATTATGGCTTATTACCTGACTCTATTATTATAGGGTATCAGGTAGGTAGAGCATGCAGATATCACGAACCAAAGTTTTGCCCTGCAGGTGGAGACTTAAACCTCAGACTTTTCTCGCCTGACAGTCTATTGCGCTCGACATTGTACAGGTTACATGTACCACACACTGCATGTCTATCGCTTACTCTAGCCAAACAGTAATTCATTCATTCATTCATTCTGAAATTTATGTAGCGCCCCTTAAAGAAAAGCTACTCAGAGGCGCTCCCGGCTCCAGCGCGCCCTCTCAAAGTTTTAAGTTTGCTACGGAAGGATCCTTTAAACACGTATAATAATTTAAACGTTCAATATTGCACATACATAGCCACGATCGTATTTTTCCGGTGTATTTGAATTATTTTTAATATTTATAATCGCCCTTCGACTTCAATTGCACAATTGAATCACAAGACGTTTAACTGTATACATTATGTATAGGCATACGTCGTCATCATATCATCGTCTTCTTCATCGTCTTCTTCATCGTCGTCATCATCATCATCATCATCACCATCATCATCATCATCATCATCATCATCACCACCACCACCACCACCATCGCCGCCGCCGCCACCACCACAAGCACCATCACCATCATCACCATCATCATCATCATCATCATCATCATCATCATCGTCGTCGTCGTCGTCGTCGTCGTCATCATCATCATCATCATCATCATCATCATCACCACCACCACCACCATCACCACCATCACCACCACCACCACCACCACCACCACCATCACCACCATCACCATCATCATCATCATCATCATCATCATCATCATCATCATCATCACCATCATCATCACTACTGAACAACCCTCTTCCAACACATGTTTTTATTCATGCATAATTGCATATGCCATAGCACGGTTATATTGCAGAGCAGCCTAACACTCACCAGTCCATGGCGGGTAAGGGAATGGTCTCCAGCTATAGATTATAGCTGAAAATATAAGCGGATATTTCCCAGCGAATAACTATATATATATATATATATATATATATATATATATATACATATATATATATATACCGGGTGGCGCATAAAAAACGTCCCCAAACTTTGTTAATCTGGCAAAGATCTAATTTCAGAGATATCAAATATTAATTTACACCAAAATGTTAAGCAATCATTTCTGTGCACACATGTCAAATTTCAAGAGAGTACGTTTATTATATCACACTCTGCGGCAAGGTTATAACGTCTTACCTGCTAAAATATTTTGCACAAACCTACGTCATTAAAAACGTTCCCAAACGTTGTTAACCTGGCAGGCTGGCAATTAAACAATTTTAAAGATAAACTAAATCATAGTACATCAAACTAATCATAATTCATATTTGTACAAAACAGTCAAATTTTAGGCCAAAATACTCAACCGTTTGAGAGAAATTGTTGTTAGAACTGTATGACCCATGGCCAAAATTTTGCACAGTTGTTTAATGATGATGTTTTACGCGAGAAAATGTTTGATTGATCCTCCGCTTTCTCTTGTAACGATCCTTAAACGCTATTTCCACTGTCCTGTTGACTTCTGTAGGCCTATTTGTGTGTCGTCTAATAGAGACCATTAATGTTTTACTTCAATGACCTGCTTAAGTTCGTTAGCATTAATTTTAGAAACGGTTTTCTGCGACCAGCATACACATTACACAAGCTCCTTTAGGGCGCTCCATGCATAGTAGACCATAGGATTTAGATCCGGAGAGTTTGGAGGCCAGGCATCACTGTGGATAAAATCAGGGATGTATGCTTGAAGAAATTGTTGATCCAATCTGCAACGATGTGAAGGAGCACTGTCTTGTTGAAAGATGTAGGCCTAATTGTCATCAGGATTGAGTCTACGTACTAGGCCTATACGACGTTCGGGAATGAGCTTATCGCGTAACAAGCCAACGTAATAGGCCTACTCTCCATAATTGACTTTGGTTTTCCGAGGATCAATGACGATGATGTGTGTTTTACCGTGCATCGAAACTCCAGCAGATGCCATTAATTTTTTTAGAGAAACTACTAGTCTCATGATAAAGTCTTACTGGCGCGATTATTGAAGACTTTCGTTCGCGGCGAAATAAATGACGTAGTTTTGTGCAAAATATTTTAACAGGTATGACGTTATAACCTTGCCGCAGAGTGTGATATAATAAACATACTCTCTTGAAATTTGACATGTGTGCACAGAAATGATTGCTTAACATTTTGGTGTAAATTAATATTTGATATCTGTGAAATTAGATCTTTGCCAGGTTAACAAAGTTTGGGGACGTTTTTTATGCGCCACCCGGTATATAATAGTCGCCGATTAATAACATCAGAGAGTCGGGTGATGAGTGACACCCTCTCCCCTTGTCAAATATCGTGGACACCCCGATGACAGGGAGGTGACATATAGGCCTATGGCAACTTGGCAAGTACATGCCGCCGTCGTCATTAGACAAAGACTGGCCCGACTGTGGAGTGAGTGACAGCGGAAGGATATTGGAGCTAATGGAGCGAACCCTGCAGCTGTCAAATCCCGGAAGAGACGGAGACAACAGCAACAGCAACAGCAACAGCAACAGCAACAGCAACAGCAGCAGCAGCAGCAGCAGCAACAGCAACAGCAACAGCAACAGCAACAGCAACAGCAACAGCAACAGCAACAGCAACAGCAACAGCAACAGCAACAGCAACAGCAGCAGCAACAGCATGCAATTGTTGTCTGTACCAAATCGACCACCTGTCAGCCTAACACGTGATGCCCGGCAAGACGTGTTGGAGAAATTCACTGTGCCAATTAATGTTATTGTTGAGGACGTCGATGTCGTCCTTGCAGGTGGTAGGAAAGAGCGCTTCTTCTTCTTGAATTATAATATATATATAGGCCCTATATATGTACTTATATATATATATATATATAAGCCTATTCGTTTGATGCGAAAAACAGGTTGACAAGACCGCAACTCAGTTACATGGAAGGGAAGTAGCCTACTGCCGCAGTACTACGGGTTATAAGAAATAAGATACGGTCAAACTATTGGCGAATGAGACAATAGGCTCGAGATTGTGATTGTACTAACATTTTCAACTCAAAACTGCACCTTTTCGTCGTGCTATAGAGTTCAGTATCAAAGCATTCAGGATGCTATTGCTCTCAGTTATCTGGTATATATCCCTGCGGAATAGCACTCAAGGCTGTAGCTATAGGGAGTGTTTTGAGTGTTTGAACACCCTCTCCAATGAAAAAATGTAAAAAATTAAATAACGCATATGATAGCACTTGATGTAAGAACTATGGTGTGTAATGTATGGGCCGCCCAGAACCCGCTATGAAAGCTCACGACGCTTCTCCAAACCCCTTATCTAACTATAGTGACTTAGTCAGTGGATTCGGTTGCTTGTGGGTTGCCCACGGACCACGGTCGAGTAAACACTAAACACTAGGCCTACCCCCGAAATAAGATCCTGGCTACGGCCTTGCTAGTCACTAGAGTGATTTCAGGGCGGTCTCGAGAACTATTCGAAATCCATGAAGCAATGAGGTTTGCCAACTTGCAAGTAGAATTGCTGATTTAGCTAACTAAGGCAGGCCTATAAAAATATAGTTATGCTCTCTTGCGAAGCTCATCAATGTCATCATAAAGCGCTTCGTGGTTCCCGAGTCATCCATAGCACAACCGATAGCAGTTGCACCAATCAGTGATCTAGAGAAATAGGCCTATAGGCTACGTTTGAAAAGTTATTAGAGTAGGTCTATAAGTACAGCGTTTTATCAGAAAAGTATTTAGGCCTGTATGGGGGATAAAGAGAGGATAAACAACAGAACTTTAGTTTTTAACATGAACAATTAGTGGTTCCAAAAGTAATCAGATACTTCAAGTCAAATTTTACCCAATTATAATAAGAGTGTGACCAATGAAAAACACTTGGTCATCTGATCATCTTATTGCTGCTATGTAGCCTAAACAAAAAAAATGACTGCCGTTTTCTTATATATTCTTTTACTTCAATTTTTTTTCGTTGCTGAGTATATCCTTAATATAGGAATATCATCATGTTCAGACTACCACTGTGCCTAATCAGAGTGCAGTTCTGGGTTATTTCATAGAATGATGTGAATTGTCGTTGTTTAGCCTTATTTGGCCGGCGGTAGTTGGTCGCTGGCTCTCACTAATTGGGACCCATCTGGCATTTTCAGACTGCAGTCGTCGTCGACCCTTATCAGAAAGACAATTTCCGTTTAATTTGCGTCGAGTCAAGATTTACTTGTACTTCCGACCAGAGGACATCATGTTTCATATTTGACTTCATATTTGATATTTGGTCATGCAGCGAATATAGGCCTGCCTACAGACATGCATGGTAAATATGGTTAGCTCCAAACCTCCAATATCCATGACGTGCAATGTTTTGTTATTATTACTTGATGCAATAAAAACTGTAGTCATATATAATTTTATATATATATATACACACACACATATATATGTGTATATATATATACGTATATGCATACATGTATAGGCCTATAGCCTATTATCCGCTGCATGACTATAATATGTATAGCTGTATGCATATATTCGTCTATTTGGAAAAGACAGACACATCTACAGCCTATTCTCTTACTGGCCAACACCAACTAATAAAATAATGTTTCATAGATGCAATGACATAATAATTAATTAGCCTATAGGCCAAAAAAAACCAAAACAAATAAATATTTGTCTAAATAAATAAACTCCAGTTTATATTGTAATTTATAATGACAGACTTGACAGTGTCGGCTACTTTCAATTCAAATAAATTATGCTTAAAACTGAAAATATATTTTTCAGCTGGAGCAAAAATAATTGTGTCACATTTCATCGTAGGCTATTTCAGTAGAAATGATATAAAATTGCATTTTCAGTGCTAGCATTTATTTTTATAATATGCACACATTTATTGATCCTATAGTTAGCACTAATGGGCTAAATCTATAAGCTTAGACAGACGAGGAACCTGCTGCTGGGTCTAATAAGAAGCACATACGATGCAGCAGCTTGCTGGAGAAGAGTGGAGATCATCGCAGACAAATTGCTCTTAATGCGAGGAGCAGCGCAGGAATTAGGTAAAGACAGAAATCAATATTGGACCGAAGAAAATTACGTAGACCTATATTATATGGACGAGGAGTTTCGCTCGATGAGACACAATCAATTAATACGTTTTACAGCCATAGGCATACAGCCAGCTATACGCTTGACAGAGGATAATTAATCGCCCGAAACGAGCAATTAGGCTAAGAGGCTTATTTGCTCGAGCAATTACGCTAAGAGCCTAAGAGGTTAGTTTTTCAAAGATAACAATTGAAGGTGACGTGAGCACTTTGCGAATTACTGCTGAACTTTCCACCAACCATGCATTCGAAGTGACAATATCCTGGATGATTCCCGTGTGGAGATCAACAGTCCAGAGGTTACATTGTATTGTATTTAAACATTTATGAAACGCCTCTATGGTAGGGTACGTGAACCGTTCAGAGGCGCTCCCAGTGCGCAAGGCCCCGAGGGAGGAAGCAGGTTTTAAGAAGAGACACAGCAGAGGAGAGACTGCCAGACATAGAGCGAACAGAAGAAGAAAGAGCATCTCCGAGACCAACTGAGGCAAATAACTGGCATTTGCTGTTTTAGAAATACCAATTGATGGAATATCTATAGGCTATTTTCAACAACTTGTGTAACTTTTCCCTTGTTTGTAGAATTGCAGCCTACGTGTATTTAGAAGTGGCATATAGAAGTAGAGTCATATAATATATGATCTACTCCGAATCCATGCTGATATGAATATAAGCTTATAGGTCTATAAAATATTTCTTGAAGCGACCTATCAGACCTAATGGCCGTGTAGTCTAGTATACATTAACTTTCCAATATTTCAGCACAACGAGGCATGCAGTATATATTATAGGATACCTTTTCCTATACACAGAAAAAACTGCGACACTGGATAAAGGAGGAGGGCGACACGGATCATCTCTGTTATATGGCAGTGTCGTGCAACAAGCTACCGTACTTAGGGAAACAGTGCCAAGTGTAATTCGAACAAACAAGAGGTGTCTATCCGACTCTATATAGCGCAGAATTGCAATAGCCATATCCGCCTCGTCTCCATGAATAAAAGAAACATATGGCGCCATAAAATTCAGCTGAATAACGTTCTGTATATGATGTATATTACACGTCGTGTTGCTGTTGCTGCTCTTATAGTGTAACAGTGAATTATGAATGACGTGGATAACCACGGCGACACATAGGAATCTCTTTGCTGTTGACACTGCCAGACGGCGTCTGAGGAGCATCGAGTAAAATGCCTATAGTATAATATATAGTAAGCTTATATACATGGAGCGCAAACAGCAACGGTAGCCTAATTGTATCTGCTGCTGTAGACCTACAGGGTGGGCCAAAAAAAGACCCCCCCTAAGATTTTTGCCAATATCTTGAGCAAAAGTAAAAATTTCGAAATGAAATTTTTACAGTCTTAAAGACAATTCATATTTATTCAAAAGTTATGCCCTCTCTCCTTCTGTTCGCTCTACACTTCTTTCTGGTAGTCTCTCCTCTGCTTTGTCTCTTCTCAAAACCTGTTTCTTCTCGCTGGGCCTTGCGCACTGGGAGCGCCTCTGAACGGTTCACCCTACTAGAGGCGCTTTATAAATGTATAAATACAATACAATACAATATTTACACCAGATGGCCAGATTTCATTATAATATTTCAAACAGAACAAAAGTTAGGCCACTTTTAGTGAAGCCACCCACCGTTTTTTGACGATTCAAAAACCCGACGCAAAAAATGTTTTTAAAATTCAACTCAATTATTCTGGCCAATATCTTGGCCAGAAGTAAGAATATCAAAATGAAACTTCACACTTAAGGACGATTCATATCCACACATTATGGCCCGATTTGATAAAAATATTTATAACACAACAAAAGTTATAAGACTGTTAGTGAGACCACCCCCCATTTTGTGACGTTTCAAAGACGTAACGCAGCAAAAAGTAGCAAAAACAAGATTTGATTAAGTCTCATCTCAAGTAATTGTTATCAAATAGGCTTCGTATTGCCAGAGGATCATTATTATTACTATTTAAAAAATAAACAGGGTACCAGCGTAGCTGCACGTCACTGAGAAGTCACTTAGCAAGATGACATCAAATTGGTAAATAAGGAATCTGTCAGATTAATCAACAGGTCCATCAAGAACTTTGCAAATAGACTCAAAAGGAGTTTTGGTACTGGTGGTGGGCACATTGAACACAAGCTGTGAAGCACTACCAAGTTCATTTGACAACAGTTATTTGAGACGAGACTTGATAAAATCGTATTTTTGCTACTTTTTGTTGCGTTTCGTTTTTGAATCGTCAAAAACGGTGGGTGGTCTCGCTAAAAGTGGTATAACTTGTGTTGTGTTTGAAATATTTTGTTGAAATCGGGCTGTAATGTGTAAATATGAATTGCCTTTTAGCCTGTAAAATTTCATTTCGAAATTCGTACCTTTGGCCAAGATATTGGCAAAAAACCTAAATTTTTTGCGTTTCGTTTTTGAATCGTCAAAAAACGGGGGGTGGCCTCACTAAAAGTGTCATAACTTTTGTTGTGTTTGAAATATTTTGATAAAATCTGGCCATCATATGTAAATATGAATTGCCTTTAAGACTGTAAAATTTCATTTCGAAATTCTTACTTCTGGCCAGGATATTGGCAAAAAAACCTAGGGGGGTCTTTTTTTTGGCCCACCCTGTATATATTATATAAGCTTATATATAATATATATATCACATATATATAATATAAATGTGTAACATGTGTTCCTGATTATCATTACAATATTATTGTAATTAGAAACTGATAATTGCGCCGGTGTATAGAGCACAATGCATCAGCGAATAATGACAGATACAAATCAAGCCGTAATTCAGGTCAGAGCACACGCAGCATTTTTCGAGATTCTACACGTACTCCTGACGATGAAGGTCATTGCAGAGTCTTGTGAGTCACAACTCACAACTCACAACAAAAGTCTCTGAAATGTTGAAGAAGACCATAATTATGATCTTGCAAGTAGGCTACATGCGTAGGATGAGTCTTATTTGACTAGAGTCATGCATGGAGATAGATCTGATAGCCAAGGCTATTACTGAGCATGCGCGGCACCACGCCGTTTTTCACGAAATTAAATTTGTTCGGAGATAATAGAGGGACTGAGGGAGGGGAGAATATGTGGAGAGGGAGTGATGGAGATAGCTAGAAGAGGAGGAGGGGAGGAGAGGAGGCGGAAGAGGATCGAGTAGAAGAGGGAAAACGAGATCATCCACTTCGCTCCATATGATTTTATCAATATGTCATCATCACGTGAGGCACCTGCACGCAGGACGCAGCCGTGTCCTGCATGATTAATTCATATTTGATTTATCAGTACTGTTGTTTTCCAGTTGGTTTCCAGTTGGTTTCCAGTTTGATTTGCAGTTTGATTTGCAGCTGATTTGCTCTACTACGTCTCAATATAATAATACCACGTGACCGTGAAAAGCCCTCGAAAGGCAAAGTGTAAAGCTATATACGCTTTCAATCAGTTGAAGTCCTCGCAGTTTTCATACAATGTGTGCACAGGCCAAGCAACTAGAAGTGGCAAGGCGCGGCATGCATATATAGGCTATAGCGCACAGTTCGAATTGATTGCTTACGAATCTATGATAGCCGGTTGTCATGGTTACATGGCACAAAGTGCCACAAATCGAGTTGAATAATCATGAGTGATCGGTAGCCTATGATGTAGGTTTGAGTATTGCATTGGTGCAATTGACTGAACTGCATAGTTTTCATAACAGATCAAGAAAACCATATAATATGATCGACATCTCGATATGGCTTCTGCATACATAGGCCTAGGCCTATACCTATACAGCCGTTGCTCTTTGCGACATACATCGCTCAAAAAGGGTTAAAGTGGTTTTGGCGAGGAGCAGTGAGAATGCTGAATGCGCGAGCAGTGCGAATGCTGAGGAAGAGTTTTATTAGAATAGAAAGCTTGTTGTGTTTTCAGGGGTCCATAGATGCATTGTGAGCAATGGGAACAAAAGCAAAGAATTTCGAGAGCAGTAGCCTACGGGGGAACGCCGTTCCCATGCATGCAGCCACTTTAAACCCTGCCATTCACTCCTCTATGATTATTATATCATGGCGCTTTTAAAAACCGGACATCAAACGCCAGTCGTATACACCAAGCATATAACTCGTGTGATTCAGCATACATATCCAAAAACCATTTCATAACACAGAGTAATAGGCATGGGCGGAGTTTGGTTTCAGTTCGTGGGGCGTAAAATATCTCGGGGCAATATTTTCGTAGACCAAATTTCCGATGACTTTATTGTTAAAATTTCTGGAAATAGGCATATACCATTTTTCCAGCCCAAAAAGCTGATGATCTTTTTTTAGTCCTAATCAAAATATCACGAAAACTGAGAACAGGCCATTTTTCCTGCAATTTTTTTCTCTGAACCTTCTTATGGGGTTTAGCCACCCCCATCCCTTGATAAATTCCGCCCATGGTAATATGCGAAGGAACTAAAGAGCATTTCGCAGACAGGCACAACGAGGCAGTCCGTATACTTCTAAACATAGGCGTACGAGGCGGGGGTGCAGGGGGGGCAATTGCCCCCCCCCAAATCCGGGCAAGTTTGGTAAATTTTTCGGGCAAAAACCCCGAATGACAAAAAAAAAAGGTCGTCAACTTTCGGGCAAATCAGGTTTTTCGGGCAAACACGGACCCAAACGACTAAAAAAAAAGGTCGTCAACTTTCGGGCAAGTCAGGTTTTTCGGGCAAACACGGACCCAAACGACTAAAAAAAATAAAATAAAAAAGGTCGTCAACTTTCGGGCAAGTCAGGTTTTTCGGGCAAACACGTACGGACCCGAACGACAAAAAAAGGTCGTCAACTTTTTGACGGATGTAGGCTATTTTTCGGGCAGAAGTTCAATCTTTGCCCCCCCCCCACTGCTGAAAACTCCCGTACGCCTATGCTTCTAAATATCTGGCTGATGTATGCACACGGTCATATTACTGCAGTGACCTGCTGCAGAGTGGAGAGAGGCCATTAAAGGTCGACGACGACATCAAATAAAACCATAGAAGCGCAAATGCAAAGACCGACTGCGCTTGCAGATTGGACGGATCGAGAAAGTTATTGCTGTTAGTGTTATCGCCGACTTTGCGGTCATTTTCATACATGCAGGCGGTGTTATTTTTATTACTATTGCAGGCGGTGTTATTATTAATATTATTGCAGATGGTGATTCATTGATATCATATCCGCATCGTGCAGGGACCTGTATCCGATTGGTGCAAGTCTCATATCAAGCGGACCTGCTGCTGCTGCTGCTGCAACAACAACAGTGGAAACAACAACAACAACAACAACAACAACAACAACAACAACAACAACAACAACAACAACAACAACAGTGATTGTTACATTAACAATGGAATCAACAGCTTCTCAACTGACCAGTGGTCACGTGCACCAGACTGACCACACCCATCCTCCGCTGCTGCAGCAGTCAACCGTCTTCAACAATTCCAGCTTCTCCTCGGTCGCAAGGTCATCGTCGTCGTCTCCAACGCAGAAGATCCCGCTTGCACTCGACCTCTCCTTCTACCTCGTCTTCTACAAGCTGACCGTGCCACTCCTCTTCGGCCTCATCGTCGTCATGGGAGTGGCGGGCAATTCGCTCGTCATCTTCCTCATCGTGTCCCGTCACGAGATGCGGCGCAACTCCATCAACCTCCTGCTGCTGAATCTCGCCGTCAGCGACCTCCTCCTCCTGCTCGTCTGCGTCCCGTTCGTCGCCTACCACTACTCGGCCGACAACTGGATCATCGGTGACGTCACCTGCAAGCTCTCGCAGTTCCTCTTCTACGTCACCACCTACGTCACCGTCTACACGCTCGTCGTCATCTCCGTCTTCAGACTCCGAACCGTCATTCTCACGGGATACGCCTCCTACCAACGACTGAAGCCGGACCGCGGCGTTCGACTGCTCATCGTCGGCCTCTGGGTCACGATGCTGGCGGCCAATGCGCCCATCGTCGCCCTCTATCGAGTCAAGAGCTTCCCCTCCTATTCGCAGGACGACGACGATGCTGACGCTGTGCCGCCCGTCGCTGAGCCGTACTTCTACTGCGGACTGGAGAGCCACAAGCACGGTCAACGAATCTTCGTCTCCTTCTTCGTGCTTGCCTACGTCGGTCCTCTGCTTGCGATCGCGACCATGTACCTGATACTGCTGCGCCATCTGCAGGGGAACGGAAGTGTCATGGCAGCCATCCAGCAGCGCAGGACCTCGCACGTGACGCAGGTCCTCTGCGCCGTCGTCGCGACCTTTGCCCTGTGCTGGCTTCCACTCCACGTACATCTCCTCGTCGTCTACTTCGTCGGCCAACCGGATGGACGCGCCTACGAGGTCTTCCGAGCTCTGTCGCACAGTCTGGCCTACGCCAACTCGTGCGTTAACCCAATCATCTACAGCTACATCAGCCACGACTTCCGACATCATTTCCGGTCCCTGTGCTCGTCGTTCGTCGCCAAGAGAGCAGCCGGAAATGGCATGCAGCGGCGGCAGACGACGACCAAGCTGTCCAGTCGAAAGATCCAGAAATCAGAAACGGGCGTCGATCAAAACGCAGTTGCACTCGTCAGACTGTAGACTATAGCATCAGCATAATTAAGGATTCTTGCTCAAAAGTTAACCATAGTCTATATCTAAGTATCTATATAAATGTAGCCTGCAGGCTGAATCGGCTCAGTGGATGCTTTTTTTATTTCGACTGTTAAACCAGTCAGCACATTACAAGGTACAAAAAATCGTTACGAGAATATTAAAAAAATAATCAGCCTTATTGTGACTAATTAAAAACCTTTGCATGCAAGGTACAGCAGAATTAAGGCATTCATAATTGCAGAATATCACATAAAGAGATAATATTATGCTAGTCTCAGAAATATGAAGGAGTGACTATTATTTTCATGCGCCAGAATAAAAATTTGCTAATGCAAACAATGATGCATTACGCAATGTAATGCAGTTCGTCTGACTTAGTAATAAAAATTAGGCCTACTAGCTCATGACAATAATAATCAGCATCAGCAAGACCACTGCAAATCTGTATTTGGATAGTAAGAAATTAGAAAAGGTGTTAGGCTACTTCAGACATTCAGCATCTGCAGTTTATCACTATTATACATGTAATAGGCCTAGATGCATGTGTTGTGATGCAGCAACTAAAAAAACTACACACTTCTAAAGTCTACCATCAACTCAACTCATAAAGAATATAATATAAGTAATGTTCTTTTTTTACTGTCTCTGCGCCTTGCTGCATTTTCTATGCAAATGCAGCATCAGTGTTAACTGTTAACAACTACTCTAGCCTATGTTAACAAGTACTCTAACCTATGTTAACAAGTACGCTAACCTATGTCAACAAGTACGCTAACTTTTGTTAACAAGTATGCTAACCTATGTATAGGTCTCTACGTAAACGTCGCGTTGAGTTACTGACAGTGTTCCCTGTAAATTGCAGAAGATGGTTGCGTAGGCCCCTATAGTTGTTGATTTTTTACCGTTACTTACCTATGGCTCCGGCCTACGTTAGCTATTAACTAAAAAAGTTAGCTAAACTGGGTAGCTAATTGCAAAAAACACATTAGGCTACTTAATCTTTCCTTTTAACTACGCTATTTTTTCTTGGTTAAACATCTGCCTATAGGCTAACTAAACAAAATTAGTTTAACCAAAATGTTGCGACTTTTTAGTTAGCGAGTTAAACTATAATTGTTGAAATATTGCTATTACTGTGCCGCTGCTGCTTGCTTGCTACCGCTGCTTGCTTGCCTGTCCGTCTGCTTGTCTCTGCCTGTCTGTCAGCCATTGCTAGCTCAGCCATTGCTAGCTCAGCCACTGCCGCCCCTTAGGCTCAGCTATTGCTAGGCTCAGCCATTGCTAGCTCAGCCATTGCCGCCCCCTTAGGCTCAGCCATTGCTAGGTTCAGCCATTGCTAGCTCAGCCACTGCCGCCCCCTTAGGCTCAGCCATTGCTAGGCTCAGCCATTGCTAGCTCAGACACTGCCGCCCCCTTAGGCTCAGCCATTGCTAGGCTAAGCTTCTGCCCAGCCTACGCTTGCAGTGTATATAAGGAGGGTTGCTGCCCTTGCTTAGATCATTGTTTGAAGATCCTGCGTGGTCGAGTGGGTTGTAGCCCGCTCTTCGCGCCGGCGGCCCGGGTTCAATTCCCGGTCGGATCTTTACAGCGGGTGGCTCGGTCGCAATATAAACGTGGAGTGTGAGGTTGTTCTCTGCCTCCGACACTAATCATCTTCGATATGAAACAGTGTCGTTAAGCCCTGAACATTTCATTTCTTGCTTAGATCCTGCGTGGTCGAGTGGGTTGTAGCCCGCTCGCCGCGCCGGCGGCCCGGGTTCAATACCCGGTCGGATCTTTACAGCGGGTGGCTCGGTCGCAATATAAACGTGGAGCATGAGGTTGTTCTCTGCCTCCGACACTAATCATCTTCGATATGAAACAGTGTCGTTAAGCCCTGAACATTTTTTTCTTGCTTAGTGCAGAGATCCTCAGTGGTCGAGTGGGTTTGTAGCCCGCTCGCCCCGCCGGCGGCACGGGTTCGATTCCCGGTCGGTCGGTTTATCAGAGATTAATTTCTCGGATCTTTACTGCGGGTGACTCGGTCGCAATATAAACGTGGAGTACGAGGTTGTTCTCTGCCTCCGACGCTGATCATCTTCGATATTAAAAAGAGTCGTTAAACCCCAACATTTCATTTCTTGCTTAGTGCAGTCGAAGTCAGGTTCGAGTAGCGGTAGAACGCAGGCCCGGGCGAAGACTCACTTGTAGAGAGTGTGAAACCGTGAAACTCGACCTTGAGCTAAGCATCGGTCTAGAGGCTACAGGTATCTCTCTGCAGACGATTGTACGACGGTGTTGCAGTGGCGGATACGACGGTCCGTCTTGCTCTACGACGACGGTTCTACTCTTGGTGCTGCAGAGGCGGATACGACGGTCCGTCTTGCTCTACGACGACGGTTCTACTCCTGGTGCTGCAGAGGCGGATACGACGGTCCGTCTTGCTCTACGACGACGGTTCTACTCCTGGTGCTGCAGAGGCGGATACGACGGTCCGTCCTGCTCTACGACGAATCTACTCCGTCCATTCACGCAGGCGTTATTGCCTGCTGTGCCTGACGACGCCGGTTCGACTCCTGAACGCTTCGTGTTTACTCCGTCCATTCACGCAGGCGTTATTGCCTGCTGTGCCTAACGACGCCGGTTCGACTCCGGAACGCTTCGTATCTACTCCGTCCATTCACGCAGGCGCTATTGTCTGCTGTGAGCTCTATCAACGACGAACTCTGGCGCTACATAAACTGCCGCATCGACGCACGAACTCTGATTCCAGCGCTGTAGAAATTGACACAAACAGTTCGTTCTTGAAGTGCTAGGGCGATTGTGACGCTACATAAATCGCTTGTGCTGTGAACTCTACATGATCATCGTGGTTTCTTCAATAAATGTGTTTAAGCCTAGTCGGCTAGTCCTTGGTCTACAGCCAAGGCCTTACTGCGCGGACTGACTGAGGGTACCTTGACGACTGGGGTTGGTACTCGGCTCCTGGTGTTTTCGCCCAACCCCTGGTCCGCTACACTATTAAGAGACATACAGAAGCAAGATAAATTAAGAAATAAATTAACAAATCAGTGCTGCAGTTATTTTAACTTGCTGTGCCATAACATTGATTACTACACATTACGGAGCCCATATAATAGGCTACTCAGAAAGATCAGTGCTGCCTCTGGAGAGATTGTCCAGCCGTCAGGTTTCAATATTTATTCTTCAAACCCTGTTCCACTTATTGCCTTTGCCTACACAATAGTGACAATACCCACCTCATAATCGTTGGCGATCATTATAATTTAGTTACTAACTCTTCGTTTAACGAATTGCAAAATTGACGTGAGGCGTGAGAGCATAGCCTGTAGGCTAGTGTAGGCTACTGCATGCGGGTCAAAATCATCTCCTCAAAATTTTTCTAAAAAGTTTCAAAGTTGTGATTGAGGTCTAGAGAAGTTTTAAATAGAAAAAGCCGTGACACGAGGAGGAAAGGTAAACGGAAAGAATCCTTTTAATCTGATAAATAGATTAGCAGGATCCGGTTTTACGCTGCCCACAATGACACCACGAGCTCCAGAGGATATCGAGTGTGAGAGTCATGGTAGCCAGCTAGTTCTAATTTCTATAGCGTAGGCTATAGGCCTACATGTGCACGCTGCACCATACATAATATTTTTTTATTCTTATTACCATATGCCATGCTTATTATGTAGACTGCCATAATTATCATTCTGTAGACTATATCGGCCTATCAGCGGCGGCACCAGCTGTGGCGGCTGGCTAAACAGTAGGTCCTAAGACCAGATCAATAGGCTAGGCCTACCTGTTTTTTTTATATTGACGTCGTACCTTCTGCCGTCTAGTCTGCCAATTTATTTCTATAGCTTGAGCCTTGAGGGCTAGCTGCATGGGCACCCGCAGAAATTTTTTCAGGGGGGGGGCAAAAATTTTTCGATGGTCACAGTTACCGTAAATGTTTTAGTAACAAGAGCTTGAAAAATGCAAAGCTGGAAGTTAAGAGTACGAGTATTTTTCAATGAAGTTTCTTAATGCAAATATTTTTCAGATTCATTTTGTGTATCATTAGAATAATTTCTTTAGTGCGAAGAAAAATAAATAAAAAGTAGATGTTAAATGTGGGTTCCTGAAGCGGCACTGTAATATTATAAGTCCATTGAATGAATGAATGAATGAATGAATGAATGAATGAATGAATGAATAAGTGAACAAAAAATAGGTGTCAGTTTTCAAGGTGCAAGTGTTCTTCTAGCTACTTCTATTGATAGCCTACTTAATTTTGTGCATGTGTGAAAGGTTGCATGACAGCGAGATTCCAATCAAGTAGGCCATAATCGATAGAAAAAATACTATTTGCAAGGGTGCCTGCCAATGGTAACTGTTCCAGCTTTTAAAAAGATGTTGATTATGCAAGGCAGAAAATTAAGAGCATGTTTATATCTACAGAGATTTCTAAACATAGGTTTCTGTCTTTCACTGTGTGTATCATTCATATCATTAGTGCTTTAAGGCGAAGAAATTAGTTAAAAACCCAAAAGTAGTAGTTAAAAAAATAAATTTCCATTTTCCAGGGGGGGGCAAGTGCCCCCCCTTGCCCCTATGTGCGGGCGCCCATGGCTAGCTGTCATTCTATGGTAAAACGTCGCTCGTACGTTTCATAAAATTGCGAATCGAAACGTGGATCAAAATGTTGGCCCATCTACCTTATTCAGATCTGAACGCGCGCAAAACCATGAATTTCTAGTGGCTTCTTTCAAACGCTCGGTCAATTTGTCAGACATGCATTCATGACAATTCACAACTAGGCCTATCCAAAATAGACCAATCGGCGTAGGTCTCTTTTCCCGCCGCAGCAGAAGAGGCATGCAGAGCATGGCAGAGAAAGGCAATATTTCGTTATCAATGATTTGGCCGAATGTAGGCTAGGCCCATGGGCGTCCCCAGAAATTTTTTTAGGGGGGCGCAAATTTTTAAATAATTGTCACAAATGTCATGGTCTAAATTTAATGGTTGACAGTTTGAATTTCCATATTACCACGAGAGAATCGTAGCCTACCTACACGTTATGCGCCCAAAGAAAGAGATATAGGTTCAACTTGTGGAACGAATCGATAATCACATTGAAAATTGCGTTATAACAATCACAACCAAATAATCTAAACTTACGTGCAACTATGCGAAAAATCCAGGGGGCGCACTTGCGCCCCCTTGCGCCACGTTGCGGACGCCCATGGCTAGGCCTATTGCACTTCGTTGTAGCCTAGGTCTAGCCTACATGACTGTGTGCAGTGCTAAAAGTGTTAGGCCTATAAAAAAAGTGCCAAGACGCCCCTTACCTTTCCAAAAAAAGTGCCAGGACGCCCCCTACCTTTCCAAAAGAAGTGTCAGGACGCCCCTTACCTTTCCAAAAGAAGTGCCAGGACGCCCCTTACCTTTCCAAAAGAAGTGCCAGGACGCCCCATACATTTTCAGGTGTGCTTGCCAAATAAGTGGCAGGACGGCATAGAGATTTGAAAATAAGTGCCAGGACGCCATCCATGACCGTCCTGCCGCACTTTAAGCCCTGACTGTGTGTCAATCTGGTATGACGTAGCACTTAGGGCTTAGGCCTAGGCCTACTCTATTCTCGAACTGTAGTCAAATCTGTTACCGGATTTAATCTATTAACTGGATTGTTGAATAAACGAAAATTATTAGCTTGTTTCATGTTTAACGACACTGCCATAGGCCTATCGAAGATGATTAGTGTCGCCCTCCTCCTTTTAGTCCTTTATCCAAGCTTAGGACTGGTAGGCCTACTGGCAGAGAACAACCAGTTGCGGAGTTTATTAGCTACGTTACTACCAAAGATATTATAATCTTTAAGTCTAAGACTCTAATATCTTTGCTACCTTGTATTCGGGCTTAACGACACTGTTTCATATTGAAGATGATTAGGCCTAGTGTCGGTCTTGTCGGATATCTTTGCTACTACCCCAACGCGTTTTTTTAATCGGTCGCACAGAGGCGCGGCATTAGCAAGGCCTACAAGATCGAGATACAATGTACGTCACAGAGAAAAAGATCTACGAGTGTTATGTAGTTTATTGTCTTCAACTGAGGCGACGCTTCGGTGTCAAAAGCCGGGTAAGTTGCTGAATTAATTATAAAATTTTAATTGCAACTTTCGAATTTAATTTCTGTAACTCTGTTCACTTATCAGTTTGACTCCTAAAAATTGGAAATCGAAGCAGATAATTTGAAAATAGTATGGTAATGTCAGCCTGCTACACAAGTAACTCAATGGCGATTTATAGCCGTACGGTAGGCCTGTTAGCTGTAGGCTAAACTTATAAACTGCAAAACCAATTTTGCGCTCATGCCCCAGAACTTCTTGCCAATGTTTTAACTTTAAAAAATTGCAACAGATTGTATGCAATTATATGTAGATGTGCTTACTTAGGTCTAAACATTTTATGATGAATTATTTGATTTTTGGTTTTGGACTTATGCATTTTACATTAGTGCCTTATTGCATATTCGTTTATTTAGCTAGTAGTGGCAGACAGAGCACTGCTCCTTTATATGTGCTGTGCGTTTGATTGTTAAGTTTATAACGTTTAATTTTTCACGACATTAGAGCACTTTCCTCTAGTAAATTTCTTCAGGCCTATACGATAGGCCAATTTTTTATATGACATTTCGACTGCCCAGTGTTGGATAGTTACTTTTAAAAGTGATCAGTCACAGTAGGCCTAACTAGTTTTTACCGATTGCATGGTCACTAGTTGTTGTGGCTTATTACTTTTTAACAGTATAACTATATAGTTCAGTTACTTGTTCAAGTAATTTAAGATACCACGCACAAAATATTTAAGCCCAATTGCGCTGCATCGATCTTTTAGTATGTATAATCAAAACTTTAGACTTGCAATAGATTAATAATATGAATAGCCTGCTCATGTTCAATATAATGAGATGCCATATTAGATATGTAGAGTTCTCTATTGGATGTTCTATGTTCATCATAGGATCGCAAAATATTACATGATTGTGTTGCATCTGTTACATTTATATAGCGCCAATCACTGTGCTGCACCAATCAGAGACAGTTACCAGTGGGGGAAGACCCCAAGAAATTAATGCTGCAGCAAAAGTATGAATGAAGGCTCTCATGCAGCTTGAAGCAAGAGCAAGTCATGGGAGGAAGTTGCTGTCCAGTCCCCTCTGATAGCTGTCCCACCCCCTCTGATCCTATGGTAACTCGACCCAGACCACCTTCGGACTACTCTTATGGACAACTCTTTTGACTTGACGCAGTGCTTCGTGAATGAGCTGGTGTCCCGCGCTTGACTTTTGAGTAGCACTTTAGAAGTTTTGAGATTATGGTTACGAAGTTGGTTCCAATTTGCTTCTGACTGAATAGTGCTCTGAATAGTTTGTTCATATTCAGCCAAATGGTTTTTAAAACCACATGTATGCTAATAGTAAAAATGCTACCAGGGCCGTAGCAAGAACGAACGTGGCCCCCTCCGAGCATAATGTCCGAAATTTCTGACGACCTTTTTTTAGACATCCGGCCAGAATGTCGGGAAAATTTCATCAATTCGCCGTCCGAAAAAGTTGATGACTTTTTGGCCAAAATCTTGGGAAAATTTTATATTCGCCGTCTTAAAAAGTTTATGACATTTTTGGGCCTAAATCTCTCGAAAAATTTCATGTTCGCCATCCAAAAAATTTGATGACCTTTTTTAAAATTTATTTATAGTCATTTCATTCATTTTTTGGCACTTTTAGGGGACCCTTCCTTGCCGGAGGCGGGGCCCCCTTCAGTCGGAGGGTACGGAGGGCGGTCGCTACACCTCTGAATGCTACATAAACTATAGCATTTTATGTACAAATGTGCTATGTAAATAGGCACTTCACTGTGTCATTTTCTTTGTGATCTATACCCTATTTCTAGCTTCAGATAGTATGCTTGTGTGGTAAATACATCTTAAACATGTTGACATTTGCACTGTTTTGCAGTGTATTAAGAGATCTGAAAATTTACACTCGATGAAGTCCTAATTTGGAAATATGTAGCAATAAGGGACAATGATCCGAGCACGGCCATTTGCACTTTGCAGTAGATGCATGGTTATAATTTTATGTTGTACTATTCATAAAGTTTCCCAAAAACATGATGCATTCTCCAGGGAAAGTGCAAATGAAAAAACATGAACGTTTAGTCTCTTTGCAAGCAAACTGATCATGCATAACTTTCAGTAAGGACAATCCTCCACCTTTTGTCACATAATATTCGTATTCTTATTCGTCCAAATTGTGTGGATAAATTATTTTTATTCGGCCAAATCTAAGAAAAATGCTATTCAGTACAGCTCTAGTTAAATATATTTAATGTCTAATAAATGTATGTTCATACTTTTTGTTAGATATCACGAATCTCAGCTTTGTATTATACCAAGCTGCAGAGGTGACTAGTGAGGCTTATTGATTCATTGCACGGGTTGGGCCTAAAAAGTACCCCTACTGCTTTTTGTAAATATCTTTGCCAAAAGTATGAATTTTTAAATCACATTTTATGTGAGTTTTGAACAATTTGTAGTTTGTACAGGTCTCCCTCCCTTAATGATACTGATGAGAAGGACTGTATCTTCTGAACTATAAGTCATTCAGGGATTTGTGTAAGGCCATTTGACCCAAAAGTACCAAAATTTGTGTAATATCAATGCATAGGTCACACTAGCAGATATGGCGCACCTATGCACAGATACGTCAGCAGTTTCAAACTTTATTTTCATTATACCTCCAAATAAAATTTAATCGAATGTTGGCCTTCCACCACCAAATTCATATAAAAAACAAGCAAGCACGAAGACCACTTTGCAGTTAAAAAACTAAAAGTCCTCTAATGAATCATGGGTGAAACCGGGTATTAGTGTCATAGGTAGAAAAATAAAAAATTAATTTACAATTTATATCAACAAGAAAGTAAATATTAATTTACTATCATAAAGCATTAATCTGAGCTGTGGGCTTGTTTTGACAAGCGCAGATTTACATGTACAATATCTGGTTGAGAAGTGGAATTATCAGTGTGAGAGTTGTAGAAAAATAACTGGCTGTCAGATGTTGATTTATATGAAGTTGGAGTGTGCAATGAAGACTTTACTATCGGGTCCTAAGAAAGACGTGGGTTTGAACCTTCTACCCAATCAATTCTCACCCTGGGAACTACCAACTAAATAGGTAAGTATCATGGAGTACAAGTGATAGCACTGGTGGAAGCTATTAGAAAGTAGCAAACTGATTAGGATGGTATATAATGTAGACAGGAGTGGGACTCACTACAGAACCACGCGAGACAAAGCGATTGAAGTCATTGGGTGCTGAGGTGTGTGTTTGTATGGAATGCAGATAAAATGCCAACCAACTGAAAGCAGGACCAGATGGAATAGCAATAATAATAAATCAGCGTTCGCAATGCTGATCAGTGGTATCAAGACCAGCAAAAAAGTCCAGGAGAATTAGAGACCTTGCTGTAAATGTGGTTTCGTGGATCTTTCGTCAGGTTGGTATATATGTATATTCGCGTGTGTGTGTGTGTGTGTGTGTGTGTGTGTGCATGCGTGTTGATGTATGCACTGTACAGTTCCACTTTTGTATATATACATCTTATAGCAGCTCCCAAATGTGCAAAATTAGGGTGATTATGATTGTATTTAAAGTATCTGTGAGTCTTACACGCCAAGATTGACTCTGGTTGATTTTTAATTTATATGATGGAACATGATTGTATGTATGTATGTGTATATATTTATACATCTATTATACATGTGTGTAAATAATTATGCATATATTGCATAATTATGTATGTATAATTGTATATGCACAATGTTATCTACAGTTTATTACAGAGATAAAATATGGACACATGTACATGTATTGTATAATATATATGTGTGTGTGACTGTGTGTGTGCATGCGTGCGTGTTGATGTACGCACTGTACAGTCGCGCTATTGTATATGCATGATAGTTAAGGTTTTCTATTGGTTAAGCGTACTGGCTGCTGTTTCTTAGATCAATATGAACGTCTAGTGTCTGTGTTCAAATTTTTTATAAGTATAACATTTCAGACAGTTTAATATATGCTGTTGCAGTGCAGGCCTTCTGCTTATGGCTTGGGCTGAAGTGGGTTTTTCAGTGCACGGGCTGTGGTGCTATTTTTAATTGTAACTGAGGAGCTTTGCAAATTTTTAATTTGAGAGGCTGCTCTTGTCTGTGCTGGAGTTTTTTGCACAATCTGAGCATTTGCGCGGTTTGAAGGTCATGCGCATTGTACAGACTTTTGTTGTACGCGTATCTGCCACGCCATTGTATGGAGCATCCGGGTAACATGGCGTGATGGTTGGTCGAGTCTTTCTTCTTCAGCCGCTGGTTTGTAACGTAACATATCTTCTACAATGTACTTATTGAAAGCATCCCATTGATGTTTTTGTTGGGTATTAGCTAGATTCTACTAGCTGCGTTATTTTATTGCTTTAACAACTAATTTTGAATTCGAATTTGAAATGCGTTGAGAGTGCGTTCGTAGTGCACGGACGAAACCTACGTGTCTTCTGGAACGTAGACCAGTTGGTGAAAGCTGTGTGAACCTGTTTTCTAGTTGGTTGAAGTATGTACTTAGTAGTAATTCGTTTAATTTTGATAAGTTAAAGTTATCAAGTAAACTTATATCCTGTGGAATTGCTTTTGTGTGGTCTGAGGTTTCTTATATATACTTTTACTTAGTCTCCATATGAACCATTCACATTTCTTCACCATTGAAGTCAGTGAATCAACTAGTTACTCAGAAGATCAGAAGAGATGTGAAGTATTGATTTGCTTTAAATTCTGCAGATTAAATATGTTTTTAGCACATTTGACTTAAATTAATAAATACTTAAATATTACTTTTACGGTAGCACTTTTCAAAGAAGTACCATACTTTTCATCTTGAGCTAATCATACTTGCTATTTATCAAATAACTTTGTGGACCTTGTGTTCCATTCCATTTGTCCCTCATTTGTCTCAAAAACTTAGTATTGTTGCTTCCGCAATTCTGTTGTGTGCAGTGAGTTGAACCTCGTTTTTCTTTTCATAAAAACACAACACTGGTTTCACTTTAATATGGTAGGCTTGTGTGTGGGCTTGTGAACATACACACTCCTTAGAATGCATACATTCTATGTGTGATATTTACTGTGTTATTTGTGCTGGCTTTTTGTGCTCCTCAACAAGGCTCCTTTGTTTGAATCTTAAAAGTGAAGACCGAAAACATATTTGTCTCTAAGGCATATTTCTGACTGATTTTGTGCATTTGCCCTGCTGTATTTTACCCACCACCACCATCACTGCTTGAATGTACTTATGTCTCCCCTTCATGTCCTTCTCTAAATACTTTCTCTCTAGGTTATTTGCATCCCTTCTTCCAGATTGTGTATTATTTTCTTCTCTAATAGATCATGTCTTTGACATCTATTTCAGTTGAAACACCCATCAGTGACACATTAATTATGAAAATGTTGCTTTAGAAGTCACTACTTTTATTTGCTTCTCATCTACAAAAATTAGCTAAATAGATAAATTCTTGTGATAAAAATTTACATATCTATCGGTTGATCACGGAAGTAAATTAAATTATTTTCAAGAATCTTCCATTCAAATCTTGTAAAAGACCAGTCTTGCTTGTTTGGCTTTATGTGTTTTAGACCTGGATGAACAAAGATGCAAAGAACAAAGAGCTGGGTAGTTTGACATGATTTATGTTGAAGGTAGATCCTCACGATCCTTTACAGCCCTTCTCAAACCACACTCAAGGTGCCATTAGAGAAGCACCATGGGTGAGTTCTATGGACAATGTTAAGTTACGGAGTGGAAGTGGCTGGTTAGTAAACACAGAAGCTCTTCTGACTGTGCTGACAACTGGACCAGAGCATGTGGAAAAGTAGTATACATGCAGAGTTTCAATTGAACCCTGAATGGATAAAGGCTCAGGAGTCAAGATGGGAAGAGAGAGAGATGTAGATAAAGAGAGAATTAAATGTTTTTTTGTTTCCACATAGTTAATAGTAGGCCTAGGCTCTAAACGTCATAAAATGTTTTACAGAGTAGACTTAACCAGTTGGCTGTGGTTGCATACTGTGTCCAACAAAACTTAAAGCAGTGAGGAAGTAATGCTGAATGTGCTTTCCAGGAGAATTGATAGTTTAAATTTAATAATATAATTACTCTCAAGGGAAACACCACCTTCCTTTCTCTGCAGTGTGAAATGCTAAGCATAATAATTATGTGAATCACATGTTTAAAGTGTGTGTTGAATGTTTTTTGCTTCCTGGTATGATTGTAAAAAGTATGTTATAGTCTAAAGACTTCCGTGTGTTATCAGGAACTGAAATTTAGAAAATTATTTGAACCAATTAGTCTGCAGATCAATCCTAACATATTACACAATATGTGATGGATGGTTATGTGCCTAGGCATGTTTATTTTGTGAGGAAATGTTGGCTTGTCCTTGTCTTGTGTGACAAGAGTCAATTTACTGCAATTTTTATCTGTTTACACAGTGCTATTTATGTTACTTCTGCTATTTGCATATATAATTATATAATACATTATATTATTATGCAGCTTCAACAGGAATGCGACTTCACTTGGTGTCACAATGAGTTCTCTTGCATTTCTGTTGAAATTGCATGTAATTACCGTTATTCTTTTTTTGTCAAAATTATTTTGATGAAATAATATCCAACTATTATACTACAAAGCCTTCCATCATCGTGCTGGAGATGATCCTTTGAGCTGGATTATAATCGTTAAGTGTATTACTAAACAATATTGGTATATCTGTGAATTATTGTGCCAATGATTTATACGGGTACTTTATGATTTTTGTAGTAACTTTTACTGTAATGAACGTTTTTTGTTTATTATTTTATAAGAACTTATTTATTATGTTGGTATTGAAGATGAGATCACATTTCATATGAAAACTATGAGAGGTGTTTTTATTTGACATTCATAGTTTTCAATGACAGATTTAATTTGATGTTACTTGATCTTGGTCACTCTATAGTCCTAAACTTGATCTAAGAATGCAACTTTTATATGTAGTTAGAAGCTAGTACAGGTAGTATAAAAACATTGAAAAGTTTTGGTTTTAATTACTTTGCAGACATTGTATAATTTACGTTTGGTTGTATTTTCAGGTTTTCTAACTTTTGAACCTTTTGTCAAATTGACCTTAAGCTCCAGTTGCTGAAGGAGTTTTCATGTCTTTTTCCATTTCTTCTTCTTATCAATTCCAGTTTTGTACACTAGAATTGTGTGATGGGCTGTGACTTACTTTACTACCTACACACTTGTACCGGTACAAGAGTACCGGTACTATGAAATATGTTGGCTAGAACTGATGTGAATAGTCAAGCCAATGGGAATATTGAAATAAGCTGTAGAACTGAGAATTGTATCAGTTTTAATATGTTTACCAAGATGCAATTCTAAAATGAACAACTTTAGTTGAGGTGACACCACCAGCTGTCAAGGAAAGCTGTTTAATATGGATCCGGGAATCCTTTCTGGTAGTCGGGACTGTCGGGTACCTGAGAGACATCACCATACTGGCAAAACCCCGTCTGAGGTAGTAGGTTGTATAGTTAAGAGTTACACCACTCACTGGAGAACTGTACAACCCTCTAGCTTTCCTGGGGTTTTGCAAGGCAACTGCCACAGGCTCGCATGTGGAATCTTGGAACTTCGGCTTAACAAAAATTTATATCGAATGAAGCAATGAGCATCATTGTGCTGCACAGAAAGCTCCCGACAAGTGAAGTTTATCTAAATTTCAATCATATACACTAAGATTCAATATTTACTACATAGTTAAAATAATTACATTTTTTGTTTTAGCTAGTTATTACATGAATTTAAATAATGGTAGATTTAAATGTTTGAGTGTTATTTTAGTTTGTAAATTGTTGAAATTTCAACAGTTCATTAAATTTTGGATGATTCATGGTTGCTGAAGGAAGGATTTTAAACATCACAGGAAGAAAAAAAGGCTAATGTGTTTGGACTAAGCATGTTAGTTGAACTATCAGTAGGACCTTGTTCTCATTAAAAATCATTCTCTGTAATAGTAATAGAGCAATATTTTGAGCTTCTTCTAACCAATACTACACATAAATAGTTATAATGAAATACATGTATATCAATAAAAGGTGTAAAAAAACAGGCAAATTACATCTGCATTTCATGCATGGTTCCTTGGCTAGTTGTCTCTCAAGTGGGAATCTGGTATAAACTGTTGTATGTATTATGTATAGCCTCATCTCTGTTTCCCTGAGATTCTAATTTGCGATGATTTAAAAACGCAAACTAGAATCTTCGGAATACGGTGGTGTTTAGATCAACTTGCACCATATAGTTTATGCATCGCTTTCAACATTTGTACAGTCGATTCATTATACGGCAGTTATCTATATGTAATTTGTTTTGTTTATTGCTCTTTGTGTGAGAAAATGTTAATAAAACTGATGTCATTGTTTGCCAATCCATCATATAAAATGACTTCTTAAAATGTGACAGTTTTTCATTCTGCTTATGGAAAATTTTACATCAGTCTACGGTTGTAAGCCCTATGCCAACTTAACCATCTAAACAAACCGAACTGGTATTGTATTTAAACATTTATAATCCACCTCCAAAGGCTCCAGTAGGTGAACGGTATAGGCCTATAACTGGTAGGCCTAACTTAGGGAGTGCAGACAATAAACTTATTAAGTTTTAATCTTATGTAGTTTTGATGTTGTCTGTTCAGCAATGTCTTAAAATTGTAGTATAATTCTAGGCAAATGAATCTGTCTTCTAAGGCAAATTAATCTCTAGATCTTCTATCGTCAGCAGGGTTTAAAGTGGGTGGGAACGTTGTTCCCACTGCTTTCAAAATTATTGGCTTGCGTTCTCACTGTTCATCATGACAGAACCCTGGAAACGCATGTGTTCCAATAGGCCTAAAACTTTTCATCAGCGTTCCCAATGCTCACACATTCAGCGTTCCCACTGCATGCTCACCCGAACCACTTGTGCTGATCGTCTGCAGAGACCTCTGACATGTTCTCCATGATCTTCTCCCGCCAGAACAACCAACTGGATATAGTCTCACTCACGTATAACCTAGAGATACCACGCTGTGATTCGTTGCTTAATCTTATATTTGTGGGGCGCGGTATTGTATTTAAACATTTATAATCCGCCTCCAAAGGCTCCAGTAGGTGAACGGTATAGGCCTATAACTGGTAGGCCTAACTTTGTGGTCGCGGTGGTCTAGTGGTGGCGTCGTTGCCTTGGAGCCGGAAGGTCCGAGGTTCGAATCCACCTCCCCGCGTA
Source organism: Lumbricus rubellus (assembly GCA_945859605.1). NCBI lineage: Eukaryota > Metazoa > Annelida > Clitellata > Crassiclitellata > Lumbricidae > Lumbricus > Lumbricus rubellus. The sequence continues at coordinate 27,471,616 of OX243813.1, read as the reverse complement.
AGGACCTTGGGCAAGTCCTTCACTTACAATTGCTCAGCGCTTCGGCGTGAAACTCCGATGCAGTGTCCGCTCTGCATCGGGAGCGCCTCTGAGTAGAGAGAGCTTGAAGGGGCGCTATAACAAGTGCACATACATACATATAAAAATAAAAGGGTTTATCACCAGATTGCTGTTTATAGTCGGTTTAGAACTTTAGATAACCTATAGACCTATAACCTATATATCAGCGCTCGTGAATAAGCTGGTGCCCGCGCTTTGCTTTCGAGTGACGTTTTGGAAATTCAGAGATTGCGATTATGATATGACTGTTAGGCTATATGACGCTAATATGTATTTTAGCCTGCTCATGATTTCTATATGATGATGATAGTTCTCTGGCCTTACGCCCCTGGGGATGAGATGAGTGAGGTGCTTCCCCGTTGTCTTCTCCACAGACAATGATGGTAATTAAGCCATGGGTAAGCAACTTGCCCAAGGTCGCTCCGCAGCAGCTTACGCCACCGAGTCCCATGCGTGCTATCTCGAGATATCTAAATCTCGAATGTCAACTCTGTCACGAGTTGCCCTTGTAAATAGTATTGGGCCCATTGTTGTAGACCTATGCATTATATACCTATATTGTGTTATGTCGTATATAATAGTATTATGTGCTTAAATGACAGTTTGACAATAGTATATAGATATACCTATAATAATCTAGCTTATATAATATATCGATGGTCGTCGATGGTCGTTGGGTCCAAAAGGTGTGTCGGGGTTAAGGGTCATCTGTCTGGAAGGCAGATAGGCCTATATAGGCAAGAGAACGGACTGTCTAGAGGTCAGTCGTCAGTCGTGAGTCGTCAGTCGTCAGTCGCCAGCGGTCAGTCGTCGGAAGCTGTCGTCGAGGAGTCATCAGTCGTCGGTCGGAGATGCGAAGTGGGCATGCACGCTGAACTTTACTGAAGGTCGTTCGAGCGTAGGACAACGCACAACGGTGCAAGAAGGTGAATACTGGGCACAACGGTGCTACCAGGCGAAGTCCGAGCACAACGGTGCTACTACCAGACGAGGACGGTCTAGAAGGGGCGGACGCTTTCCCGCCATTTTCTCCGTCGCTTTCCGCCACTTCGTCGCAACTTCTCTACCACGTGACCACGTCTATGCTAGACGTGGGCGGTGTCTGTGAGAGCGGAATCTTCTCCGCCACTTCTACGACAGAGGGGGGCGGTGCCGGAAGGACCTGGCACTCCTCTACAAGACGCGACCAGCGGTCGTAGCTGGAACGCCAGCAGGACGGGAACTCTCGACGCTGGGTTCGAGAACGGACCAACGGACGACTTCAGAACCAACCAGACCAGTGAGCCGACCGAAGCCCTTCGCTGCGTAACAGGACTTCTTCACACCTGCAGAACTGTCTCCATGCGAACGGAAACGTGAGTGGGGGCGAAGTTTTGTTGGGAGGGGTCTGGGGGAGGGCACGACCATCGATTAGGGCGCTATAGGCGTAGCCTATTAACGATACTGTTTTTGCTATATATGTAACTATGTCTTTTAGTTTAATTTCAGTTGTCTTTTTATCTGAATAATTTTCTAAACGAGTTCATGCTTTGTTTTCTAGTATTTCGATGACAATATTCTAGACACCCTTTCCTTAATAGGCTAGGGCTAACCCGCCATTTAAGATAACTCATGACAATGTGGTGGCAGCATAGGTGGGATGGTTGAGTTTGTTTAGGATATGGTCGTTGTATTAGGAACATAGGCTTTATTTGACTCGATAGAATTATACGGGGATTTAGACACTGATTAAACGATTTAGCTAAACGCATTGAAGCATTGCTAAAGATAATTTATGCTAGGATAGCGTAGGTGTTTCACGCTGCATAAAATAGGCCATAGGGATTGTTTAAAGATCTGTTGTAGACTTAGGTAAACATACTTCTTCTATAGTGTCGCCTATAGTGGGGTCTAAGGTAATTATCTAGACTGAATAGACTAGCATTTGTCGATTAGGGGATATTCTGTTTCAGTTTAGCCCAGCCGGCTAATTATATTGCAACATGGAGCAATTGATAGCACTTGCCGAAAGGAGTGGCTTAAAAGGGCCTGAGCTTCTTGAGTTTGTGGAGAAGCACAGAGCTGATGAAGAAGCGCGACAGAAACGGATTCTTGAGCGAGAAGAGAGAGCAGCTGACAGAGAGATGCGCAAGTTTGAATTGGAGCGTCAGGCTAAAGTGGAAGCAGAACAAAACGCACTCAAGAAGTTTGAGATGGAGCAACAGGCTAAAGCTGTAGCCGAAGAAAACGCCATGAAGAAGTTAGATTTGGAGAGACAGGCCACGGCCGAGGCCGAAGCCAATGCAATGAAGAAGTTAGATTTGGAGAGACAGGCCACGGCCGAGGCCGAAGCCAATGCAATGAGAAAGTTAGATTTGGAGAGACAGGCCACGGCCGAGGCCGAAGCCAATGCAATGAGAAAGTTAGATTTGGAGAGACAAGCAAAAGCCGAAGCCGATGAATGCGCCATGAGAAAATTGGAACTTGAAAGAAAGATGAAACAGGAGGCGCACGAGCAAGCATTGGAAATGCAAAAGGAGCAGCATGAACAGTCAATGGCTTTGGAGAAAGCTAAGCTCGAAGGAAAGACTGTACGGCAGGCTAGTATTAGAAGTGGTAGTGAAAACGCAGCATCGGAAGAGGATGGTGAAGAGGAGGAGGAAGAGGAGCGGACCTCGGATTTTACAGTCAATGCGAGGAAAGGACCAAAGCTGCCTCCATTTGAGGATGGCAAAGATAATATGGACGCTTATCTGAGAAGATTTGAGAAATATGCGTCTATTCGAAAATGGAAAAGGCAGGAGTGGGCAGTTTATTTGGCCGCACTTCTGAAGGGACGCGCTTTAGATGTGTTTGCGCGTATGCCGCCTGAACAATACGACGATTACGACGCATTGAAAGATGCTCTTCTGAAAAGATATCAGATGACGGAAGAAGGCTTTCACAAGCGGTTTAATAATTGTAGACCGGAGACGGGAGAAGCGCCTCAACAATTCATCACCAGGTTAGAAAGCTACTTGATGAGATGGATTGAGCTCGCCAAAGTCACTCAAGACTTCGAAGGACTAAAGAGTCTGCTGGTAAAGGAGCAGTATCTCTCGGTAGCGAGCAAAGAATTGTCGCTGTTCTTGAGAGAAAGGGCGCCAAAAGACCTTCAAGAACTCGCTAAATTAGCGGAGACTTACATAGAGGCACACGAAGGAAAGTCAAAACAGTCATACCAGTCGGACTATGGAGAGAAAGAAGTAAGAACAGAGGGAAAATTTCTCAAGCCAGACTTCGCTAAGGAAAATGAGAGGGCTGGAAAGAAAGACCAAAAACGTAACGGGGCTACTGATAGGCCTTGTTTTTTTTGTAACCGATACGGGCACTCCTATAATTCATGTCGGTTTAGAATGAATACGTCACATAAAGCAGCAGGAATGCAGACTTCCTGGAAGCCTAGAAATGCACGGCAGAACCAGAAGAAAAAAACTGAAAACAAGGAAGATAAATCAGCATCTTCCGCAGGTGATAAGAAAACGCACCAAACGACCGCAACTTCAACCGATCCAGAAGGAACGCTGGTCAAGGAAGGGGGTGACGAAAATGCTGGTCAGGCGTTGAAAAATCTGTCCGATGGTGAAGATGTCGAACTAAGATGTGGTTGCAAAGCGCACGTCATAGCTGAAGCCTGTAGACCGGGTAAATACGGAACTGATATGAAGACAACGATTGGTTATGTAGGAGATCAACAGGTCGAAGTGCTTCGAGACACCGGATGTTCGTCAGTGGTTGTAGCCAGGAGGCTGGTGAAAAAGAATCAGATGACTGGGAAGCATGAGTTGTGCATTCTGATTGACAAAACTACGAGGAAAGTGCCAACCGCTATCATTGAAGTCAGAACGGACTACTTCACAGGGAAAGTGAAAGCGCTCTGCATGAAGGAAACATTATACGATCTTGTAATTGGAAATATCTCTGGAGCGGAACTACGGCCCAGATCCTTCGACAAGAGTACTGAAGTACACGAACAAGACTTGCTGATTGGCGTAGAGAAAGAGGCGGGGAGTACTGAAGAGCAGTTGAATGTGACATCAGCTGTTGAAACCCGACAGATGAAAGAGAAAGCAAGAGCACTGCCAAAGCAATTACGAGTTCCAGAATTTCAGAATGAAGTCACATTGGAAACGTTAAAGAAGGAACAAGCTGAAGACAGTTCATTGAAGAAATACTGGGAGTATTCTACACAGAAAGAAGCGACTGGAACGAACGATGACGATCGCATCGTACGCTTTGATGTGGAACGAGGACTGCTGTACCGCAAGTTTCAATCACCACATCATAACTTCGGCGATGAAGTGAAACAGCTGGTAATTCCATCCAGGTTGAGAACCAGAGTAATGGAAATAGCCCATAGCTCAATTCTTGGAGGACACTTGGGCATTCACAAAACTCAAGAGAGAATTCTATCTCAATTCTTTTGGCCAGGATGCTACAGTGATATCGGAAGATACTGTCGATCCTGCGATATTTGTCAAAGAACCTTGCCGAAGGGGCGAGTTCAGAAAGTGCCTTTGATCAAGATGCCGATAATTGACACGGTCTTTAAGAGATGCGTGGTCGACCTGATTGGACCACTTCCATGCTCAGAGCGAGGACACCGGTACATTCTAACATTGGTGGATTGTGCAAGCCGCTATCCTGAGTGTATCGCGCTTAAGCAAATTGACACCTGTTCTGTTGCAGAAGCATTGCTTAGCATCTTTTCAAGGATGGGGGCACCATTGGAACTGCTCTCGGATAATGGATCACAGTTCACAGGAGCAATGATGAAGGAAGTAGGTCGACTTCTGTCGATAAAACAATTATTCAGCACTCCATATCACAGTCAAAACTGTGGATTGGTTGAGAGATATAACGGAGTCATCAAACAAATGCTTCGGAAAATGTGTGCAGAGAAAGTGAAAGATTGGGATCGATACTTAGATCCTTTGATGTTCGCATATCGTGAGGTCAGTAATGAAAGTACGGGATTCAGTCCATTTGAGATGATTTACGGAAGACCTGTACGAGGATCCATGGCGATCTTGAAAGAACTGTGGACTAAAGACATTGCTGAACCAGAGGAGAAGACGACTTATGAATATGTTGTCGATCTTAGGAATCGTCTTCAAGAGACTTGTCATTTAGCGCAAGAGAATCTGCAGAGAGCCGCTGATAAATATAAACGTAATTTTGACAAGCATGCCAAGCCTCGAAAGTTTGATCCAGGCGATAAAGTACTGCTACTGTTGCCTACAGAGAGCAACAAACTGCAAATGCAATGGAAAGGTCCATTTCCAGTACTGAAACGATTCGGAGAAGCTGATTATGTAATCCAGTTTCCTCACCGAGCAAAGACATTCCATGCGAACATGCTAAAACGCTATCATGAGCGTCAACCAGAGACGGAGAACAGACCGAGCGAGGAAGCCGTGAACGACGAAATGCAGGCTGTAGGAGCGGCTGTTGTCGTCGAAGAATTGTCGGATGCAGAGATGAAGATGACAGGTGAAGGAAATCTGCCACTCTTTAACAATCTGCAGAAAGAGACCTACAAAGATGTGGAGATAGGCCATGATCTATCAGCGGATCAGAAGAAGGAGGTCGAAACACTCTTGGAGGAATTTCAAGACATCTTCAGTGATGTGCTAAGAAGAATCAAGCTAGTCGGTCATCGGATTCAGCCTGCGTTAAATGTCGCAGGGATGAAGAGGCCATATCCTGTGCCATAGGCTATGAGACAGGATCTAGACAAGGAAATCGATGACTAGGTCAGGAGTGATTCCACAGCAGAAGTGAGTAAGTAGGATAGATCATCAGTCTTTGATCTATCATCAAGGAGCTAATCCAGTTAATGGGAGTCTAATTACTGGGTTTTAATTTTGCAGCCGTATTTCTTTACTATACGCTCAACTAAAGGGTTTGAAAATGTGGGGGCCGATTTTTTAAGCCGCCATCTGTAGGCCTAAATAGGAACTAGGATAAGTAAACCTAGATATTAACAGGGCAATCGTTTTAGTTTTAGTTGTAAAGAAAAGCTAAGTTAGTTTTCTCTTAAGTGGGGGGCCATTGTCACGAGTTGCCCTTGTAAATAGTATTGGGCCCATTGTTGTAGACCTATGCATTATATACCTATATTGTGTTATGTCGTATATAATAGTATTATGTGCTTAAATGACAGTTTGACAATAGTATATAGATATACCTATAATAATCTAGCTTATATAATATATCGATGGTCGTCGATGGTCGTTGGGTCCAAAAGGTGTGTCGGGGTTAAGGGTCATCTGTCTGGAAGGCAGATAGGCCTATATAGGCAAGAGAACGGACTGTCTAGAGGTCAGTCGTCAGTCGTGAGTCGTCAGTCGTCAGTCGCCAGCGGTCAGTCGTCGGAAGCTGTCGTCGAGGAGTCATCAGTCGTCGGTCGGAGATGCGAAGTGGGCATGCACGCTGAACTTTACTGAAGGTCGTTCGAGCGTAGGACAACGCACAACGGTGCAAGAAGGTGAATACTGGGCACAACGGTGCTACCAGGCGAAGTCCGAGCACAACGGTGCTACTACCAGACGAGGACGGTCTAGAAGGGGCGGACGCTTTCCCGCCATTTTCTCCGTCGCTTTCCGCCACTTCGTCGCAACTTCTCTACCACGTGACCACGTCTATGCTAGACGTGGGCGGTGTCTGTGAGAGCGGAATCTTCTCCGCCACTTCTACGACAGAGGGGGGCGGTGCCGGAAGGACCTGGCACTCCTCTACAAGACGCGACCAGCGGTCGTAGCTGGAACGCCAGCAGGACGGGAACTCTCGACGCTGGGTTCGAGAACGGACCAACGGACGACTTCAGAACCAACCAGACCAGTGAGCCGACCGAAGCCCTTCGCTGCGTAACAGGACTTCTTCACACCTGCAGAACTGTCTCCATGCGAACGGAAACGTGAGTGGGGGCGAAGTTTTGTTGGGAGGGGTCTGGGGGAGGGCACGACCATCGATTAGGGCGCTATAGGCGTAGCCTATTAACGATACTGTTTTTGCTATATATGTAACTATGTCTTTTAGTTTAATTTCAGTTGTCTTTTTATCTGAATAATTTTCTAAACGAGTTCATGCTTTGTTTTCTAGTATTTCGATGACAATATTCTAGACACCCTTTCCTTAATAGGCTAGGGCTAACCCGCCATTTAAGATAACTCATGACAAACTCCCAGCCCGGGGCTTGAACCGCAGTCCGCTGTATCCAACAGACGAATGCCGCTCTCGCTTACTGGTGTAGCTAACTAGGCCAACCGATTTCTATAGGCTATAGGCCCTACAAATTAGCTACAATCAGGTAGGCTACTTTGTAAGTTGTTGGCGAGAACTAGCTTATGGGCCTACACAATGCTAAACACAGGTTAGTCTAATTTTCATAAAATTAGGCTAATGGTTCACAGATATAGGCCTAGGCCTAATAATTTCGGTCCGTTGATAATTTATTTCTATTTTTGATGCTATAATTATTATTCCACACAATTAAATGAAGATTATTATTATTATACATCACTTAGATATAACCACAGTATTTGTTATAAATGCTGTGATATAACTGTTACTGTGCTTTGTTTTCTGGTTGCGTAATGTGCTGTATTTAACTTGGTATCTATCTCGCGGTTATTCAAGATTACGTACTTACTTACACTGGTGTTTGGCAGTCGGCTGATTTGCATCTGACTTGTCAATCACATGCTAAATAGAAGAAGTGCGACAGCAGCCTAATTTCCGCCCATTCAAAATAGTGCTTCAGTAAATCTTAAAACAGTTCTTTATCACAAATTATATTAAAATAAATTGTTATGCTTCTTTAACCGCAGCTTGTACTTCAATATATTTAAATTTGAAACGTGATCTGTGTATAGTATTTGTTTGTGATAAAATTTGTTTACTGCTGCGAAGGGATCTAGATTCCGGCCCTTTGCGGCGAAGGCCTTCCTCTTTGTGTGGCTTATCCGCCATATTGAGGGTTGTAGTAATTTTTCGTTGAAAATATCACTATTTATTGTGACGCAAAAGGTGTTGTGAATACATTTCTAATGTCTTCCGAATCGTCTAAAACTGGCCCTGGATACCTGTCGCCAAGTAGTACGGTTCAGGTAAGGATATTCATGCCGTCGTGGTTGTGTTCTTTTCGTTAACCAATGGCCGTGTTGCCACTGGTTAACCCCTCCTTTTGTGGGATGTGAAACCGTCCCCCTTGGTTCCGTTGGTAAGATCGGGACGTCTGTTCCAGACTCCGGCACCTTAGGGGTGGTGGTGGAGGAGGAGGATAGGCGGGAGTAATGTTGCTAATGGCCCGTCTAAGTGTTTGACCCCTCCTTTTATAGTACATGAAACCATCCCTAGGTTTTCCGCGCTGTCATGACGGGATGTTCATGTAGGCCGTGCTTCCGGAAAAGTTTAGAAGCCTAAACGTGCAATATGTTCAAACACCCAAATTGTACTAATCACATTCCGCGGCAGTATACTGAAATTTTATTTAAAATCCGACTAAGTAAAATTTTCTTATGTTTAGGATGTGAAGCCGTCCCCATTAGCTCTGCTGGCGGCCACCTGTAGCAAGATCGGAACGTCTGTGCCGGATTCAGGAGGTGGAGGTGAAGGGTTAATGGTGACAAGCCAGCATCCTAATCAGTCGTCACCTATTCGTTTGCTAACATCAACTGGTCAGCTGCTGTCAGTTGTTGGACAACAAGGCATCCTGTGCAACCAATCAACAGATGGAGGAGTTTTTGAAGTGGCTTCACAGTTAACAAATAACACAGGGCCTGTTCAAATCGTTGCAAGTCCCGCATCACCATACACGAGCTTGTTTGGAACACAGATTATGCCAATCTCATCACAGATGATTGCTACACCCGTTGCTGGACCTGGTGGTACAATCACTTACAACTTGATACCACAGTATCAGAACATGCCATCGATGACAATTGGACAGGATAGCCAAGACCACACGGGAACGGATCAAAGATCAATTTCTCAGACACAGATTATGCAAACTAGCACCGGCTTAAAGCAAATAAGGTCTCAAGATACGGTCAGTGTCTCAGTTGGCCAATCTGGAAAGTCAGTTGGTATTGGTAGAGCCAGTACCAGCTGTGCCAGTGCTTCAGCGTCTCAGGTCTCCAACTTTGGAGGACAGTTTTCCCTTGCGAACATCAACCAGAGCGGAATAATAACTATTGGTGGGCAACAGCAGAACATTATTGCCGCTAGGCCAAGCAGCAACATGCAGCCCATCCAACAAATGCAGACCGTGTCAATTCAAATACCTGTTTCAACAGCCAATGGTCAAACTGTCCTTCAGACCATCCAGGTTCCGCTTCAAAGCCTCCAAACATCACAAGCTGTACAGGGAACACAGGGCTTGACGATGTACAATCTGGTTCCGCAGCAACAGACAATCACAGTAACTCCTCCAGCACAGGGAACCAGCATCCAGGCAACGAGCATGTCCAACAACACAAATCTGTCCGGTAATTTTCACGATACACAGTCCATCCTTAAGCTTCTGTCAATTTCTCAGCAACAACAACAACAGCAGCAACAACAACAAACACTTCCAACAGTCCTGAATGTTCCAACATTTGGATCTGATGGGTCTTCGATGCCAATGATGATGACAATCGACTCGCAGATGCTGGGCAATGCTGCAGGCAATCAGGGTGCAATCACCGTCATGGCCATGCCACAATCAGTAATGCAGCCTAACGTCCAGAACACGGGTGGCCAAATACAGAACATTCTTCTGCCAAACGGCCAGATTGTACAGGCACTGACCGCTTCAACATGTCAGAACTTTCCAAGCGTTCAGATCGTTGGGCAGAATGGACAAGCGAATCAGTCGGCCAATCTGGTATCTCTAAACCAACTACAGTTCCAGGTATTTCTTTAATTTGTTTTTGAAACCTTGTCGAAGTTAAGTGCATTAAATTTTAGCGGTTTCTTTAGTTTATCTGAGCTGCACACATGTAGTCTAGTATGGTATCAATTATTGGTTGGCTTCACCCTTGAATTTAGTCTATCCTATAGATCTGGTTTTAGAAAACATGACAGATATTATATTTACCAAATTTCAATGTAGATATCCATTGTTGAGTGCATAAGTGCCATATTTGGTATATAATGCACTAACATGGAAGTCAAAACGAGTCTTAAGTAGCGTAACAAAAAGTTCAGCTCAAAAAGGACTAAAGTTATTACATCCCTTAATTTGTATTGGTAATATTAGAAGTGTGTTTACAACAATGTACAAGTTGTGGTGCAATTATTTTGTCGACAGCTGCTAGAAAAATTATGGTGATAACTGATAAACAGTAGAGTGGCAGTAGTCTTGACTTGTCTTACGTACTGAAACATGAGGTCATTTGATTGTGAATGTCACTTTTAGAATGCATCCAATGTGCAGACGCTGTCCGGTTTGCCTAACTTCACCATCCAAGGCGGGCAGCTTATTCTAACTGGAGGAAACTCCAGTGCCGTGCCACAGCTCCAGCAAATCCAGACACAAGGTGGGTCCGTAATGACGATCAGCCTTCCTGCCAATCAGCAGTTAGGGTCTGTGCGTCAGAATCAACAGGTGGCTGTTGGTGAGTACTCGTGCATTGACGGCATGCTTACTCAGTTTAGATGCTAAGAGTGAAAGGTTGTTTTTTGTATAAATTTGCTTAACAAGGGTATTCTGCAAGATCTTTAAATCTGTTAAAATTTAGCAAACAAGCTTATGATTACATAGGGCGTAAAAAAAAAATTGTTGTGTTTCCGGTAACGCGACCGACCCATTTTTACGGCCGCGACCCAAATATTTTTGTAAAAAAATTTTATTAAAAAAAATTTTTTTAAAATTTTTTTCCAAATTTTTTTAAAACACATTTGTATTGACATAACATAAGAGACGTCAACAAAATGAAATTAATAGGACTGTTTCTATAGCAGTTTTAGGTGCAGACAGTCGGGAAATAGGCAGTTTATACTTGCTTAGAACACGTACTTTGTTTCAGCGTGCAAAAAAGACTAGTGGGGTATACTTTTTCGGATAGTCACTGCATAAAAATATTAAAAAAAAAAAAAAAATTTTCCGACCTACCTACCCAATTTTTTTAGCTCTGTTACCGGAAACACAACATATTTTTTTTTTGGCCTAGTTCTGTATACAAAATTTATGTGCTATAGATCAGCGGTTCTCAACCTTTTCAGACTCACGGACCCCTTTTAAATTTTTGGCCACGGTCACGGACCCCCAATAAAATTTTGCGCCTTTGGCGTATTATCGCGACTGTGCAACTCTATTATCCTATATATTATCTAGAGACTGAAACAAACCGACCCATCTAAAACAGATGAATTTGTCACTAATCAGCGTATTATTAGTTTCATGTCGCCATTGAAAAGAGAAAATATTGAAAAATTGACAAAAAATTATCTGTTTTACTGTTTCTACGTTTTTAACTAAAAAATATAAAATTTTCAGGACTTCCTCGCGGACCCCCAAGCACGTCGCCGCAGACCCCCAGGGGTCCGCGGACCCCCGGTTGAGAACCGCTGCTATAGATATCAAGAAACTATGACAAATCTATGCTATTATCTTCATGCTCTGTACTACTTGTTTCTGCAATGGTGATGATAATAGGTAATTTCATGACAGTGAAATGCACAAAGTTCACATGTATCTAAGTAATTTATTTTATTCATAGAATGGTGCAAATTACTGAATTAATTTTATAGTACTTCATGAAAGCACTAGTACATAGTTTGAAAATTTCACAGCACCCTGCATATACCACTGAACAGTTCTAGTGCAGTCAATACCACCACAACTTACATATGTATATTGGGGTCAGTACATTGTATAGCTTTCCAAGTCACCAATTAGGGGACGACTATACTCAAAAGGCAATTTATTCTTGCCACATCCTCATTACAAATATACAGTATTAATTTGCTTGGCCACATGGTTGTGCGCGCATATTATACTAGTTGTTTCTGGTTATTCCTTCAACTTTCTAGTGTGATTACTTTGTGTAGGAACAACCACATCAGTTGTACGTTGTGGTTTTTTAAACAATTTAACAAAAAGTATTATACAATTATACATCGTGCGTTCTAAGGTACAATTTGGTTATTTTTTAGGGTATTTTCAGTTCGTGTAAGTGCATCATATGACAAATTTCTGTTCTTTGCTGAACAGCTCCATTAAATAAGGATGATCTATCATGCAGTTTAGGTGTAAATATATGTACTGTTGACTTCTTGAGGACATATATTTCTGTATGAAAATGTATTGAAAAATCTACGGCGTGTATTCCTGTTCTGAAGAGTTCAAAGCAGCGTGTTCATTATCTGACAATTGGCTTCATTTTTCACCAGTTACTTCTTCAATCCTGAGATAAACTTTTTGCATTATGATTTCTTCATTTATTTGCTTAGATGTAGGTTGGTTAATATTCAGTGTTACTACATCCGCATTACAAATGAAGAGCAAACATTGTTATTAGATTAAATTGTTTATTTTGTGATGCCTCATTGGCTTTAACCAAATGGTTTGTGAATGTTTGCAGTTCAGAATCCTAACTCTGGAGTCGTTACACAGTGGACGGTTGTAGACAAATCAAACAACATGACGTCGTATTCAAGCAACGATGGCATCGTGTTGGATCAGGCGGCAGACGCAAAGTTCTCTTCCGATTCGGCGATTAGCGACGATGGTATTCCTTTGAAGCGTCTTAGACGAGTTGCTTGCACTTGTCCCAACTGCAAAGATGCTAGTAAAAAGTAAGATGTTTCAACATTCTGACATATTGATTTAAAGATATATGTAGTTTTTCATTTAAATAGAAGTTAGTGAACACACACACATGCATGAAGCCAACCAATGGATTCCTGTCAACAGTTAGCATCGATGTTCCAATTTTTTTAGGTGGACCAAGTTGCATCATTGGTTGGAACAGCAATTTATGACAGTGCCTCAGAGAAGTCCCTCATTGGTAGAAGATGGTGCTAGCGAGTCTCACTATATATTTGTTAAGATGCCAGGTGTACTGAGGAATGTGTTGTCCTACAATCGTGGACTTTACAAGTTACGTAGAGTATGCTGAACTTGGGTAGATACTAGATAGATTTTATATATTTATTATGTTGTAATATATTTAGACAACCTTTAATAACACTTTAAAAAGTGTCTTCTCTGTTGCTTTGAAAGAGTACAGGTCATGAATCCCTCCTATGTGCACTTGGTATGAATTTTTTTTAAATTCTTCATTGTTACATTTTTTTATTGCTGCTCTGGTTATATTAAGTCTTGTGTTCTCTTTGATAGGACTGCGGAACTTTGTAACATTTTTGTATTCTGTTGTTATCCTTTTTACAGAAATCTTGGGGGCAAAAAAGTTCATATTTGTCATTTCACAAATTGCAATAAAGAGTACGGGAAGACTTCACATCTACGAGCACATCTGAGGTAAATGACTCAAATCTATATATACTAAAGCTCACCGTTATTGAGTTTCCATACAAATAACTGAAATTCTCTGCACATATGATATTTGTCACAATTGATGCAAGGTAGCATTTATAACATAGTAGTTAACGCTATTTATTACGTACTAGTTTAGCCAATTTACTAGATGAGACTGCTCCATGCCACAATAATTTAGGAAGTCGTGTTCGTTAAACCCTACAGGCACATCTAAGCCATGCCTTAAAACATCTCAATTGATGTTTTTGCGGACCAGTTGCAGAGTTTGGCAAACGATTTAACTGCACTGCACCACTGCTTCTAGTATATGCTGGATGAAGGATGAGGGAAATGTTAATCACCTTTATTATGACACACTGTCATTGTACAGCGCTAAACTGCTTTTCTGTTCGAGCCTGTACCACCCTTTAACCCCTTTACCGGCAACCCCGATTATAATCGTCAATTTTGTATATGATTATGTGCCGGTCGTCCGCTAAAGGGATTAAGAACCACTGCTGTACATACTAAATTCAGGTGACAATTTATAAAAGTGTTTCTGGGTTGCATCAAGTGCAGGAACTGGTTACAGAGCTGTTTTTATGCATAATACCATTGATCATGAGAAATGCATTGGTAATTTTAAAATATCTTTATTGCTACCTAAATTGCATGTTTATTGTACTCTCAACCTGAACTAGGATTTTTTTATGGCCAATGAATTCCAGTCCAAAGCTTGAATGTTGTAACTGGTATTCATCCCTGAACACTGAGAATTAACATTACGATGACTACCGGATACGATAGTTCCAGGTGGCCATATTATAATTTATTGGTAGTTAGGTCCATAAATGATTCAACAGTTTACAAGTGCGTTCAATATGGTATTGATATTTATGATTTGAGAAGATACCTCTAGTAGTCAAGTGTTCAAGTCCAATTTTCTTGCATTACAAAGGAAACGTGTTTCTGAGCTTCACAAACGAGGAAGAAAGCTGTTTGTAAAGTTGTTAAACTATTGTTGATATGATCCATCTAATTTTATGCTGATAGGTGGCACATGGGCGATCGACCGTTCATGTGTAACTGGATTTATTGTGGCAAGAAGTTTACTCGATCTGACGAACTGCAACGACATAAACGAACTCACACAGGTGAATACTTGAAACCCATTATGTATTTATGTGTATGCAAAAACTATGTATGTGCACTTGTTTATAGCGTCCTTTCAAGAAATTCTACTCAGAAGCGCTCTCGACTACTGTAACAGCGCAGACACTGAATCGGAGTTTTGAAGTGCATATGAGCAATTGCGAGTGAAGGACTTGCTCAAGGTCCCTACAAGGCGGCTTGAGGTAGATTCGATCAGGACTGCAACCCTCTGGCTGCAAGGCAATGAACATACCCACTATACCACGGCACCCACGAACTACTCTTAGTCGTAGCTTATTATATTCAGATTTCTGTTGTCTTTTTCCTTAACTTGTATTTAAATTAAGCAGGTTTTCTGTGTAATTTGGTTTTGATGAAAGAAAGAAATTTTACAGATTTATATATATCAAAATTATCAGTGCATCTACTTTCTTTTATGTGACATAAAGTGGGTGAGCTCATTTATAAGGCAACACATTTATAGACTTAACACGTTGACCGCCAGGTACGAGTTAACTCGTACTTCAGCCAGTCATTTAACATGGCGTGTAGGCGGTCAATGTGTTAAAGTTCTGCTTCTTCTGAACATGAACATATAAGCTACCAATTCTCTACATGAATTTCATGTGAAAATCACTGAATGTAAAATAATTAAAAGTTTGCTTCTGCTTTCCAATTATGAGTAACCTGTTATTCATTTTATTCTGTTTGGTGTGTTACAGGTGAAAAGAAATTCACTTGTCAGGACTGTGAGAAGAAATTTATGCGAAGCGACCATTTGACTAAGCACATGAGGACACATCGGAAGGTTGTGCTTGGTACAAGCATTGTGACGAGCACAGGAATGGACAACAGCAATCTGGATGGTGCTGGTTGTCTTGACGACGTCGTCCATGGCAATGTTAAAGATGAAACGTTTGCTACACGCGTGATATGTTTAACAGAGAATGATTTCAATTCCATGACAGATGACCCTAGCATTGAGGGCGAATAACGGATTGCTTTCTTTATAGATGTTAATTTCCAAGAACAGTTTCCTCTTTCACACTAACTTGTAAATATTAGACAAATATTCCAAAGGATTCACTGACAATCAGGTCCGCTTACGAATTTCAAGAATATCTTACTTGATTTATTATTGTGCATGGGTGACTGTAAGATGCCAAAGAAAGAGGAGCCCCAATTTAAGTTTGTGTTCTCCTGTTAATGCAAACTGTGTAAAATTCATCATGTAAATTAAATTAATTTAAGTCCAAGATCTGAGTGATTGATAGTTGCCGGTTGGAAATTAGAATTTTTTATTGCTGTGTGTCTTGACAAAATCTGCCAAACCATGCCAATTGTATTCCAGCGATGAATCAACATGTTCTGGTTTGATGGATACTTTGAATGAACGAATAAGAAGAAATGTCAAGTACTGAAGCTGAAATAATGAAGGGTATAGGCTGGAAGCCTGTGATACAAGAATTGGCATCATTACTCTGTAAAATGCGGAGTTTGCATTATTATTTATGTACATTTGTAGAAGTGAGTAAATTCTAGGAGCATCATTGTTGATAAGAAAACAGATAGCTTAGTCAGACAAATCATTCAGCTGCAGGTCTCGAACCAACAAACATTGATATACAACTCTAGATGTATAATAATTTTGCTTTTTTAGGTCCTTAAATTACTTAAATTATTTAATGTTTTTTTGTTTTGAATTGTTTAATTTTTATACTGCGTTCAGCAGACATGGAGTGATTAAGGACGATAGACTTGCTCTGTTCAATTCTTGTAAAGAATCTGTTAAGATGTGCATGTAACTCATATGAATGTAAATTATAAGATTGTGGCGAAATCCCTTGTCCTTAACCGTTTGGCCTTCGTCTTAACCAGGCTTGCTTGTTTAGATAAGCATTTTTAAGATTAAAGTTTCATTGGCTACTACAGGGGTTATTTTAACGTGCAGCTGGACACAAAGTGTGTAGTTGGAAAACGAATTTGTGCAGTTGAAAATTAGGTTTTGTGCAGTTACTTTTTTACACACAATCGCATAAACAATGTAAGTAGCTAATATATTTTAATTAAACTAATTGTAAAAAACAAGATTATAAGACATTTTTGCCGTGAATTTAACGTTAAATTTCTACTGACTGACAACTCTATTGGCATAAAATACAAGAAAACAAGTCTATAGATAGATGGCATATTCAAACAAGCTGTCTGATGCAAGCCATACAACGCTCAGCGAAATGAAATCAAATGCAATATTCCCAGCTTGTAACAAAATAATGAGTTAAAAACGAAAGTCAGGCGGAGCACAGGGCTTCTCTGCTTTTGTATTCACAACTTGAATAATTTTAAACAATAGACGTGAAAGCATAGCCTATAAACATGAAGGTTCGCAAACAATCTTACACCGTATCAAAATTCCCCCAATTCAGCTATTCCACGCAAAACAAGCCTTGGCGGCAGGGCTTTTTTAAAGGAATTTTTAGAACTGCACAGCTTCTCCAGCCTCCAAGGCCGTAGCCTGGATTTGATTAGGGGGGGGTTATTCGGCGTAGAATTTTTAGTCGTCACAATTTCTGAAAACACCTTTTTAGTCGTCAAAATGTCTGAAGACACCTTTGCTTAGTAGTCAAAATTTCTAAAGACACCTTTGTTTAGTCGTAAGAATTTCTGAAGACACCTTATTTTAGTCGTCAAAATGTCTGAAGACACCTTTTTTTAGTTTTCACAATTTCTGAAGACACCTTCAATGTTTAGTCGTCAAAATTTCTGAAAACACCTTTTTTAGTCGTCAAAATGTCTAAAGACACATTTGCTTACTCGTCAAAATTTCTAAAGACACCTTTGTTTAGTCGTCACAATTTCTGAAGACACCTTATTTTAGTCGTCAAAATTTTTGAAGACACCTTTTTTAGTTTTCACAATTTCTGAAGACACCTTCAATGTTTAGTCGTCAAAATTTCTGAAAACACCTTTTTTAGTTGTCACAATTTGTGTAGACACCTTTGATTAGTCGTCAAAATTTCTGAAGACACCATATTTTAGTCGTCATAATATCGGAATGCTTTTTTTAGCTGTCAAAATTCCGGAAGACACGTTGTTTTAGTTCTCAAAATGTCTGAAGACACCTTTTTTAGGTGTCAAAATTTCTATAGACACATTTTTTAGGTGTCAGAGTTTTGAAGACACCTTTTTTAAGATGTCAAAATGTCTATAGACACCTTTTTAAATCGTCAACATTTCTGAAAACACCTTTTTTAGTTGTCACAATTTGTGTAGACACCTTTGATTAGTCGTCAAAATTTCTGAAGACACCATATTTTAGTCGTCATGATATCGGAATGCTTTTTTTAGCTGTCGAAATTCCTGAAGACACGTTGTTTTAGTTCTCAAAATGTCTGAAGACACCTTTTTTAGGTGTCAAAATTTCTATAGACACATTTTTTAGGTGTCAGAGTTTTGAAGACACCTTTTTTAAGATGTCAAAATGTCTATAGACACCTTTTTAAATCGTCAACATTTCTGAAAACACCTTTTTTAGTTGTCACAATTTGTGTAGACACCTTTGATTAGTCGTCAAAATTTCTGAAGACACCATATTTTAGTCGTCATGATATCGGAATGCTTTTTTTAGCTGTCGAAATTCCTGAAGACACGTTGTTTTAGTTCTCAAAATGTCTGAAGACACCTTTTTAGGTGTCAAAATTTCTACAGACACATTTTTTAGGTGTCAGAGTTTTGAAGACACCTTTTTTAAGATGTCAAAATGTCTATAGACACCTTTTTTAATCGTCAACATTTCTGAAAACACCGTTCTTATTTGTTAAAATTTCTGTAGACACCTTTGTTTAGTCGTCAACATTTCTGAAGACACCTTATTTTACTCGTCAAAATAATGGAAGACACTTATTTAGGTGTCATAATTTTTAAAGACACATTTTTTAGGCGTCAAAAATTTATGAAGACAGCTTTTTTAGGTGTCAAAATTTTTGTAGACACTTTTTTCATCGTCAAAATTTCTGAAAACGCCTTTCTTAGTTTTCAAAATTTCTGTAGACACCATTGTATAGTCGTAAAAATTTCTGAAGACACCTTATTTTAGTCGTCAAAATATTGGAAGACACTTTTTTATGTGTCTAAATTTCTGAAGACTCCTTTATTTAGGTGTCAAAATCTCTAAAGACACATTTTTTAGGTGTCAAAAATTTCTGAAGACACCTTTTTTAGTTTTCACAATTTCTGAAGACACCTTCAATGTTTAATCTTCAAGATTTCTGGAAACACCTTTTTTAGTTGTCAAAATTTGTGTAGAAACCTTTGTTCAGTCGTCAATATTTCTGAAGACACCTTATTTTAGTCGTCAAAATATCGGAATGCGTTTTTTTAGGTGTCAAAATTTCTGAAGACATATTTTTTTAGTTGTCAAAATTTCTGAAGACACGTTGTTTTAGTTGTCAAAATGTCTGAAGACACCTTTTTTAGGAGTCAAAATTTCTGAAGACACATTTTTAGGTGTCAAAGTTTTGAAGACACCATTTTTAGGGTGTCAAAATGCCTGTAGACACCTTTTTTAATCGTCAACATTTCTGAAAACACCTTTCTTAGTTGTCAAAATTTCTGTAGACACCTTTGTTTAGTCGTCAACATTTCTGAAGACAACTTATTTTAGTCGTCAAAATATTGGAAGAAACTTTTTTAGGTGTCAAAATTTCTAAAGACACATTTTTAGATGTCAGAGTTTTGAAGACACCTTTTTTAGGGTGTCAAAATGTCTGTAGACACCTTTTTTAATCGTCAACATTTCTGAAAACACCTTTCTTAGTTGTCAAAATTTCTGTAAACACCTTTGTTTAGTCGTCAACATTTCTGAAGACAACTTATTTTAGCCGTCAAAATATTGGAAGTAACTTTTTTAGGTGTCAAAATTTCAAAAGAAAATTTTTTTTAGGTGTCAAAAATTTCTGAAGACACCTTTGTTTAGTCGTCAAAATTTATGAAGACAGGTTTTTTTAGGTGTCAAAATTTCTAAAGACACCTTTTTTGGGTTGTCAAAATTTCTTAAGATACCTTTTTTTTCCGTAAAACTTTCAGAAGACCATCGGAAACGGCTTTCTTAGTATCTTTCGCCTAATTTCATGCTTTTTTCGTTATGTGCAAGTGAATAATATTCTATAATTTTTTACATTTTCCATTTCGGATGGTGTTTTCATGGTTTTATTTAATGGTTTTTACATCATAAAATGTGCTAGGAAATGCATTATATTATTTTTAACGTTTTCCATTTCGGTGGTGTTCAAACACCCAAAACACCCCCTAGCTACGGTCTTGGCGACAATTTTGCGAACGAAACTAAGATGGACCCATCAAAATCCTCCACTAAGTTTTTCTACTGTAAGCATTGTTGCAAAATAAGGTATTGATTTTGGTTAGGCTGGTTTCAAAGTTTATAGCTGCAAACTTCAATCACAAAACGTGCAATAGACCCACTATAGGCCTCTCTAAATGTCTTTTTTGTGTGTAGAACTGCACTTTAAAAAAGCCCTGTTAGTCTCAGTAATGACCAATTTACCCGATGTAGGATGCTATTCTGATAATTATGTGCAGTTGAGAAAATTCCTTAAAATAACCCCTGGGCTACTATGCTATTTTTGGTTAAATGTATAACTTATGATGATGGTGATTAAGAAGTTTATTACTGTGAAGGTGGGTTAGAACTGGTGGTATGTGTCCTGAAAGCAGCTCCATTAGTACGCTTGCAATATATCGTCAAAGATAACTGTGGAAACTTGAGTCACAACATAATAAATTATGTAGTTAAACCTATGGCCAGGAGTTGTGATCATCTGCATGAACTGTGCATAAGATATCAAATGAAGATTAGAGATTGACGGCTTAAATCCTGAAGAGTGATGAAGAGCACGAACTCGTCGAAGTAAAAAAGACCGGTGCATATTTGCCTGCTTTGTTACGGATCTCGTAATTTGGCTGGACAGATGAGCATGGATTAGGTATGACGGAAATGAGAATTTTTTTATTTATGGGTTGTCATCTCTGGACTGAATGGCTAGTTTACCTAACTAACCATCCAGTACAGAGTTCATTTTTAGCTTTTGAGCGGTTGTAAATTTTAACAATTCGTGGAGTTTTCGTAAATAAATTGAACTCCACCATATGTAAATAATTTGTTTTGCTTGTCATTATTTGATCTGTTTTAAATTCATTTCCATTTTTGCATTGAACAACTGAATGTAGCAGCATATTTTTTTCTAAAAGTATATTTCGTAGCCATGCTTCATGCATTATGAACGAGTGAAATTAAATTAAATGTTTTCCGTGACTGGTTTGACTCCAAATTAGATGGATGTTGTCTGTTGGCCTGATTGGAAGGCGTTAACTGCAAACATTTGCAGTGGCATAATGAATTATTTCTAATCCTGTTTTGTTTTTGTTCATCTTGGAAAAATTAATTGACTTGTGCAGCAAGTAGGACAGCTCTGCTTACAAGAACTGTTTTTTATAATGCCTTACCTGCCATACCACATATTCTAACTCCATGCTGTGAAGGATTTGTACAGACAGCTGACTGACCAAGACCATCACCCACTTGCAGAGTTTGGTTCAGTTGGCTGGAGCATATTTTAGCCCGCCCAAGCATAGGAAGCCACCCATCACCGGTTTTCCCAGCAATGTAACATACGTGTTGCAATTTTATGGAAAAGAAAATTATTTTTTGGCAGAACACTTTCCTTACCCACTATTGCCAGAAAAGTTGAGATTACATGTACGTGGCCAATTTTTTTTTTTTATGTCTATCCTATCGATGCCATTGCTAGGTGTATAATTACATTGTTTGTACCTGGATTAAAATATCTGGCACTCTTATCAAATTGAACCGAATGCAAAAGTATATATTGCCCTATCGACTGTTTGTGCTGCCTGTCGTCTTTTGTATTCCTCAATTGATCTACTTTGCGAGATGTTGTATGCAATGTACGCCAAAAACAAGTACTGAACACTTTCAACGTGTGATACCTGATTAGCAGAATTTGGATTCCATGCTTGGGACATGTGAGCAAATATCTTGATCAGCTAAATATCTCTTCAGCTGTCAGAAAATGTGAAGCGTTTTTTGGGACATGTTGCTCGCATTGCACAAGACAAACGCCACCAGAAAGCCACGTACAACTTACAAGCCACAATAAACAAGCCTCGGACGGATCGATGACCATCTAGGACTATAAGAGCTAAATTTAGGCCTTCATATATCATGGAGGAAGGTCCAGGACAGGACACATTTGTCGCAACAGCAGCTATTCTTGGCTCCATTGTCAACATGGAAATATAGACCAAAGCCAGAGGTTTGTGCTGTTAAGCTAAGCACTTCTGCTTCCTATTAATCGACTAAGTAAATTCTGACGAAAGTCCTATTTAGGCCTGCACGTGTAGGCTAAATACAAAGAAGACCCTTGACCTACTAGTGATTTGAACTACGATTTAGGTGAGCTGTTTTCACTTCTGAGCTGACAAAAGCAGACTGATGAATCATCAACCTGTCGAAGCCGAATAAACAGGCGATCCGATCAGATGATCAGATGATCGATCTGCTGGTTGTTTTATCAAAGTCTATAGACCTAATTTCTCAGCGGTCGAGGTGAGCTCAAATCAGCGGCTTCAGTAGGTTGATGATTGGACATGGATGAAATAAGCAGTGCCATAATTATGTCTTGATGCTTTCAGTTAAGAACTTAAGGCCCAGTTAATAGGCCTGATGAATACAGGCTCACCTGCGTTTACTCACAGAATTAATTGTAGCAGGGCTGTTTTAAAGGAATTTTTAGAACTGCACAACTCCTTTCCTTTCCCCATCCTCCATGGTAAATTACTTCCAATCGGAGGACTGTGACCTTTTTTGCTAGTTTTAAGTGTATAGAAGTGCTACAGCTGCACAAATCCATTTAGAACTGCACATTTTGTGTACAACTGCACGTTAAAAGCCCTGAATTGTAGCCAATAATAAACAGGTGTTTGAATTCCTAAAAATCACTTACAGAATGACTGACCCTAGAAAGAATACAATATTTTAGCCTAGAGGAATATACAATAAAGTTACACAAAGTCCCTTATTAAAGGTCCTGAAAATTTCACAAATTCTTTGCATAACATTGAAAACTTGCATTGTAATCTAATGTCCAAATTTCTAGAGTTGCTTGAACGCCAAGTGCAGGGCACCAGCTTATCCAAGAGCGCTGTGTCTAGTCAGAGAGGTTACCAAAAATAATAGTGCGAAGGAGGCCATAGTCCATTTACCAAAGGATCAGAGGTGGCAGAGTAGTTGTTATAGTGAGTGACATTTAGGTCGAGAATTGGAAGATGGAGGATCAGGTGAGTGAGAGTAAAAGTTCCTGAGGAGGTGAGTACTTTCCGTTCTCAAGGAGCGATGGATAGAGGAGCCCAAGGAAGGTGAATTGGGTGACCAGCATGTATGGAGGAATGGAATTCAGAGGGCAGATCATTCCAGAGGCATGGTGCAGTGTTTCAGATGGATCATTTGAAGAACTTGAGATGAGTAATAGACGCCGTAGAGAAAGAGTAAGACAGGCGGATAATGTTAAGACATAATAAGTACACCAGAATGTGGATATGCAATTGGTTAATAAAGGATATGCTTATTTACTTAACAAACGCCTTCAATTAATTCTATTTGTGAAGCACATTTATTAAAGATTAATAATATGTTTGCAAAGACAATTGCTTGTGGAGATTTAGATTTTAGAACATCATTATTCAATATTAGAACAAACTTTTAAGTGGGGCGACATCTATGCTAAAGAGCAAAACGGATGTACCCATCATTTTCAAGTTTAGCCTACTAAACGAAACCTGAATCCTTCTTGTCCGTCAGAGCGCTGTGTTCCAATTTATTAGCATCGTGGTTTTCTATATTTAGACCCTGATTTAGACGGTCAGACTAAAATAAACGAATTTCCAGATGTGTAGGCTACATTGAGGTTTCTTTATATCTTTTGGAGCACACGTTAATCGAATTGCATCAAGAAGTTAAAGTTACATAGTGGTTTGCAGCAAAAATTTCACGAACATATCATTAGCTTCATGTTGTGGAGGACGCGTACAACAAAAGTAGGCCTACGTATTGTTTGTCAACATGTACGTCGCAATGCGTCGAAACTTCATTAATGTTCTTTATTTCCGTGAAAGTCGGCGTTTGTTGCTTAACAACTTCAGCAGCGCTCTATCGGAACCAGCGCGAGTCCAAGCGAGTGAACGCGGTCCGAGTCATCACCACCTGCCGAGTCAACGCAGACTAATTCAACACACCGAACGCCGAGTCAGTTAAGTTTTACCGCATAGGCCTATATTTTACAATCGCAAATAATTAGAATAATCTTGAAATTTATACAGCGTCAAAAAACGAAGTCGCGGGAACCAGTTTATTTAAACACATCTATTTAAAACTGAATTGAAAGGCAACGCCAACTTTCAAAAACTGAAAATCGTAGCCTATGGTAATGGCATGAGTCATGTTTGTCATCATAAAGGCATAGCCTAGTCTTCGACTAATAACATGTTTGATAACGGCGGCGCCTAAATCTTTCATTCACCAAACTTCGTAGCATAGTAACAAGACGACTTTTTAAAGCCAGGAATATACGACCAGATTGACAGTTGTAGAAAATATAACGGAGCCAGACTATCTACGTGGAGTGGGAATTATATCAATCCACTGTCCACAGTCGCTCTTCAACCGATCGACTTCCTCAACATCAGCCGACGATCCTATTTGACTTAATTGGGCTGTAGTGTCTGCAAATATTGCTGACGACTTCTAGTTTTACCTGCTATATGTAGGCCTACACCTCAGACACCTTGTGGGGGCGCGGTGGTGTAGTGGTGGCGTCGTTGCCTTGGAGCCGGAAGGTTCGAGGTTCGAATCCACCCTCAAGCCACCGCATAGGGACTTGGGCAAGTCCTTCACTCGCAATTGCTCAGCGCTTCGGCGTGAAACTCCGATGCAGTGTCCGCTCTGCATTCGGGAGCGCCTCTGAGTAGGTAGAGAAAGCTTGAAGAGGCGCTATAACAAGTGCACATACAAACCTAGTAGGCCTACCTATATAAAGGCCTACTCATTAATAACATACAAATGGTCCAATTGTTATTCCATGAATACTTATCAGAATACAGAATGGAACTGTACAGTATAGGCCTATGGCCAATTGTATTTTGGTTTATGAGATTTAATTCTAATCCAGGAAGACAACAATGTACTAATTTTGGTTTTTATAATTCATAAATTGTGCGTTTGCTTCAACAGCAGCTCCTGTTTAGACCCTATACACAAAATTATTTTGCAATAATATTTGCCTTATATAAAATTATAGACCCAACAGCCAACACAATTGGGCCTGCACGAGCGTCATTTGTGACCCGTTCTTCGTCTCGGTCAACGTCCTTTAACTTTAACATATAGGCCTAATATTAAAGTTTAACGGTATCGCCTAGACCTAGAAGTCCTATCTAGGCTATAGCCTAGCTAGATGAAAAACAGGCCAAAATCCTACATCTCCAAATTTATAAAGCGCTGGGGCATACATATTAAAGGCAAAGCTGTCAAAACACCAGCTTATTCACGCAGAATGCGTATACCCGTATACCGATTTATTCGGAAAGGTTTTATTATTAACTGCCGAATTCATGCGTAATGTTTATGTTTACAGTTTACAGAGCACTTCATTTTTAGACGCATGACGTAACAGACACGGCAATTAAAGACCACTATTGTTAGTTCATTGTATTGTCCTTGGCTTCTTATTTCGCCACTTCCTTCATTTGCATAGTCACGCCCACTGATGTCGGGTGACTCGGATCCGATTGGCTGAGGGTTATCATGCAAGCGCCTTATGTCGATAATAAGCCTCGACATCTTTTGAATTATTTCATTTAAACAGCGTTTCTTTCTTCACAAACAACCTAAGTATTAAACCACGGTCTTAAATTTATTTTGTAGTTTTTATAGTTAAAGTACGCTTAGGCGATTTTATTTGTTGAACGCCACATAAGCAAAACGGAGATATTGTGCAGGCGCATGCAGCTATAAATTATTTATGTAGACCACGACGAGCAGCTGGGGTATTTCGAAACTTTTGGTCGGAATTTGTGTCGGTGTGGGACGCAATTATTCGCTAATTTTAGGAAATAAGATTCTCATCGAATCTGAAAATGGCGAGCGATGAAACTGCAGACGACGTCCATCGACGACAGCTTTCCAGATTATTTATGGAAGTTCGATCTCTTGCAATTTGCAACCGAACGTACTTTAAAAACGCTCCAGGAACTGCAAACGAGCGTTTCTACGGCGCCTTTTCTCAGCTTCTGGACCACTTGGACAACGGTTTGGTTCTCGGGGTCAACACATTGCTCGGCGTTGCCCATCAATTTGACTTCGACAAGTCACAGCCTGGTAATGGCTATAGGAGTATGATCACTGTGATTCAGAAATGCTGTCTGCGAATTATGACACTCGCCAGGTAAATGGATTATTATTGTATTATTCATTCATTCATTCATTCATTCAAGTATTTATATAGCGCCTCTTCAAGGAAACTGCTCAGAGGTTCATTGTGCACTTATTATAGCGCCCCTTATGATTTGCACTATGAAGCGCTACAGCTCGGACACTGAATCGGAGTCTCACGCTGAAGTGAGACTCCGATTCACTATGTGCAATTGCGAGTGAAGGACCTGCTCAAAATCTTAACGAGGCAGTTTGAGTTTTATTTGAACTTGCAACCCTCCAGCTGCGAGGCAACTAACATACCCACTATACCAACATGCCCCACAATATTGTAGTGCATTGTAAATGACCATTGACTATTGTGTTGTATTGTATATATAAATGTAAAAAACAAGTCACAGTGCACACTAATCAAAGGTGCTACCAGGGCGAAAGACCCAGAGAAAAGAAAGTAATTTCAAGATGGCGAAAAGATGCAACAGCATAGAATGTGTCAGGCCTGTATAAGTAACAATTTTAAGTACAATATGTAATTTATTACAGATCTATATTCTATAGTCTTAAATTCTGAGAGAGAATGCTTTCACACCAGGCGAAAGGGATGTTGCTTTCACTTTTACGTCAACGCCACAACTTGGAAGTTGACTAAAGATTTCCTTGTCATTTTTAGGTATGTTACAGTCAATAGAGAGTCCTACTTATTCCGGGCCAACCATTACAGCAAAGAGTTGGAGGCATTTGTAACAACTCTTGGCCAGCTCAGAGCTTGCCTCTACTATTTGCAACAACTGGTTCAGTATTGCAATGAAGGAGAACTTTTTCCAGATGAGAATACCCTGTCACCAGAACGATACCAGGTGGCTGAACGACTGCTGCAAGAAATTGAATATCTTAGTCAAGAATCTTTCTATGGTCGATGCCTTGGCTTTCAGGTAAGAAATTTGCCCATGAATATTATTTACTAGCATGTCAGTATTTAGTACTAAGTTGGCATGCTGCTCCAAAGGTATATTTTCTCAATTTTGCTTTGGGATTGGAACCTGGAAGAGTAACAACTAGGGATCTGAGAAGAAATTTGACTCCCAGCAGAGCCCACGAGGCGAATAGAACAAAAATGAGCTTAAATAAACCAAGCGAGGAATGAAATTCATGAAGTCGAGCTGGAAATACTAAGTTTCACCTGTGATGTAGATTGCATGGTTTTTACACGAATCCCATGGCTGTGGTCTGGGTCTTATGGTTCTGGATTCCAGCCCCTTAATCAGATACACTGCTGGGTTCACAAGCTGATTTGCACAGATATGAATGTTGCATAAACATTTCATTGACTAAGCAGTGTTGTTATGTAGCTGCTTCTGGTGTTGAGTTTTGTCTAAATTAGGCTTCATGCATCATTTGTTTTTCGTCAATTATCCATATGTTTCTTTGGACTTGACCATTTGTGTTCAGTTTAATCGTGATAAAAAAATCATGTGCATATTTGCTGATTGATGTTTCTTTGTGACTAAATCTGATGTGAGTACTGTAGTTTAGTTAATGTAATTGATTGCAGTAATAATTGAAGATATAAATAATCAAGACTGATGTATGATTATGTATTATATGACTCTGGACACAGCAGGTAATTTGTGCGAGCTGTTTTGCTGCCATAGTTTAATTGACTGTGTGGGTATAATAGTAATAACTGCTAGTATTTTGTATCAATTGGTTGATATTTATTATGTTGTGTTGATTTGTAGTATTGTGAGTCGATGCGTCGTCCTCTGACAACGATCAATGTGGCTATGGCGTGTTATGGTGAGGGATATCAGAAGAGCAACCGCAGTCTACTGAGGCTGGCAAACTCAGTGCTTAGCTGTGGCAAATATCTAATGAATCCAGAATTAAGAGCAAAGCAGGTGACCAAATAGCTTCAGAATAATTAATATTTATGAGTGTATGTCAAATATGCGTTAGGCTGTTAAGTAACAAGCTTGCATTCCTAGATGCAGCAGCTGAAACCCAATGTATACCAAGATTCTGTATGAAATAAATGAGTAAACATTGTTCTGTAATTCTTTCTTGCTGCCAATCTTTTTTCGTATTTTATTTGAATGAGAGGGTCAGTGTGGGCATAGTGAACATCACGGCCAATACCTTATGTTGGACTTTGTGTGATGGAGTTCAGTATTATTATTATTAAATGAATTTTAACGCACGCAAGGTCACACTGATATGTGAATCTGAGGCACGGGTAGTCAGTCACCAGAAAAAGATGCAATTAAAGGTCCATGTGCTTGAAAGCCAAGGAGAAGCAGTGAGTTCTGAGCCGCTATTTGACGGAAGGAAGTGAAATTGAGCTTCGAAGAGAGAGTGGAAACAGATTCTATTCCCTGGGTGCAGAGGCATGAAATGCACGTGAGCCCATAATTGTTTTGCATCGGGGTTCAGCTAAAAGACTTGTAATTGATGATCGCAAGCAATGAGGAGGAATCTAAGGAGTTATTAGTTACTGAAGGCAGGAAGGTGTGATGGTGCTGTGGGATTTGCAGAGCCTGTCAGACATGCCAAGTAATATTAATAATTACTGTAGAAAGTGTTCTGGTAGTTGTGCTCCTTACGTCTAACTCATCCTATATAGTCATTTTTAAGAAGTTTGCTCAGGCTATGCGTGGTATGTGCTGCAGTTTGTGTAACTATGTTTTGTTTTATTTTTAGGTGGTAAACATGACAAGGACGAGTGACATTTATTTCTGTAAATCCTTCTGGTCTCTACCGGAAAACAGTGTGATGCATGTAAGAAATGAATCTGTTTCCATGGACTTCTGACACAATCTCTATGCTCAATTTTAATTGTTTTTATCATATTGTATCAGAACTTTACTTTAAATACTTGTTTTGTCTACTGTTAGTGTATTTCATATAGAGCTTCAGATTTTAGTGATTAATTAATCGATTAGTTGTTAAAATTGACCTCAATTAATTTCTGCTTGTTTGTTTGATTAATTTACTTAAATTTCATGATGTCAAGCAACCGATTTCTTTTAGTAAAAATATGCCGAACAATGATAATTAATGTGAGACTTTTGAGTGGAAAATTAGGCAGACATTTTGTATTTATGGTGAATACTGATGGAAATGTCAAAGATGCAAACAAAATTAACTCTTCATTGCAACAGTTTCATTAGAGGTTTTGTGCAGAAGAATGGTACCAGTAGATGTGTCTAAATCTTAGGTATTTTCTGTTCTTATTTTTTAGAAGTTGGGATTATGCAATGTTCAGTCGTTGATATTTGAATTCTTTTTTATTTTCAGAATGTGCCGCTTTACATGTGTCCTACTATGGCTGTGAATAAACTCATAACAATTGAACCAGTTCCATTTGAGCTTCCCCTTGCTGATGGATCAGGACAAATGGTGATTTCACCGCCATCAGCCCATACGGGTGTTGGTCCAGTTACGGCAAGGCTAATATCTTCAGAATACCGATCTGGCCAGGTACAGTACATTTGTTTCTTCTCGAGAATTGTGTCACTGTACTGATGACACTTGGTGATTTCATGGTTATAACAGACACCTAACTTTGAAAATTTACTAATTGTTTAATGACACTGAATTTCACAGACCTGTGTTATAGAATTATTAACTGATTGTTGGTATTTGTGATCTGATCTTGTAAGCTGTTCTCTGTTGGAGAAATATATGACGTCATTTTATTTTATGGAGCATTATTTTATGAGTGATATGACTTGCTTTTGTGCCACATAGTATTGTGCAATGTGCATGGTTGACAAACCAACTACTTTCATTTTTTCGTTGTTTATAATGCAGTTGGAAGAGTTGCCTGTACAGTCGTGTGCTAAAAACTATTTTCAACATTTACTAAAAAGACATTGCTTATTAGTATGAACTATGGTAAATGGTGTGATGCATTAATGTATGTACATGTGTGTGTATACGTGCATCATATGGGACTAAAAACAGTTATGACCATCTCATGGCACTTAAAGCAGTACCACACCATTTAGGAACTGGATAGTTCTAATTTTTCTGATCATTAGTTGTTGTTGTGGTTACCTTATGTGTGTACAGGTATGTCCAACTGATATTGAGATATCTTTGTACAATATTTCATTTCTATATTTTACGTTATTGTGTTTAATGCTTTTTGTGATGGTTGTCATTGTAGGAAGTTTGGTTTAATCAGTATGGCTTGAGACTTTCTTCTCTGAAGACACCATTGCAGAAAAGCCCATACTTGATTATACATTGCCATGGTGGAGGATTTGTGGCACAGTCTTCTGCCTCACACCAGGTAATGGGCCATTTAAGGAAGGCTGTGACTAGCGGACCGCCAAGCGGCCGTCGAATCTCAAATACTAGCGGACCGCCAGTGACGTGTAACCTGTCACATGACTGGCGGCCGTCCAATACGGAATACTAGCAGGCCGCCAGGCTTTCTATTTACACCAATCCACAAGAGTTTCTAATGGCTAAACAAACCCTAAAACTAACCCTAACCGACCCTCACGACGCCTAACCTGAACCTAACCAACACTCACGAAAAAATTGGTTGCTTACTCTGTTTCTAGTAATTTTCTAAGTCATTAAAACAAGAAAACTTTTGTCCGACATAAAACCAACTATCGGTAACTGCCGCCATTGTAACAATATTCAAGAATCAAGACTCGTCATGTGACAGGTTACACGTGACTGGCGGTCCGCTAGTATTTGAGATTCGACGGCCGCTTGGCGGTCCGCTAGTCACTTCGTTTAAGGAAACAATTTAGTGAGCATTTTCTACAATTGCCCACATACAGCTGTCTTAGCCTAGTGACGAAAGGTTTGACTCGAGGGTGCTGGTCTTGTCTTTCTATCTAACAAACACCTTTGTTTACATCATAATGGCAGAAAGCAATAAAAACATCACTAAATCATCAAATATCAGACAATCAGTTGATAGAAAGAGAAAACAGTGCAGCAGATGACAAAGAAGAGGATTGGCCAAAGATCTGCTCATATGAAAAGGCCAAGAAAATTTAGTCACACGTCGTGCTCTCATTTGCCTAGAGCTTATGATTAACTCAAAGGATTTCCTTCTATTTACTTTAGTTTTGTTATTATATGCTATTGTAAAAAAAGTTGTTATTATATGTGGTAATATTATGTTGTGTGTTAATATTTTGTAGATGTACTTGAATTTCTGGGCTGATGATCTTGGTATTCCCATCCTCAGTGTCGATTACACGCTAGCACCGGAGAGTCAGTTTCCAAGGCAGCAGGAAGAGCTTTTGTTTGCCTACTGCTGGGCACTGAAAAACTCTCACATTCTGGGTATGTTGTCTAATAGATATGCATGAATGTTATTTACCTGTATTTCATTGAGAAGATCTCATGTTTTGTGATTTACTGTGTTATGAAAAGGTTGAACACCATAATGACTTTTAGATGTGAGTTTCTTTGATGAACAAGAAAGAAGAGTTTTTTTGATGAACAAGAAAGAAGAGGGAAATGCATTTCTATTTGTACATAACAATGAATTTTCAGCAATCTTTGAATACTTTTTAGTTGAATTAATTATTGTTCATGTTTCTTTGGTTTTTTTGACAGGTTCACTTGCAGAGAAGATTTGCATTGTTGGCGACAGTGCTGGAGCCAACATGGCTTTGTCTGCTGCAATGCGTCTCGCATCTTGTGGACTGCGTCAACCAGACGCAGTCATCTCAATCTACGGAGGTCTTCTCGTCAAATACGCGCCATCTCCATCTCGAATTCTGTCGCTTATGGATCCTCTTCTGCCTCTTGGTGTTGTTGCCCTTTGTCTGAGAGGTAAGCTTTAAGAATTTTTAAGTGCCATTTGCAGTTTATTGAAATATTTTATAATGATGGTCAACTGTATCCATTCATTTTGAACTTCTTACTCAGTGCTTGAAAAGACCGGGAATCTGATGACACATTGGTTAAGGTTGTATAGTTTCTTAGAGAGATGCTCTGGAAGAAACGTATTTCAGGATGGATTTAGTATCGTGTCATTATGTTGAAGCTGCTAAAGTTGTTTCTAAAATAGCAAAATAGTGCATTTATTATGTCTCTTGGTATTTCACTAGCGATGGCAATATCTATAATTACCAGAATTATGATAATTCCTGTAATGTGAATAGCTCTAAATTCTGAAATTTCTTAAAGGACACTTATTCTGTATTTATTCTGTATTTGTTATGGAACAATTACTCCTATCTGAAACAAGTTGTTTTATGGAAGATGAGGAAATAAATAAATGGTAATACTTCACGAGAGCAGTGGTTACAATGATTTCATGTGTTACTTTGTTAAAACAGCTTACACTGGTGAAATCAAAGGTGATGACGAGAAAGAGGAAAATGTGAACAGAATTGAAGAGAAAATGTGGATCGATGAACGTGAGCGAGATAAGTCGAAGTTGTCGAGTCGACATTCATGCAGTGACATGTCGGATGTTAATGTAACGAGAAATGACAATTTTGAAGTCCAAGCATCTTCTGAGCATATAATTTCCAGATGTGATGAGCCAGTTCCTACTGAACCAACCTCCGTTTCCAGTACATCTCGCCTCCGACACCGCAGATCGGACTCTGGATTTTTCGATATCAGTGAACAGCAAGATACGGGTAGCGTAGCAAATTCTGAGAGTAATTTAAAACAATTGGACAAGAAGGCTTGTGCATCTAGTGGCGGCGACTCGCTGTTGGAACCGGATGCGAGATCGAATTACGGGTCAAATTCAACGTTTTCTCTGAAGGAATCAAGCGACGAAGAGTCCGATTCGGTTCGTTCCAGCGTTGGATTTACTGTGAGCAGTGATGAACAGTCAGGACAAGAATTAAGCGTTGATGGAAATGTCGAAGAACGTGAAATCTCGTCTAACCATCACTCACCATCGGCCGCTTCCTTCAGAGGCACATCCGAAGCTAAGGACAATTTACATCAGACGGCTTCATCACCGCAGTTCTTTTCAAATGCTCATGGCAGCTCACCTCTTCCAATGCCACCTCCAGACAGCAGTTCGCCATTGATGTCCAACTATGTCCGGTTATGTCACTTTGCTCAGAGTCCGATGGAGAATTCGAAGAACATAAAGAACGCCAATAATCCGTATGTTTCACCTCCACTGGCTTCTGACAGTCTCCTCAGCAAGCTGTGTCCTGTGTACCTTATGGTAAGTTTAGGTTCTTTCTTATTTGGATATTCTGATTGTAAATGTATATGTATGAGCACTTGTTATAGGTCCCCTTCAAGATTTCTATTCAGAGGTTTAATTAATATGCAAGGTGAGAGATTTGCTGTTAGAAACATGGATCAAATAGTCACAATTTAGACTTTGAATTTTTTCAACAGGGTGTTGCAGTCTTGAGCATATTGTTTGCATCTGATGACCGAATCTGTCTACAAGCAGCACATTAGCAGTCGCAGGAACTAAGTGTACTGTACCAGTCCAGTGTCCAAGACTGCAGAGTTTGCTTTCAATTTAACCCTCTCACCCCGATAGCCCTACAGCAAGCGGAACGCCCACCCGACGGCCCTAACCCTAACCCATATTGCGAGGTAACGGTCTCTGGTCATTACCTGTCGGAATCCAGGTGTTCGGAACAGGAAGCCAACGTTACGACTAAAATACTGTTCATAGCGCCGCTTGAGGACAGAGAATTCCATTGCCAACCGAACTCCAACAAAGGCCTTCAGTTCTGGTGTGGTCAAAATAGTCCATTTTCTCGCATAGTAGTCGGTAGGTTTAGCTGCCTTGACACGAGACTCGTGATCAGAATCATCCACGTCGCTTTCACTTTCGGTTTCCAAATTATCAGCGCTGTCACTATCACTTTCGCTGTCTAGAATCAGCTTCCTGGCTTGTGCCAATGTAAATTGTTTTTTATTTGGTCCCTGTACGTTTGCGGACGCCTTAGCGGTGCAAGCTGCTTTTCTTTTTGGCATTATGCACTAAATTCAATGAAGTTTATGAAATAAAATTTATAACACTGCTTACCAACATCAATGGCCACTGACCTTACTACATGTTCAACGTCACTTCCGGTTGAAAAATAATAGTAAGTATACCAATAAGCCATAGTAAAACAAAACCCACTATAATAGCCTTACGGGGATACGGTTTATATGTTGAAAACTCTATAGCGCCCTTACGGGTATTTGTCAAAGACCACCAAGCCGCTATAGCGCCCATACGGGGCAAGAGGGTTAAATATTGAGTTTTTTTCAACAGTCCACTTCTCATGCATATTTTTTAAGTGATTGTTTTTCTTTCTTTTCATTTGTAGGCTTGTCATCTGGATCCGCTCTTGGATGATTCACTCATGTTGGCACGACGTTTGCGATTGCTTAAGAAGACTGTTCATCTTGAGATTCTTCATGATCTTCCTCATGGGTTTCTGAACTTTGTGCTTGTGTCACCCGAAGCAAAGGCTGGATCTGGTCGTTGTGTTCAGGCAATTAAGAAGGTGTTTCAGATAGACGATTAGCTGCAGAATGATTAGAAATTAGATGTTCAAGCCGATGTAATTCAACTCAATCCTCGAACTTTCATTCTTTGAGAATTTAGTAAATTGCTATTATTTAGCTGGACCAAAATGAAATAGTCAGCAGAGCATAATTTCGTACCAATTGCTCTGTACTCTTGTACCATCTTTGGAATTCTTGTCTTCTTCTTCTTTTCATTGTCTGAATTGATAGCTAAGTATCATTTTCGTATGCATGCCTATTTCGATGTCGATTCCATTGTCTGATCCCAAACTTCTGTAAAAGTTATTGTTGACTACTTTATTCACTGTGTTAAAAAATATCAATTTATGCCACAAGTTATTAGGCATTTTTCTTAGTTTTCAATTCCTCTTTGAACATGTTTCTCCTTACTGTGTTTGCTATTATTAGTATGAGATTGCCAAAATCTCTTCTTCAAGTTATTGGTTTTAACCCATGTGCTGACGAGCAAAACCTTGGTAGTTAACTTTACTATTAGGTGACTGACGGCTGTTTAATCTGTGAAGATTAAAACATTTGTTTGCGCCATCTTAGGGAACAGAGACTTAACAAGGTCTGCCTCAGAATGGGCGTAGGCTTATTCACAGAATAAATGGTTGTGCATGACCCATGATCGTTTTAATCTGTTCATGACCCATGATCGTTTTAATCTGTTATTCCAGTGTGGGCCAGATTTAAGCTGGGAATAAGAGATATGCCTCATAACTACTGTCTCTGGTCTTAAAAACTTGTGGATGTCATCTAAACTAGATATTTGTTGAATTGTTATTGCTGAATTAACTGCTTTTAAGGTATGCTACGGAATTAGGATTTGATATGTAGTGTTACATCCTCTGATCCTGCATGCATAGATTTTATTTTAACTGTGCACAGTTGGTTTATCTGGGTCCGTTGACTTTCCATATGCACTTTAGAAATCTCAAGAATACAAAAATTTTGACACTCCCCTTTTCTCAATGCTAAGTACTGTGTTCTACTTTGTTAATGGAGTGGTTGCTACTTGCTGTTATTTGCACTCTTCTTTCAGCGGCAAAGATGTTGCAAATACCATCAGTAAAGTTTATGTTGCAGAACTTTATTACTTTGGTGCTTGATTTTAAACTGTCGTTCGTTTTTGTGCTGCTCATTTTCAGTCATATTACATGCGACTAATTAGGTAGATGAATGAGAAAAAACGTGGCTTGCAAAATTGATTTCATTGGATGAAGAATGTGATTTGCATATTTTCACGTTGCTGTGGTATGCCCAATATTGAAGGTGTTGGAATAGAGACATTTTTATTAAATTGATATGTACTTAATGTAGATATATTTATAAGCTGTATTACGCGAAATAAACATAAGATTTTTTTAATCCAGTGAATGTAATTTATTTTATTTCTTTCATTCCCGGTTAGCCTTGATTGAACTCTACTACTCTACATTTTAAGTTTTGACCCAAGAATGCAAGGTTGTTGTCACTGTGGAGCTGATGAGGTTAAAAATAATGTAGGTAAACAACTTTTTAGCACTTTGCATTGAATGTCTCTTTGACCAACCTAAGCCAACAATTGTATTCCCAGAAGTGAAACAAAATTTTACTTTTCAATTTGGTTGAACAGAGCCAGATGTTGAGAGTATGTCAATGTCCAGGTCATGAGAAAACCAATGTTTTTACATTTATTGAGTAGTCGGCTTCATAATGGGGGAGTTAATTTATATTTGAGGCCATTGACAGTGATGATGATGGAACATGCCGCATCCTGTACATGTTGATCCATATTTCATGTTTTATATTTTTATGTTCAGTGTTTTCCACTGTGCACATGTTTTTTAATAGGATCATGGTACTGGTGCATACTGCATGTATCGTGTATTTATGCATCTGGATTTACGCTGTGTATTCTGCAATTATTTCTTGTGTACGTAATGAGCTCCTCTTCATTACTCTGTTCTAACACGAATTGTGACGAAAGATGATTGTAAACATGGATTCCAAAATTTATTATTCGGGTATGGAATATTGTGTGATAGAGTCTCATTATAGTCTTTCTTTAGTTCATAAAGATGTAAAATGAGTTTCACTTGTACATATTCATTCATTGAAGAATTCGTTCATATAATATATATATATATGTATATATGTAAATCTATAATATGCTCTAACTATAAACAGCTGCATATTATGATTTGTATGCGCACTTGATTGATATATATTATATATATAATATATATCAATATGGCTTGTACACACTTTGCATACCAGAATATAAATAATTGTGATTGTTCAGTTACTTTTGCTTCTGATATAATATGTATAATGTATATGTGTAAATATAAATTATTCCCATGTCAAGAGTTAATGACTGTGTATCTTTGCCTGTAGAATATATTTGAGTTGTGTAGTTGTTAATTGTTTTCATTTTATGTAAATTGTTTCAAAGTCGAAGTTCAGTTGTTTTTAATGTACCGGTAGGCTTTTGTCACCAATTCCATGTCTAAGACACTATACCAAGACCTACTTTCAGCAATTACCTCAGTTTACCTGACCTTAGGTTATGATTGAAATGCTGGAGGATGGATAGATCGAGCAGATGGAGGCAGATGATGGTGGGTAAGCAACGAGGATTGCTAAAAGCATGAAGAGTGCGGCATTCAGGAGGGAGTTTGTTGCTGAGTCAATTTGCTGATGGCATTGGCGTAATAATGGGTTGTTGGGCAACTTGGATGATCTGTTACTGCGACAAGCAAGAGTGACATAAAACGGATAATCATAATCGGATGTAGTGGAGTGATTGGATGGTAAAGAGATTTTCGTAAAGTTACTTTGGTCGATTTGGCCTGAAATATGAATGATAAACCAGATAAGAAGCTGCACGTACGAGTAAAAACTTTGAATTGGATCTAATTGGGTACAGGATGCCAGTGTAGGAAGTTAGTAGGCCTAACGATTAAACCAGCTGCTATAACATAATGTGAGTAAATCTTTGGGAGACCGCCCGCACAGTGGGTAGCAGCGTGATGTATTTGCTGGAGTTTTGAAATGCTTTTGTGAGGAAAGCAGCGTGGTTGGTGTTGTCAAAGATGACCTTTGTGCGAGAATTTGTAGGCCTATAGCAGTGGTTCCCAACCTTTTCTGACTTTAGGGCCAATTTTTCTTAGTTGTAGGACACGAGGATTTTTTTAGTTTAAAGACATTAGGAGGCCACGAGGCTGAGAGTTAATTATCTAAATGCATATAAAATTGGTTCAATTATTCAAAATAGAATTTTTTATTTATAGACATCAAAATAAAATAATACAGACTGCACATTATGAGAGTGGACAGATATACATGTAGATAAACAGACATTAATATGATCATTGTCTGACATAACAGAGCTTGATCAAAAACAGACGCAACTGATGACAGACCACACAATAATTACCGATCATTGTCATTTGTATAAATTAAGACAGGTAATTATTGTGTGGTCTGTCATCAGTTGCGTCTGTTTTTGATCAAGCTCTGTTATGTCAGACAATGAACCGGTGCCTAGATAAATTAATTTTCTAACTTCGTAGTACGACATAGGTCTATAATTAAAAACCGTCATATATATATATACAGGGTGCGGCCAAAAAAATACCCCATTACGAAAATCGCGATTTCTCAAAAACCGCTGAATATTTTGTTATAAAACTTCGGCAGTCTATTTGACACATATTTATCTACAACTTGGCTAAATCTAATGAAATTCGAATCATGAACACCAAAATGGTGCAACCCTGAAGTGAAACAATGCAATTTTCGTTTCAACAGACATTTAGTGACAGCAATAAGTAACAAAGTAACGGCGCAGACAGAAATGTAACGAAGTTTAAGGTTACTTATTGTTCTTGACAAGATTAGGCCACACTGTTAAGTTTTGTGCAATGAATGTTCGAAGTGAACACCGTTTGCCTTTACTCAAGCTTGCAGACGTTTTCGAAAGCCCAGAACAGTCTTCTGAATGGTTTCAAGTGACAAAAGTCATTCCAGATGATTTGCCGCGTATTTTTCAGTTCAGAAATGTTCTTTGGCTTTGTGGTAAGTTTGTTGTAAGTCTCAAGCATTACACCCCAGACAGTATAGTCGAGTGGACTCATATCTGGGGAATTTGGCGGCCACGAATCCTTGTCGATGAAGTCAAGACAGTGGCTTGTTAACCAATCTTGGGCCAGCGACGTGAGCGGGCGCTCCATCTTGCTGAAAAGTGAACTGATTTCCCAAGACAGTGTGACAATCATCGACAAGCTTAGGCAAAAGATTCTCCACGTAGTAGGCTACTTACATGTAGCATTGACTTCGACCTTCTCGTCAATGAATTTTAAGCGTTCTTTACCCTCATACATGTAGCTGACACCTGCAGAAACCATGCATCATGGAGAGAACTTGGCTCTCTCGACCAACAGACGCTTGGATGATATCGGCTTTTTTCTTCTACGCACAGACACGGCTGTTTTGATTATTATTAATTGGTGGATTGATGTAAAAGATCTTTTCATCGGTGATGAACACGATCGGCAAAGCGGAATTGACGTAATTATGGCACACAACAGGCTATGTTTTGTAAAAATATTGTTTTCTATTTCGTGAATGCCTTGTTCAATTGAAAAAATGCAGTTCCTTCTTCTGCCCGATGTCATGATCACAAATTTAAAGGTATTGACACGAAATTTTAAGCGAATATGTAAAAATATGTTACGAATAAGAATGAAAATATTTGTAGCAAAATATTCAGCGGTTTTTGAGAAATCGCAATTTTCGTACTGGGGTATTTTTTTTGGCCGCACCCTGTATATATATATAAATTACTGCAATGTAGGTTACGTGTGTGCGTGACATTGCAATGCATGCAGCCTGCAGTGATTCGGACTTATGCCTCAAACAGATGATCTTGCAGCAGTCTATAATATCTATTATAATTGATACAAGTAACAAACGAGGAATTTCAGCTGAATTACTTTCATTTATTTATTAGACGAGGTATTTCATTCCTGTATTTACATTGTAGTCCTATAATGTATTGTAGGTAGTTTGTACAACAGTTTTTTAAAGGAATTGTCACTGTCTCTTCTCATATTCCTCCCGTAGTCAATGGAACTGGGGGGGCAAGGAGAGGCACGGGTGGATGGATGGATGGATGTATGTTTGGATGTATGGTTGGATGGATGAATGGATGGATTGATGAATGGACGGGTGGATGGATTGATGAATGGACGGGTGGATGGATGTATGGATGAGTGAATGGATGGTTGGGTGGGTGGGT
The DNA here is from genome assembly GCA_945859605.1 of Lumbricus rubellus. Classification (NCBI taxonomy): domain Eukaryota; kingdom Metazoa; phylum Annelida; class Clitellata; order Crassiclitellata; family Lumbricidae; genus Lumbricus; species Lumbricus rubellus. The sequence goes on along the minus strand of OX243813.1, from coordinate 27,431,617 downwards.
GGATGGATGAATGGATAGATTGATGAATGGATGGTTGTATGGATGGATGGATGAATGGATGGATGGATGGTTGTATTGATGAATGGATGGTTGGATGGATGGATGGATGGTTGGTTGGGTGGATGGATGGGTGGGTGGATGGTTGAGTGGATGGATGGGGGGATGCATGGATAGGAAGTGTGTAATGAGAATCTAGATGGGAGTGCGTTTGTTCCTGTGCTGAACTTCAGCAACTGCACGACAGAGTCTTGTCTGGAAGTCTTTGTAGAGAATCCTTCCTCCGTGTGGCACGCGATAGATGAACATGGCTGGCGTCATCAGACACAGCGCCTTTCCGTTCATCAGGAATCGAGCAGTGTCAAGGTCACCAAGGTCAATCTCCAGTGACTTCATGTGCTCCAACCAGTTGTAGACGTCCAATCGTGACCACAGACGTGGATCTACAACAAAGTACGACGATGAACCATTTGAATTCGAATTGATGATGATGATGATGATGATGATGATGATGATGACGACGACGACGACGATGATGATGATGATGATGATGATGATGATGATGATGATGATGATGATGACATCATGGTAGAACCATTATTTTGTCTTCAATAGCAAATTCAGCTGATTGGAAAGTGTTTGCATGTACGAAAAGGAGAGTGGTCTATCTACAGATCATTAAACCATTATTAACTACACTACAACTATAGCCACTGTGTCTAGGCCTATAGTGTTTCCTGAAGACTGCTGCAAAATTAATACCGCTGATGATTATAATATATTATGATCACGATGATCATGATTTACATACTTGCATATTGTATATGATACATGCGTAATGGTTTTACACACGTATGTATATATATTATAGCCTATATATACATATTGGATATATATGTGTGGTTATATGCATGCAACGCATGTAGACTGCAGCAGCCGCTCTAATACATAACAATAGAAGTCCGTTTCCTGACCGGAAGTTGTGACTGAACAACAGCCAGGACCTGAGCTGCATAGTATGGACCCACAGCAGCTGCAGCTGTGGCATGGCTTCTGACAGATTTACGATCACGGCCTTCCCTCCCCACGCCACCCCACCCACCCCTCTCCCTCTTCTGTGATACATGGTAAACCCCAACAACAGACCCTTTAAATATAGCTATATTCATATAGACATGTACCTAGATATGCTTATATCTATATATATAAAAATGAAACTTTCCAATAGTTCGTCGCATTTTCACGCTGAAAGTGATGGGCCGATTGTTTTGAAAATTTTACAACACCTTCCATTCCCATACAACCGTGTGTTAAGATGTTTTCACCCGAAAAAACGCAACCGTTTCCACAAAAAGTGAACTTTGCAATCCGTTCGTCCGCCATTTGCAAACTAAACACGTCCCACACGGCTGCAGAGATATCATAAACGCCGTCTCCAAACACAGCAAACGAAACATCAAGGAGGTGGCGTGCTATGACGTCATAAGCGAGTCGCGATTAATTTTCCAAAGAGGCCGCTTTTAGGCCTTTTCACAAAGCGGCCTTTGGGCTTGGAATGGACGCTGCGACGGAGGAAAGGAGCGGAGGGAGCGGGACAAAGACGGTGGGGAGGGAGCGGAGGGGGAGGGGAGGTGGAGGTCAAGGGGAGGGGAAGGGGAGGGGGACGGAGGGGAAGGGAGAGGGGAAGGGGAGTGGAAGGGAGAGGGAGGAGGGGGAGAGAAAAAGGGAAGGGAGGGGGAGAGGGAGAGGGAGGGGAGAGGGATGGGGAGGGGGAGGGGGAGGGGAAGGGGAAAGGGAGGGGGAGGGGAGGGGGAGGGAAAGGGGAGGGGAGGGGGAGGGGGAGGGGGAGGGGGAGGGGGAGGGGGAGGGGGAGAAGGAGGGGGAGGGGGAGGGGAGGGGAGGGGAGGGGGAGGGGGAGGGGGAGGGGGAGGGGGAGGGGAGGAGGAGGGGAGGGGAGGGGGAAGGGGAGGGGAGCCTCTTTTCAGCCACAGCAACGCGTGGCCGGGTTCAGCTAGTATTTATATATAATTATAATATTATATATGTGTGTGTGTGCATGTATATGTATAATTGTATATGGATACATAAAGTATAATAGGCTGAAACTGGGGAAGAATTGGAGGGTGGCATTCAGCAGCAGCAGCAGCAGCAGCAGCAGTAAGCACAACATCCGATCATGCAGAGGCTGCAGTGTCGTTGAAACGTAATCTGCATCCGAAACGGATGATATTGGACTAATTGACATTTTGCCGGAAGCGTTGGAAGTATTAGTGCGTCAATTGCAGTTGCCTAATTATTTCCCGCCTTTGTTCCCATTCCCTCAGCTCCACCACCATCGCCTCCCTCCTCTCCCTGAGGCTCCCTCCCTCGCTCGCTCCCCAAACAAGGGATTGGCAGGCAGGCGGGCGAACCAACCCCGTGACAAGGAGACGTCGGAATGGGATCTGAAAGCCCGACAGGAAATGGTGAAATCCAGACATGGACTGCAGCGAACTGCAGGCACAGACGGACCGAACATGTCATGTATGCCTGGAATGTCAAATGGTTGACGTTGATACGCACAGAAACATCTAGACAGACGCACGGGTACACATGGACAGACGCACGGGTACACATGGACAGACGCACGGGTACACATGGACAGACACATGGACAGACGCAGATACAGAGGCACATGCAGGTGTGCAGAAACAAATGAGCTCAGGAAGCTGTACAGTTTCACTAGCATGCATGAACTGACAAAGGGGAGCAACAGCAATTAGGTTACAGAGCCTATGGGCAGGTAGGCAGGCAGGCAGGCAGGCAGGCAGGCAGGCAGGCAGGCAGGCAGGCAGGCAGGCAGGCAGGCAGGCAGGCAGGCATGCATGCATACATACATACATACATACATACATACATACATACATACATACATACATACATACATACATACATACATACATACATACATACATACATACAGGCAGACAGACAGACAGACAGACATGCAGGCAGACGTAGACTCATCTTATGTTTTCTCATTTAGGTGTTCGTTCGGTCATTGAATCGGTGATTAATTCATTAAATCGATTATAATAAGTAAATCAGTTGCACCTCGATCTGCTCGATCGCTCACTCAAACCCCACACACCGGAGGAGAGTGTTGCAGGCCTAAATATCACCTGCGTGCCTGTCTGCCTGCCTGCTTGCTTCTGCCTGCGTGCCTGCCTGCGTGCCTGCCTGCCTGCCTGCCTGTATGCCTGCCTGCCTGCCTGCGTGCCTGCCTGCCTGCCTGTATGCCTGCCTGCCTGCCTGCGTGCCTGCGTGCCTGCCTGCCTGCCTGCCTGCCTGCCCGCCCGTCTGCCTGCATGCCTGCCTACCTGCCTGCTTGCGTGCCTGCCTGCGTGCCTCCGTGCCTGCCTGTCTGCTTGCCTGCCTCCGTGCCTGCCTGCCTGTATGCCTGCCTGCCTGCGTGCCTGCCTGCCTGTATGCCTGCCTGCCTGCCTGCCTGCGTGCCTGCGTGCCTGCCTGCCTGCCTGCCTGCCCGCCCGTCTGCCTGCATGCCTGCCTACCTGCCTGCTTGCGTGCCTGCCTGCGTGCCTCCGTGCCTGCCTGTCTGCTTCTGCATGCATTCCAGGTAAGCTGCGTTCTGTGAAGAAAAAAAACGGTTTCATTAATTTCCGGACCATGCAGCCCAGACCGGAAACGCCCGATAGACCGGAAACAGCGAACACCGGAAATATCCCACATGTCTGCATGTGTTTGCATACATCATGAATCGACTGATGCTGGCTCAGGCTGCTGGCAAATATTCACTCTCGTCCTACCGACCGACCGACAGACCAACCGACCAACCAGCTGCAACCAGAGCAAATAGCAAATAGCTGCTCACCATCACATCTAATGCGCCGCCGACATATTCAGCTTCTTTCTTCTCTTCTGTCTCATTATTCTCCTCACTGTTTGTCTCCGTCTGTGTGTCTGTGTGTCTGTGTCTGTGTGTCAGTCTATCCCATCCTCTCCATTTAATTTCATCCGGTCCTCTCTCAGTCTCTTTCTCTCTCCCTCCATGTACGTCTGTCTCTTTCTCTCCCACCAATCCATCCTTCTGCCTGCTACTATGACTGCTGCTGCTGCTTCTCCTCCCTCTGCTTTTGCTTTTCACCCTCAGAGGATGGTTGCTGCTGCTGCTGCTGCTGCTGCTGGTGCGGAAGTGCCTGGCGGCGGCGGGCAGCGGTGGTGGGCGGCGGCGGCATTTGCTAATCGCGGTGGCGGTGGAGTCTAATTGCCGTCATCCTTCCGGGAAGTCCTTGTTTGAATTGCGCCTCTTCCGTTCCTCTCCCTCTTCCCGACTTCCTTCCATCGCTCCTTTCTTTCCCCTCCTCATCCTTCCCTCCATGCCCTTGGTTTCTCCCTTCTTTCCCTCCATTTCCTTGATTTCCCCATCCTTTCCCTCCTTCCATTCCTCTTATTTCTTCCATCGGCCTAGCCCTCCTTATATCCTTCCCTTCTTCCTAACCTCCATACCTCTCTCCTTCCATCCTTCCTTCCCTTCCCTCCTTCTCTTTATTCATCCATCGAATAATTGTTCTCGTTTAACTCTTCGACAGCACATCCATACGAAATCGCTAATTATTATTAGTCATGTTGATGTTACGAATTTGTATAGCGCCTCTTCAAGTGGGAGTATACTCGTCAGAGACTTGTGAGTTTATATATATATATATAGAGAGAGAGAGAGAGAGAGAGAGAGAGAGAGAGAGAGAGGGAGGGAGGGAGAGAGAGAGAGAGAGAGAGAGAGAGAGAGAGAGAGAGAGAGAGAGAGAGAGAGAGAGGGGGGGTAGAACGCTGTTCATATGTAAGTTTAGACAAGGTTTACCGTGTGGAATAGGGATGCTTGGAAACGGGCTTCTTCTTCCACGGTCGGTGGTTGAGAGACGGTGGAGAGACGACAAGCTGTTCTCATCATTGTCATAATCATCTGTTTTAGATGATGACGTCGTCGTCGTCATCATCACTGGAATCCTAAATTCAAGAGAGCGCAAAATGTTATCACATCATTATGTCAAGAAAAAACAATTTCACTATTGCACATGCAGTGCGGGTTGTGACCAATGCTGACCATGCAGGGTGAGAATTGTCAAAGGTTGGGGGTTTCAACCCCCAGTCTTTCCTAGAGCCCTATAGTAAAGTCTGTTTTTCACAACCCAATTCCCAGCGGATCATAATATCGTATACAACTATACATTGTCCAAAACCCAGTTATTTCTCCACAATTCTCACACTGGTCGTAACTGCAACTCTTCATTATGTTTCAGTAGTAGGCTAATAAACCACTTCTCAAATCCATCCACTTCTCAAACTCATCCACTCCTATAACCGCCTGTTGAAGAAAGAATTATAATAATTATAATATAAGAAACGACCAATCAACACCTAAAGATGTAAACAAAGAAAAAAAACCTCATACAATCATCCCCAACCTAACTCAAAATCACATTATATGCCCTCAAGCAATATGTCATCTTCGGTATAGCCGAACACCGAACCCATACTATATAATAGTCTTGCTACTCTTGCACCGTTGCCGCACCTCAACATTACCGAATCAAGATCCATCGAACCTCAGCAGGCTGACAGCAGGCCTCGTATATATAGACCTACACATGTCTAATTGTGTGCATATAATATATATGTATATATGTATATATACAATTATACATGCATATATATAATTATATATATACATGTGTATATATATATATATTTACGCTGAATAACCTTCCTTAACATTAGGAACTCTATCCGACTATCCCTCGATGTCTTCAGGAAATATTATATTATATTATTAATATATGAAATTGAACTTTTTACATGTAATTGTATATATCTTGTAGAACCGAATCATCTGGATGCATTTCTCTCTGCTACTCAAAGTGCTTCTGAATATCGCTGCTTCGAGTTAATCATAAACTCACTACGAAATGCGGCACTCAGAAATGTAAGCTTATACGGTACTATTCTATACAGTGCCATTCTATGCTATACTTAATATGCTATAATAAATACTATACTATATTATGCTATGCCGTGCCGTGAAATGCCATACCATAATATACTAGTAAAGGCCTATGCCCTATGCCATAAACTTACCATACTATAAACTTACTATAGCCAGAACGTACACACACACATATACATACATACATACATACATACATACATACATACATACATACATACATACATACATACATGCATGCATGCATACATACATACATACATATATACATACATACATACATACATACATACATGATACATACATAAATACAAGTCATACATACAAACGGACGGACGGACGGACAATAGCAACAACCAAGGGCAGTTATGTAACGGATATCCCTTGCCATCAGAAATGACCCATGCTGCAGCGGATATGAATCATTCGAATTCCGAAGGCTTGGCAGCAACTGCAGCAGCAGAACTATAGCAGCAGCAGCAGCAGCAGCAGCATCCTGCCATCATCGCTCCATAGATCGACTAACAAAGACCGGAACACGTAGGACCTACAGATGCCAATCGCTCTCGCACGCAGACATAATAATATGAGACGTAAGCTTATACATGTAGATACAATATTTTATGGCGATCTGCTGTAAAATATAAGGTCAACTTTCATAATCAATTAATAGCAATATTTTATACGTTGGAACGCCTTAAGAAAACATGACTTTCTATTAATCAATCAAAAGATTATAATTCCATACGTTCTGCAGAGACTTTCAAAATCTGTCCAACCATCCACACTTTAAGATTAACCGAATCACATCCTTTCGTGCATAGTAAGCTTAATAGGCTATGGTGATAATCCCGTCTAGCTAGCCCGGAGGGCTAGCCAATGGGGATGAAGTGTTAGCGACTTCATTTTCAAGGCCTCGGCATATGAGGGCGGTGGCCAATCCTCTCCCTCGCCGTCTCATCATCCACTGACCGTGCACGTCAGTGTACTCATCATAGCTGAGTCGGTTAGAGGGTGCTTGTGGAACAGAAATCTCGTTACAAATTTCTGCCCCGGCGGGGAATTGAACCCCCGACTAGGCTATAGGCTATACTGTGTAGATAGAACATATTGCTGTGAACGTAACGTGTGAATGCACGCATATTGTAGTAATCTTAATAGATATACTGTGTAAATAACGCATATTGCTGTGAACAGCTTCTCTAGAATGGCAAGTAATTGCAGATAGAATGGTAGTCCTATACTTATAATGGCTGCATCAACTGATGAAGTCCACAGATAGATTGGCCCTATAATCATTACGTAGGTAAACACAATGCAACACAGATAAAATTGGCACTAATTAAGGCAATACACAAGGATGTTAATACGCGGAACGTGATAATAAGGTGGTGGAATGAAGTGATTGTCCAGTAATACGAGCTTGCATTTTCGATTAATGATGAAAATTGTAGCTTAGTTTTGTAGCTCAGTTAAAGACCTAGCAAATTGGTTCTGTATCGCTCGGTCTAGAAATTAAGGTTGGGTAGATGAAAGTCTCTGCATCACTTGTTCATCACTTCATCTAATGTCCCTGCAGTCCTATTCATATTCTCAATCAACCTATCCAGCCAGACAGGCTGTAGCAAAGGACTTGCATTTACATTGGCCAACCTGGCTACGAATTTTGATTGCTGCACTAGAGATAGGCCTGCAGTCTCTTAAATTAATGTATAGCCTAGGAATAGCCTACGTACAATCGTAATCGTAATCTCGAGATTTCTACAGCGCCCACAAAAGCGAAGTCATGGGAACCAGCTTATTCACAGGCGCTCAATCAAAGCAAAATCGATAGGCAGCGGGTCAAGTCCGGAGAGCAGCAGATAGATCAACGGCTAAGGTGGGTGATGTTTAGAGTTGAAATGACGAAGGATGTGAGGAGAAGAGGAAGAATGTAGGCTATAACAAAATTTGAAAGCTGTCTAAATCCATCCATCTATCATCCATCCATCCAATGGCATCCATACATCCATCTATTTGTCAGCCATCTATGAAATTTATATAGCGCCCCTTACAGATAACTATTCAGAGGCGCTCCCCATCCAGGCATGGCCAAAGAGGAAAGTTTTGAGTGATCTACAGAAAGAGTTAGACACAAGTGTCACAGCCTTGCGGTATAGGCTTACCGTAGGCTATAGGCTATATATTATATATATATAGCCTATAATAATTAATTATATATATATATATATATACCTGTGTGTACTATATGCCTACTATATGTGTACCATGTATGTAGGCCTATGTATTCATCATATATAATATTAGATATAATCACTTTTATGCATAATATTATATAATATTATATAAGCTTAATTATTATATAGCCTATGCACATTTAGATACATACGTACAGGGCCGGATTAAGGCATGTTCAACATGTTCGGCGGAACAGGGGCCCCCACACTTGAAGGGGCCCCCACAAAATGCCCCCCAAAATTTTTGTAGCAAATTTTTAACGAAACGACTATTTTCCGGAAAATTTCGCCCATGGGTAAAAACAAAGGTCATCAACTTTTTGGCGGATGAAATGGTATGATTTTCCCGAAAATTTGAAAATTTCGCCGGATGACTAAAAAAAAGGTCATTAACCTTTTTGGCGGATGAAATGGTATGATTTTCCCGAAAATTTCGCCGGATGACTAAAAAAAAGAAATTCTCCCGAGCATGGGCCCCCACAAAATTCTCCCGAACAGGGCCCCCACTTTGCTTAATCCGGCCCTGCATACGTAGCTTACATACCTACATGTAAGAACAACTCAACTTTAATATCACACTAGAATAGCTGCTACCAAGTTATGTGCTGCCTCAAACGTAGGCTAATTCAAAAATAAAAACAACTATTAACTCATTTAACTGAACATAATGTTCTTAATAATCAATTATTCAAACTGACTGTGTATCGTCCGTTGTATTGTCTCCTTTGTTTTCGTCGGCTTCAATTCTTTGTCGTTTTCTGTTCGAACATTCTCGCAATTGATGATGCTCCTTTCTCTTTCTCATCGGTCTGCTCCTGATTTCGTCGTCTGCAAATCTCACCCTCTTCGCCCTTCTTCCACCTCCCATTGCTCCCCCTCCTCCTCCCCCTCCTAATTCGTCTCCTCTTGTCGTCATTGCATTTTGTCGGCATCGACATCGGTCGTCGCCAGGTGTCGTCGCTGTCGGCGTCGGTCGACACGAATCGCATCCTCCGTTCAACTGTCGGTGAGATGACGATGACGACGACGATGACGTCAGAGACGAAAGATTCAGCGGAATCATAATCCCAGTTCTTCTGTGTTTGCAGCACGTGGGATTTACACGAGTTAATAATAGTAAGCCTTGTTGGTCTCTCCTACTCTTAGCTCTTCTCTCTATGACAGATACTGTGCGATCTTAACGAATCGTTCTGTCAGTATCGCTTTTATAGACCTACCCCGACCGACCGACCGGCAATTCGACTGAGCAGCTGTTGTGCAGCGCCCCAAGCGACGAGAGAGTTGCGCCGACCAATGACAGCGCGAATAGTCACCGTCTGCTGGGTTTTCCCCACGCACGGCAGCTGCAGCTGTACTCTGCTTCAGATTCAGTGAATTCGCTTTTTAATCAATCCTTGTACGGAAGCGTAGATCTACGCTTTGCCTTGTCGTAACCACACACGCCCACCTTCCGTAATTCTAGATAAGCTTACTAATGCGAGTCGCTTGCGTGTCCTTCTGGGTGTGCGCATGCGCTTAAATATAGGCACACACGTTTTCTATTATAGCGAACGATATCCGCGACGACTCTTCTGAAGTTCTGATTTATAAATGAACTCATCATTAGGCCTATTCACAATATTTTATGGCTGGACTTGGATCATATGAGCGCAACTCAATTGTCGGTCCGTGTGCAAGAATCGCATCATAGGCAGTATAAGAATTGGGTGCAAAGCAAAGATGACAGTTAAATATAGTCTAGCGACCTGGCTACGTCTGAGTCTAGGCCACACACATAACGTGACTCATTATACCGATGATAATCGCCGTAGCCTTTAATCGACTCTTTTAAACTAGTGGTAACAGCTCGGATGGGAGGTAGGGAGGGAGTGAGGGAGGAGTGAAGGAAAGAAGGAAGTAGGAAGGGAAAGCAGGAAGGAAGTAAGTAAGGACGAACGGAAGGAAGGGTGTGACTAAATACTGTCCGAGTCTATGTGTGTCACAGTGTGTGTGCTTAATTATAACGCTCTGCAAATCTAGATTTCGCTTATCTGCGTGCTGTAGCAGACAAACAACAGCTTGGCAATTTTGGCATGGAAAGGACCCTGGAAGGTCGGTACCCTGCAATCAAGTGGTGTATAGTTTTACACTTCATCATGACTTCATGCTCAGTGAATTATATACATGTATACTACTAGTTTATATACGATCTCAGTCAATAATTAATATTATTTCTATAGTGCCATTAGTTTAGCCTCAACCTTCCCCAGGGACGTAACTAGCGTTGGACCTGGGAAGGCTTAAGCCCCCCCCCCCAAACGACGCTGAAACCCCCAAATAGCTCAAGCCGTTGTATGCTTACGGCTAAATACATTACGACACCACTATACACTCGTCATGCTCAAGGCTTAAGCCCCCCCCCCCCAAACACACAAAATCATAGCTACGTCCCTGCCCGTGCGCAATGTTCAAGGTCAATTCTAGCATTGGACTTAAAGGTTCGGAAAATAAAGACTTGAGCATTGCGTCCTTGCAATTTTTTATATGATCCATCATCTATGCTAGAATTGACATTGACGACGACGTACGCGCACGCGAAAGTTCACTGAGATGTCGAACCCGCTTATAATCTGCTGCTGCTGCTGCGTACCACAATTTCAATTATTCATCATTCATGGTTAGGGTTGCCACCTTTTACCCAACAAAAGTCGGGACATCCGACACCCATTCCAATTTCCAATTTTCTACTTCCCTCCAGTCATAATTTCCTCGTAAAATGTAGCTCCAGGGGACCGGGGAGTCCATGGAAATTTTCAGAATTAATGAGAAAGTTATAATTTTATGTACCTTGACATCCTTGAGGTCCTTCTCGTAAATTTTAAGTTTTTTTCACGAAGCCTCGAACAGACGCACAGGAAAATTCGCTTTCCCAGCCCTGCTTATAACGCACCATTCGTTTCAGTTTCTTACGTGGTGGGGTCCCCTTACCATCACCACATTCGGCAACAGTTGAAACACAGTCATGGCTCGGGTCATTGTCAGTGTTTTTCTGAGAGAAATCAGATTCAGAATCTTCCGAGAGTGCCTCGCTGGCGCTTCTGGCAGATTCGTCAGATTTATCTTGAGACATTAGGCTTATTTATCGAATTTTTGCTGTTTGAGGTCGTTGGTTTACGCACACTTTTCACAACTTCCAAGTTCTTGAGTTAATTTCGCTATACAAGTCAGACGATATTTATTGTGATTCACATATGCTCTGACGTCATAAGTGATAGTCACTGCTGCCAGCGCCAGCAGCCAGCGTGGCCCGTGTAGGCCTACTCTGTACTGCGCAGACTCTGCGCTGCAGCGGCTGCATAAATAAGTATTGGTGAATTCGCTGTGCTTAAGTTAGGCCTATATGTCTATTTTTTACGTTTAATAACATTTTTTTTCAAAATAAAATTACGAACTAGCAAAAAAACGGGACATTAGGCAGATGGTCTGACCGGGACGCGGGACATTTGTGCTGAGAATCGGGACAGTCCCGCAGAAATCGGGACAGGTGGCAACCCTATTCATGGTAGGCTATACGAAATTCGAGGTAGCTTAAGTATGCATCTTCAAAACCGTGAAGCATCTCTGGTGCATGGTCATTTAAATTGGATCCATTAACATCTTCAGGTGTTTGCACAAAATAGCTTTATGATCAAAGATCAGAGGTGTCAAAGAGTTTGATTTTTTCTCGCCCGCGGAGCCGTCCCTAAAGATTAAAAAATTGTCAAGGAAGCGAAAAGTGGGTGAAGAGAGCAAAATGGAAAAAGAGGGCGAAATGGAGGGTGTGGAGGAAGAGAGCGAAATGGAGGGTGGGGAGGAAGAGAGCGAAATGGAGGGTGTGGAGGAAGAGAGCGAAATGGAGGGTGTGGAAGAAGAGAATGAAATGGAGGGTGTGGAGGAAGAGGGCGAAATGGGGGGTGTGGAGGAAGAAGGCGAAATGGAGGGTGTGGAGGAAGAGAGTGAAATGGAGGGTGTGGAGGAAGAGAGCGAAATGGAGGGTGTGGAGGAAGAGGGCGAAATGGAGGGTGTGGAGGAAGAGAGCGAAATGGAGGGTGTGGAGGAAGAGGGCGAAATGAAGGGTGTGGAGGAAGAGAGCGAAATGGAGGGTGTGGAGGAAGAGGGCGAAATGGAGGGTGTGGAGGAAGAGAGCGAAATGGAGGGTGTGGAGGAAGAGGGCGAAATGGAGGGTGTGGAGGAAGAGGGCGAAATGGAGGGTGTGGAAGAAGAGAGTGAAATGGAGGGTGTGGAGGAAGAGAGCGAAATGGAGGGTGTGGAGGAAGAGAGCGAAATGGAGGGTGTGGAGGAAGAGGGCGAAATGGAGGGTGTGGAGGAAGAAGGCGAAATGGAGGGTGTGGAGGAAGAGAGCGAAATGGAGGGTGTGGAGGAAGAGGGCGAAATGGAGGGTGTGGAGGAAGAGAGCGAAATGGAGGGTGTGGAGGAAGAGGGCGAAATGGAGGGTGTGGAGGAAGAGGGCGAAATGGAGGGTGTGGAGGAAGAGGGCGAAATGGAGGGTGTGGAGGAAGAGAGCGAAATGGAGGGTGTGGAGGAAGAGGGCGAAATGGAGGGTGTGGAGGAAGAGGGCGAAATGGAGGGTGTGGAGGAAGAGAGCGAAATGGAGGGTGTGGAGGAAGAGAGCGAAATGGAGGGTGTGGAGGAAGAGAGCGAAATGGAGGGTGTGGAGGAAGAGGGCGAAATGGAGGGTGTGGAGGAAGAGAGCGAAATGGAGGGTGTGGAGGAAGAGGGCGAAATGGAGGGTGTGGAGGAAGAGGGCGAAATGGAGGGTGTGGAGGAAGAGGGCGAAATGGAGGGTGTGGAGGAAGAGAGCGAAATGGAGGGTGTGGAGGAAGAGGGCGAAATGGAGGGTGTGGAGGAAGAGGGCGCTATGGAGGGTGTGGAGGAAGAGAGCGAAATGGAGGATGTGGGGCTGTGGACTAGTGACCACTATACAGTTTTTCTGATCATCGTCATTTTGAAAGAACGAATTAACACGCAATATAAAGCAATCTTTAGCGTAGTGTTGCTTATTGGCCGACAGTGATGTATGATGTAGCACGCGAGTCCGGCAAAAAACTCGAGACCGACTCGAGACCGATTTTCTGCGGACCCGGATGATTCGGAGTTCGGACTTGGACTCGGACTGTCAGTACTCGGACTTGAACTCGGACTCGAAGCCCTGGACTTGAAATTTCCGAGTCACGAATAATTCTCCGTGGAACAGGCCACAACCATAATTGCCGCAACCAATTCAGACATTTCGTCGGCTTTCCTGATCACTCAACTCAAACAAAGAAGTCCGTAATGTGACGGATGGCTGGGCACCGCTGACCACTGCGAACGAAATTAATTACAGACCCTGCATTTGATGTAAGGTCGGGGTGGGGTTACGGGATGGGCGACTGTGAATATTTGAATATGAGCCTATGATGCATAATAATAACAGGCCTATACAAACAAAACCAGGCATTCATAGCATTCATGATTCAAACAGTTGAAACCGAGTTGATATTTTTGACTTTGCATTACTGATCGGGTAGGCCCGACAGAACATGGACTTCTAAAGTTCTAATCTGTCTAGATGTTTATTGTTTATGAATAAGCTAAATGAGGATAGGGGTAGAACGTGTCTACTGGCTATTTGTGGCTGGTGGTTATTAGAACTTCTCTGATCTTGGAGTCGTTTATTTATTTTAGGCCTACATCTCCACTAATAGATCAGATAGCCTAATACACAATGATGGTCGATTGCAACGTGCAGGCAGTGTCGTAGCACTTAGTTGCTCTATGCTGGGATATTGGCGTATTGAATGGACACAATTTCCCCATACCATGCACAGACTCCGAACATTTACTTCAAAAGCAAAGGTGTTGCTGATAGCCTATGTGGCAGTTTGGCCGCAAATCTCAACACGAGAGACTCCACAAGATGCGCCTGCTGAACTTGTGTTTGGCATTGGAAGAATTTATAGGCCCTATATCCATTCAATTTCGTCAGATTAATTATTGAACAAAACTTTATCTAATTCCGTATTTTAAATGTTCAGTTTGGATAAATTAGGCTACACTAAATTTTTTGGCATGTATTATACAGGGTGCGCCAAAAAAGTAATCCCCTACGGTTTTTTGTCGATATCTTGGCCAAAAATAGGAATTTCTCTAATCCAGTTCCACGTGCATGAAGGTAATTCATATCTACGTATAATAGCCAAATTTCATCACCACATGTGAAACAGAACAAAAGTTATATTACTTCTAGTGATGTCACCCGCCGATTTTTGATGATTCAAAAACGAAGCACACACAAAAGTAGTTTTTTTTGCTAATATCATGGCCAGAAGTAAGAATTTCGAAATGAAATTTTACAGGCTTAAAAGCAATTCATATGTCAGATTTCATCAAAATATTTCAAACACAACAAAAGTTATACCACTTTTAGTGAGGCCACCCACCGTTTTTGACGATTCAAAAACGAAACGCAACAAAAAGTACCGAAAACGCGATTTCATTAAGTCTCATCTCAAATAACTGTTGTCAAGGAACTTGGTAGTGCTTCACAACTTGTGTTCAATGTGCCCACCACCAGTGCCAAAACTTCTTTTGAGTATCTTTGCAAAGTTCTTGATGGGCCACTGATTATTCTGACAGATTTCTTATTTACCAATTTGACTGTCATCTTGCTAAGTGACTTCTCAGTGACATGCAGCTACGCTGGTACCCTGTTTCTTTTTTAAATAGTAATAATAATGATCATCTGGCAATATCAAGGCTATTTGATAACAATTATTTGAGATGAGACTTAATAAAATCTTGTTTTGCTACTTTTTGCTGCGTTACGTCTTTGAAACGTCAAAAAATGGGGGGTGGCCTCACTAAAAGTGATATAACTTTTGTTTGGTTTAAAATATTTTGATGAAATCTGGCCATCATGTGTGGATATGAATTGTCTTTAAGCGTGTAAAATTTCATTTTGATACTCTTACTTCTGGCCAAGATATTGGCCAGAATAATTGAGTTGATTTTTGTTACTTTTTGTTGCGTCGGGTTTTTGAATCGTCAAAAAACGGTGGGTTGCCTTACTAAAAGTGATATAACTTTTGCTCTGTTTGAAATATTTTTTGAAATTTGACCATTATTCGTAAATATGAATTGCCTTTAAGACTGAAAAGTTTCATTTAAAAATTCTTATGTTTGGCCAAGATATGGGCTTAAAAGCCGTAGGGGATTACTTTTTTGGCGCACCCTGTAGTATTGATATTTTTCTATGCCGTCATAGGCACATTGAGTGCTTCAGTGGATCTTGGTGTTACTGGACTCGGACTTGGACTCGGTCCTTAAGAAAATTATATTACGCAGGCCTATCTTATATAATAACCCGCTCAGGGCTTTATTTAACGTGCAGTTGTACACAAAATGTGCAGTTCTAAATGGATTTGTGCAGTTGTAGAAGCACGTCTGTACAGTTAAAACTAGTAAAAAATGTAATTGTTCTCCGATTGGAAGTAATTTACCATAGAGGACGGGAAAGGAAGTTGTGCACTGTTTATGTGCAGTTTTAAAAAGTCCTTAAAAACGGTGCGCGGACTATTGACCACCGGACGGTTGACCACCGGACGGTTGACCACCGGACGGTTGACCACCGGACGATTGACCACTGCGGACGTTTGACCATCGACCGATTGACCACCAGACGATTGACCACCGGACGATTGACCACCGGTCTAGTGGTGACTTAAATTTATTAGCAAAATTTCAAAGCAAACCGGTATAGCTTTTATCTTCTAGCTTTTAGTTAAGTTTGAAAGCGAAATTTCGTATTTACCGCCAGTCTGTAGGCTAAAGATAAACATCGTCGGCTTCTTTTAATTCTTATTATGTGCACAGCCTATACATGAAATAGCACATCGCAGTTACATGTATTAAGTACGCATTCCAAATAAACCTCTTTTGTTCTTTACCATCAAAGGTCCAGCGTATTATTATTCGATTAGGCTACATATTAAATAGAGTAGGCCTATGTGGTACATTGAGTCTGTGTCGTAAAGTTTTATAAAAATCAAGCGATGGTCAATCGTCCGGTGGTCAATCGTCCGGTGGTCAATCGGTCGATGGTCAAACGTCCGCAGTGGTCAATCGTCCGCAGTGGTCAATCGTCCGGTGGTCAACCGTCCGGTGGTCAACCGTCCGGTGGTCCAACCCCCTAGAATCTTAAAAACAGCCCTGAACCCGCTTATAGTTAGGAATCCATCATATTTGATGTGCAATAAAATTGTTGTGCACCGATGTGGTATACATAAGCTTACATATAGAAAGCTAATAGACATAGCCTATTTTATTGAATGCTTATAGACTAAAGTAGAATATGGCCTAGGCAAGTTGGGAAACTGGGAAACTAGTTCATAAGTTGGCTTTATTGTTTAATTCGAAATGTGTCATGCCCTGTGGAATAAAATGACGAAAGCCTCAATCTTGATTCTTGAGCTGTCTCTGAGTGTGTCGGACCTTGTGTCACGCTCACGGGACCACGGTATCGACTGTAACGGTCTCGAAGTTTACTGTCTTGCGTGCAAGTCTGGATCGCTGCAGTCATAAATAAACTTATTTCCGGTCTGAACCGAAACTCCTTCTAGAGACGAGACGCCCTAGTGCCCGACAACTGTTCTAACTGTTCTCTGTTACCCAACAATGAACTTCAACGACGAAAAGGCAACGGATATATATATTTAGACATCAGTGGCTTTGCTGTCGTCTTTCATCTCTTCAACGTGGCCGTTGAGAGAGGGAGAGAGGGAGAGCAAGAGAGAGAGACAGACAGACAGACAGACATGCATAGACAGAAAGACAGAGAGACAGAGACAGAGACAGACAGACAGAGAGGAACAGCGGGCGTCTATCGTCGCCGTTGCAGGATATTAGAGTTGTCAGATTAAACACTCGATCGACGTTGGCAATAATTACCAACCTTCGCCATTCGTCGTTTATCTCCTTAATTAAACCAGCCTCGCAGTGGCAATTAAAGCGGGAACACCCGGGTTGGTCTATCGGTCGGAAAGTCCCTATATGTAATATGCACATATATATAACATATATATATATATAAGTTATATAACATATATATAACATATTATAATTAAGCTTATACATATAATATATAATACATATACATACAATATATAGATCTATATACATACATATGTATATCTTATAGATCTATGCAGACAAAAGCATTGTGGCGGTCTGCTGTCAATCCATCGACCGCGAGCACCTGCAACCTCGCAGGTCTTCTGGCCTAAGACGTCGCCAGGTGGCGCATATCGCCCGGCAGCGCGCCAAACGTATACGTCAGTCAGTTAAGGCAGTCCATCTAATCCACCCATACCCTAAATGGGATTCAATGACTGGAGAGTAAGTAAGACCTACGACCAGTACGCAATCGGACCGGATATATTATACGCTAATAGAACTTAGGGCTAAATGCTTGCTAAGTTGCTAATGATCAAAACAACTGAGTAATTTGAGGAAGGAAGTAGACGCTTGGCAATAATTATTGGCCATCGAATCCTCCTCGTATGCTGTTGCAGACGATTACACGTCTCGATAAGCGTCTAGAATAATACGGTAATTAAGAGCATGAATGCAGCATTATGCAGGCGGGCATTATCATCTGTGAAAGCATCCGGATGTTTCAAACGTTGCAGTGAATACGTGATGTTTATTTTATGATGCTAGCATCCACTCCAGCAGTTGCTGTATTCTTCAGAGCATATGCAATGGTCACTTTCCCAGCTATAGCCTATCCACGTCGGTATAAGAGCGTTGGCCACGTCTCACGCGACTCTGTGAAAGAAAGCGTGCGGACCGCGATTAGCTTCCCGAATGTGGCTTATTTAAGAGATTAAAAAACAGAAGGCCGGAATTAATTTTCTCTGACAAAGGGTGTCGCCGATGTCCCCCATGCATGCAGTTTGTGCTGAAATCTAAATATTGCGATTGCTTTCAGTGTACGATCGATCAAAGAACAGTTCGCTCAGTTCAGCAGACGTTTTAATTGTGGCCGTATAGGTATAGGCTATACCAGTGAAATTTAGAGGTTGAATTTGCCAAGGAGAAGGATTTCGGGGTTAGAACATTTTATTAGGCCCTATAGATATACCCTACCGGAACTGTCTATCCAGTTCAAGACAGTTTTGTCGAAGTTAATAGGCCTACTCTCGGAAATGACCGAGTGCGTAGGCCTATACAAAGCTGCATGAAAGACGACGCCAATCAGGGAAGAACAGGACGAGTCAGACCAAACCAGTGTTCTTACAGGTCAACGAGTTTGTTATGATCAACCGCATTAAGCTGAACGAGTAGCGCAGGGGTGTCAAACCTTTTTCAGTGGCGGGCCAGTGTGAACATCTTCCAACAAGTGGCGGGCCAGGGTGTCGAAGCTCCTGAGCAAAATTGGGCAGTGATCAGAGAGGGAGCTCTGGGCTTGGTCAGACAATTCCCAGAGCATTTTAAATAATATAAGTTTTCGTAACTTTCATAAGAAAAACCCCCATTTTGTTAACAGACAACCATCCGGAAACCATAGATAAACTTACACAGTCTACACTAAAAACTTTCAGCATCTGAGCAAAAGTGACGTCAGTAAAAAAACCTCCATGTATTTGGTGCTGACTGTAAAATATAAAAGTTTGAATTTGTTTTCTATATAATTTTGTAATCTTTACGGAAGTCCCGGCGGGCCAGAAAAAATCGTCGGCGGGCCAGAAATGGCCCGCGGGCCAGCTCTTTGACATGCCTATGGCATCGTGGCAGATCATGTTGCATAGGCCTATATATCCTGCACCATCACGCGCGTCCATCGGTAAGTACGACAGCATCGGATATTAAAAGAATCAGACTATTTACAGCATAATTCACACACGGGGGCCTGTAATTAAAAAGCATCGTCAACCAGGTAGCCTACACACATTTGTAGACCCGCGAAAAGTTAATTAGGCCGAAGCCTGAGGCTACGTGCCGACGCTGCTGTTATAGGACGCACTTTTAGGCGTAGAATGTAAATAGGAAAAGCGCGATAATAGGATTACTGGATTAATAAATTAATAATTATTCATGATAAATAGACGCAGTTTTTAATAAAATGGATCGTCTTCGTCAGAGAATAAGAACTAGGCTATCAGTAATATCAATCATATCGCTGCAGTCTGTCAATGATGATTTTGATCAACTTCACATTAAAATTAGCCTATATTAGATCTATATCTGCCCGAATAACAGTGTACGTGTAGGCCTATACTTGGCTGCGATGGTCACCTGTAACTATATCAACAGGAGGCGGATACCATAGATATATAGATCTACTATGACTGCGGCTCTAGTCATATCCGGCGTCGACTGAAGTAGGCCTA
Source organism: Lumbricus rubellus (assembly GCA_945859605.1). Taxonomy (NCBI): domain Eukaryota; kingdom Metazoa; phylum Annelida; class Clitellata; order Crassiclitellata; family Lumbricidae; genus Lumbricus; species Lumbricus rubellus. Next base: position 27,411,971 of record OX243813.1, on the reverse strand, counting down.
GATGATGACGATGATGAGTCGACGAACGAACGAATGAACGAACGAGCGGATGTTTCGATTTCTGTTGAAAGCAAAGCTTAAGGGTGACACGATGTCCAATGCAAACGGAAGTGGGCTGCTCCCCCTCCTCCTACCCCTTCCCCACAATTCGAAGCACCTCGTCCGCCCTCATCTGCCCTGCTCCCCTTTCTCCGGTCCTTTCCTGTTTTCTTCTTCTTCCCTCCGTTCCCCCGCTTCCTGCGGTGCTCTTAACGCATCTTGTACTATCTGTTCTGCCGCTCTTCTTCTTCTAAGTCTCTTAATCTCGTCTGCTATAATGTCATCTCCCACGTAGTTTAAAAGTCAAATGACTCAGAAGATTGATCGAAAGCAGTGAAATAACTTAGTGGGATGAGGCAGCATTCTAAAAGTTCTCTCATGCCTGTGAGAACTTTTAGAATGCTTCATCCCATTCTCCCACACGTTCTCCTTCTACTCTTCCTCCTCTTCCTCCTCGTCTTCCGGCCTTTCCCAACCACCCACACTTTAAATTTTAAGTGGTCAGTACTTACAAATCCTTTTGTACACACACATCTCTATCTCTCTCTGTTTGCCCGATTGTTTGCTTGCTTGCTTGCCTAGCTCTCTAAATCTAGGAGGTCTCACTGGTTGCACGTTTGTGTGTCTGCCTGACTACGTCTCTGTCTGACTGTTTCCCTTGCAAATTCGCAATGACCCAATCGCATGCTCGCAATCCGTTGTCTCAACTGCTTGAAAGTTATTTGAAATGTCCCGCCGCCGCTTACGCCGCCTCAGATAACGGATATCCGGTCTCAAGGTTGAACAGGAAACAATAAAACGAGGGACGCTGGCACACACTGTAGCCGGAAGAGGCGCATCCGCCACCGCCACCGGTAGACTAGGAGGAGAAGCTGTTCACCCGAGAAACTATAATCCATTGCCTTCGATGTATACACTCAACCCGTCTGCCTGTCTGTCTGCCTGTCTGCCTGTCTGTCTCTATTGGTCTCTTTGCGCTGCTGTCTGTCTGTATTGGTCTCTGCGCTGCTGTCTGTTGTCTTACCCTCTGTCTTACCCTCGCAAACTCACGTTTATTATCGCTAAAGCAAACACCCCAACTGCAAAATCCGAGTGCAAACAGACTTATCGCAATGCCAGGTGGGACGGACATAGAGACTTAGGAAGAGAGGTGAAGAGAGTGACAGAGGTAGACACACGTACACGGACAAGGACAATCACACAGTCGAATCTTAGTAACAGATCTGTAGGTCGCTGTTGCGTGCCATTTCGATCGCTTGCGTTGGTCGACGACGATGTCATAAGAGGTCAACATCAAACAAGACGCAGCGTCTCCTTTGCAGTCGTTTGCTCGATCGACATCCTCGCATGATCATGTCAACTGATCCGAACGGGTCAACATGTGCGGCTGTTGCGGCTGTTGCTGCTGCTGCTGTTTCGGAGAAACTCTCGGCCACGCATGACTGCACCCATGCATCGGTTACACCAGCAACTAAGTCGCAGAAAGTCTAAAAAGATGCTATAAGATGATAGTACGATTTATTAGGCCTATATGCTGTTACATTTTTAGTGAGTAGGCTTAGGCTATAGGCCTGTGTATGCCCCGGTAGACGCACTATGCGAGGCCAAAGATCATAAGAAAATCAACTGATGACTAACTGATGACAGGTCATCAGGAAATTCGACGACTCACATTCTCACAAAACGAAAACGTCATTTTTTTTACCGTGCACGCTATAGGCCTACTCACCTTCAGTTTTTCCAGATCAGTCTGCACTCTGCAGGCTGCTACCGAGTAGCTTTCTATTCTCACTGCACCAGAGCATTTGACAAAATGTGCAGTTCTAACTTCTAAATAGATTTTTGCACTGTTGTAGAAGCACTTCTCTGTGTGGGCCTACGTATAGCCTAAATAGTAATAAAGGTTATTGTCTTTCATTGGAGTAATTTTTAGGCCCACCATGGGCATGGGGGAAGGGAAGGAAGAGGCTGCGCAGTTATAAAAATTCCTTTTGAAAAACCATGCCTTGTACATAAATTGCTACTTTGTCGTTTTGCTGGTTTAGCATTTTACTGAGCTGATCTCTTTGAACAAACAAGTTTGAATTGAATTGAATTGAATATAGGAAGACAAGACCCATATTGCGGACATTCGCAGTTAGAACTTGTAAATGCGTAGGCCTATTGTAAAGTAAATCAGGATCTGCCGGTGTGTGGTAAGGCACGCGTGTCGCTCCCCTGGAGCGTAAGTTCGGCCTCCGTGGTATATCGAAGGACTTATCGCGATACTGCCGTCAACGCGTTGAACCAGAGTCACAGAAACGTCTTTCCCCACGAGAAATACTGAAGACACAGAGTTCTTTTCGATAGTTTATTAACTCTTCACGATAGCAGCACGTAATTAAAGCACGCAACGACTGTCTAATTATCACTGCGGAACTGAACCCCAGACTGACCGACTAACTTCACAGCGACTCTCTCAGGCTGAACTACTGCGGACTCCACAACGACTCTCTCAGACTAACTCTCTGCGTCTGACTGACTGCGGCTGACCGACTATTACCTCTTACTCACGTCGTCCCAACTACATCTATTCCAGCACCGGACTACTGCGGACTCCCTCTATTTATAGCTTGTCCTAGCCGGGAGGCGGAGCCTAGGGAACAGAAGCCGGGAACAGAAGCCGGAGAACACAAGCCGAGGAACAGAAGCCGGGAGGCGGAGCCTAGGGAACAGAAGCCGGGAACAGAAGCCGGGAACACAAGCCGGAGAACACAAGCCGAGGAACAGAAGCCGGGAGGCGGAGCCTAGGGAACAGAAGCCGGGAACACAAGCCGGAGAACACAAGCCGAGGAACAGAAGCCGGGAGGCGGAGCCTAGGGAACAGAAGCCGGGAACAGAAGCCGGGAACACAAGCCGGAGAACACAAGCCGAGGAACAGAAGCCGGGAGGCGGAGCCTAGGGAACAGAAGCCGGGAACAGAAGCCGGGAACACAAGCCGGAGAACACAAGCCGAGGAACAGAAGCCGGGAGGCGGAGCCTAGGGAACAGAAGCCGGAGGGGCGGAGCCTATCAGAACATGGCCTGGGGGAAATCCAAGGTTTTCTACATCCTCCCCCCACTACGATTGGGGATGTCCCCATTCCCAGAATAAAAACAGTCCCGAGCCACATGGCTCAACAACAGAAAAATAGCCACAACAAAAGCGCAAAACGGCCAACGGGCCAAAAAGTCTCAACTGTTCCAAAGCGGCAAACGAGCCATACAAGTCCATAGAACAAAGTCCCCGGTCGCTCCTCGACCTCGTTACCAACACTGTTCTACTAGAATATGGCCAACGGGCCAAAACAAAGTCTCTATAAATGTTCCCGATCATACATCAATGAAACGATCAATAAGTAATCTCTCGAAATGTCTCAGTGTCAATCAACGCAATCATAAATTCCACATAACAGATGGCCAACGGGCTCAAATTCTAAAAACTCTTAAGATTAACGCATGACAGACTATACAATGCGACGAATTCAAGTGGCCAACGGCCCAACATAAAAAGCGCCTTTTTCTCTTGGCGATACAAAAACGATTCAAATAAAATTCACACAATAATATTAAACCGTTCAGATACCTTCTATTCAAGCCATCACATTTCTCGCTGAATGTTAATGAGAGACGGAGAGTTCCCGTCTTCCTTCCAAACTTCCAGCAGTTTGGAGTGGATCCCGTTGCGTCGGGAAACGAAGCTCGGTAAGCGGCGAGGACATATAGTCGAGCCCCGTCCCAATTCCCTGATGGCTGCATATAACTTTCCCCAAAAGTTTGCAAAGCTTCCGAAAAAGGATCCCCACAAATTTCTTACCCTGATACAAATAAATTTGCAATTGGGCCCCGTGTCTGACGATAACAATATTCACGATTGCTCGGGCAACAGAAATAGCCTCTAAATTAACCATCGGGACGTCTTCCACTAACTGAAAACCACTGAAAATTACGCTCAGAAAAACCGTAAGCAGTACCAGGGCCGAGGCTAAACTATCTAAATCTCCATCCACAGACTTTCTCTGCGGCAATAATTCACGCCTTATGGGCGGGTCCACAAATAACCTATCTCCAGTCTCAAGCCTATTCTCAAGCGCAGGCGCTTTTCCACTATCGCTTACATCTCCAGTCTCAGAAGATACCTCCTCTGGCAAATCTGCTGACAATGCCTCACTAAACGGAGCCACATTAACCAAGTCCACTACTTTCACCTGGGTATTAGTCTTAGCATCTACCACCACACGGTCAAGATGAACCTCTGGTTTAAACTCTTGGGCCTCCGTTATCCAAGCGGGAGTGACCGTGGACAAATTCCCATATACCGTTTTCACTGGAAAATCGCTCTGGCACTCAAGAGGCACTACAACCTCCTCCGCAACCATCACCCTACGACACCACGTGGACCCGTTACCTCGCACTAAAGAAATGCGCCTACGTCCAACAAATAATGCACCGACACCAAATCCTAATCTACAGCGGTGTTGCCTGAGCCAATCCATGCCTAACATGGGCTCGGTAATTTGGTCGGATACCAGAAACGTGGTCGGGATATCAAAACTTCTCCCAATTTTAATGGGGACCAGGACCTCACCAAGGACCCGAATATCTGACCCATTAGCAGCCATCAAAGAACGATTACATGAACGTAGTTCTAACCCTTCGACAGTTGAGGCAGGAACCAGGCTGACTTCCGATCCCGTGTCGATCAGGCACAGCTGCGATCGTTCGTTGATCGTGCCGCGGATGTAAACGGCGTTGTTACTGGCGCGGTTTGGCAACCTCGGACGTGTCGTATGGTTCATGGCCACCGGCGGTTCCGGTGACGTCGGATCCTCTGTTCCACTCGTTCCGGCGTCGTTCCCGCGGTTCCGGAAAGGGCGTCGCGGCTGTCGACAATTGCGGGAGATATGACCCGCTCGGTTACAGTTGTAGCAGGTCACACCCCGTCTCAAACCTTCCTGGCGTGGATCGCTGAAGCTGCGGTTTCCGGGGCGATCGTCGCGGTCTCCAGGGCGACCGTCTCGTCCCGGGTCGTCGTCGTCGATCGGGGCCTGGCTGCGTAGACCCCGAAGCTGCTGGTCGATCCGTGTCTCCATCTCGCGTTGCCATCGACGTTGGTCGTCTCGTTGCGTCGTCAGGAACTTGTCTAGCGTGGACTGGAGCTGAGCACTCAGGTCGGTTTCCTGAGTCCCTCGAACGCGATTGGAAGGCCTTCTGCGGTCGTCGGAGTCGTTCGTCCGCTGATAGGCTTCTAGACGAAGCGCCGTGCGGTAAGCTTCGTCGAGGGTCTTCGGCTCCCTCTCTCGAACTTTCAGCGAAAGTTCACGGTCTCGCATGGCCTCAAGGAAAGAGTCTCTCGCGATGATCTGGGTCGTCTCATTCGATGGAACGGGATAGGCCAGCACGACGAGACGGCGAATCTCGTGAAGCAGGTCACTCAGGCTTTCTTCCGCTCGTTGACGACGAAAATACAGCTGGGCACGGAAGGTTTCCGCCTGACCTTCCGTCCCGTATCTCTGTCGGAGACGTTCCACCAGTTCCTCGTAACTTACGTTCGGTTGTGCTCCGAAGTCCCAGAGGAGTTGAGTCGCTGCCTTTTCCAACGCGCACCGTAAGTGGTCGACCTTTTCTGACGCTGTCCATCCGTTGTAGCGGGCGCAAACCTCAAATTGCACCAGAAATGACTCCAGCGAACCGGTCCCGTCAAATCGTCCGGGTTTCATCGGTGTAGGTCGGCTTCGCAGCAGTTTCCCAAGGTCCTCCAATTCTGACCTCGCAGCCAGTCGGTCAGTCCTTTCTCGATAGGTCGTCGTCCTCGCCGGTGTCTCATCGTCGTCGGAATCGAGTACTTCTATCAAAACGTTCCGGTCCGACGGTTTCTCCATTGACGATCTGCGGGCTGCAGGCGTAGAGACATCGGCAGGGGTGCGGATCTCGTAAGACATCGGCATCGAATACTCGATCGTGGCCTCGTCGTCTCCCGTCAGCATTCTCGGTTGACTTCGGTTGTCGTCGGCAGAGCTTCAATCCTGACCCCACTTAGCTGGTACCAATGTAAAGTAAATCAGGATCTGCCGGTGTGTGGTAAGGCACGCGTGTCGCTCCCCTGGAGCGTAAGTTCGGCCTCCGTGGTATATCGAAGGACTTATCGCGATACTGCCGTCAACGCGTTGAACCAGAGTCACAGAAACGTCTTTCCCCACGAGAAATACTGAAGACACAGAGTTCTTTTCGATAGTTTATTAACTCTTCACGATAGCAGCACGTAATTAAAGCACGCAACGACTGTCTAATTATCACTGCGGAACTGAACCCCAGACTGACCGACTAACTTCACAGCGACTCTCTCAGGCTGAACTACTGCGGACTCCACAACGACTCTCTCAGACTAACTCTCTGCGTCTGACTGACTGCGGCTGACCGACTATTACCTCTTACTCACGTCGTCCCAACTACATCTATTCCAGCACCGGACTACTGCGGACTCCCTCTATTTATAGCTTGTCCTAGCCGGGAGGCGGAGCCTAGGGAACAGAAGCCGGGAACAGAAGCCGGAGAACACAAGCCGAGGAACAGAAGCCGGGAGGCGGAGCCTAGGGAACAGAAGCCGGGAACAGAAGCCGGGAACACAAGCCGGAGAACACAAGCCGAGGAACAGAAGCCGGGAGGCGGAGCCTAGGGAACAGAAGCCGGGAACACAAGCCGGAGAACACAAGCCGAGGAACAGAAGCCGGGAGGCGGAGCCTAGGGAACAGAAGCCGGGAACAGAAGCCGGGAACACAAGCCGGAGAACACAAGCCGAGGAACAGAAGCCGGGAGGCGGAGCCTAGGGAACAGAAGCCGGGAACAGAAGCCGGGAACACAAGCCGGAGAACACAAGCCGAGGAACAGAAGCCGGGAGGCGGAGCCTAGGGAACAGAAGCCGGAGGGGCGGAGCCTATCAGAACATGGCCTGGGGGAAATCCAAGGTTCTCTACACTATAATAGGTCTATCTGGAGCACACGGTCTTGGAAACACGGCAGAACCCCTAAATTCTTCGGTTAGCAAAGCTCATCATCATCATTAGAATTGTTGACAAATAACTTAAAGGGTCAGATGTTGATTTATGTGGAGTTGGGGTGTGCAATGAAGACTTTACTACGGGATCTTAAGAAACACTAGGGGGTTGAACCCCGAACCCCACGGCAAATCTCACTATGGGAAAAGCCTAGAGCCGCCATTATTCGCATTTGAGAATATTTCCACCTTTCGTATCAGGCTACTCGACCCGGACCACCACGGACTACTCTCACGGACAACCCTTTTGACTCAACGCAGCGCTCGTGAATAAGCTGGTGGCCCGCGCTTGGCTTTCGAGTGGCACTTTGGAAATTAGGAGATTACGATTACATGTGAAAAACTGTATCAAAACTGTTCCAAGGTTGGGACTAGAATTACATTCATGGCACTATAGCTCTTTGGGTGGGCTTAGAGCAATTACATATGCAGCTGTAGTCAACATAATATAGGACCATGAATTCATATCAACCCAAAATCAGACCAGCAGCTGTAGAAACGATAAAACACATGCTGTGCTTTGCAGCATGCAAGGAATTGTTAGCACATATCTCTTTTCAGCGCATATGATACGAGAAAACTAATTTCCTCTTGCATTGCTTCCTGAAACAAACTTCCAATGAAATTTGAGCACTTCCTTCAGTGATGCAACACATACCATACACCCTTATACACACACACACACACACACACCCACACCCACATAACACACACACACACACACACACACACACACACACAATGTCATAAATACATACATTTAGAGAGAAAAAACCCATAAACCAAAACATGAGTTTGAACCTCCCTGAAAATGAGCACCAGCATCTTTGCATCTTTACAGTGTATTCTCCTAATTGGAGGCAACTTACACACATACATGCATGCATACATAAAATCATACATGCATGCATGGATACATGTATTATGCAACACATTCCCAAACATCACACATACTCACACATATACATACTACACATACTCACACATATACACAAGGCTGTACTGGTAAATTTTGAGGTGAGTACATGCTGACTAGGAGAAAAACCGTGACTCTTTTTTGGGGGGCTGAAAATTCTGACGACCTTTTTTTAGTCATCCGGCCGAAATCTTCAGAAAATATCCTCCAATTTTCCGTCCGAAAAAGCTGATGACCTTTTTTGACTCATTCACTCACAATGTCTGCAAGAATACACCTAAATAACAGTGGTACCCGTGCTGTTTGTCCGCGTATACCCTGGTTTTCAGGAAGTGAATATACGATGATGTTTTTTCCCAGAGGTGAGTACATGCTGTATACCTGCACATATCCTCGCATACAGTCCTGCATATACAATATTATAAATACTTTAGTATCTGCAACTTACATGTGCATACATGAATTTATAGACCTACTCATGAATACTTACACATATAATCATATAATATTATAATCATGCATATTGCATACATATGTACACACACACACACACACACACACAAACACACACACACACATGCAAACATACAGATACAAAATAACACACACAAAACATTAATTAATCAGCATTTATTCAGCATTAGAACTAAATGATCATAAATGCGAACAGACGACATGATCATTATACATGTAATAAGTGTGAATATCTAAGTAAAAGTTAAATTGAATATTGTCTCAATCATTCTTACATTACAAACGTACATTACAAACTTACATTACAAACGTACATTACAAACTTACATTACAAACTTACATTACAAACGTACATTACAAACTTACATTACAAACTTACATTACAAACGTAAGACGTTGACATAGTTTGCACCAGTTAGCCTCTGCGGTCGTTGTTCTCCATCAGTAATTACCATCTCAGTAAACACTCGTCTCTGATTGGACGGAGGATGATGATGATGATGATGATGATCATCTCTCAGAATTATGCTGCACGGCTTCGTCCAAAAGCCGGACGGCGATTGCAAAGCGGAAAGTTGAAAGTCCACCGCAATTCGGTCGTAGAGAGGCTGAGAGGATGAGATGGCGGCATTCAGATCTGCATCCGTGCTGACCGGGGACGGAGGATGGTCAGGTGGAGGTGGAAGGAACAAGACTGGAGACGACTTTCCAGCATTTCTGCGATATGGCGGTGGACCATCTGCAACAAGTTTTTTAAGATGATTTATTCATGCATAATTCTTATACCCACACATTATCATAACATAACTTATTTTTGTGGTGCACTGAAATTGCTGAATGATCGGATTAAGACGGATACCAAACTATAGCTGGAGAATCAAATTTTGCAAAAATAAAATGTAAAGCGGTACAGAGCTTTAAGTGTACACAGTGTACTACACACTACTTCTTTTTATTTAAGATTTGTTCCAACTCAGCCTTAGCAAAACAGACGTTTTTAATTTATGACATAAGCCACTAATGGCATTGATTTGAATCATAACATGGATATCCAGTGAAAGGCTATTCCTCACGGAAGGTGCAACAACAGAGAAGGTATATGTTACTGCTTGGTATTACCAAGATAAGAAAAGCAACTAATAGTCTACTGCAGCATCCATGTAACACAATATACACAGCTTAACATAGAAATAAAAAGTAAAGCAGCACAACTGTCCATAGTAATCTGGGACAAGATAAACTGGACACCTATTGGTTCATTTGGTAGCCTTCTACATGCGCAGCAATATTACTACTGCTATTTCAGTTTAAATATTTTAATAAGTGATTACAAGTTCACATAATTGAATGCCTGAGGCAAAAATTTACCAAGTTAAGATAAATAACTGACAATTTCATGGTAACAGATACATAACGAAATGAAGTGGTTTGAAATGAAGTCACTGCCATCACGAATAAGAACGTTAACTGATTAAGAAAGGCTAACAACATCTGAATTTCATGATAAACAATAGCATTTGTGCAGTCAGCATCTTTCCTTCAACAGCCATCACTTTCTAAAAATTCCATTTTCTTCACGTAGAAATGTTACCTTTTCGATATGGTATGTCGTCGTCATTTTCTACTGCCTGAACCGACATCATCCTGACATCAGAAGATGTCGTCGCAAAGTCTTCAATCTCAAGCACCGGACGAAAAGCACTTGGAAGACCTAAACCACCGAGAGTGGCAGCACCACTGCTGGACAGCACGACAAACGTACCATTAACGTAATGTGCGTGCGACGATGAACTGCTGCACGCTTTCTCAACGGAAATCGTCGTCGTCGGAGGAGGCGCACTTCTAACGTCACCAGACAACTGAACATTTGATTCCTCGTTGAGCCTTAAACCTAAAAGAAAAGCAACGAATGATGCAAATTATGTTCGGTTCATGGCTTCATCGACAGAATTACGGGGTGTTTCAATTTAGCTTAGAACTCTTTTCACTCTGCAGCAAATTAAAAACCCAAATCGTAATCATAATTTCAAAATTACTATACGCACACACTCCCAATTAGCCAAATTTTTAGGAAGTTTGAATAAAAATAATAAATAAATAAAGTTTAATATAGATCTGTAAGGACACAACAGACTAGCTGTGCAGAATTAGATGCCCCCAGATGATGCATCCAGATGATGCAATCAGTGATTTTTGGGAATGTCAAGGTCATCCAGTACTCAAGAAAAGTAAATTATAGAAGCAAGGTCTATCTCATGCAAAACGATGTATAAGCATAAACAACAGATGAAAAACTGTCCTACTCTTCAAAACTCAACTCCAACATAGGCCTACTTATCAGAACTACTTCAGCCTGTGTTCCATGCTGTTTGAGGTATGAATACTACTAACTCTCAGGTGTGTCATACAGCACATGCATAGAGTTCTCATCTCATTCCATGAAACACTACACAAGAATTCAAGTGGCAAACGTTTATGAAATTGCATAAACAGGTACATTAACCCCTACCCTATCTTTTAACACTCACTTAAGAAAAGTAGATGCAGTAAAGTGAATTTGGAGGGTACATCATGAAATGCTTGAAAGTGAAACCAATAAATAAAACTTACCACCAGTTGCAACAGCTGGAGAGGTAGCATCCTGGAGATAATTTGATTGACCAATGGATTGAAAGAATTTGCTAAAGATGTGATAGAAACAACATGTTCAACTATATCATGTAAACTGGAATGATAATATACGCCGATTATATGGCAATCAATACCAGATCATAGCATTTATGCCCCTGATTATAACAGCATAATTCTACGAACTTCAACATTAAAAAATGCACAAGACATAAAAGGCCTAGGTAGTCAGAGTATAATGTTAGAAACATCGACAGACAAACCACAGCGCAAACTTTAATCAGTTTGAAATTTCCATAGATGCATCAATTCACTCTAGATAATGAGTATTTTACCAGTACTCAAAATGTCAACGGATACTATGAGCATGTGACTTACAAATTCTTTCAGAATACACTCAAAGAAAGTTAAACAGAAATATACAATAACACATGACTCTGGTTGAAATAAAATTCAGCTGTTCAAAGAATGAAGCTATATAAATTCTTGAAATGAATGAATGAATGAATGAATGAATGAATGAATGAATGAATGAATGAAAGACCATAAAGAATTCAGAAATGAGAAACTTAATGCATCAAAACATTTACCTGGATGTCTTATATTCTTTGCAACATGTATCTATAAGAACAAGATAATGTTTTCAGATAGACTTAATTAGTTAAGATTTACTCATTCTAAAATAAGAAGGAGGCAGAAAACACTAATCTAATCTAATCTAGGCTAATAACTTCCATAACACCAAATATCGTAAAACTCACGGATCAGTCGATAACAATATTGATTGATAACAATATGGTCAATAACAATAATGGTCAATAACAATAATTGTCGATAACAAGGGATTGCTATACTGTCAATTTTCAAGGGGCGTTTTGTAGAAGTCGATATTTTGTGCAATGGGGTAAGGATAACTAAATAGTTCTGACACATACAATGATTTTCTGAACCATAAAGATAGGCTGTAATGTAAAGCACAAGAAATGAGCAATGATGCGCTAGCCTATCACATGTGTATTTATGGTGTATACAACTATACATGCAAGCTTTTAACATTCGAAAACGATGAGTATTGCGGTGATTAATTATAAGAACCGATGCGCGACCTTTTGTGAGCATATTGTTGCTGTCGAGTTTCTTTCGTGATCTTCGTTTTCTGTAGATGAAGGCGCCAAAGAGACAGAAGCCAAGCCACATGATGCAACCAGTTGCAGCAGTCAGCATCACCACAAACCACGGTGCAGACAGGAAGCTCAGCATTTTCAGGCTCGTTATAGGAGGCTGGCCTAGATCATCGAGAAATCAAAATCAAATGAAGCAGTAGTTGCTGGCTATTCAATCATTAAATGCATTTGCATAGTGCCTCTTCAAGGAGGCTACTGAGAGGCGCTCCCAGCATCAGCACGGAAAAATAAAACTGTCTGAAGATGAGAGAGGAAAGCCTGAGAAGGGAGTGAAGTGTCAAAAAAGTCAGAGAAAAGCCATTCCACGTTGAGGGCCCTATCACCAAGATGCTATTGTGCACTGTCCACTTGTTCTATGAAAAATGGTGGAACTTCACACAAACACAGCAGAATAACTTTTTAAGTGTAATCTAAGCAACACCATATATTACAGTGTCTCATGTAAAACTAGATTTGATTTTGTTTGATAATAATAAATTCTGTAACGACGTAGACCTGTGAACAGAAGTTATGAGGAATCAATCAGAGCATCAGAAATATACATTTAAGTGCATAAATTGAAATTGTGGCTCATTGAGTCTGAATTTGCTCGGTTCAGGTCTAAGTCTGCCAAAGAGGGGATCACTCACAGTCCAACTCACTATTATGGAGCAAAAAGAGCCTGCTTAATTGGTCCACTTGGCTCAAGAAATGTAGCATAGTGCTACTATTTGAGTGCTTGTTTAGAAGCTCATAGGTGCATCAGAAGGTATCTATGTCCCCACGATGTCATTGGACCCAACATCACCAACATTAAACCAAATTCAAACTGACCAGACCTTCCAATGAATCAGTAAAATCCATTCAACAATTGAGACTAACCAATCCAAATAACTTCACTGGCAATGCTTTCACCAACGTGGTTGAAAGCAGACATTTGCAATTGGTACGTGACGTTTCGTTGCAAGTGATGTATGTAGACATCCTCCACCGTTGAATTCACCAATATTTCTTTGTTCACATCCATATCAACACTACGAATGTAAATCTACAAAAGAGAGATATAATCCTGCTGCTCTGATAATTAAGATCTCACCAAACCAAACTTGCAATGTGATGTCATCACCATGCAGTAATTGTTATAGCACCACTCTCCGTTATGTTCGTTCAGTAGCGCTCCCAGTGTGAAAATCCTGAGAGAAGAAATAGATTTTAAGAAGACGCTCAGAGAAAGAGAGAGAGAGGGCCGATTAATCTGTCTCAGTTCTCATTTATAAATTCTTGAAACGAATGAATGGATAAAATGAAATTCCATCAGTTTATTATAAATTTTGAAATTTCCCATGCAATGTATATATTATAGTCATTGGTGACATCATGGCTCACTTTTGGCTCAGTCATAAGTCATATTCATATTTCTATATAAAAGTCACTTAAAGTTATCTTACTAAACTTCATGCAGTAGTTTCTGCAACTGAAAACCACCAAGTTGTTTTAACAAAGAACTGCTGGGTCATTATATTAACAATATCATAATGCCTAAAAGGTAACATGCAGCACTCAATCAGCTGAAAAACTCCCACCAATGGCCACCATTATTCAACATAAAAATACCTTATATCCAAGAAGTCGTCCATTGCAAGTGGCTATATGTGGGTGCTCCCAGTGCAGGTAAAGCGTGCTGTTGCTGACCATTGAGGCTACAATGTTTTCTGGCGGCAGTAAAGGCACTACAAGCAGAATAAGATTGTCGCAGAATTAAAACTAATCGAAACAATTCCAAGTGCTGCTAATTTCCCCTTCCTTGTTACTTCACAACCAGTGGAGGAGTTTGTCAGGATAAACAAGAAGCATGTCATAAACTTACTAGGCTATCAATATGACTTAGGTGGCACCTAAAAATGCTAAATGATTCTCAAGATTTATGCAGTTTAACACACTTGTAATCAATTATATGCCATCTAGTCTACCAGATATGGTATTCTACAAACGGTCCAATGTACATACATTGACATACCATTACAATTTCTATAATAATTAAGCTTTCCTTCTCTGTGAATACATGAGAAATCAATTCAATCATCATGAGTCATGACGATTGTTTATGAACAGAATTAAAGTGGGCCGGTAATATTTCACGATTACGCAAACATCTCAAAATATTCATGTGTATTACTGATACCCTTAATTTGAAATGTAATTAGCAAAGAAGCCAACCGAAGACAACTGCTATTATTACCATCATCAGATGTTCTTATTTTGATGTTGTTGCTCTCCTGTCCCTTGATGCCGACATGGAACGGCTGCAATCGAATTTCATACCACGTGCATTTCTGCAGATTCGTCAGCGTGTAGGAATTGGCCGCGTTTCCATGGAGCGCGACGGTGCTGAACTCAGGCAGACGTTGTCGTGACGACATCACCCCCAAATGCACGTCCTGCTCCATCATTGGTCGAAACTTGATCAAAACTCCGTCTACAAAACGGTGGCTACGTCGGACTTCCCAGGCAAGTTTAACGGCTGTTGAGTTGACTCCCTGCGGCTGGAAAAGGCCGATCACCTGACCGGAAAGCTTCTCAGCGATGAAGTTTGGATCAAAGATGTCGCCAGTTGCCATGGATTGTTTTGACCTAACTCCTGTTGAAGAAATAATTATCAGCTGGAGTCAATTGAGATGAACGCCATTAAACACTCGTGCCATGAATAAGTTGGTTTTCGTGACTTCGCTTTTATGGGCGCTGTAGAAATCTCGAGATTACGATGCCTTTTAATTGGATGAAACTAAATTAGTCAAATGCATAATAGAATATGTTGATATGCAGAGATAATAGTCATGGAAGGACTGTGAAATCAATGGAACCAAACCTTCACCCTATCTATATAGCAGCCTAATAAAAGTGTTGATTTCTAGTGGCAGTAAAATGGATTTTTTAAATCTGATTTTTGCTTGATGTCACATGGTGGAAAACAGTAGACAAAGGTACATCCCTTGCCTGTCCATGTATCTGTATTCCATCTCCCGAGTTTCCCATCTCTTCTAGTGTTTCACTAGGACTGAAAATCAAACTTTTAAACAAGTTTTAACCTGGTTCTACTTTCGATGAATCTACACCACCATCCTGAACCTGAACACTACAGATACTTTAATTCCACATTGCATGATCACCAACTCTCTGGGTCTGAAATCAGACACTGAATGTATTCGAACAACATAACTCCTACAGGCTTTAACTATTACCATGGAAATGAGCCACATCGCAGAACTGAGAAAGAAATTCAATTCACCAGGTGTGATTAAATCGATTAAACTAGCATTCTGTGTTGCCAAAGTTAACAAACGTATAACATTTTAATTTATGAAGAACACAAAAGGTATCTATTGTCCAAAGTAACCTTTTGTTTTAATTGGTGCAGACACTGAGCTCGGGAGACCAACTCCATGACTATTCTGAGCACGAACCACAAACAAGTAGAGAGTATCTGAACGAAGGTTTAGCACAGTGTACGTCTGGTTATAAATGATGTCGGGAATAAGTGTCCAGATCTGAAACGAGCACAAAACAAACACGCAAAAGATAAGAACCGAGTGACACTTCTCAGCTGCAGGTATCTCACAAATGAATATAGTCGGGTCAATCTACGAAATAACCTCCAAACAGGAGATGCACAAAATTCAACTTAAATTTGTGCTATGTCATAAAATCTGAGAGCTAACAAACAGTTTAGTTTTCTACTTGACTTATATAAAAAATGCACTTTTTTAAGTTTCTAATATGCAAAACCTTAAGTGTTAGGCTTTGTGATAACCTGCAATGAGGAATGCAATTCAGGTTGCATATGCAGTTATAAGAACCCTGAACAAATGTACAAAAATAACCTAAAATTCCTGCAGTTAAATACATTCAAAATTAAAATGCTTGAGCGTTAAGTTTACAAGCATATTTCACACGTACATCAGTAACATCCTGGCCAAAATACTCCAGCGTGAATGCAAAAACCGGTGATGCTCCATGTTCGCTGTTGGTCCTCCACGTCAGCTGAATGCTACTCTCACTGACTTCTCCAGCTGCTGGTTTAGATGGAGGACCTGGTAGAACCGATGGCTCCGGAGTTCGATGGAAAACTATGGATGGATTTGAAGGCGTTTCCACCACGAGTGCAGCACTCCTTGCAGTTTCTCCCATGTCGTTCACTGCCTTGCATGTATACACACCAGTGTCTGCTCTTCGCAGCTCTTGACAGAACCAGACGGTCAACATGTCATGATTTATGTAGCCCATTTATATGCTAACCGTACGAAGAAATCAGTTTTAGCAACCTATTAAAGACTTCTGTGTTCTGCATTCATTCCTTTGTTTTGTCCATTCAGTCATTCAGTCAATAACAGCATTAATAGTTATTTTCTAAAATAATTAATTTCCTTTAATCCTTCAACACTGCAACCTGTTTAAAATGCCCATGATTTACATCAATGAAATAAATAAGCATTGGGCTTACGGTATACTTTGCAGCATTTCCATGAAAATTAGATGGGATCCAAGTCCCATGAGATTCGTGGGTTCTTTGTAGGACCTATATTAGAGACATGGGTTCTATGTAGGCCCCAAGTGGACAGGTAAGCAAGCAGGGCATGTTATTTCTTCAAATCACTCTCACCCAAATCACTCTCTAGTGTGAGTAAAACAAAGTGTAAAACTGCTGATGAAAGGTATATATATATATGTTTTACCTGGGTGGTTAAATCCTAGGTCTATAAGAAGGCCATAACAAGTACTGGTATATGAATGGGTTCAAAACAGAAAATGCTTAGCAGTGTACCACTAAAGAATGTGCAAATAGGACAACTGGTACATTTTCTAGTCAGCTAAATGTGAGACACGTTGATGTCATTCATATGTCCTACATATTTATTTTCAGCAAGAAATGAAATCATACATGGCATTGAAATTCAATATTCATTCTTTAACCAGAGGTAAGGAGAGGTAATAATTTTCTCAGCAGATAAAACTGTATATATATTTTTATATATATACCGTATCTAGGATGGCTATGTCACACTCTAAGATGGCTATGTCACACTCTAGGATGGCTATGTCACACTCTAGGATGGTTTATGTCACACTCAGTTCTGGCAAGGCAGAAGTAAATTATTTAATGTGTCTTTCTAGAGGTGTTGAAAAACATATTTCTTAGCGAAATTATTAACGAAGGCTAAAGGAGGAAACAAGGTTTGATGGCTCACTGTGAAGTGTCAATGTCCTGTCAGAAAGCCACAGTGTAGTTACCTTGACCAAATTCTCAAAAGCATCTGATGCCTAGTGATTTGATATTATAATGAGATAAAATAAATAAGAAATAAAGATACTTGCCAGCGATTTGAAGACTGCCAGATTCTGTTAGAAATAATCGATGATCCCTTAACGACAGAATTCTCCCGCTTTTGTACCACCGTATAACCGGTGGAGGGTTGCCGATGGCAGAGCACGGCAGGTTGGCTTCTGTGCCGAGAGGTAGCGTTTGGTTCTGTGGACCGTAACGGATCACAGGTGGTGGATGAATCAACGAATCTGAAGAAGAATCTAAGTAAAGATTCTACATAAATAGATGCAAGGAACGCAAATCAAAAAATCTTTTAAAAGGTGTGAACATGGGTGCCTGCAAACATTTCTGCAGGGAGGGGGAAGGCAAAACAATGTTCATGGTTAAATGTTTTAGCAAGAGCTTGAAAATGCAGAGCAGGAAATTAAGGACGTAGTTATTTTTCAAAGAGGTTTATGTATCAATTTATCAGTTTCTCTTTGTGCATCATCAGTGCTTTAGTGCGGATAAATTTATTAAAAATTCAAAAGTAGTATTAAAAAATAGATGTCCATTTTCTGGGGAGGGCAAGAGACCCCTCTTGGCTCTTGCCTTTAAGTGCAGGCGCCCATGCCAGTGAATAGGTTTTTCCAACAAATTTCAATAAACTGAAGACCAGTAAGTGACTACACACTAACATCATTGTCCAGCAGATTGTTACAACATCATCTTTGAGGTTCAGCAAACAGATTCTACACTGCCAAAACAATGTTTTTAGGACTATTTTTGAAAGACGAATGCTATAACAACAACAACAATGCCAACCTTTGACTTCAAGTGTAGCCTTAGCAACAGCGCTGCCTGAAACACTGAGCGCCTTGCAGATGTAGTCACCTGCGTCGTCCCTCTGAGCCGAGTCAATCACCAGCGTTCCATCATCAGACACAGAGAAACGACCGTGGTCCTGGCTTGGGAACATCAGCACCTAACAACAACAGCAACAACAACAAGACTGTGCATAACAATGGTCATAAAGGAATTGGCACAGACCAGTTTTTTGGTCATTAATTTTTAGTTCACAGTCATTGCACATCGTCTGTGTGCGTGTATATATAAATTATTTACAGTATACCTTTGGGATAATATATAATATATATAAAGATATGAATGCATGTATGTGTGTATGCATGTACTGTATGTATGTATTGTATGTAATTGCAAAGCTGTCTGTTCTGTTAGTCATCATCATCATCAACATCATTGGGCTCAATGCCCGTAAGAGTCCGACGCCACTCTCTGTCTGAGTCTGTCTCGTTTCATGCTGCCCAGCTTCAACCGGTCCAGTTTCTGTTAGTAGTTAGTTAAGTTCAATTAAGATTACTGCGTAACTTGTAAATGTAAAGCACAGTGCATCTTGCAGGTGTTTCATTAAAGAAAAGATTATTATTATTATTAATATTATTATACTAGCTGAGGTACTCGGCATTGCCCGGGAAATTCAGATTTTTCATCCCCAAACCCAGCTCCACTTGCCGCCCATTTGGAGTTTATATTTGCAATTACCATTTGGTAATTTATGTCACTCTGCTCCACCACCACCACTACGGGCACTGTCATCAGCATAATTATCACCATCATCATCAATAATACATATGACATATTCTGCACCACCTGTTGATTGCTGCCCACGTACATCTGAACATGATGCGAGGAGCTTCAACAGCTTATTTCTGCTTCCCTAACGCTCTCTCTTCTCCATCATTCTTATCGCTGTTGGCTGCATAATTAATCATCGTGCTTGAGCAGTCACCTGGCACCGCTAATATGTTGCTGACATCACCATGAATTAAATGCAATGCTCAGCCAAACAACAGCAGCAGCAGCAGCAGCAGGTATCTGGAGAGAATGAATTGAGATGTTGTCTACCTGACTTGTTTCCTTATTCCAGAAGACAGCTGGTCTTGGATTTCCCGTCACTTCACACTGGAAGGAAACTCTCTTTCCGAGGCCAACCACGCGGTCGGCTGGACGAATGATAAACGAAGGCGATGCTGCACACAGACATTTCATATGATGCAATGCGTGTTATGATAAAACAGACATTTCATACGATGCAATATATACCGGTATCATGATAAAACAGACATTTCATACGATGCAATATATACCGGTATCATGATAAAACAGAGCAGCAATTTCGGCCATTACAGTAACGATAGTCACATAGTCGTAAGCGATTGCAATGATGATGGTTTCTTTAGCGACATTAGTAGCATGCTGCTTCCAGTAGGCATGTGTGTAGTCTAACTAGAGAAGGAGCTGATATACCTGACTATCTTTTTTATGCAGTGGTTGGACAGAACAAATTAGCTGGTGATGTCACAGGTTGTTATCCTGTTTTTACTGTCAATGTGACTTTATTCAAGGCTTGAGGGAGAACTTTTGTAGGGAAACAGTATTCAGCAGTTGTGGCAGAAAGACAATAGAAGGGTCATGTGATGAAAAAGAATAAATGTTACATCATATGAGCAGAAGCTGATATATATCCATTACACACATGTCACGAGTTGGTATGGTTCCATGTTTCAGGCAGTCTGAAAACTCAGTGAGTAGTAGTCTAAGTCCCCACGTATCGTTAAAGTCGTCAGTCATAAAAAGATATGAAGGACAAAGACTCAAAATCTAGGCAAAAGTCAGAGATTGAAATTGGTCGAGGTCGATAAATGTTTACCGAGCTAACTTTGCATAGAATCAATTTAATCCTACATAGTAAATATATTATCTATTCTATCGTGTAGCATGTACAGTTCTAAATCTGTTTGTACACAGTTAAACAACATAGCCGATGATCAATCAATCAATGTGGATAGTGTTTACATTACTCATTCGTTTGTTTCCTCTTGAAAAGAAGTTAGAAAGGGAAAGTCTAAGATGACAATTATAGAAGAGATGTGACAAAAGGAACCAGCATATTAAATGGAAAATATAAAGTCTGATGTACAAACACTGTACTGTCAGACTGATTTCCGTTTCCTGCCATCCGACAGAATTCTCCGCTCGACAAATGTATTTTCCTTCGTCTGACGTCTGCACCGGTTCTATTCGCAGAATTCCCTCATCCAGAATCACCGATCTAGACAAGAAACGAAAATGTAACCAGACAAATGTAACATAGCCACGATTTGATTTGGGGGGGGGGGGGTGTTTCTTCGAGGAAGAATTTTTGACGACCTTTTATTTAGACGTCGGAAACGATTTCCTTACCATTTTTCGCCTAATTTCATGTTTTTTCCCCATTATGTGCTATAGTGAATGCATTCTATTATTTTTACATTTCTCATTTGGGGGAGAGGGTGTTTTCATGGTTTTATTTCATGGTTTTTACATCATGGGCTAGTAAATGCGTTATATTATTTTTCACATTTTCCATTTCGGGGGTGTTCAAACACCCAAAACACCCCCTAGGGAGCTACGGCCTTGTGACCAGAAGTGTTTTTGGAACAGAAACAGCAAAAATGAAACTTCCACAGCATCCGCAACCTATTGTGCAAGAACTCTAAATCTGCATGGCAAATACTAGATAAAAATAATAAACATTTTTTATTCATGTTTTACTATCATTATATCAGATTTGCTTCTATTTTTTAGAAAAGGTAATTATTGTACACTCAATAACCACCGTAACATAGACACTGACAACAATGAGCACTCAAACTCTCTAGACAATATTTAAATAGTCTTCACTATATTTTTAAATATAGCCCAATACACTAATTTGATGTGCTTCTCTGATTTTGTTCTCTTTAACCCTTTAACGACGAGCTGCATTGGTTTCCCAGCCATTTATTTAGCGCGCTGAAGATGTGCATAAACAAAGTAAGACCTGGTCAAGTAGCAAAACAGATATTTCTATTAAATCTACATGTAGGCTATTTCTCACCTGTCATGAGAAATCTGATCAGATAATTTCTTCCAAATGATAGTTGGAGCGGGATCTCCGGTGGCAATACACTTAAGAGAAACACTAGAATTGACGTTTGCCACAATTTCTTTCGTATCAGTCACAATTTTGGGCTTCTCTACAAAATAAAACAAAAACCTCCATGTAAAAAGACATTAAAAAGTGGACATACGATATATAATATATATAAAAATAATTATATATATTTATATATGCTCACTGTATACAAAAACAGCATTGCAAAAAATAACCCTCATAATCTCCGGATATCTTCAACTTCCAAAAAGCCAAGTCTTGAAATCAACAGATTTATAAGCAATTAGCTAAGTACATATCAGTGATGAAATAACAGTCCAGTTAATTCCATGTAAGTAAGGCCAAAAAAAAAAATGTTGTGTTTCCGGTAACAGAGCTAAAAAAAATTGGGTAGGTAGGTCGGAAAATATTTTTATTTTGTAAAATATTTTTATGCAGTGACTATCCGAAAAAGTATACCCCACTAGTCTTTTTTGCACGCTGAAACAAAGTACGTGTTCTAAGCAAGTATAAATTGCCTATTTCCCGACTGTGTGCACCTAAAACTGCTCTAGAAACAGTCCTATTAATTTCATTTTGTTGACGTCTCTTATGTTATGTCAATACAAATGTTTTTTTTTTAATTTGAAAAAAAAAAAAAATTTGGGGGGAAAAATTTTTTTTAATAAAAATTTTTTACAAAAATATTTGGGTCGCGGCCCTAAAAATGGGTCGGTCGCGTTACCGGAAACACAACACTTTTTTTTACGCCTAATGAGAGATTGGGCAGGAAGAGAGCAGCTATGGTTGATGCCGTATTGGAACTGCACCAATAACAAGGACAACAAGAGACACAGGTCTCAACAAGCATATTTTGGTGTTGTCAATTTACTGGGAAGTAAACGGCAAGTCCTGTGATGCGCTGGCCCCGTGTCCAGGACCTTGGGATTCGTCCATTGCCGGCTCAAGGGCCTAGAAAAGGAGATGAGCACCTCACCAACGGGCCTTTGGCCCTGGGATGTCTTTACTTACTACAATTTACAAAATTATTAAACAAACTAAACTACATGAAATTCCACTTCATATTGCATTCATTATATTGTCAGAAAGAGAGACAATTTGAAAATTAATAATGTTAATCAACAATATGTTAAATCATAACTCGGTGTCATATTATCAGAAACGGTTAGGGAAAGGAGATGTTACTCTAAACCACACACATACTGGATACTATAAATTATTGTATATAGGTTTTCATACGCACACAACAGTGTGATTAAATATCCGGGAGTCTTCTGGAATAACCCTGGTAGAGCTGCTACTGATTAAGATTGACAATATCCAGAAAGCCGAATGAATTAAATTAAAGCATAATATGTAGCCATCTATTCCAACTGTCAAACGAAATGAAGCGAACGAAACCTTTGATTGACAGCTTTGCAGGTTTGCTTTCGCGCTCTCCACCAACGTTGAATGCAACGCAGGTGTACAGTCCAGCGTCATCCTGCCTCAGATCATCTATTCTCAGACTACCAGAACTATTCTCTGAGACTCGTTCGTTCATCCTCACCATCTTTCCATCTTTCTTCCACATGATTCGAGGCTCTGGTTCACCTCTCGGAGCCTTGCAATCCAGTTCCACTTTGCCACCCGCCAGAGCCACAGCGTTCTTCGGGCTAAGCGCAAATTCATAGCCAATTGCTACAAAAATGAAAAGAAAATCGGATATAGTTTCTGATCCTGATGCGGAAAAACTTTAGGATCTTTAAAGTTATTGATCCAATTACCAGCTATGTATAAAATGGTTTACAGCGACACCCACGAAATAAATTTTTTAATTGCCTGGGACATCCTCAGTAGTAGCAGTCATCCAGGAAATAGCAATGGCAGCATGCACAGCGAAGGTCACAACAAGAGCTACCTTTATGACATATGAGAGTTGGAAGCCATGCCTAGCATAGACTGTGCACAACAGCATACCAGTGGTTAACAAAGCATCAAATATGAACTCAAAGCATAACTGGAAATCTATATTTTACTGCTTTCTAAATAATTATTTTAAGTGTAAGATGACTACAGAACAGCAAAGTCGAATAATGTTCTGCAACATCTTAAGACACAGCTTTTTTAAAGATAATAATGTTCATCATGACAGGCAGCATAATTAATTAATCAGCATGCTAGAATAGCCACCTGGTACTTTAATATGTCACTGCCATGTGCAGTTTGGTTCAGCAATGCTGAGCTGAGCTTAACAGGTATAGGCCTACCTGAAGAAGAAGCTGCAATATATGTTTCAATTAATTCTTATCTGCTGTACAGGTTTTTGTGAAGATAGCAATAAACCATCACTGTGTGTTCTATGATTATTTCACCTGTATTAATTACAAAACCTAACAATTTTATCCAGCTTGGCCTGACACTGCAAAACACATAAATCATAAGAATTGAACATCTGACAGTTCTATGAAATGTCATCGAAATTCAAAATATCTCAGAAATTATAACAAATATTGCAGAAAAATTCTAAACTTTCCCTTTACTAAAGCTTGCACCATGTAGCTATTAATACGAATGAATTCTGAGAAGCTGAAATAGGAGGCATTTCATAGTTATATATTTATATAGCACATTAAAAACTCCTCATATATGCGCTCGTTTGGTTGAAATGAGCTGGAACAAGCCAATAATTCTAATAATAATAATTCTAATAATAATAATAATAATAATAATAATAATAATAATAATAATAATAACAATAATTTCGCTGCTTCCATGGTTAAAATTATACTGTCTGTAACATATGTTGTCAGAAAAAAATGAATATAAAAATACTAAAAATAATTTTAAAGCATAAAAATATTCATGATGCAGCAACAGACAATTTTCTATTTCCACAATATATATACATGTATATTATATATATATATATATATATATATATATATATATAAAATTATAAATATATATAATTTTAATTATATGCAGTGAACCCTGAAACACATATATTAACTAACTATACCGAAACATACTTTCTCTGAATGCATGCCTGCTTTCCTTCAACTTATGACTTTGAAGAAACATAGCATCTACTAAAATGAAATACTACGAACCCAACAAGAAGCATGAAAAAAATCAAACTGACCAATGACAATCCATCAAATACAATCTCCGAACATAATTGGTCAAACTGACTTCCACCTTAGCTCAGACTTCCGGCAGTGACTTTTTCAACAAGCTCACAAAGTCTGCCCACTTACAGTCATTACACGTTGCTATGACAATCCTTCATTCCAAGCTGCAGCAACCGTTTTATGAAATTGATTGACAGAGGTGAAGTAAAAATTCTCCACTTGATTCTTGAGTCTGATCAAAGTCCATATGAACCACAAAGCGAACGTAATCCACGGCTGCCACTTTCGGCAGTCGCAATGACAAGTTGATCGTGCTCAACTATTCACCAACGAGAATAGAATTACGCCCGAAATATCACACACACACACCAACGACAACACACACACACACACACACACACACACCTACACACACACCAGACGACACACACACACACACACACCAGACGACGACAACACACACACACACACACACACACACACACACCAGACGACAACACACGGCGACAGTGCTGCCCTCTCCATCACTTCATCAAACAAATATTCGCTAAGCGATGACTTGCATACAGAAGAGACTCAATTTCTTCCAGTGCACTCTGGCAGTGAGCAACGTCGTGATGATGACGTCTATCAGAGGAATTGCATGAATTTCAGACATAAACCGCAGGAAATAGCAAACTTCAGATGCTAAACAGCAATGAATAAGAATTAATTAACCTTTTTGTTTGCCTTAATTGTCTCCTAATTATTCCAAACATCAGAATCGTAATTATACTGGAGTTTCGTAAAGCATCATCTAAGATCAGAGGTGCTCCCACCCAACCCCAGGTGGCCTATGTCAAGAGACATTCAGGCGCTTGTGGAACTGGTCAGAAAAAAATAGAAAAATGGTCAGCCCGAGGGAACCAGTTGCAGCTAGTCGGGCCCACAATAACAAAACTCCTAGGCTGGACCATAGAAGTACGCACAGGTCTGCAAGACAACCAAGAGATCATGGGCCAAGAATCTACGGCAGGAACGACTAGGCAGAGAAGAAACTGGAGTAAATTGGGCCGTAAGATCAAGTGTATAGAAGAACCAGCATCTGAGTTTCACATGAGGCAGCAGACCTTGAACTGGTAAGAGATAAAAGATGAGATATCATTGCCATCATCATTCACCCCATCCTCATTGCTGTTGCCACCACTACTGCCACTGCAATAGTTGCCAATCCTTTGAAGCCAAATCTGAAGCCTAGTCATCCGGAACAATCCACAGCTGCTGCTGCTGCTGCAGATGCTGCTGCAGTGCTGCTGCATCACAAACAGACACAGCTGACTGATATGATCAATTCCAACAGGATGGGACATGACATTACGCTCATTGTTATTCGCGAATCTCCATATTATGTTCAAACCGAAAACGAGTCAAAGACCGAACCAACCGACAGACTTCGCCGGATCAGTCATCGCATTCATCACAAACCCGAGAATCGCGTACGCTCGTACGATCTGGCGCATTGTGGCACCAGTTCTATGTGATGAAAAGCCTAAGCAACAACAACAACATTGCCACCGGAATTCAGTTCCACAAAACCATGATCACCTGCCATTGACGATAGAAACCAACGAAGACTGACAAATCGCTTTTGTCCTGTAACTCTGCACCTCATTTGCATTTCAAATGCTCGTCCACCGTGGTAGAAAGCCTCAAAGCCTTCGTCAGTTGCCTATCGTTCTTTGTTATCGTTCTACTATTCAGCATAATGCAGCGTTAACCCCATGCCAATAAAACAAATAATAGATGCATAATATGTCACCACAACATAACTCAAACAAATTCGAATAATCGGCAAGTTGGTCATAAAAACACCGCCACAATACATTACACTGGCGCCAGACAAAGTTCACAAAAGCTTTCATTTGGTACAAATTCATTAACCGGTAAAAAAACAGCAACTTATCGTTAACTAACTATAATTTTTATCTTTACAATTTCCTGATCATAACTAATTAGGCACATCATCATTATAGTTAACTTTGGTCTGGGTATGACAATGGACCAGGAATTGATCCTCCCTCAGCATGCATGAAGGCAGTAACGTATGTTAAACATGCTTTTATCATCTGCACCCGATATGCACCATAATTGTAGGCTAAGTACCACTGATTCCCTACCAAATCCACTGCTTCCCTGATGCACGCATTCATTTGCATCAAGGTGGATTGTGGTAAGGATATAATTAAGTGGCTCTGTCTCTTTCTCAGATTAATCAACTTCAACCGACTTTAAATGCTGTAGCTCCACTAGTTGGTGGGATTACAAAGTTTAGTCGTATATTCAGGAAAGGCCGAGCACTTCATGCTGTCCAGGCAAAGATGAATTGAATTTACGAGCCCTTTTACACTGATGTGTGGGACCTAGCTGGCTGGTCACTTTGGCCGTTCTACCTTAGACAGCTTTGCATATCACTGTCATCTTTACCATGCAGGCAGTGAAGATCTATTAGCACGAGATAATCCGGATGTTGTTCCAACGTACACAGGTCCACAATGAGCACGGAAGCTTTGCTCCAGTCCTTCACAATGGAACCGGATTTCATGGAAAATGCGACATGAGCTTCTTCTTCTTCCTTTTCTTTCTTTGTATTTCTTTCACAGGTGAATGACGACCATTCTATGCAGTCATTGTCTTGCATTGTCTCGCATTGTCATGTTGGTGATAAGATTTCTTGAAGAGGCATCTAATACAACAATGCATTTACAAAAGGGCTCAGATGCACAAATAATGTTGACCAAATTGCTTTTCACTTCCAGCCAATGTCTGTTCCAGCTATTTTTTTAATAAGCAGATGAGATTAAATACTGTGCTGCTAAGCATGGGTAGAGAGAGACTACGGTAGATAAAAATGCACTACTGATAGCAAGTATTAGATCTGAAAGTTTGCAGTAAGAAACATAAACAAATTTGAATCAAATCTTACAATAAACTCACATCAAAATAATTTATATCAATCAAGCTTAGTCATGATCTGAACTGACTGAACATGCATATAAAACTTCTCTAACATTAATTAGTTAAATGCAGCAGGCTGCGTTCCGTCAGCCCAAAGTCTTGAATAAACGAAAATTGAATTGAATTAAATATTAAACGGATTCATATAATCTACAGACTTTCATCAACAATAAATACCAATTTTTAATAAAAACTGAGATTCAATGGTGAAAAGTTGCCAGAATACTTTTGGATTCAATATTGAGCATCCATCAGAATTATTATCACGAAAGATGACAAGGTTTCAGAGTCTTTCTTCGGATATAATCCGATTATTGGACGAATGAGGAAAGAGAACCAGAGGGCGCTTTTCCATCTCTTCAGACTGCAAGCATAAGAAAAGGTGAACACCCGCTAGAATAGCGATTGCCATAGTCGGCCAACGCTCGTTTCGGACTTGGTCTCGGTCAACCGCGTCTCTCGGCAGAGGTCTCACATTAATCGATGCCGAATTGGGATGAAATATGGGCGAGGCAAAAGGGTCAATCTGCATTTGGATGAAGAATGTGTTACAAGCGAACGATGATGATGGCCTATAAATTGAATCTACCTCTGACGGACGAATTCAAAGCCAAAGCACGACATATGGACGTGATCTAATTTAAGTGACTCCTACGTCGTTGTCGTCTTCTTCGTATGGTCAAATCAATAACATCTCCCAAAGGAGCAGAACACGCCACGTTGAATTTCACTGTGACAGTTTTGTACATTCAAACATTGCACGAGTATGTGAAACTGCTGTTACACCTATTCGTCTATGAAGATTAATATCTGTACACCTGACGATATACCAGTGCTAAAGTGACACTTTTATTAGAGTGGATCTGATTTGATTAGCACAACATTGAACTAATCTGGTGATGGCTTGGTCTTACAGTGTGGCCATCAGTTGATGTGCATTAGACACTAGTGGTCGCTAAACACAATTACATTGCACATGGCACATAATACCACTGTGTGCTGATCAACTGTGAAGATAAGAGCAAATAGGTATCTGAGGGAAGGCTACAGTAGAGTTTGGAGGGAGCCAGTGGCGTAGCCAAGGGGGGATTTGGGGGATAAACCCCCCATTGGCTTAGTAAGAAACTTTTTTAAAGGTTCTTTGTCCAATTATATAAGAAAAAACAAGCATCCAACCATAACCCCCCCCCTCCCATCAGAAATTCCTGGCTACGCCACTGTAGGGAACCCTCCCTGGTCTACGGTCAAGGGACCTTTGTTCCCTCTTGAAGTGCTCACAGAACATTTACAGTTGTTCACAGTTATCCACAAAGAGCTTAAATATGTTGCTACATTTTAGAGACATGTTAGAAAAACACTTTATTCTAGGAATCTAATAATACACTTCTTGATTTCAATTTCCACGTGACAGTTTTGTACTCATTTCGTTACTGATATGACATCAGCAGTATCAAATAGTAAGCAAGTGTATGACAAATAAGCAAAATATGCTAGCTTTGTGTCTATCCACACAGATTCCTAGCTGCCCTTGGTTTTGGAAATAGAAAATTACTACAGCCAAACCAATATGGCTGTGCAACTATAATAGGACACACTGGCCTAAAGCAAGCAAGCAGAACACCTGAATTCGCTTTCATCGAATCAGGCCAGCAGCTGTACCTTGTCTGTCTAAAACTAAAAAGTGTCACTGACAATACAACAATGCAGGCCAGCATTTCCTATAATTATAGGTGTACATGGCATCAGTGAGACTTAGTGACAATGGGAAGCTGTTGTTACAGTTGCCATAGCTACACTGGCTGACAAGAATTTAGATCACATAAAATGTACAACACTACAATAGTGCTTACGCAACAAAAGCTACACTACATTCAATGAATTCCAAAACTATACGAGTAATAAGAAAGGTAATGTAGGGTAAGTCACGGAAAAGCAAGATAAGATGTGGTAAGGTGATCATATGAAGCTATATATATAATACAGGAAGCAGATAAATTGACCACTGTACAGGATCATTCTCTGATGCAAGACAACTAAAGCTCAGCTGTACCACAGCAGCCAATCAGTTGAAATAGTCAAATAAATCCAATATAATTATATATATATAAGATATATTATATAATTGCAAAATAGTACATCAATGAATAAATATAATTATATATATTGCATAATGTATATATATACACATATATACATATATATAAAAATATATATATATATGCGAGAAACACTGCACTGGCTTTCAATCAGGAAACGAATTTGATTCAACATCCTCCTGATTGAATAATGATCCATGATGATTGGCTCTACTCCATCACACATCAAAGATCTTTGTGTTCTATTCATATGAGCGAGTCTAGCGACCAATCACTAAAGAATATTATTATTAGTGACCAATCATTATATTCTGCCGCCGGATATCACAGGTTTCTCCCATTTCTTCAAATTGACGCCAGCTCATCTGCCATGGCTTCTCATGCGACACACGACATACAGACACACGCAGTCTTCTTGGAACAATCTTTCTTTAAGTATAAAATAATGATCAAAAGATTACAGTTCAGCTTCAGCTCAACAAACACACAGTTTCTCTTTTCCTGTCCTAAAATTAGTTGTAATCAGTTAGATAGCCATGCAGACAGTGCTAACTATTGGAGGTGTATGAATTAGAATGGAGCTATATTATAACCGTTTTCCTGATATCTCTTTTCTTTCACAGTGCAAGACCCTGGAGTCACTTTAGATCAACAGCTCAACTTCTCACAGCATATTAATTCTGTCACTCGTAGTTGCTACTACCCGTTTCGTCAACTCCAAAGTTGTCTCAAGATCCCTCTCTCTGTCATAATGCTACTGTGGCTCTTGTGCATGTAGTGGAATATTGATCACTGCAGTTCAGCTTCCTAAGTCGCTCAAATCTTAATTCTTTTTAGCTCGGGCTGGTCTGGGAGTGCCTCTGAGTAGGTCTCTTGAAGAGGCGCTATATAAATTCTTGAAATGAATGAATGAATGAATGAATGAAAAGTGTCCTGTTACAAAACATCACTAGGACATTTCACTGCCTGGAACTAAAGACAAAGGAACTGCAACTACTTTACCACTGACACCAATAATCATAAAGACAAATTTATTTAGTGCCAAGTGCTGCAAGAGAAACGCATCTCTTCAGAGGCGCCGTGCCACAATGAAACAACAACGATTGAGCAGAATAGTCTTCAGAGGCAAAGAGCGGCCGAGGAGTTTATGCCGCAGGTTGCTAGGCAACTTATTCCAGAAGGATGGATTGGCCAGAGGCAAAGCTTCCGTGATGGACCATAAACGTTCAGATTGGAATAACCAAGTCGCCATTTGCAGCACAGCCAACACATCTGTAACCAGGGATAGAGAAGACAATGAGATGCAGAGCTGCTTAAGATAAGTGGCAGCAATTACACATAAGCACTGACGCCTTAAACTCAGAGCGCTTTCACACATGCAACCAATCACATTAAACTGGATATAATTATATGACTCAGAATTCTGAGAAATAATTATAACAATCCAGCAAATGAACTTCATAAGATCACTGACCATCGAAATAGATTAAAACTGCAGATCATACAAAGGTTGACACTTGCGAACATACATTGTATCTATCATTCATTCATTCATTCATTCATTCATTCATTCATTCATTCATTCATTCATTCATTCATTCATTCATTCATTCATTCACTCATTCATTCATTCATTCATTCATTCAATAATGATAATGTATGTATAATAATGCATCTCATTTCTAATAGAACACCAATCAAGTGGACAAAAACACATTTCAAATTAAGTACAGGAATTACAGGAATTTCCTTACAATGGGATCACATGGTGAATATTTAATTAAGTAACTGGTTAACATCAAATTGAACAATTTTAACTATTATTATTATTATCCTTATCATCATCACAACTAACAGTTTTGTATCTTTTATTATTATTGTGGCTACTATTGTCATTATTTAGAAGTCTGATTGTGACAGATGACTTTTGTTCAAATCAGTGCTAAAAGTGTGTAAAAAAAGAAGTGCCGTGGACGCCCCTTACCTTTCCAAAAGAAGTGTCAAGACACCCCTTACATTTTTTCAGGTGCGCTGGCCAAATAAGTGGCAGGACAGCATAGAGATTTGAAAATAAGTGCCAGGACGCCGTCCATGACCGTCCTGCCACACTTTAAGCCCTGGTTCAAATAAATTTTTAACTCAGAGTTAATTTCAAGTAAACAACAAAAATACACAATATATGAAGAAAGAGATAAAATATAAGCGATTGAAATCGGCACGTAGAGCTGCTACTCACACGCAATATCCAAGATGGCCGTTTTGCTGACAGCACTAAATCTGGTTTCGGGATTTGTGGCGTTGCAATAGTAGGCGCCTACGTCTGGCTTCGTGTGTCGGTTGTGAGTGACACGTAGAAAGAAGAGCTGACCAGTTGGAAGCAGCATCCGGTGGGACGCTGGGTTGTCATCGGACGTGACGACCTGTTGCCCGTTGCGGTACCAGGTGATCAGCGGAGATGGCTCTCCTTCAGCCTTGCAGTTGAGAGTGGCCGGCTCATTCCGAGCCACGTACATATCGTCCGGATGCTCCACGATCCGTGGATTCGTTTCCAAACCTATTACGCAGTTTTCAATCACCATTAAGTTACTATTATACATGTCCAATTTCTTAAAGCTCAGCTAACAGGTTACTTAAGTAGAGGAAACTACCGTAGTTAAATTTTTAAAAGCTGAATCAAGTCAAAGTGTTTCAAGCGATAATCTGAGAAGTAGAAGATTTCTTTTGCCACTACATGCATGCTATTTAATAATTCATCATCATTATCGTTCACAATGAGCCGTATGCACGTAGGTGTCCAATGCCAACTTTGTCCTCGTCTTCCTGTCGCCTCTGTCCTGGACCATACGGAACAGCTTTTGCAGTGAGTCATCACACCAGTCATCTATGTTCTCCTTCTATTCCCGATGCAGTCTGCCTCTCCTATTAGTTCCATCCTTAATATTCCGAAAACGAGAGTCTTCAGTTTTCTGTCGTTCATCATTCTGGCGACATGGCCGAAAAGCCGTATTTATATAAATTACGCAATTTAATGTATTTCTCCAAAATTTTAGTGCAACACGAAAGCTGAGTTAAGGAGATAAGTTTAGCCAATGTTACAATGCTCATCAAACTAAGTACGCGACAGATCGTTTGTTTGGCCAGTTTTCATTGGCCAGGATGCATGGTGAAATTCAAGCGCAACCATTTCATCGTAAATATGCTGAGTAGTGGTCAGCTACCATCACGAACTCAAATGGGAATGATTCATACAGCACTTGCACATACACAAATAAAACAAAATTATTTTATAGCATAGCACATGCATTTTAAGCAAAATATATTTGCCTGAATGTGTATATTTATATTCAACAAGATATCAAATAAGTTCTTACTGAAACATATAATGTATACATAACACATACATGCATAGACCAAAATGTATAATTTTTGTATATATAATACAGCGGTTCCCAACCCGTGGCCCGCGGGCCAAAAGTGGCCCGCGAGGCCTCACAAAATGGCCCGCCAGGCCACATCAATGGCACTCATCTCTCAAAGAATCAACAAAAATATAGAAAAAAATTGACAATTTGGGCAGGATAGAACATATAATTATTTTCTACTACAAATTATTTTATTTTAAAGTCTATAAACATAAAACATTCTACTTTGAATTAATTATAACAATTTTTATGTGCTTTTAGTTAATTAAATTTTAGCATTGTGGCCCCCTAAATGTCCTGATGTCCTTTAACTAAGAAAAAGTGGCCCTCGTGTCCTCCAACTTATGAAAAGTGGCCCTACAGTCAAAAAAGGTTGGGAACCACTGATATAATATATATATAAATTCAACTTCTTCTCCATGCTGTTACATAATTTATATGATTTCTGGTACAATGCTCGCAGTCGTTTTAGTGCGAGATGTCCCACAGGGAGAGCGGAGGCCGCAATTGCTGCCAAAATAACGGTGAATCAGAAGAAGACGGACAGCGTGGCGCATACAATACATACACGATAGAAGCAGCTGTCACGAACATTCAGTTATGAAGTCTAGCATGAATCATTTAGCACATACCTTCATTATCTCGCACTTGAAGGATCAATAGCGAAGACAACAACAACAATAACGAAGCTGCTCCAGACCAGATGTGTCTGCATTTTCCCATAGCACTCACGCAAAGCAGCTAACACTCGCCGCCTGCTCTGATCAATTGCAAAGTCAACTGAGGATGGAATTCATCTAATATTCTCAATGACTCTCAGCAGCCAAGCAGCCCGTAATAGATCCACTCGATTGTTTCACAGTGTTTCTTCTGCGCAACACAATGTCATGTAGGGCTCGATGCTACTCAAAAGTCCTGAAAGAAACGACATAAAGTAGTGACATAAATTGAACTCTAAGAATGACTTCAAAACATTCTTAAGGTGCTTTGCCAAACAGTAGCCTATCAGTAATAACTAAAAACTCTGACGTGGTGAATTCACACGAATGCAATGATTTAAAACAGACAAATACAAGACATAAAAATCCAATAAAGCAAATACAAGACATAAAAAATCCAATAAAGATCTGCAAAAGTAGAGGACTTTGAATGTGATGCAGAGGAAAGAGAGATATATGTGAGTCAATGGAAAGAGAAATGTGATGCAAAAAAAGAGAAATGTAATGCAAAGGAAAGAGAAATGCGATGCAAAGGAAAGATAAATGTGATGCAAAGGAAAGAGAAATGTGATGCAAAAGAAAGGGAAATGTGATTCAAAGGAAAGGAAAATGTGATACAAAGGAAAGAGAAATGTGATGCAAAGGAAAGAGAAATGTGATGCAAAGGAAGGAGAATGTAAAGTAAAAAATCAGAAAATTAAAATCGAATATAATTCAGTCAAGTGATTCGAACACGAAGTGAAATAGCAGTAAGAAAAAAATAAAATAACTACATAATCACAAAAAAGATATCGCCAAAAGCAATAAATAAGCAGTAATAGGCATAAGTTTGTCAATAAGGAAACACGAATATACCTGGCAATAATTGCACAGCGAGCAAAAGTCATGCAGCTTCACTTTCGTAAATGAACGATGCAGCAAAGTGTACAACGGCCGTCAGTTGTATGATGATAACCACTCAGGCAGATACAGACATCACAAGAAGAATCATGACATCGATGGTAAAAGGCCATATGGAAAGAAGAGCAAACCAGCATGACATTGAATAAATTTAACCGTGTCTTTTCGGTGGTAGGAACCTCGACCTGGAATGGCCTACCCTTGATGCTCTACCATCCCTTTCCTGAACTTCCTCTCTCATCTGAAGACAGTTTTATTTGGCTGTGCTGGGGTTGGGAGCACCTCTGAGTAGTCCCCATGAAGAGGCGCTATGCAAATGCACTTAATGAATGAATGAATGAATGAATGAATGAATGAATGAATGAATGAATGAATGAATTGAACATGACATGACATGAAGATGATGATGATGATGATGATGATGATGATGATGATGATGATGATGATGATGATGATGATGATGATGATGATGATGATGATGATGATGATGATGATGAAGAAGGCAGATCCATTGGCTCTTATACGCAACCTGGGAATGAGTTGAACAAAAGGTGGTTTCCCAATGCCTTTCTCACAGACTTATTATGGTTGAGCAACTATTCCAGGGTCGCTACTCAGTGGCCTGAGGAAGATTTGAACCTGTGATCCTCCCGATATAGGGCACACAACACACCTCCACCCCAAAACAATGACATAAGAACTCTGAAAACACAGAGCTGTCCTAACGAACACTGGACAGACTGATAAATTGGTGGAACTAACAACAGAGAAAACACGTGAACAGGACGTAAGGTATTGATTACAGGATGAGCAGCAGCAGCAGCAGCAGCAGCAGCAGCAGCAGCAGCAGCAGCAGCAGCAGCAGCAGCAGCAGCAGCAGCAGCAGCAGCAGCAGCAGAAGCAGGCTTCATTGCAGTCGGCTGCTGCCACCATGTGCAGCAATGAATAGAAAATTAATTAGAACAATGACTGACGGTGGTTATTACCTTTGATGTGCCAAGCACGCACATATACATGCATGTCGCGTCTAACAGCCACTGATCTGCTGCGCTCAATATCTCATAAAACAGCGAACGAACATAAAAAACGCTTCAGCGAAATGATCAAAATGCTGAAACAATTTCGGAAGAACGTGTCAAAGATAATGAAGACGGCAGAGCCATCAGGTGGTTAGAAATTAGAATGATAGTCTATCGGCAAAGAAGTTGCGGTTCCAGTGCCAACCATGATAGAAAGATACTTCCATGATAGAAAGATACTTCTATGATAAAAAGATACTTCCATGATGGAAAGATACTTCTATGATAGAAAGATACTTCCATGATAGAAAGATACTTCCATGATAGAAAGATACTTCCATGATAGAAAGATACTTCCATGATAGAAAGGTATTTCCATGATAGAAAGATACTTCCATGATAGAAAGATATTTCCAAATTTCTATCCCACTTGAATTCAAGAATAAAATGAGTGTGCAAATAATTATACACAGTGCATGGCAAGTTTGTAAGAACAACGGCCACTAACACAATATATCAGGCTTAAAGAACTGAGTGCTTTTCCTTCTTCTTCTTATGGGTGCATGCAAGTCATAATAGACAAGCAGGCAATCACATAATGAAACAATGTGTCATTTAAAACTACTGCCAATATCATTAAGTTCAACTGCAAGCAGCAAAACTGAAGCAAAATGAGATTGCTAAATTTATTTATTATTTGATTTTTATAAATCAATGGCTGAAGATTTCAAGTGAAAGGGAAGGTCTATTAAGCATTGGCCTAGACTTTAATGGGGGCATACATTCTGGACAAACATACAGTACATACATACTAATAGATGCACTAAAGAAAAACAGCTAAGTGGAACTCATGCATTTAACCTAATCAGACCTAATCTCTAGCAAAACAGGAGACTCTAGAAGGAAGGCTGCATATACCAGCGCTAATGATGTCAGCAGCAGCAGCTGGATTAATGATGGAAGAAAAAGGCTTTGCGTGTCTCGAGAAGACAGGTGGTTTAATTTAGACCGTGCAGCCCTAAGCTGACTGAAACTGAAATGTGTCTGGTCAAAGGAATTCTGACACAAATAATGAACCGTCATCAGCAAGACTAGCTAAGTAGTCCATGATGAAAAACACATTCTGAAAAGTAAAAACACCAGTAGTCATGTTTATAAGCAAACTATAGCTAGGATACCTGGGCAATCCTAAAATAACGGTCTTACGCCTGCAGGGTGAGGGGTCGGAGTGGTGGTATTGATGGCACTCTGTCTGACTTAAATAGATGCAAAACTGTGGGCATGCATTCTGAACATACATAAATAAACACACACGCATTCTCCTTTATAGATAAACATAATCCTAACCATGGAAATATTTTTATTTGATGAATTTTATTAACAGAATGGAAACGAGAGAAAAACCAGCAATATTATGAATTTCAAACAGTTTTCCAATAGCTCTTGAAAGATGTAATATTATAACCATCTTATGTACCTCTTTCGAACGTCAAAATAGCCAACATCTGTGAAAATTGAAGAAGAACGAAAACCCAAATTCTAAATAGAAACAAGATAAAAATAAAATAAATAAAAATGAGCAAGCATCGCAAGGTCAGATGATCAGAACATTTGCCCCCAGATTTCTCTGCATTCTTTTATTTCACCACTACAACCATCCGTCTGAATTTAACATTCCTCTTCCAGTAACCTGACCGTTTCTAGGGAACTCCTCTCTGGAATTTCCACAAAATCGATGTCTTTCATTCAGCTGATTAGATTTTATTGCTCTGCTTTGTTTTTCTGATCTCTTCTTCTATCTCTGTCAACAACCACTTCGAAACTCATTTTACACACACCGAGAAGTAATGCACAACAGACTTAACAGCATCTATGTTTATGTCTCTGTTCTCGTGCCGGTTTCAACCAAAGCTTTCAGCGGAGTCTAATATTTCACCAAGTTTTATGAACTTAACATTTTATCACAGGACTCATATTTCTGCAAGCTGACTTCTACTCCATTACCACCGCAATTTTTCCTACGTCCGAGTTGTATTAATATGCACGAGTCACTACCATTAATTCTTTAATCCATTTGAGCTAAGCAGATCAGTTAACCTGATACGTAGCATTGTTTATCATGCGTTAGCAATCTAAATTCGCAAGAGTCTTAGCATGTAATGGCAGATGGTCATTGGGCCACAGTCCCCTCTGCTGACCTCTGCATTCGTTTACATTCAAGTGCAGCAGATGCAGCAGCACTTTACAGCTAGAAGTAAGCATCAGTGAGACAGAAATCCTATGGTTATCTTTGCACTTGATGAGTACATGAACCGCTACACCGTTGGTTGCGATAGCTGCTCTATCGCTTGTACTAGACCATTGTTTAATTGCAACATAAACGATGTACATTCCATAATGCACATAAGGTCACATCAGTGTGAGTTTTAGAATGGAGATAACAGTTAAATACTTATGTCATGTAATTATCAGAGAAATGTCCTAAATGCATGTGTGCACTGAACAATCTGTACTTGGCTGCATAATTACAATCTGACCTCCACGATTCTAACCTGGTATCAAGTGCTACTGCAACTGACCATACAAGGGGGGGAGGTTCAGCGTAATGGTAAAACTCTGTCACAAAGATACCATAGAAAATGATGCGGGATCGCTTCCCGCTACCATCCCAAAGGTCAACTCAACCTTCCATTCGGCAGATGACATTAGCAAAGCAAGCAGTAGGATGTTATGGGCAAATTTCAAGGCTACCGTCGTCGTCGGTGCCTTATTCGATACTCCGAACATTGGCGGCATCATGGACAATTCTTCTCCAGAGATCTTTCTGCTGTGCTGATCGTACCACCTGCTCCATCGACAATCCCGTCCATTCCTTCACATCGTCCATCCACATTCTTCTTGGTCGTCCTCTTCCCCTTGCTCCCTCAGTTTCACCGGTTATCACGTCTTTTTCGAGGCAGTTTGAGGTTTTCCTCACTATATGGCCGAAATACTGCAACTTCCTTTTGACAATTGCACTCCAGAGTTGTTCTCCACCCACTTCTCTCAGTACCTCCTCATTCCTCTTCTTCGCTGTCCATGGTATTCTCAGCATTCTTCTGTATGATGTTGTTTCAAAGGACTTTAATCTTTTCTGTTCGCTCTTTCTATATAAGTTCTGTCCATAAGGCTATCATGGGGAAGTTAGGATGGTAGAGACCCCACTTCTTTCCATCCCGCAGTGCTGAACCGTTTTATTGGGTTGTACCCTTTGCGCTTCTTAGCTCACTTCTGTCGGCACCGTTGATCAGTTCTTCTGACCTTTCGCCGCCGCCAGATAAACCTTCCGCTGCTGCCCGGTTGGTTGACAGGTGTCTCCCGGCACTCTGTCAACACCTGTCAACCAAGAATACCATGCACTTATTTTAGAACTGAATGCCGTCCTGCCACTTGTTGGCCAGCACAGCCTGGAAATTAAGGGGCGTCCACACACCTTTTTTGGAAAATAAGGGATGTCCAGGCACTTATTTTTCCACACTTTAAGCACTGGAGAGGCGCTTTATAAATTCTCATACACAATACAATGTAATACAATGATTCTATATTGAGACCGTGGTCTGTTGTATTAAAGATGGAAGGAATCCAAGTTAGCATAATAGGAATCTATGTTAAGATGGAGTGATCCATATTTACCTCTAGGATACACGAGAATTGATCAGATTCTGATATTGTAAATATACACAACACAGGAGGATATTATGAACGCTATTTATTGAAGCCTGGATTGAGATGCTAAGCACAAGATGCATCAATCAGTTGCTTCAGCAGCAGCAGCAGCAGCAGCAGCAGCAGCAGCAGCAGCAGCAGCAGCAGCAGCAGTCTCTGGTTCAGTGCACTCTGCAGACCATTTAACATATCACACTGTGACAGATGAATGAGAAATTGCGCTGTGGGAGACACATAAAATGGCCGCAGCATAGCCAACACATTGCATTCTTCAGCTTAGACTCCATTTCTTTTCGACTACCACTGGCACCAATATCAAATGCTGAATGATGACCCATTAGCCGTAGGCCATCATGAAAAATGACCATAACACACACACACACACACACAAAAAAATATGCATACACACACAACCACACATGTAGGCACATACACACACACACCTACATAACACACACTCACATACACACACACACACACACACACACACACAGAGGAAATTGCAAACCGTTAAATATACCATGGAAATGGTGAACAAACAGTTGATAAAGTTTTCACCAAAATCGAAAGTTGAAGGTGAAAAAATGTTTTAAAAAGTGGTTGATTTGACACAGTATGACCCAACAACAATTACCAGGTATCAGTTCTAGCAAGTAGAATTAGGAGAAAAAGATCAAACATATTTTCAAAAATGCAAATATATAGTGGCCAGAGTAGACAAAGAACTAGCCTAGTTCAACACTCAATCTTGAGGAACTAGAGAGAGGGGACCATATAGGCCTACCTTATCAGCAATATGCATTACATACCTGGAAAGTGTGATTCATTCATTCATTCATTATTAGAATTTATATAGCGCCTCTTCAAGAAACTACTCAGAGGCGCTCCCAGCCCAGCCACGACCAAAGAAAAAAGATTTAAGAGACTTGAGAAATAGAGATTGACTGGTCAGATGGAGGAGATGGAGGTTTGAGGGGAGGTCATTCCAGATTGACGGTCCCACAACCGAGAAGGCTCGGTGCTGTCTGGTAGCTAAGCGAGCCCGTGGAACAAGCAGTTGTCCCTTCGCAGCGGAGCGAAGGGCCCGACGCGCTTCAATGTCAGAGACAGGACGACAGAGGACGCGCAGATAAGATGGAGCACAACCAAGAATACAGCGAGAAACAAGGGCAGCAATGCGGTAATTGATGCGTTGGGCTATTGGCAGCCAATGCAGCACATCACGCATGTAAGCAGAGACAGGCGAAAATTTAGGAATTCGCCCGATGAGTCGGGCAGCAGAGCGTAGAACCCGGTCTAACCGTCCCAGAACCCCAAGGGGAAGGCCAACAAGGATTGAGCAGCAATGGTCAATACGACTAGTTACAAAAGCGTGAACAAGCACAACTAGCGCATCATGGGAGAGAGAGCGAGCAATCACTCGAAGTTGACGAAGCTGATAATAACAGCTTCTAGCGACAAGATTAACATGCTGGGTGAGACTGAGTTCACAGTCAAGGGTGACACCCAGGTCACGGACCGTGGAAGAGAAAGTAACATCCGGAAACAGTTGAGCTAGCAGAGGCAGGTCAATATTCTCAAGTTGCCGACGGCCGCCCAGCCAAATGAATTGCGTTTTACTGGGATTTAAGAGAAGCCGGTTTGACGCCATCCAAGAGGAAAGGACGTCAACAGTCAGGCACATCAGGCGCACAGTGTTAACAGAGTCAAATGGGCTAGAATGTATGTAAGCTTGAGTGTCATCAGCAAAGATTTGGTGAAGGAGCCCCTGGGACTCAAGTAGAGGACAGAGATCAGCCGTGTAGAGAAGATATAACAGAGGGCCAAGTACGGAGCCCTGAGGTACACCAAGGGGAGCAGGAACCCAGAGGGACCTAGAGGAACCAATAACCACACAGTTTGAACGGTCGGATAAGAAGGAACGCAGCCATTCTAGAGGCTGGCCAACTAGCCCAAAAGATGTAGAAAGACGCTGTAAGAGGATGGAGTGGTCCACAGAATCGAATGCAGAAGAAACATCGAAGAGAGCCAAGAGTGTAACCTGACCGTGGTCCATAGCAGAGTACAGGTCAGAAAGCAGCCTGAGCAGAAGGGTCTCTGTGGAGTGGTACCTCCGGAAGCCCGACTGCTGCGAAGGGATCAGCTCATTAACATCTAAATATGCAATCAACTGATTAGCAACAATGCGCTCTAGAAGTTTAGAGAGAAAAGTTACATTTGCAATCGGACGATAGTTAGCTGGATCATTCACATCTAAACCATCACGCTTAAGAACAGGCAGAATAATCGATCGTGATAGTCAATGGAACAGAAATTGAGGTACATGGTAACACAATCAACAGTCTTAGGTATGTGGATGATGAAAAGACCTAATCAATGGATATTATGAAAAACACAGCGAAAATTTGAAAATTCTCCACAAAGAGGGAAAGTTAAAATAAAATAAAATCACCGATAATTATTTTGACTGAAAGAGAATGTGATCTCTATGGACGTGGGTGGTTTGGATATTTAGAATAACTATGCAGAAGAATCAAGACTTTTCCATGATGGCCCAGTTGTCTGGAATGGGCTCCCAAAGAAGCTACGTCTGTTTCCTGGGGCTCTTACTGAAGCAGTTTTTTGTATATTAAAATTAAAAGCTGTGTTTTTTTGTTGTGCTAGAGTTATGAACACTTCTGAGCATCCCCTTGAAGATGCGCTATATAAATTCTGGAATGAATCTTCACAGGTTGTAGCTGAACAATGGTAGAATTACAGATTTAGAGAATTTCTGTTTTGTGCATTACAGAATGATTTACCATACAAATTTATGTAGTTGGCAGTTATTGAATGCCCATCACAGAATAACTAAGCACTCACAGAATGACCAACCAAAAAATGACCAATCAAAGAAAGCATTATAAAGCTCCTCAAGCATGCTATTCACAGAAAGACCAATACATAATTAGCCAATTACATGGACAATCCAAATGGAACAATTCAATAATGCCCAAAGCAAAAGATTATTAGAAGGCCTATCACATGATGATAATTGAATTACAAACTGCAATATATGGAACAAATTAAACAATAATAAAAAAAAGTAATATCATAAAGATTCAAGCGATAAGCTCACATTTTCATCACAACCAATAAACATAGATGATGCCAAGAATTTTGTTAAAAACACATTCAAAGCATGTGAAAGCATTAATTTAGATCTAAAGGTGATGCATGTATGTTTAATGAAAAATAAGAACAAACGAAAAATTACAAGCTGAAAGTAGGAAAAGAACCAAACGAAATAAAAGTGAAGCATCGAGAAATGACACTTGAGCAGCTACATTCATATCCAGAAATCCAGAAACCCTGAAGGAGATGACTGCAATTCCAAATCAAAACATTTTTGGTTTATATACATGTATATACGTATATAACTATATATACATTATACACATATATATGTCTACATTGTACAAGATACATATTCCAGCATACAAATATATAAGTACATACTCGTGTATACAATTGAATTTCCTTGCTTTGTTCAGATTTATGGAGATTTCAAATAGATGGAACGGAATAATGAAATCAGTCAGGCTTGTCTGGCCTTCACTCAGTTGTGCCACTGGAATAAAGGCACATGAAGTGAAGCAGACACAGACAGGCAGAGAGAGAGAGAGACGCATACACAGAGAAAGAGAGGCAGATGAACACAGACAGGCAAGCATCAAAACCAGCCAAGCAGACCAGATGGAATCAGTGGAGAGTCAAAGAAAGGAGAAGGACATTGGTTTGCACTTTCCATATGTGCCAGTGCCAATTGGTCTGTAATGGTCCCTTTAATCCAGCGAGAGATCCATTCAAATGCCTACCGAAGAACTGATATCGATTGCGGAGGAATCAATGGCGTAACTATGGTAACGGTAAGCAACCGAGGCTGCAGAGAGCACAATGTAAGCGTCAGTCATCGGTGAATTGAATGGGTGCTTAACTTAGTTTGTACGACTCAGCTGCTGATGTAAACAGGAAGGAAGTGGAACCGACTTATGTTTTCCGTCGCCGCTCAACAATGGACGACGCAAACGTTGTCATGTCTGTGCGGAGGAACGCGCGTCCTTTGCGCAGCGGCGCATCGATTTGACAACCAAAGTAAATTAACGCACATAATGGAACGACGAGTCCTGCTAACTTTTGTAGAACACTGATCACACAGAATTATACCTGCAACAAACACTATATCTACATATTCATCGATATATTTCATGAGAAAGAAAGCAAGGCATGGAAATATTTATTTCGTCAATATAGCTTTGAACTGAAAGAGAATGTTCAATTCTTATCCAAGCACAGACTGTTTAAGGTAGAAGTGTGAGTTACAAGAAGATGTAAGTTAAAGGAAACTTCATCATTTTAATTTAATTAGGAAAAATGGTGAAAATAGAGCACTCAAAACCATAATAATTATACTTGTACAGATTCTATATCTGCTGGTAGATTTCACTCAAAGAACTAAATTTTTAATCACTCCATCATAGGAGCCATTATCAAAATCACAGTCATTTGGCACTCTATCTTATATATATGTTACTGTAGGACTGTCTTTTTCTACGACAATCTTTCACCAGGAGTCAGAACCTTTCTGCTACAAAACAGTTCCCCCCTCTGGCTCACATTAAAATATACCTATTAATACAGTTAGACTGTTAGACCTTTGTGATCAGGTCCTAAAAAATGAGCTGCATAATTGATCAGCTACACATCTATTTAAAGCACTCACTATGTAAGTAAGATCATAAATTCTGAATTGAAGGCATCCATGGATGGATAAAATAGTAATTCCTTCTTATATATATTTTTAAAAATTGATCATTGCAACTCTCCATGGATATGTACAATTAGTCTAGCAACTACTGGTATGTCTATTGCCAAATTGCTACACAACAGAGCAACCGATCACTGTACTCAATGCAGTACGGCTTTGAGGAACTGTAGAAACTTAGACTAAAGGATGGCAAACTGTAAATCAATTACTTTAAATATTTAGCCTCCATTAAGGGTTGTATTAAAGGTGCTGCAGCACCTGGATCCCCAGTTCTGAGTGACCATATGCAATTCTCATGGGCATACAATATACATGTATGGAAATGTCAAAATATTTTAGTGAGAATGCTTCAACACAAATAAATATGAAATCTTAATTAATTAAATAGTTACTTGTCGACTATGGCACCTATAAGCTTACTGCACTAGTTAGCCTAATAGACAGTTTTCTTAGAAACGA
Source organism: Lumbricus rubellus (assembly GCA_945859605.1). NCBI lineage: Eukaryota > Metazoa > Annelida > Clitellata > Crassiclitellata > Lumbricidae > Lumbricus > Lumbricus rubellus. The sequence goes on along the minus strand of OX243813.1, from coordinate 27,367,149 downwards.
AAGCATCACAGGAAAAGTTGCCTATATTTAGGTTTGCAATAGGCCTACAGAAGGCATAATATAAATAGGGCCTATGTCTTTGTGGATGCTGTTTGTCAAATGAGCTGCAATGGTGAATTAAGGAAATAACTGAAAATAAACTGTAACAGAAGCAGGGTTGGAACTTGTGGATATAAGAATATATATATAGCTGTACCCAGCCACGCGTTGCTGTGGCAGAAAAGACCCCCCTCCCCTCCCCTTCCCCTCCCCCGCCCCTCCCCCTCCCTCTCTATTATCCCCTCCACCTCCCCTCCGCCTCCCCCTCCCCTCCCCTCCCCTCCCCTCCCCTCCCCTCCCCTCCCCTCCCCTCCCTTCCCCTCCCCTCCCCTCCCCTCCCCTCCCCTCCACTCCCCCTCCCCATTCCCCTCCCCTCCTCCTCCCCTTCCGCATCCCCCTCCCTCTTCCCCTCCGCTCCGTCCACCTCCGACTCCGCTCGTTTCGTCCCTCAGACCATCCTTTACTGACAGCGGATAGAGCCCAAGAATTTTTGAAGGCCGTAACGTAATTATTTATCGAGTCGCGTATGACGTCAGGGGACGCGCACTCATTAATGCTTAGTCACTTTGTTTCGGGTAAAGACGATTCTGAAATTTTGGAAGCGTACCGTTTCGTTCAAATTGCAAATGGCGGGCGAACGGATTGCAAAGTTCACTTTTTGTGGAAACGATTGGGTTTTTTTCGGGAAAAGAAATGTCGTGACCTTGCGGTATCGGAATGGAAGGTTTTGGTAAATTTTCAAAACAATTGATGTGTCAGTTTCGGCGTGATCGTGACCGCAGGATCGCAAAGTTTCATTTTTATTTTTATATATATATATATATATATATATATATATAATTATATATATATATATATATATATATATATATATATATATATGCATACAATTACAAATCTATATAAATAAAAATGTAACTGCGTTTACACGAATCTTAGGGACCAAGGATCTTGGAAAGTCCTCGACCGATTCTTTTCAAAATTGCAGCAAAACGTTCCGTTTCGATAGGCGAAGGTTTGCATAATGCTTTTTTGCTAAAATCTCTTACAACAAAAAAACAACTTTCACTTCGATTCGACCGATTTCGAGTTCAAAATGCGCTATACAAGTCTTGCGGAAGCCCGAATTGGGTCAAGGCATGCATAATTATTGACGGTTGGGTCAAGGCATGCATAATTATTGACGGGTTGAATTTGAACTCGGAATCGCTTGAATCGAAGTGAAAGTATTTCTTCTCAAGATTTTAGCAAAAAAGAATTATGCAAACCCGCGCCTATTCGAACGGCAATTTTTAAATTTGACAGATCTACCGTTTTCAACACATAGCAACTTTGCAAATTCTACCGTTTTCAAAACATACGCCCGTTGATAAGTGTCTTCCGTTTTGTAGCGCATTTCAACACATTGGATTGCGGCCTAAAAAAAGCAAATTATCAAATTCTACCGTTTTCAACACATACGCCCGACCCTCCCTCCCTCCCTCTCTCTCTCCCTCTCTCCCTCTCTCCCTCCCTCCCTCCCTCCCTTGAGGCCTTTTTATTCAAGCGTTTTAGGCCGCAATCCGCTACCGGGAAGGGCCCTCCCTCCCTCCCTCCCTCCCTCCCTCCCTCCCTCCCTCCCTCCCTCCCTCCCTCCCTCCCTCCCTCCCTCCCTCCCTCCCTCCCTCCCTCCCTCCCTTGAGGCCTTTTTATTCAAGCGTTTTAGACCGCAATCCGCTACCGGCTCCCTCCCTCCCTCTTTCCCTCCCTCCCTCTTTCCCTCCCTCTTTCCCTCCCTCCCTCCCTCCCTCCCTCCCTCCCTCCCTCCCTCCCTCCCTTCCTCCCTCCCTTGAGGCCTTTTTATTCAAGCGTTTTAGACCGCAATCCGCTACCGGGAAGGGACCTCCCTCCCTCCCTCTCTCCCTCCCTCCCTCTCTCCCCCCCCCTCCCTCCCTCCCTCCCTCCCTACCTCCATCCCTCCCTCTTTCACTCCCTCCATCCCTCCCTCCATGCGCATGCGCCCGTCGATAAGCCTTGCCTTTCAATTCGTGCGCGTTTCAAACGGTGGTTCAATTGTGTTCCGTTTATGTAGCGCATTTCAACACATTTGATTGCGGCCTTTTTTACTGACGCGCTTTAGGGCGCTATCCGCGTCGCTGTCCGGGGAGGGGGAAGGGGAGGAGGGGCAGGGGAAGGGGGAGGGGAAGGAGGGGAGGGGAGGAAGGGGGTGGGGGAGGGGAGGGGGGAGGGGTGGGGAGGTGAGGACGGTCTTTTCTGCCACAGCAACGCGTGGCCGGGTTCAGCTAGTACAGAAATACAAATTCACACGGAATGTGGGGGATTATGCAAGGTGCCAGCCCGATAGAAAAACTCTGGCAGGTTTGTTGTGTGAACCGATTGCCTGATGAGAGATGACTAGATGAGCTGTGATAATCACGGCTTTCGCATTATCCAAATGCGACCAGCAACGAACGAGACGAGAGACTAAAGCTGCTAACGATAAAAAATCTACCGGATACCTGATCAATCTAACACTTCTACTTGTCTGTCACAAGTCGTAAACCATCCGTAATTGAAAGCCAGTGCCACCTCAAAATCATTGAAAGAGCTGACATCATTGACTGACATATATAATAGACGCAAAAACATTGCAACATTTGGAAATGCAACGGCACCAAATGAAAATGTTTGATCATTTCGCAAATGCAATGCTAAGCTCATAATGCGACGACGATGCATGCCGTGCAATGAACGTCTTCACTTAACCACCGATCGACGCCTTACCTCCTCGATCTCTTCCTCTTCTCCTCCTTCTCCTTCTGCTGCTCCTTCATCGTCGTCGTCATCGTCTCAAGCACCCTTCTTCCGCTTCAGCAGATGAGTTCCACGAATTACTTCCCATCGAAGGAAGGAGGCGCCGCCGCCGCCACAGTATACGGCGCCGACCCTCACGTACCACCGTCGCCGTCCTACCAATCACCGTTATCCGTCAAAGCCCGCAACCCAATACATCTGCGAATGCAATGAACCACCGTCATGTATACATACGTAGCCTACATCTATAGCCTATGTATGTATACACGTCGTATTGTCAGAATATCCGACGCTCCAAATAGCGCCAATAGCGTGCTGCCAATAGCCAGCTGCCGTAGCCGATGCACTTCATATAGCGCCCAAGTGTGTCCGTCCGTCCGTCCGTCCGTCCGTTCGTCCGTCGAGAATGAGAGAAGGCGATTGAGTCGAGACTAGCCGACTAGCCTATAATAAAACCAGATCCTTTGGTTGCGTTTTATTGCATTCGCCGATTATTGTTCGTCCTTTGGCAGTGCCAGTTCCGAGTCTAGAGAAAGGAGGAGGGCGACACTAATCGTCTTTGATATGACACCACAGTGTCATATGACACCATAGTGTCGTTATGCAACAATAATTAAGCAAGCCTGATTGCACTTCTCAATATTTTTGTCGCTCTGTTGCACATGAATCTCAGTTACAGACACACCTTTATTAATTATAGACACACCTTAATTATAGCACACCTTAATAATAGACACATCTTTAATCATAGCACATGTTAATAATAGACGCATCTTTAATCATAGCCCACCTTAATAATAGACAAACCTCAATGTTACAACATCTGTTTTGTAAAGAACCCTACATATTGCTTCTAGGTTATAAAGTTTCTTGAAAAAGGTTCAGCATTCAGAGAGCAGTTTAAACTCAGAACACTCAATACTTCCACGGAATAGACAGTAGAAATAGAATAGATAGATGCATGTTCGAAGACAGAGGTAAAAAATGTTCAGGGCTTAACGACACTGTTTCATATCGAAGATGATTAGTGTCGGAGGCAGAGAACAACCTCACACTCCACGTTTATATTGCGACCGAGCCACCCGCTGTAAAGATCCGACCGGGAATTGAACCCGGGCCGCCGGCGCGGCGAGCGGGCTACAACCCACTCGACCACGCAGGTCGTTTCACGAAGCTACTTAATTTAGCATAACAAAGGTTTTTAGTGGTGCAGAAACGCAAGTAACGCTTAATGGACTATCCTTCCTAGCTTCTTTTTAAAAAGAGCTCTGTGAAAGTGAGACAGCGCTATCATCCAACTAATTCCACAAGTTGACACCTCTTGCACTGAATAATTTCTGCTCTAGTGTTGCTTTCGGTCTCTTAAATAATTTATACCTACCGTATACCCTGAGTTGTTTGGTGGGAATACAAAGACACCTAGCGATCACTGCTGCACTCAATCCATTCCAGCAATTACTTTGTAGGCTTCAATTTGGTCCTCGATCTCTGTTCCTCCTTATCTCCAACTCTTATCAGTTCACACCTTTCTGACTCTTCTGCATTATTGCTCAGATCCTTATAACTCCAAATCATTCTGGGAGTTCTTCTTTTGCACTTTCCAGTTGTCCATGTCCGGTTTCAAGTACCGGTACAGATTCTGCATTCCATAATTATCTGGTTGCAGCATTTAAACTTTCTTATCATACCTAAAGTTGAGTTAGGCGCCTTTCTGCTGCTTCAGCACATACGTTCATCCATTCATTACAGAAATCTATTGCATCCTTTCATGGTAGCTACTCAGGATCGAGCGCTCCCAAACCAACTTCGGCTGAAAAGGATGAAAAGGATGATTTTAACATTGCATTATTGATATGTTTCTTTTATTCACATACTTAAGTTTTACATTCTTAAGTCTTGCTGCATTCTCACAATTCAGTCTATCCTTTGTTTCCGCCATCAACATATAAAAAATTCTTCCAAAACCTTCTTCTTTTCCATTCTCTCGTTTTGAACCTCACATGTCACACAAGGCCTCGACTCTTCATTGGTCCCCTTGCATTTGTTTGCACCTGTTTCTTCAATAAATAAACTCTCTCATAACTTCATCAAACTTCTTCAAAGCATCACTGACTCCATAGTCCGTTACTGCATTTTCAACATTCTTTTTCCCTCACCATTTATATCTGTTTTAAATAAGTTGGGTTTTCTCACATAGGCTTTGGCTTCTTGGGTCTAGTCCAAGACTAATTCCCCTCTGACAACTTGATGATCACTATAATGGTGCTGACATGTTCCTACCCACACTTACATTTCTACCCTACTTTTCATGAGATGTTGTCACTACAAGTTTAACATGTTATCCCATCTGATTGGCTCCATAACAGGCTGCATGCCGCATAAAGCTGATATAAATAAATCTAAGAATATCCTAAACAGATTATCTAACTCCTAATTGCTTCCACTCAATAGGCCTAAAGTAGGGCAGTTGAAGGTTCCAAAAATTCAGAACATTAATCCCTTATTTGCCAATTCCAGTAGTTTGCACATCCCTCAATCGGCTTCTTTGGGGACATTTGGCACCATGTAACAAACTTTCTCAAGCATCTCAGACATGTTTACCCGAATCTCGTTGAAGACTTCCTTGCTCATTATCACAGCTCTCTGCTGCATTTATATTGATCTTAATGTAAACTGTTGCAAGTTAACCCCTTCTGCCCCATGTCCGAATTACATTTGGATAACTCAACCCTTTCTAAATGAACTGTATCCATACAGAGCTAGCTAGCTCTTTTTTGTACATGGCTCTGCTGTTCCAGTTATGTCGGGTGTCACATTATTTTACTAAAATTATTTCAATTGTGCTCTTCTGTTATATTATTCTTACGAACTATAGATGGCAACATAGACTGTTATAAATAAATAGGAATCATAAAAGTTCTACGGTAGCGTGCGTTATACTCTTGTGCTTAGTTCTCGGTCAAAGCATCCTATACAGTAGCATGGAAACTCGTGCCAACAATATATTTCTGGCTGCATCCTTATCCACAGAGTCTCAGTTTTACCACAGTATAAATAATTACCAGTAGGTCTACCCAGATGGCTGCCTGTTGCCCTTTCTTTGGTCATGTGGTTAGCCGCCATCTTGGTAGCAATAAACCAGCATTTGCATCGAATATTGCTATTAATAGTACACCATAACATTTCTTTTTGTAAAATAAGCCAGAGTGAGAGTTGAGTTGCTGGGGACCATTTTTTAAAATATATTATTATTATAGCTTTAATTATTTGTTATTTCCAGCATGTTGCGACTTTTTCCGCGTAGTACATTGCAGTTCTTTTAATGCAACCCGGCTTCGAGATTAAGCCGTATAGTAAAAATGCCATTGATTTAATGCCTTCAATTTTCTCTAATAAAATGAGTTAGCAGGAAATCTCAGAGGCTCGGGCTCACTTTTTGGATATATTATTATCTTATCTTTCATTATTTGTTATTTCCAGCTTGTAGCAAATTTTTTCCGGGCAGTACATTGCAGTTCTTTTAATGAATCCCGACTAATATGGCGGCTGCCGGAAACCGAAATTTGTAGTTTGTACCATAGAATTGAAAGTAACTGTAATTTGCTTATGGAGTTTATTGCTGCGAAAATGGCGGATGACAGTGGGTGGGGCTTTAAATCTCGTCACTTATTCTGACGACTGCGAGATCCGAAATCGACGTACTGTTAATTATTTATACTGTGGTTTTACACATTTTATGCCTGACGTCGAAATGCATTTTAAATATTCACAATGTTTTAATCTGTAAATATTCGTTAATTTTTCTTCCTGAACTGCATAGAATAATATGATGTAAACTATTTAAGCTGACGCTCCTCATGTCCTCTGTCACTCTGTGGTTAAATGGTTAAACACTGGCGCTGTTATAGTGATGCTACTCGGCGTTCTTTTGTTAGACCTAGACGATTTAACCCTCGCTGATTCGTAACATCTGACCCTATACACTGTACCTCTTCATATTTCGAAACTCCTATGAGACTCTCGCTCCATATTAACCGGAAAAATTGTCTTAAAATCTACTTGTGGCTTTCAATATTTACCCATCTTAAATGTGCACTTATGAACTTAGCAATGAGGGTATTGTAATATTACACTGCATTGTATTATATTGTATTGTAAATTTGTAAGCATGTAATCAAAGACCTTTTAGTCGTAGACTATAATATCTTTGATGTAATGACGCAAGATCTAACATTTCCTGTCCGTCAGAGGGCCGCCGTTCATATAACCAAGCGACGTTAAATCAGGACTTTCCAGTCCTGTCAATTATAGATTCATGAATGTCGGTAGTTCAGCGAAGTGAAGTCTGTTGAGTTTGTTAAATGAATATTGTTCATCTTGACTTCTTAAAAAATTCTGTCTATAAATAAGCTAATGAAAAGCCGAAATGGACAAATCGAAGAAAGGAAAGAAAGGCCGCCAGGAGAAATTCGTGTAGGAAAATTCACAGATTATTTCCTACTAATGTCGCACATCTGGTAACCTCATGGCGGCTCTGAAACTCATTGCACAATCGTAATCGTAATGCGGAAATTTCTTCAGCGCCCAAATAGCGAAGTTACGTATGGCGTAAAAATTAAAATTGATTTTTGAATCGACTTTAAGCGTGTATTTGGACTTTGTCAGTGTGATCGTCGTTGTAATTGTATCTGTAGTAATAACAAATCGCGTTAATTAATATTTTAATAATTATATTCTAAAGCTGTGATATTTGACTATATTATAATTATAGATGATTCTAAAGTAAAGCTAGCGCGGTTTTAATGCAGTTAATTCAGCCGAATACAGGATGTGGTCAAGATCGCCGATAAACAGGATATAAAAAAATGACCATCCCAGATTTTGAAAGAATGGAGTGCTCTGACCTACCTTGCTACAATTGCCTATTATGCCTAACAGTTTTGCCAAGAAGTTTTGAAGCGCAAACATATTTGGATTTACAGTAGTTGGTGATAGACTGTTGATCGGGACATGATATTTTCTGTTGTTGGTTTTCTCCGTAACAGAGACCATTGTTTTTGTTTATTTATAGGGATGACGATTCAGTTGGAGATGTAGAAGAGAGAAAGCCAGCACATAATACAACGGGAAAAACTAGCATTGATAGGTCTGCCATAGATTAAATCCTTTATATCGTTTTACCATACTTGTGCAATGTGCATTATGATTAGAGGAATGCATGTTACTGGACTCTTTCTGTATTTGTAGTTTTGTTAAGATATTAAGAATATTTATGATTATAACGATAATTATGAAATGCATATATTTATTCAGGCTTTTTGTTTTAAAGAAAATATTTTTACTTAGTGTAACTTACAAGCTGCCCAGGAGGGTTTCTATGCACAGACAACCTCTTAAAATGCTTGCCAACAATAACTGGGTGGAGGGTCTTGGATTTGAACTGCGTGTTTAACATCTTAAAGCCACTTAGCGGTAAAATTTGTATTATTAGAAATTTCTGCTTCCTGCTGCTGCTGCTAAATTAACGAGTTATTTCTGATTTGCACAGGTCTTAAAAGATCAATCACAAAGACATATTGCATTCTGTCTGTATAATAGAAAAGCTCATAGTTGCATATTACCGATACCATTAAAACGTATTTGATTACTTTGCACTAGAATATTATAGAAAATTACTACACTAAAACCAGAATATCAAATAAATACAGAATATCATAAAAGCAAATTGTATGAAATTTGACAAACTCTTAATGTTATCTGTCTACAGGAGAAATACATCATACACAGATTCCATTGCTTAAAGTTCTATCAGCAGTGTGAAAAATTAAATTACCCAACTCTTATGAGTTTATGATGTTTAATCCCAACTGGCTCCAAATTTTGCCATTTATCTCAATGATGTGGCTGCATAATAGTGATTATAATGCCAAATGCCAACCAGGAGTTACTAACTTGTAAGTGTAATTAGTGGCTTCTATCATGCTAGTGACTAATGCAAAAGGCATCAACTGTTGTCTCATAAAAGCTTGAACATAATCAAGTTAATATGTAGAAGAGCAGTCCATGAGACAAAGGTAGCCTATGGTGGATAAGCAGTTTGATCTAAAATGACTACAAATAAACTGCACTACATTTACTTCATCTGTAGTTTGGCTCTATATAATGGAAATAGCAGAGGTGTAGGGAGTGAATCACCAATTCAATTACATACCAATCTGTGTGTTCTTTGCTGAAACCTATTGATTAGAAAAGTTTATTGATTGCCACACCGATGTTCATTAAAGTGGGCTAAAGTAAACTAGCATACATGTGATGAAATTAATACATTTACTTTGTGCCTGACATGTTAATTAACTGACTGGTTTGTTTTCAGACCAGCGGATAGCGATGAATCTGGGGATAGTGATAATGAAAAGAAGATTACTGCAAAACAATCGAAAAGTAATACAAAGAAGAAAAATAAGAAAGAAAGGTATGGAAAGTTGATGTTGCAATTTAATACATGTATCGTATTTAGTAGTATGTAGCAAGTTTTCTTTAGCACTTTCACGATGAAAGTGTACTAAAAGCAACTGGGAGACCAATGCAGTTCACCATTGGAGTTATTATTATTTATTATTGCCATTAAAGTTTCAGGTGAGTTATATGACAGCAGATATATTGCCATTTTCAGTTTAGATATATACACCTTATTGCCATTTATTTTATTTTCAGAACTTCTTTTTCATCTGTAACTAATTTGTATGGTATCTCTTCATTCAGGAACTTCTCCTGACTTAGTGCTGTTGAAGTAGAATAGTTTGAAACACTGATGAATTAATACGCTAAATCTGATTGGTAGGAGATTATGCAATAGTCTTAAATTTCTGTGCTACTATTTAATACAATTTTTAGGTGTTTGTCTTGTCATAATGCAAACAGCAAATTGCGCAAATATTGAAAATTGTTTCCAAGTTTGCCTCAGGCACAAATTGTATTGTTATATGTGAACTTAAGGTGAAATAAAGCGATCTATATGGCATTGAAAGCAGTTTTAGCATTTTTATGCAGTAGATTTTAGTTAGCCAGACAAGTGCTATTATAAACATTGTTCACAGATTTTCAGTTAATCTGTTGTTTGCAGTCGAGAAGAGGAGGTGATTAAAGAAATCCCAAAGGCTGACACTAACGATGTAAAATCAAACCAGAAAAAAGACAAGGTGAAACATGTGGTCTACTATGTCTTTTAGATTACAGACTGATTTATTGTTGAAATTCAAGATCTGTTATCATTGATGGTTCTTGCATTTTTTTTTCTTTTCTGGTTAGTGAAGCTCTAAGAGATGTTCTACTGTCATGTAATAGTTGTGTGGAAGTTTGCAAACTAGCAGTGGCAATAGAAGTCTCCATCGCCTCCTCTTGTTGAAATTACAAGCGTAGAATTGTGTTTTCAAGGTCTGCAACCAGCTTTTTAGAACAGCTATGATAACAGATTGCCATGAATATCGAAATGAGAAGGCAGTAGTATATACATATTAAGTTGCAAACAGGTTCATGAATAATAACTAGGAAAGGGGATCAAAGTTAGTGTAAGCTTCCCTGTTTTTGGCTCGTGTTGCACTGTAAATGACTGTAACTGCAGTAATTGTTGTTTGCAGTAAGTAATTCAGTTAAGTATATCCTGTTTGGAGTACTGTCATCATCATGCCAGTAATTAATTATCGTCTAGTACTCTAGTTGTTTTGGATACTATTGAGTTTACATTTCTTTTCATATTACTATAAATCTGGGGAAGGCATTTAAGGGATACGAATGAATTGCTGTTGTGCTGTTTGTTTTGCAACAGAAGGGAGCTGCTAAGAATTTGCAGAAGAAAAAGCAAGAGGATAGTGATGAAGACGACGATGATGACGATGATGATGTTGATCACGCTGAAGTCATTGTTGCAAAGAAGAAAGGAGGAGCGCAGATGACGAAGAAGCCGATGTCATTCCAGATGTTAGCAATGGAATCCAGCGAAGACGAGAAAGAAGACGAGGTGCTTCATATCTTTTTTTTATTTCTCAGTCCTGCATAGATCTATGTTTTACGATCTTAATTACCTCTTGTGCCTTTTGAAGTACTTGAGTTATTGTTATGATTATTATTGTTATTATTGTTATTATTAAATATTATTATTATTATTATTACGCGTATATATATTAAGCACTGCTATTTAATGACTAAGCTTTCTTCAATGGTGCTGAGCAGTTGTGAGTGTGGACTTGCACAGGTTCCCATAGCAGTCACCATCTTAGGAGAGGCTAAAACTCGAGTGCATGGCAATTAAGCTAATCAATCGACTGCAGCGTCCAAGGCTTAAGGCTGCATCGTTTACATGTGATCCTTCACTTATGAAATGGGTTCAGCCTCTGGATGTGGGGCGCGGTGGTGTAGTGGTGGCGTCGTTGCCTTGGAGCCGGAAGGTTCGAGGTTCGAATCTACCTCGCTGCGTAAGGACCTTGGGCAAGTCCTTCACTCACAATTGCTCAGCGCTTCGGCGTGAAACTCCGATCCAGTGTCCGCTCTGCATTCGGGAGCGCCTCTGAAGAGAGAGAGCTTGAAGGGGCGCTATAGCAAGTGCACATACAAACAGACATCATGTATAGTCTGCATATAATGCTTCTATAAATCAAACGTACATGGGACATGTGTCAAGTGAGTTCATTTGAACGAACATATTCGATGTCTTGGCCACCACCAGTTTATCTGCGTCTTTGTTTTTTGTCTGATTTCATCTTTCTATTCTGCTTTGCTTTCCTGCCTTTCTTTTGGTTCACAGCTTCAGATTTGAGGTACAGATATTAATGGGTCTGAAGAATACGCTGGCAAAAATGGGCAGTTAAGTTCCTTCTTCTATTTCAGGCTGCATATGCGTTATAGAAAAATTGTGGGTTGCAGTTTTCCTTTCCGACTGATAATTAATGAACGAATATATACTTAAAAATCCTAATGCTTAGGTTCATTGTCAAGCCGTTTGGGAAGATTGCCTTGTTTGCTGTTATTTCTGCTTCACGTACACCATCCTAGAAGTGTTCCTCTTGCTGAAGCTATGTTATAAAAGTCGCATTACCTTGAGGTGCAAACCTAAGAAGAAATAGAAAAAGTTGCAGCTTTGAAGCGTGTGTGTGTGTGTTGTTCTGTTGTGTTTACTTTAAAGTTGTTAATTTTTTAGGAAGACAGTGATTCATCTGTTGAAGTAAAGAAACCTGAAGCTGTGAACCAAAAGAAAAACAAGAAAACAAAGCAGGACAAGAAGAACGTGAAACCGGCTGAAGATGAAGACATAGATAAAATAGTGGCCGAAATCTCAAACGCGTCCCAGAAGAAGAAAGGAGGAGGCGATAAAAAGAAGCCTGAGCAGGCCACTGTGAAGGAAGAAATATCTGATAATCACGTGATTGAGACAAAGCCAGAAGTCACCGTAACTAGTGATATGACCCAGGAGGAGTTGTACAAATTAATGGATGAAATGGCCGTGGATGACGACGACGATCCAAAGAACAGGAAGAAGAAGGGAAAACAGCAAGTAGCTGCAAAGAAGCAGACAAGTGTTGAACACGAGGAAGGTAAGGAGGGAGGTAGTGATGAAGAGGAGGGGGAGGATGGAGGTGATGCATCAACAGTAAAGTCAGCAGCGCAGAAGAAAAAGGAGAAGAAAGAACGACAGAAGGCTGAAAAACAGAAGAAAACAGAGGTTTGATTTTAATGTAGATAGATCGAACGTACTTGTTTCATAATTATTGTATCATCCATGCTTGCATGTGTTTTGTAAAAATGATTATGCTTATCATGGAAGCAATTTTGAGACGTTTTGGTATTATTTGTTTTTGTGTAGCCTTACTAGTTTGGTTTAAGTTTGCGTTAGCTATTTTAAGACAGTTTCATCACTTGATAGCCTTTAAATGACTTCTGCCAAATGAAGGATAAGTATTAGGTGCTCATGTTTTTGATTTGAGTGTTTTAATAGCCATTTATTTTGTTTTAACTCGTAAATAAGTAAATTGCTTCTTATGCTCACTAATTCATCTCTAATGTCATTTATGGTTAAATTATCCAGAAATGACTTGACACACTGTTTAGCATATTGACTCACCATGTTCTTTTGTTCCTTGGGTCTTGCCTCCAAGGACGTTCTCTGCTTCCATGGTCTCTGAGGTCTCCAATCAAAACCTTTGGCAGAGGCATCACTGTGCCCCTAGTAGCTTTGGCATTTGTTTGTATGTGCACTTGTTATAGCGCCCCTTCAAGCTCTCTCTACTCAGAGGCGCTCCCGATGCAGAACGGACACTGCATCGGAGTTTCACGCCGAAGCGCTGAGCAATTGTGAGTGAAGGACTTGCCCAAGGTCCCTACGCGGCGAGGTGGATTCGAACCTCGGACCTTCCGGCTCCAAGGCAACGGCGCCACCACTAGACCACCGCGCCCCACAATTTATTTTGTTACTCATAATAATTATTCACCCTGTAACATTGGCGCTCTTGCCAGAAATTGCCAAGTCATATTCTGTGTCAATGCATCCGGGCTGAGGGTATAAGTGCCTACTAGTTAAGATCACTTGAGCTGCTTTATGCTGCAGTTAATTCATTTATTCATTGTAGGTGAAAGGAAAGGAGAAAGCACCGGCAGCAAAGGAAGAAAAGGACAGCACAGAGAAAGCAACTGAAAGCAAAAAAGAAGAAGCGGAAAAGGCATCGCATGTAAAGGAATCGCATGAAAAGGTGGCTGAAAAGGCGGCTGACAAGAAAAACGAATTCATAGAAGAAAAGGAAGGCGAAGGTCATCCTGCTGACGAAGAATCCAAGGAACTCGGTAAATTGAATTCTTATCTCTGCGTACTAATATTAGGAATTTCCACACCATCATAGAGCCTTTTGTTTTTCAATTGCTTCATGCTAAACTATACGATGTGTGTGTGTGTCATTGTCATTGACGTCAAAGTTCACATGACTTGGTAAGAATAAGGTTAATATTTTCTTGTGTTTCGGCACAGGTAAGGAATATAATGTGAAAGGAAATGAGATATGTAAGTAAAACTAAAGGTAGGGCAACTTTAAAACTGACAATCGATTTTTGGGATTTATTTTTTCATATTTGAGTGCCAGAGCTACAAAATTTTGCATTAATTAATTATAATTAATTATAGAAGTGTCTTGATTGAACTTGGCACAAATTTTGGAAAGCTGTCTCTGTAAAATTGCTCTGCAAGTCTGCATGTTGTGTTAGGTGAGACAGAAGAGGCAAAGACATCGAAGAAAGATAAGAAGAAGAAGAAAGATGACAAGGACAAAGATAAGGATAAAGGAAAGAAGCCATCCAAAATGGTAAAGTAACACTTGTCATGTCTTACAAGCAGTTAATGCTGGCTGTGTGTGTGTGTTTGTGTGTACATATGGTTGGTTGGTTGGGTTGCATTGGTGGGTTGGCTTTCTGGTTGGTTGGTTGGTTTTACAGAAGACTACAAATATATGTGATTGAAGAAATAACTTTTTATCTTTTATAATGCAACCAGTTATTCCTAGATACAAAATGTCTGATGAACCAGAAAATTCAAAAAGTTTAGAATTTTCTGGTTTTTGTAGTTCTATAGAATCTTGAGGCATGCTAAGCTTCTATCCATATTTGAATTGTTGCTTGAATTGCGAATCAGTTTTTGCTGCTGTACTAATTGTTTTAGATTGACTTCTATCTTTGACAGATTTTAAGATGGCTGAACAGCTTAAATGGTTAACACTATTTAACGCTGTTTGTTTTCGTATTTTCTTACAGGTTCAAGAAATTCTGGAGCGTCAGAAGAAAATGAAAGAAGAGGAGGAAAGGTTGAAGCGTGAAGAAGAAGAACGAATTCAAAAAGAGGAAGAAGCTATTCGGTTGAAAGAAGAAGAGGTTGGTCTATTTTTTGTGTTGACCTGTGTCTCCCTAAATCGGCTAATGTTTATTTAAATAATATTGAATATTAACTTGTGTGCATGCATGGAGAGATTCTGCAAGCCTGCTAAGAGCACACTGTAAATTTTAGTATTCAAGACTCCACCTTCTCATCTCCACTTGTAAACTTTTTAACCCTTTAATGCCGAGATGGTAGCAAATGGTATGGGAAGTCCTATACCCTCCGGCATTAAAGGGTTAAGTATCCTGGAACAAGTGTGTATTACTCTGTCTGTTAACTCTGTCTTGATCTTTTGTATGAAAATAATCATTGGTTTGCAGCTGCAAAGGTATTTGAAACGTTAAGGTTTCAGGTAATTGATTGTGTTATGAATCATGTATTCTAGGAACGAAGAATAAAGGAGCGAAAAGAGAAATTGAAGCAGAAGAAGAAGGAGAAGATCGAACGTAAGAAGCAGGAAGGAACGTTTCTGACGGAGAAGCAGAAGGCAGATAAGCGGAGGCTGATGCACATGCTGGAGGTCTACAATATGGAAATCCCGGATGAAGGTACTTAACCCTTTATGGACCGAGGATGTAAGACTTCCCATACCATTTCCTACACTTTGGTTGGTAAAGGGTTAAAGATATTCTGTCATTTATTTTAAGTATATCTGGAATGACCTGTGTGAAGCCCATCTTGGACATTGAAGTTGAAATGAAATCATGTGCTGTTGAGTTCAGGTGGGATAGTGTGGCTGCAAAAAGAACAGTTTCAGATTGATTATTTGGCACAAAGCGTACTTGCATATTAATATATATTTTCTGAAACAGAGAATGACATTGTTTAGTTTCCCTGTCGGAGTTTGACTTGAAAATGGGATAAATTTTATATTTTGATTTTTTTAATGGGAATTTGTGTCTTGTTCTAATGCTGTAACTGTAAATACTGTTAGTTCCTATAAGACTTTTCCAAGTTAAAGCAGATTTTAATTACTGTCTTTAAATTATAATGACCGACAAGATAGACATAATATTATATACCTCATGGTGTATTTAATGAAGTTAATTCAAGACTCGAGTCATAGCACAGCTTACACCATATATACTGTTACGATTGACTCTGTGCAGCATAAGTATATTAGCATTTTTGGATTGTAATCATTAGCTCATACAGCTGCCACAGAGAAGAAACCTCCAAGATATGAGAAGAAAAAGCCAAAGCAGAGCAGACAAGTTTCAGTTGGTAAGTTGTGCTGCAGTAAAAGCTCTTGTAATTTCTGTATATATACAATTATGCATGCATGTTGAATTTGTTGATGTTGACTATCAGATAAAGAATTGTGCCCACACTGAACATTACTGCTTGTCCATGTACTGTCCTTATTGCTGTGAATCAGTTGTAGTGCCAATTTATATACCACTCAGTGATCACTTTTACTTGCTAATTTGAAATTGGAAAGCATAAGGGTTGCACATATTTGCTGAATTAGAGCGTTAATAGAGAACTTGTCTTGCCAGTCTTTTGCTGTATTTCCATTTATTAAATACCATCCATGACAGGACTGGTGCCAAATGCTGGTGCTGAGCAATTCTGCATGGAGGACTTGCACCAGGTCTTTGCCATACATACCTTCCCTGGGGAAGCTCAAACTCACCCCCTCAAAGTTAGAGGGTGAGCACTGTGCACATAGACCAGTTAGGTACTGTCTTTTTTGGGAAAGATAAAGTTGTGATTCTTTATTGTCTAGATTTTTTGTTCTCACTTTTTGCATTTCTTTTGATGGAAATTTCCTATTGTTTGAATGCAAACTTAGTGAGAATTATTTTTTCTATTTTTGTTTGTGGTAAATGATTTTTCAGAAGGAAAGGATAACGGTTCCGCAGTGACATCACCAACTGATGATGCACAAGTGGAACCTGCGCTGTTAGAACCTGAGAAGCCAGAACCAGTGGAGGTGAAAGAGGAGGAAACGGATGAAGTGAAAGAAGCCTGGGATTTAAGCAGTGCAGAGGAGGAAGAAGAGGAAGAGGAGGAAAAGACGGAGAGTAAAGCAGTGGAGCAATCAGCCAATAAAGGTACAATTAACATTAACAATGATCTCTTATTTTTGCCAATATATTTGCGTAGTTCAAGAAGTGACTGTTTATGTGATTTTATTGTTTTCTTTAACTTTTTGTCTGCAGTGCAGACAAAAAGTTAAAGAAAACAATAAAATATTCAAAGTGCAGACTCTGCACTTTGAATATTTTTACCTTTTACATTCATTCGTTTTTGGAATACCAGATTAGTTTGAAAGTAATGAAGTGTATGCAGACAACTTAAAACAGAATATGTTGCATGAACCATTTTGTCTCTATTTGCCTGATTCTGTAAAAACCTCAGCGTTAGAGCTCTAATATATATACAGCCGTTGTTTGAAGCACATCATTCATTAAATTCAGTCATTCTATGAGCATGCGACAGTTATGACAAAATGGACTTTCATTCGCTTGCAACATACAAGCTTGGCAGTTTCTGTATCTGAAACAGTTCTACAGTGTGTTTGGAAGCTGTATGCTACCGATGATTAATTATCAGTCTAATGAAAAAATATTTGCTATGCCAGAGCTGTGCTGTTAGAATTATTGGCAGTCTGCTGAATTGTGTGATAATGGGGTTATTGTAAATGCATGTACATATCGAATGTATCTTCAGATGCATCAGCTAAAGAGGCAACTAAACGTGAGGAGAGAAGTAAATCCGAGGAAGCAGCATCCGAGGAAGAAGAGCAGACGTCCGAGGAAGAAGAAGATTCGGAGGAATCGGAGGAGAGCAGCTCTGAGGAAGACGATAAAACACCGCAAGAGAAAGCGCGTGAAAAGGCATTGGCTAGAATCCAGGTACTTGCTGAATTCAAAAATAGTTTCGAAACTACGATGTAAAGAAATTACTGTTTACGACTCTGCATTTTGGGTTGTCTACTGAGTAAATTTCACCAAGTGGATATAGAATCATTCTCATAATTTTTGTGATCTTTTTCAATTGTTTTGTTTACAAAGAGAAGCAATTGCCCACTAAAGAAGTTATTATCTTATTGCAGCATTTCATGAGAGAATTAGCATCCACTGATGTACGGTGTTTGGTCATACAAAATACCATTTGATTCTAAAATTGATATCTTGCAAGATAGCATTACTATAAGCGTGGTCATCTCCATTTTTTTCTCAGTTTTTGTTCTCTCTCTCAATCCCTAGGTACTTGTTTTTCACATTCTGCATTTTGCAGTAAATCCTATTTACCATATCATTGGGTTTTTTAGCAGTCTTGTAAAGAATTTTAAATTCTAAGCAAGTCTTGTGGAGTAGTGATTGATTTGTTTAAATATTGATTGGTTCTGGTTTAATTTCAGAAACGAAAAGAAGAAGCCGAGGCTAAGAGAACTGTGGATAAGTTGAGAGCTCCGGTTGTGTGTGTTCTCGGACATGTTGATACAGGGAAAACAAAAATATTGGACAAGGTTAGTTAGATCCACAGTGGAAACCACAAATGTCATGTATTTGTTCAGAATGCAATTTTAAATAGTTTTAATGTTTATACGTTAGCTCTGTATTCAGTGGTTGATGTCTGTAGGTGTCAGGACCTGGGATACCTGTTTAACCCTTTAATGCCAGAGGTATAGGATTTCCCATACCATTTACTACCATCTTGGCATTAAAGGGTTAAACAGGGGTAGTGGACCAAACCCCAAAAATGAGATCTGAACTTGAGGTAAAATGTTTGGCTTGTGAAGATTAATCCTTAGTTTAGTCATTTTCCGAGCCTAATTGTTTCTGTAATTTGTTTTAATTTCAACAGTTGAGGAGAACCAACGTTCAGGACGGTGAAGCTGGTGGAATTACGCAGCAGATTGGTGCCACAAATGTGCCTCAGGAGACAATCAGAGAGCAGACAAAGATGTGCAAAGAGGTTCGTTCATTTCTCCATCTTGTCCTCATGGCAAATGTGATCTTTAAGGAGATGAAATATTATCAAAATATAGGAAATTCTGGGTTGGCTAAAACTTTTCAAGCTCCAGAAGTGCTGCGGAAGGCAATGGCATTAAAACGTTGGATTGTAGCACCAATGCACGGAAGTACAGCATTCCTTGCCTGCAAGTCGATATTACATATAAGTTAACCTTCTACTTTTTACTTTGAAAGTGGGAAAGTCTGCAATACATGTTTTTATATAAATCAGAACAGTTTATGACACAAGTTGAATCATCCAACTTTAAGCACAGTTGAACCTTAGGAACAGTTTTTCATTAACATTATGCTTCGTCCAAAACAGAGTGTTATCCAACAAATTATCTTCTGGTAATCAAACAGTTAATGAAACTTTATCTGTGCATTGTTTTGTTTCCAGTTTAGGTCATCTAATTATTGATTTGTTTATATTCTTGTAGTTTCAGAAACAAGAGTTGAAGTTACCTGGCCTATTAATCATTGACACACCTGGTCACGAGTCATTCAGGTGAGCTTGTACTATTTTTAATGTTCATAATGATCTTTAATGTATAATAATTGTTATAATTATTGTTAAATATGCTTTTTGTTTTAAGTTTGTTATTGTAGAATTTTGTCACCAGTTTATGACATATTATTTACTTTTGTTATTGAAAACGTTAAAAAGGAAGATGTTGTTAATGTGCTGAAGAATGTGTTTGTGATTATTGCAGCAACCTTCGCAATCGTGGTTCGTCTCTTTGTGATATTGCGATCCTCGTCGTTGATATTATGCACGGCTTGGAGCCACAGACGATCGAATCGATGAATCTCCTGAAGTCTAGGAAGACTCCTTTTGTCGTCGCTCTTAACAAGGTAGACAATAGACATTTGCATTGTTCTTTGATTAAGAACATTTGCATTGTTCTTTGATTAAGAACATTTGCATTGTTCTTTGATTAAGAATTTTTGTGGAGGCGTCATTGTCTTCATGTTTACAGGATTTTGTCCAGACCAAAGTGATAATGGGGGATTGCTCTTCCGCTTTGGTTGAGTCTCACAGCCCATTCCATATGATAGTTTTTGTTTTACTGGCAAAACCAATGCCAAAGGCTGACACAGTTGTGAGTTGGTTAAGTGCTTATATTGCAATTCAGTGTGATTTGGGTGCTCTGCGAGGATTTGTGATGCACAATTGTTTTGTGTGATCATTTCATGCTCGTCATTTGATTTGGATACTTGGTAAATGCAGGAAAATAAATCAAGGTAATTTTTCAAACAAAATAATGTTCTTTACATGGAAAGTGGCATGACAGAAGTGGCTTCTTAGATCAACGAAATCATTTCTATTTTCATTAAATCTAGATGTTTTCCTTTGACTCAGGTATGGCCATCTAGGTCAAAGGTTTAATTGAGTGGTTGTTATGCTGAATGCTTGGGTCAGCAAAATTACGATATGTATTGGTCTGTTTGACAGATTGATCGGCTTTACGGATGGCAGACGAATCCACACAGCGACATCATTAACACGCTTAATCGACAGAAACCAAACACTAGAATGGAGTTCAATGACAGGACAAAGGAAGTGATTGTCCAGTTTGCTGAACAGGTTTGCTTTATATATTAAACTGTTTCCCTCTTTTCCTTAGTTTTCAGGCAGTTAAACTTTATACAGTGTAGAGACTGCTGTTCAGTATTGCTTTGTTTATCATTGTGCTTACAAATTTGTAAACCTGTCCTGGTAATTGCTGTCCTTCCTTCTCTACACTGTGTCCGGTTAAAAAGTAGCCCCCACAAGAAAGTGTCATAACTCGGTCAAAACGTTTGGGATTTGTCTGAAATTTCAAACACAGCAACAGCGGACATATTTACACGAGATTCTAAAACCGATTAGAAATATACCTGAGTTTGTCAAATTTATAAGTGTTTGCGTTGGAGCACCGACAGATTGAACTTTCCAACATGGAAAACCTGAAAGGAAGTGAAATTCAGCTAAATATAGTGTTCAAAATGTCCATCTTGTTCACGGACACAAGGCCGTAAACTTAGACGCTACTGTTTGATGGTCCTGTCGATGATCACCTGGTTAAGCAACTGCCAATCTTCAAACAGACGCGCCCTACGGTTATCGATGTCATGAATACGCGGCTACGCGCGAACGAAAAACACGCTCCTCCAGTACATGTACTCCGGATCAAAGTCTGGACTGCTGGACGGCTACAGCTGCAGGATATGAAGCCGAGTGTCTCCCGGGATAGCTATTAACCTACTACGTCTACGATCGTGTGTCCGAGAACAAGAAACACATTTTTTGGCACCATAATAGCTGAATTTCACTTCCTTTCAGGTTTTCCATGTTGGAAAGTTCAATTTGTCGGTGCTCCAACGCAAACGCTCATAAATTTGACAAACTCGCGAATATTTGCAAACGACTTTGGAATCTCGTGTAAATATGGTCACTGTTGTTTTGTTTAAAATTTCAGACAAACCCAAAACGTTTTGACCGAGTTATGACACTTGTTTGTGGGGGCTACTTTTTATCCGGACACAGTGTATATCTTTTTATATGTAAATCATTGTCAAAGTATTTAATGATTTCTTTTACTGCTCTGCATGTGAAATTGTTCAAAGGGTTTGAATGCGACGCTTTTCCATGAAAACAAAAATCCTCGTGAGTACATTTCGCTGATTCCAACGTCGGCACATACAGGCGATGGAATGGGTAACCTCATCGCACTCCTCTGTGAACTCACACAGACGATGCTCGCCAAGCGACTTATGTTCTCAGAGGAGTTAAAAGCCACTGTCATGGAGGTAGGCACTGCTCGTAACTATTTATCTTCTTTTTAGATGTTACTTTATTGCTGTTTGACTCTTATCTTAAACATCAAAACAACTAAAGATATTCTTTTCTAAGTGTTCATTGTTCAGGTCAATTAGTGTCAATATTTAAGTAATTTAAAGGAAAACTTTTATTTTGAGTCTCAAAGTTGCACTAATCTAGAAGTGTACACTCATTATTTAGAACCTTGCTGGGCATGCAGTGGAATTTCATTCTTTCTTTTTAAATCGACAAAGTGAATAATCCTTAATAAGAAAATACAGAGTAATTTTAATTATTGTAATTCATTCGATGTGATTCTTTGAAGATTAGTTTATTTTCATATGTTGATGATTAGATATATAATTAAGATATCTGTGTCAAGTTTCCAAAGATGATATATATAATCTATTACTTGCATCCAGGTGAAAACCATTCATGGTCTTGGTACGACTATCGATGTAATTCTTGTGAACGGACGGATACACGAGGGTGACACGATTGTCATTGCTGGTCAGGAGGGACCAATCGTCACGCAGATTCGAGCACTTCTCATGCCTCAACCGCTGCGTGAACTTCGTGTCAAGGTGAGCTTTTAGTTACATGTACTTGTCTGACTGAAGGAACAGATTCTGTTATTTAGAGCCTATTAATATATCAATCTTTTATTCACCAAATGATGGTAGCACAATTAATAGGACGATAAATTTATGTAAATAAAAGTAAATAAATTATTGTGATTTGTTTTGAGTTTTTTCATTGGTTCAAGTTCTGGTTTCATTTATCTAGAAGGGTTGTGAAATTGATAATTATTTTCAATCTCTGCTGATCTGTTTTAGCAACCAGCTTCTAACATAGAGCAGGACTGTTACTATTATAGTAGCTACTGATTCGAGAGTATAAGTGTGGAGCACTGTTACTTTACCAGAATGCTTGACTGTATGTGGGTTGGTGCATCGTATGATTTCCAATCTGGAATGCAGGGTCGTTGTTTCAGTATTGGTCATTTTGGGTAGTAAGAAGCAAGAGGCATGTGAGCAGAATAAATCATAAGGCCGTTGATTATTACATGCAGATTTGTTATTGCTGTTTCAGAGCCAATATGAACATCACAAGGAAGTTCTTGCGGCCCAGGGTTGTAAGATCATTGCGAAAGACTTAGAGAAGGCACTGGCAGGGTTGCCGCTTTATATTGCTCCTGAACCAGATGAGGCAGAAATCTACAAGGTAGCACTTCAGCTGATTTCACTTACAATAACTTTTCATGAATGTTTTGAATATATACAATGCAAATTTACTTCATTATTGTTAAAGCATGTGATTTCAGAAGATAGTCCTGAAGAAGAGTAGTCCCTTAAGCTATAGGCTAGACTTGTTGCAGCCATGGGTATGAAATGTTAATAACTTCATTTTCTTAGACTCAGCTATAAGGGGTAATGTTTATCTAAAATTTGAAGTTTCAAATTGATATTGGCCAGGTTGTTTTTGTGTTCCACATTGATAAACATTCTCATTTACCAGATTAGAGGAAAATCTGAATAGATTTAGAACATGTGCAATGGAATGGAATGGGCATCAGCCTGCGCTGCACTTTCTGCCCCAGAATAATTTGCCTGCTTTTTGTCAATGGCTTAAGGGGACTTGGAACGCTTCTGAGTAAGTTTCTTGAAGAGGCATCATATTAATTTATGGAATGCATGAACAACTGAATGAATTCTTGTTTGTTCTGTTTTCCTTTTACTCTCCATTACCTTTGTGTGTGGTTTATATTTCGGCTGTGTAGGAAGAGCTGTCACAGATGTTGAAGGACGTCTTGGGAGATGTCAAAGTGTCCGACAAAGGTGTCTACGTGCAGGCATCTACGTTGGGATCGTTAGAAGCCTTGCTGCAATTTCTCAAAACGTCTGAGATAGCGGTAAGAAGTTCACAACTGCGATTACGGTTAGAGATATATCTTCACGCAGATTAGTTTTATTTACTGTTTTATTGCTTGCCTCAGTCTGTAGCAGTTCCTGATTTCTTCATTCGGTTTAGTTGTAATTTATATGCAGCTTTCCATAACGTAGATTATCTAGTGAGAATTACAGTTGGTTCATCAGATGTTTTACCTGCTTTGCTCTTAGTCATCTGCAGAGCACACTAGCTGCTGCATTTTGTGCCACTTACTGAGGAGCTGCTACTGAGTAGGTGCTACTGCGGAAGTGCTACTGAGGAAGTGCCACTGAGGAACTGCTGCTGGGCACTCTTCCAATATTCTGTGCAGTGTTTGCCTATTAACATAATTTCTGTTCTTACAATTTAACATCGTGCAGGGCAGAATAATGAGCTGTGATGTTGCGTTCTTTCTCTTTTGTTTAGTTTGCTGGTATCAATATTGGTCCAGTGCACAAGAAAGACATAATGAAAGCCTCTGTGATGCTTGAACACGATCCTCAGTAAGTCGTATACTTTGTGTATTATTAGCATTTGCATTTATGTTCAAAAAAAGCTTGAGCTAATCAGCCAAGGTTTTGAATTTTATCTGTGGAAAGAAAACCGACCACTTGTCAGGAATGGACTTTTTTGACATTTTCCATATGTTGATATCATAAGAAAGTCTTGGGCAATTTTCAGGACATTTGATCCTAAATTTATGCCATTTTAAATGAAAATAGTAAGCGGCTATCCATTTATTATGTTTTATGGCTTTGTTATGTTAAAAATTGTAATTTTTTTAAAACACCCTTACATTACCATGCTGTTGTTCAGCTGCTTATTTGTTAAATAATTTAACGAGAGCATATCGTTTTTGTACATTGATATCTTGTTAATTTGTAACTTTTGTCTACTGCTGAATAGAGTTATGGTTTGGTTTAGTAGCATCAGCATTAACATACTGTTTCTTTCTTCAGCGAGTAAATAATGGAGATTCATGTGTAACTTTGCAGGTTTGCGGTTATATTGGCTTTTGATGTGAAAGTGGAGCACGAAGCTCAGACGATGGCCGACAGCCTTGGCGTGCGTATCTTCACGGCTGACATCATCTATCACCTGTTCGACGCTTTTACGAAATACCGTGAAGACTTTAAGAAGCAGAAACGAGAGGAGTTCAAGAACATAGCCGTCTTTCCTTGCAAATTGCGAATTATGCCACAGTACATTTTCAACTCACGCGATCCAATTGTTATGGGTGTTATTGTTGAAGCAGGGTTTCTTAAAGATGGGACGTTGCTCTGTGTTCCAAGCAAAGAGGTCAGTGTTTCTCTTTTACAGTGACACACGGTTTAAGGCTTTAATTAACAGAAATCCTATTATATAAATATTTTAAATTGTGATTGTAAAATCTACAAATTAATTGTACTAAATGGAAAAACTTCAATAGTGAGATTTAAAATATTATTGTATTTACCGGATTGCACTTTGCATATTTCAAAAGGGCAAAGTGATGTAATGTGTAAATTTTTTAAAATCAATACATAGTTGATAAATATTGAAAATTTTGAAATATGAAATTCTCAATTATAAAATGTTAAAAATCCCTAAAAATTAGGAACAGGATAAAATGTAAAAAACCTGAATAATGTAGCTACACATGAGGCAAATTTCCTAACAACAGGTAAAAAGCTGTAAAATGAAGAATTTAATCAAAGCTTATGTTTTTCTAATCAATGGTGAAATGCACTCGTTATGTTAATTGCCATCACTATCTTCAAATCCCCAAACCTCAAATGTAGCAAAAGTGACTGTGATTTATTTGCGAGTCCTCACAAGATTGACTGAACGATATTATTTTCAATGAAAATGGCCTCAGTGCACAGTCAACGTTGCAGCTTGATTTTAGCCGGGCATAGACTGCTGTTATAAGGCAGGAAGGTTGTAGAGCAGGTTTACTCATGACAGCTGAAGACATGCTGTTGCCGAAAAAAATAGAGACCACACCTTGCGTCCTAGTAGAACCAAAGTGTTAGGGTAGTTGTGTCATTTCTTGTTGAGCGTAGCTGGTGTGTTATGACTGTAGCAAACAGCCCAGTTCCAAAAGCAGTCTGCTGCAAGGGTGTTTTATGCTTAAAGCTACTGTCTTTATTCAGTTGATATTATGGAGCCTGAAACATGAATAATGCAGTATTAAATCCCAATCATTACACCTTTTAAGTGCTTTGCAATGTAGCATTTAAAAGTTGCAATTGTAATTTGCTTTTTTCCAGTTTGTTGACATTGGTCGTGTAAGCAGCATTGAGGTGAACCACAAGACTGTTGATCGTGCCACGAAGGGTCAAGAAGTTTGTATCAAAATCGACCCCATTCCGGGTGAGGCTCCAAAGATGTATGGACGACACTTCGATGATACGGACTTCCTAGTAAGCAAGGTAAGAAAGAAGTGGCTGCCTTTGTTGTTCTGAAAGTGCTCCATATAAATATATTCTTATAGATACATTTCAAGCAAACTAACTCAACAGTTTTGCCACTTTACATCACTTATTATAGATGACAAGGCCAATGGAAGTTAAAATAAAAATGTACCTGTGTATGCATTATTCAAGTTCTTTACTATTGGAACAATCTGCTGTAAAAAATATAGTTACATGTGAATGTATTCAGGTTATTTGTTCAAACTATTTTAAAGTGCCAGTTTTAGATCTTTTAGTCATGTGCGTTACACCTTTTGGTGCTACAAAACAACACTGGTTAAAGTAGTTTTTACAGTGCAGACAGTGAAGCAAGTCACCATGCTGCATCTGAGAGAGTGATTAGCAGATGGCATGGAGTTGGCATAGGTAGTAGAAACAGGTATGAGAGACACTACTGACGTTATCAGACAGAGGACCGGATCAAGAATGAATCTAAAATCATGGACACAGGAATAGAAGTGCACATCTGGAAATCTAAGCGAATGGAGTTTGTCTTCATGACCAGAGACAATCCGATGATGTGGTTGAAAAACAAACGGTCACCTGGATATTATCTTCGTTTTAAAGATGTCAAAGTGCATGTCTATCTGCAGCAGGTCTTCGCACTGTTTGTGGTTCTCGTTTCAGATAAGCAGACAGTCGATCGATGCCGTAAAGAATTACTTCCGCGAAGAAATGTCTAAAACTGATTGGCAGCTGATAATGGAACTGAAGAAGACATTTGAAATTCTTTAAGCGTGAATTGTACTTTGCCATGTGCTTTTACGAATAGCTTATTATCAGACGCTGAAACTGATCGATGAGATGATGAGGTTGATGGTGTTGTATTGGTGGTTAGATTTTGTTACTGCGACGAATTACTCATAACACGGCCCTTTACAAAATAATATGAGCTGCTTATAATGCCCAAAATTTAAACGCTTGGTTTTCACAATTATCGCCATACGTGTTGTTCTGACGGCCTGTGCCTTTGGTCAGCTTTACTGAGAGCTCCTGTTTCTTGTTCGAGTGGTTTCTTGGTTCAAATGTTGGGTTTTAGGTGAACAAGTTGCCTTTGACAGTAAATGGATTAGCTAGCAATTAACCATGGATGTATGTGAACTGCACGGACAATGAGGACTGAATGATTAAAAAACTTATTTGCTGATCCTAATGGTTGTAGTTTTTGTTGGAATACCATTCAGACAGCTCAGACATCTGCAGCAAGTGCATTTGAGCGTAACAAGTGATGTTAACAATCGTTGAAATGATTGCATTGTCCAAGTGCAATAATAATTATTGTCTTGATTCATTTGAAGTTGCTTGTGATGCGAAGACTACAGATGATGATGATGGTGCCTGTATGTTTAATTGTTTATTCTTTTGTGCAGTTGGCTTTAAAAATCTCCAGTAAATTGCAACAGCAAAATAAAATGAAACTGTCATTTAATGACTACATACATGTATACTAATTTCTTTTGTTTTGAACTAGGGGCCATCCATGCATTAAATACACAAAAAAGTATTTTCAACATACATTTTGTTTACCCCGTATACATACTTGCAAATAAGCTTCTCTACTCCCATCTCTTACAGCTATTTAGCCAGTCATCCATGAAGCATGTATTTTACGGTAGGACGTTATTATTTATCGTTGATAAAAATCATATCTGCTGGCTAAAATTTATGTTATGGTTTAATGTCTAGATCTGAACACAATATAATTTTGATGTAGTCAAATGCCATTGGACGACTATATGTTAAGAGTTATAAATGGGCTAAAACATTTATTTCACATGTATACATACAATTTGCTGGTAAGCACATTACCTGAAGTCTGTCACCCTTCCCTCTGTGTGTACACAATATATGGATGGCCCCCTACTAATTGTCTGCTGAACATTTTGGTGGCCTAATTTATATTAACTGTGCTATTATTGATAGCTGTGGAAAGGATTAGATACTTCTGCTTGTACATGCTGTATTGTTATGATATTTGACATTAGAGACAAGTGTGCTGAATCATTCTTTTGGTCTCCTAAACTATCAGTATAATATTATAGCAGTTGGGCCATACTGTTGTGGGGCGCGGTGGTCTAGTGGTGGCGTCGTTGCCTTGGAGCCGGAAGGTCTGAGGTTCGAATCCACCTGGCCGCGTAAGGACCTTGGGCAAGTCCTTCACTCACAATTGCTCAGCGCTTCGGCGTGAAACTCCGATGCAGTGTCCGCTCTGCATCGGGAGCGCCTCTGAGTAGAGAGAGCTTGAAGGGGCGCTATAACAAGTGCACATACAAACAATATTAAATATGAATGATTCACTTCAGTTTTTAGCATTGCTTGCTGTTATGCAACTGCCCTTAACAGAGAATTTTCAGTGAAATGGACTAGCATCAGGGTTTAAAGTGGGTGGGAACGGCGTTCCCACTGCTTTCGAATTTCTCTGCTGCGTTCCCACTGCTCACCATGCATGTAACCCTGAAAACATGGGAGTTCCCAATAAAACTTCATCAGCGTTCCCACTGCTCACATAAACCACTGACAAGCGGAGATTTAACATCGAGAGCAATCTGCTGATGTAGATGACATTGCCAGAGATCTTTCTGCATTTCTCAAGAGACTATTTCTAATGATTTTTACGGCTGTTTCTTGACAAAGATAAGATTTGCACAATTATTTGATATGAATGCACCGTTTTCCAAGAGCTCTGACAATATGTAATACACACATCTTAAGGAGGTACTGTAAAGGCAACTGAATATTTGCTGCACAGCTCTATGAACGGATTTTGGGGGCCAAAAAACACACAAGAACTCTACAACCCACTGCTATTGGGGCCAATCAATAGGCACAAAAGATCATTCAGGGACTTGAACATTTAAGAATGAAAAACTTCTTGGATGGTCTCTTTACATATTTCATCAATTACATGGGCACTATTGTATTATATATGACTATTCATAGAGCACTTCTCACAGCAAGAGCCTTTCAGAAGCACTAGGTCACAACTCTGTAGGTTTAATGAAGCTGCACTTCAAATTATATGTACCTAACTAGACATATCTAACTGTGATAGTGACAGATGAAATTGCACTCAAGTTTGTTAATTTATTCCCTACAGGAGGGTTTCAATGGTAACTTATTGTAGAGTTATGTGCAAAATTAAGAGAAGTTGTCCTCTTTTAATTGTTTGAATGGTAGCTTCGCAGCAGTGCACAATTTATATTTTTTTGCATAGCGTAGTGGTATACGATGCAGCATCACCTGTTCCAAGGTATTAAAAATATGCCTAGCTAACACATTTTCAAGCATAAAAAACATCACATGTGACATGCAAGTTCAGTTAACTCAGAACACCAGAAATTGGAATATCAGAGAATAAATTAATTATTCAGAGTCAAAATTTGGCAAGGAAGGAATATTAGTGTTCCAGGATTTGCATTAAGTAACTGCATATAATTTTTATAATCAAGTACTTGTAATTGAAGCTTTCACAAAATCAATTACAAGACCCACTAATTGCATTGGAATCACAATTCGTGGGGTGAGAATCATAAGGTCGTATCGTCAGATCATTCCTATAGACGATACGACCTTGTGATTCTCAACCCACGAATTGCAACTGACCCAAGCCAAGCTGCAATTGAATAGCCACTTCACCCTAAATGTGTACCAGACACATGCAACAGCAATGCTAAATCATAACCCCTCTTGGCTGGCACCTAAATGCAAAGCATGTCGAACTATGATCTAGTGATATCTTGACCGCAGGATCCAATATAACAAGAAGGCAATCAAATTAAATCTGAACTTTGATTTAAATCTGAAAACTTCCCACAAAAATTCCTAAGTTGCAGCATATAGCTTTAGACCAGTTGCCAGAGGGATTTCTTGAGTTTTTACAAGATTTAAACTTTATGTAAAGATGAAAGGACAAACAGACATCATCAAATTCAGCCTGAAATTCTCAAAGCATCACCAACTCTGCATTATTTTGCAAAAATGAAACAGTTTTATTACAATCCGTTGTAGAAATTTCCCTCCAAGGTTTCTGAAGTACGTACAGTACACAGCAAGGAGATCCAACGTTGGTCCAATTGAACTTTCCAGTTGTTTCGTTAACATAAAACAAGTTACCGCATGCACGAAGAAAGCCATGATTTAGTATTTGACAAGTACTAAAAGTCAACTGTCACAAAACAGTGTACACCTTTTCCTCATCGTCAATCTTTACGGTATCGACAGCATCGTACATCGACCGTGACTCCCTGATGACATTCTTCTCACACCCAAGATTCGCATTCAACGCTGATTTGCCGCTTACACCACGGTCGTTGACGTTCATCACAAGGTTACCGTCTGTTCCAAGTTCCGTTTTTATTTCTGCGAATCCACCTTCGGTTGCAGCGTGTTCTGCAATGACGTGCATGCGAATGTTGTGCAAGTCTGTTGTGATGAATGTACAGTGTGAGCATTGGTACATCTTGTTGTTACCATCAACCATCGCACCTCTTGAACTACTGCTGATCTGATATAGTTTTGTACCGTCATTCGTCACTCCACTAGGGTTAACCTTTACCACCGAGTCCATGTACTGTAGCACATTGTCCTGAGTTGTTTTCTGATGATGCCTAACACCTCCAGCAAACGTGCAGTTGTATTTCTCGTGGCTTTCCAACTCTTCCTCGAACTTGCAGTAGAAGCTGCAATGCTCGTCGCGACAGAAGAGAACCTTCTGCCGCTTGCGCAGTTCACGAGCGCGACGATCTATACAGTAAAAGTTGCGGAAATTATCTCGATGTTTCGCAACCAGATGGCCTTTCATTTCTTCCATCGACCCTATACGGAAACTGCACTGAACGCATTCAAAGCGGACCGGGTAGTCGAAACTCTCGCGTGGTTTCGAACGAGGCTTCTTCAGCAATTTTGTTTCTTTCACTGACACATCCGTAGCGGATAAATCGTCAGGACTGCCCAACGCAGGGCTATCAGCAAATGCATTACTGACATCGGACGCAACTGTGCCGACTGGAGACAACGCTGGTTGTGAAAATGTGGATGTTGCAGGTGATGACAATGTTGCAATAGGTGGTGGATCCTTGTCATCGCTTGACTTGCTGCTGGCTCGTACTACGGCCGGTGTTTCTTCGGCTGAAGCATCTTTGCAGAAATCCGGTTCATTCTTGTCCGAGAGATTCGAAACGTCATTTTGGATACGAGGAGTTTTATCCGTCGACGTTCGTTTGTGAGTCCTCTTCTTCTTGACAAGTCGGTTGCTACTCTCGACGTCTGGATGCTCCAAATTCATGTGGTGCTCAAAGACGTTGCTGTAGTGAGAAGAGTAATCGCAGCCAAACACTGAACATACGAACAGACACGCCAGTCCTCCCTTCTCCTTCGCATCAACGTCGATGGCTATCGGCTTAAGTCGTGGATGCTTGCTGGCCAAATGATCTTTTATTTCAACAGGATCTGACGTTTTTGGATAGTCACAGTATCGGCATTGTAGCACCGTAGATCCATGTTCCAATTCAACTCCCTTTAAGGTTCCGTCGTCATTATAGTCAATCGGTCCTTCAAGCGTTTTCAATCTCTTTCGAAGGTTGCCAGCAGCATATGATGACGTTTCCGGTCTGTTCTCACTGCCAGGCACAGAAATATCTACCGACTTCGGTGGTTCTGACTGCGATTGTAAACTGTCAACGTCCAAGTTTACCTGACTTTTTGATTGGCTCCTTGGCTTTGCCAGCGTATCAGACGAAGGCTGTGAATCAGCACTACTACTTTGAAGCTGCTCTTCACAGTTTGATGCAACTTTTACCTTGTCAGTCGCTTGGGCCAAGCCCTTACAACAGTGTGCTGTCAGCAGTTCCTGTCTATTGGTGTAGAAAGAACACTCGGGGTGTATGCACATGAAAAGATTGTTGTGAGTTCTACGACTAGCACGCTGATCGCTTATGATCACCGATTCACCTGGATGCACCTGCAGCACATGACTCTTCACGGTCTTCGTGTTAGAATTCCTGAAATGGCAGTGCGTGCATCTGTACTTCTGAGTGCCTGCAGTTCGATTCACAGCTGCGGTATCATCATCGTCACCTTCATCGTCAATGTCCAAATCGTGTACGAGACTCACACCGTTATCCAACAGCAAAGTGCTGAGAGTTTCGTACAGATGCATGTCTTCAATCGGAACAATATCAACAACACCTTCTGCACACGCAGGCTTTTTCTTTCGATCTTCACCAGGTCTAGCCAACCTTTTCAGCTTCGTCTTACAGTCTTTATTTGGATGGGCAACTTTGAGGTGAATTTTTAAAGCTCCTTTAAACACATTTCTTCGACCGCAGAACGGACACTGCCACATGTGAGTACTTGTCCTAATAATACTTCGCTCCTTCACAGTTCTCGGTCCTTTCAGTTTCGTCAGTATAGAATGTTCTCGGAACCGTCTTTGAAGAAGACTCGGTAACTCAGTTTTACTAGAATCGCTACCGCCAGAATGAGATCCAGCCGCACTGCCATCTCCAGAGGACTTTGTGTAGACTTTTCGCTGTATCAGGCGTAGTGGACGGCTTTTGTGCTTGTTTTGAACATGCCTAAAAATCACACTGCGGCGACCACATTTGAAAGGACAATAAGGACAAGTCCACAGATGTCCACCTGTGTGTGTCATCACATGTTCACGCATATGATTTCTGGCATTCAGACCCTGCATTGTCAAGTTACAGCTGTTACAGTGAGCCTCCAGTGTTACATTATCAAAGCGAAAGAGTTTAGAATCAACAAGAGAAATGTCATCTGGCCAATCCTTAGCAAAGTTCACGTCCTCTAAGGCGACGCTATCTTTTTCCTTCACTCCATTGCCTTGACCTTGCTGGTTACTGAATTTACCATCCACCTGTACCGGCGGCACAGAGAGCTCTGGCTGCAGAACTGGCATCTCCTTGTCAGGCTCTGGAGTGACTTCATTTACAGGACAACTTGTGACAGCTACTTGTCCTGTGCATTCATTAGCGAGTGAAATCTGTGGTGTGCTTACTTTTCCATGTGCAGACTTTAATCGGATGAAATTGGAGACGTCTTCTAGCGCTGGCATGCCAGTGTCTTCAGCTCCATCCTGTCCATCTATGACTATCATAGCCGCAGAAGCATCAGCATCATCATCATCATCATCAGCTGCATTTGTTTCAATGATCATATCCGGCAACTTCGTCGCATCTTTCCCCGTACTATTGTCGTACTTCATTCTTTTGTTAGTAGACTCCTCACTCTTCCGCTGTCCCCTTTTGCCAGTTATTCCATCCACTTGCTTTCCATCTGTCTGTTCGGCGGAATCTTTCGACTTTGTAGGATTATTCGGAATTCTATGCTTACCTTTGCTGCCCAACATCGTCGTTGTGTCCGTCACTTCAGTCGCCTTGCTCGATTCTCCTCCAGCCTCATCGTTAGTAACGTCGTCAAAAACTTTACGTGGAAAGACTTGTTTCCTTCTCGACTTCAAGAGAGAGTGCTGTGGATCCGTGGAGTCGATGTCACCAATCTGGACATCGCTATTCGTTCCTTCCGATGGAATCACGTCACTATCGTTAGGCAGTGAATCGCTACTTATTTCAGTTGCTGCCTCTGGGTTTCCATCTGTTTTCGCCGCATGCGTCGGTGCTGGTATGTGAGTGATTCGTCTTCTCGTGATCACCAGCTTCTGCTGGGCATGGTCCTTTTTCAAGTGCAGAATGATTTCGTTGCGATCCACCGACTGAACGCTGCAGTAGTAACAGCCCCACATGCAACCATCGTCAGCCTCGTCTGGCTTCTTACCTGCTGCTCCTGCAGCAGCAGCTACTGCACTGCTTGAGGTCTCCTCTGGGCCTTTCTCTTTCTTTATTGGTGGAGACGGAGTCGCTTTAGTTACTGACGCAGTAGCAGCAGCATCGGTTGGGAAGTTAGTGCTTCGTAGCAGAACCGATCGGCTTGTCGACGATCGTGGCGTTGCGTTGGTCACCATGCGTTTCAATTGTATCGGTTTGTTCGGATGCTTGGCAATGACGTGGCTTACGACGTTCGCTTGTAATACTGACGTGAAGGAGCAATAGAAACACTCCCACTGCACATTGACGTTGTTAGACTTCATCAGATCCGTCAGGCTGTGCGTTGAAGCGTGACCAAATATTTCGTTGATCTTCGTTGATCGGTAACTGCAGACGTCGCACTCGTACGCCTGGACCTTACCCGCGGCATCGTGCACTATCTTGTACGTGAAGTAGTTGTCGTTCGCCTTTCCAACGCTTGCAGTCGTCTTCACTGTAGACACCGGCAGAATTGCCGGACTCGGTGTCGCAGAGGTAACGACGGCAGGTGTCTTCTGCTGGGCTGTGAATGCTGCAGACATTACTACAGGAATTGAAACTGTTGTCACAACTGGTTGACTGGTTTGCAAAACTGGGGTAGAGAGTGTGACAGATCGGTTGACTGAAACGAGCGACGTTGGACTCGACAAAAGACATGACTGAACTGCTATTGGCGAAGCAGACGAGAATGCTCGCACGGATGGCACAGACGATGACGCAGCCGTAGACGGTTTTGACGAAACTATGACTATAGACGCACCCTCCGAGTCGGTCGTAGTTGTGCTTTCGCCAGCAGAGGAAACCGGAGTGCTAACGACCAGCAGTTGAGTGCTAGCCGGTGTTTGACAGTGAAAATCAGCGATCAGAGTGTTCATCTGATCGGAGAAACCATCGAGTCCTTCGTACCCTGCAAGTTCTTCAGCGATACCCTGGTGCTTCTCCTTCTTATGGCTCAACACTTCGTAGCGCGTGAATGCACGGAAACTGCAATAGTTGCACGAGAACACGTGAGTCATGACATGTTCGTGAAACTCAGATTGGCTGGCAACCTTAAACTGACAGAAGTTGCACAGATACTCTTTGAGAGTACAGACCGTTCCATCGGCCTTGATCGTTCTACTGTTGAAAGTTAGTTCACAAACTTTTGGCAGAACTGAAGGTACTGCTGCTGCGGACGACGACAGTCTCACGATTGACTTTATGTCGTTCTGTGCTTGAATCTGCGACTGCACGACTTGCGGCAGACCAGCCTTTCCAACAACGTGACCAGTCGCTGACGTCAGAAGACTTTCCGTCATCCTAGGTACTATGGTCAATGGTGACTTTCCAGCACTGGATGTGACAGTCAGCAGAGTGGACATCTTGGCACGAGACGCAGAAAAGGTTATGTCTGACGTTGTCGTGGGCAAGCTTCGCAGTCCCTGTGGTAGCAGCAGCGACTGAATTCCTCCGGTTCGACTGTTCACTGTCTGTACTAATAGAATCGTTTTCGGTTGGGTAGTAGACGCCTTTGTAGAGCCTGGTGGTGACGTCAGAACAGTGATAGTCTTGCTGATGCTGGTAGATTTTGCAGCTGAAACTATACACAACAATTCTATAAGACAACACAATTTGAAGCACACCACTTACAGTAGATAGTCTATTTCTATAGTTCAATATCAGACTGAAAGAGTCTTCAAAATCTAGGAAACATTAAGTAACATACAGCATGCCACTGATTTAGATCCACAATGACATAGATCTGTCACTTCAACTTTCTTAGTGTGTAATCCGTAATCGAACATCGCCTGTGTGTGTCAGCCAAAATAAATGGCTCCTAAAACCAATGGTTCCCAACCCGTGGCCCGCCAGGCCTAAAAAATGGCCCTCATCTCTCAAAGAATTAACAAAATTATATGAAAAAATAAATTGACATTTGGACATGATAAAGCACATAATTATTTTCTATTACAAATTATTTTATTTTGATGTCTATATAAATAACATCAAAACATTATATTTTGATTCAATTGTAACAATTTTATATGCATTTAGTTAATTAAATTTTAGACTTGTGGCCCCTAATTGTATTGTATTGTATTGTATTTAAACATTTATAAAGCGCCTCTAGTAGGGTGAACCGTTCAGAGGCGCTCCCAGTGCGCAAGGCCCCTCGAGAAGAAACAAGTTTTGAGAAGAGACAAAGCAGAGGAGAGACTACCAGAGAGAAGTGTAGAGCGAACAGAAGGAGAAAGGGCATTCCAAAGAGAAGGACCAATTGAGACAAATGATCGAGACTGAGCCATAGCAGTTCTAGACCGAGGAACCAAGAGGTCAAATCTGGTGGATGAGCGAAGTGGACGGTGGGAGGAAGCCGAGTGAGGACAAAGTAAAATATTAGTCAGATATTTTGGGGCAAGACCCCGTTGAGCCTTAATGATCAGAGTGAGGATCTTAAATTGTGTGCGAGCACAGAGAGGAAGCCAGTGAAGTTCATGAAACATAAAGGCAGAAATGTGAGAGTACTTGGGAAGGCGGGCAATCAATCTAGCAGCTGAGTTGAGAACCGACTGAATCGGTGAAAGACGAACTTTAGGAAGACCAACGAGGAGAGCATTGCAATAGTCAATTCGTGAACATATAAAAGCATGAATTAAGGTAGTGAATATGGAGGAGGAGACAGAGCGACGAATGACTCTGAGACGTCTTAAATGAAAATAAGACGAGCGTGTAACATTGGAAATATGCTCAGTAAAGGTAAGTGAGCTATCAAGTACAACACCCAGATCCCGCACACTTGAAGAGAAGGAAAACAGCGGGAATTTTTCAGAGAGCAGAATGAAATTAAGCTTCTGGAGCTGCTGGGGAGTACCTAGCCAGATGAATTGTCCTTCAACTAAGAAAAAATGGCCCTCGTGTCCTAGAACTTTGAAAAAGTGGTCCTAAAGTCAAAAAGGTTGGGAATCACTGTCCTAAACGACTCTTACAAAAAAATGATATGGTAGTGGACTTTTTGATAGCACGATGGGTTATCCAAAGAATGCAGGTTCATGCCTGCCAAGTGGACTCTATGTAAAAACCTCGCTCAGATTAATGTCATGTCATGTGTTATGCATGGTAATATTTTCCGGACTACAAGTCATGCTTTTTTGCAAGAGTCTTATAAAGATGTGGAACTGATCAATATATTTTATATTTATCTACCTCTCCAACAGTCAATATATAATTATTCTTTGTTCCTTTAAGGTACATGTATGAGGCACCAAGTACATTTATCACTAAACGTGAGAACTGCAACTATTTAGGAAAGTCTGTCTCAGAGTTGAGATAATTTTTTGCCATGTGTTTTCTACAGCACATAAATTGTTACAAGTTGTGGCCTGTCAGCTTGATTGCCGAGAATATACAAAATCAATATATTGACTGTAAAAACAGCAATTTTAGGCTTTAAATAATCTTTAATTCAAAAATCGCTAAAACTACTGGAAAGCCATAACCCCAAATGTCGAAAAGTTTAATTTCAAAAGTACATAAATATTCATTTCAATAAAACGTTATTTTCAGCAAGTATTTGCTGAGACTGTCTAATCATGTGTGTTTGTCCATTCCGCTAACATAAAAAAAGATGTGCTTTTGAAGCTTGCTTCAAAGCCAACCCAATCTGTCTAAGAAAAGACGACAAACGCACCTGCTATGACATCATCTGGCTCCTTCTTTATCTTTTCAGGACTGATAAGTTCAGTGCCTACAAAAAAAAATCAAAGCTATTGACACCCATATGGATACCTGGGCATTAACCCTAAATGACCAGCAGAATTTTTATCACCTAGGGCCCAACGACAAGCAATTTTGCCGTACAGTGATTGTAAAGTTAACAATTTTATACTTATGCTGGTACCTCAGCCAATTCTTGACCTACAGACAGCCATAATGTAGACATCATTCTTTCGCATTTCTATTCCCATCCATCCTTCCAGAAGAAAAAATATTGTGAGTACTCAAATCTGCCCCAAATTGCACCCCTCCCCAACTGTTTAACTTTTCCATGTTCAAGACCACATCCAGAAATATATTTTGCCATGACATATTTAATGTGAACATTAAAAATGTGCAGAAAAGAATGCTAGACAAAATATACTAGTTAGAAAGTGTCAAGATACTTTCTATATGGAGTAATAATTTTTTAGTAATTAGACCATATAGTCAAAAAATTGGTTAAACAATTAGTAGAAGGAAATAATGAAATATCAGCAATACTATGTAATCGTATCTTGCTGAACAGTTTTTTACATAAAAACACGATGTTAGCATCAATTTCTAGCATTTTATCTCCTCTGCCAACAAACCTGCCCAGAATTATACATATCTGCCAGAACAGCTTCACCATTAACAATATTTCCATCCCACTTTCTGCTTGGCAAAACATGGGGAATGCCATAGATCTGTGGATTGATGTCAAAGTTGGCATTTTATTTGGCCAAACCCACTTCACTTTCTTCATCTGATAATATCAGACAATTTTTAATTGTCAGATTGTTCAAAGCTGTCATCATTTGAACCTAATTCTTCAAGGAAACGCTAGTTCATTCTCGAATCTAAATATTCATCTGCATGGGCTGCCATTGTGTGCCACTTCAATACGCGTAGACTGAAATGTCCATTTCCAAAGGTCAAATGATGAACATTACATTCCCATTTTAAATAGATCCATTACTTTACTTATTTATATTATCTTGGCCTAAATGACGTAAAGTTTCAAAACTATAATAATTTTTATAGGTCAGTAGACATCATCATAATAGCATATACACCATTACACCTATTACATTTTAGTACATCCTGGTCGTCTCCCCCTCCCCCAAGTACACTCTAGTGCATGCACGTTGCTTAGCGTTCAGCAGAGCCACTTCTACAGAGGATCCCAGGTGCTCCTCACTAGCTTACATGTATTCAAGCAAATGAAGCTGAAATCTAATATTGGCAATAGCTAATTTCATCTTGATACATTAAAATAAGAACAAAATATATATAAGGAAATTAAATGCAAAATAAATGTTTATAAATCAGACCTTTGTTAGACTTTTCTTTGGCCATCTTATCAGTTTGCGATTGGTTCATTTGGTTCAACGTCTTCTTAGCACACTGTGGCAAACGTATTCTGAAACAATCCATGTGGATTAAATTAATGGTTAAATAAATACTAACAAATTCTCATTACATCGTTATTAACATCAAGAGCAAGACAGCATCTTTGAAAGTCATTGCCCTGTAGGGCAACAGCCTTCCAGGCTTCCACATGAACTTCTCCCAGAGCACATTCTCACAAGCAATATGTCCAATATATTAAAAAATCCATGTAATATGAACAAAATCAAAAATTTACTTCTCACAGTTTAACTTAGATTATATACAAACAGTTATGTACAAATCTTCAAAGTTTCTCAGCACCACACAAAAGCCCCAACAGGGAGACCACCTTATTGACTAGTGCAATGTCAAACCAAGTCTGCAAAAGAGAGGCCGTTTTTCCCACTCCAGTGCAAGGTTATAATCTTGGGAATGTCAAGCCAAGGAGACAGCATGGTACTATGGGGTGGGGTATCGGTGACAATGTTGGTCATGAATGTGATAACACAGGAATATCATCAGGATAGGACAGTATGAGAATTGTGGAAAAATAACTGGGGGGGTTGGCCTATGATAAACTTGAAATTGGGGTATGAAAAACATGCTTTAACATGGGGCTCTAAAAAAGACTGGGGGGGTTGACCCCCCCCCCCCCCAACCCCCCGGCAATTCTCACCCTGGGATAGGATAGTCAAGAGTTCGGTTTTCGAGTCTGAGTGGAAAATAACAGAGTTAAAGTGAGAGTGGAGAATAGGTAAAATTACGAGACAAGGTAAGAGGATGAGCAAATGGCAGAGGTCTTTGGAAGTCCACTCCAAAGAGCTGGTGCAGCACAGACTACTTAGGAGGGAGTTGCAGAATTTCAGAGACTGGAGACCCACATGGATGATGAGAGAGCAGACCAGGAGGTTCGATGGTAAATAGTTGGCGAGCACAAGATTGTGAGGCATGAAAGAGCATTGCAGCTAATAAAATTCTGAAATGGGTGGGCCAAAGGAATTTTAGCCACTTAAGTGATTTGAGAACTGGATAATGTGGTGGTGCAATTTGGGAGTTTTGGTGACTGTATGGATGAGAACATTCTGGGAGGTGGTGGGGTTGGCTAGCTATAACAGTTAAGTCACCTAGAGCTGCCAATTGTGGCCACTTTTAATAGAAGACCTTTTGATATTTGCAATTGCTCTTCAATCATTTCAAGCAAGTTGTTTCTCATGTTTAATATAAAATCCCACATTTTCCCAACTGGTCTTTCCCAACAAGCTGCAGTTGTTAACAATAATTATTGTAATCGAGCATTTATATATCACCGCATTGAAATCAGCCGCGCAAAGGTCTAAGCTCAGTCAAACAACACTTTGGATTAGTTTGTTCGTGTAACTTATTTCCAAAATATCAAGTGCCGTGTCCGATGGTCGAGTCTCCGACGCTCATACTACTCATATCAGCCGTTCCGAATTCGAATACATGCCCGGTCAGCCGGCGCCCGCTGGTCGCTATAAACGCGAGTCAATACTCTCGATGACATCCTGCAAAATATTCTCAACCACGCCCCACTTCTTTCTAATCAGATCATGTCAAGACTCTAGAATTTATGATCCGTCAAACGTATCTGAGCGCTCAGATACGACAACTGCGATTCCGACCCAACGGCCATCATCACCATAGCGGGACTAACCAATGGGCAGCCATTTTGTACCGATCTGGTTTCTCGCGATGGTTGCCGCCGCCTGTTGGCGTGCTTCTCCGTCGCCGCTTCGGTCCCCCAGCGGGCCCAAAGTCCCGAGCCGATGCTAACCGAACCCAAACCTACCTGATGGTCGATTGAAAGGCGTGAAAACGTCGAAGTCACTCTACAACTTGCATGGAAAAAATGGTTCCAACCGACCGACAACGATGACAACGCGACGTCGTCACTCGGCTTTCTTCCGCTGCCACCCGAGGAAGCTTCGGGTAAATCCGGCCGCTTCCGTCTGTTCCGGAAACGAGGCAGCCTCGTTCTCGCTTTGACAGGTGCCCTCTTGGACGCTATCCGCCGCCCGTTCTTTCTCCGACGCGACCGTTAGAGGTAGGGGACAATCTCACCGGTTAGAGTTTGTTTTGCGTTTTACACGCGTAATAATTATTCCATTATCGCCTAGACCACAGATTATGATTGCTTAGGCGCGGGGCACGATTTAGTTATTTGCTCAGGAGTCAGGACCATTGGGCGTTTAACCGGTCACGATGACCTCTTTCTCTTTCCACGTCTTGTCTTTTCTCTAATCACTTTCTCTCGTCTTTCCGTTAGTGGAGATCGACCATCTATCTATCTCCGAAGCTCATGTCGGGGAATTTAGCGGCGTTCTGTGGCCGCTGGCATCAGCTGGGCGATGATTCTGTCGGCGAGGGACGACCGACCGACGGCGCGGCTCAGTAGGCCGAAACCACGCGCGTGTTCAATAGTTGTATCGCTGTACATGCGAGTAGGTTTATTAGGTTTTATTCAGCGCAGATAAGCGAACCAATTAAAATAGCGTCACGCAGCTCACGCGGCTTTGCTCACGCTGCTTCGCTAATTGACTCAGAGACGGCCACGTGCGCGTTGTAGCGCTGTTGGGCAGTGGAGATGCAGACTATAAGTCAGGGCCTTGTAGTGTGCAGTTCTACACTAGGCTACCGGTAAACGTGCAGTTCTAAATGGATTTGTAAAGTAACTGTTGTAGATCGAAGCACTTCTGTACAGTTCAGAGTAAGCATAAAGAAAACGATCATTGTCAATCATCGCGCAATGAGAGTAGGACTAATTTACCATGAGGAATGCGAAGAGAAAAAAGGGATTATGCAGTTCTAATTCTAAGAAATTAAGAATTCCTCAAAAGAACCACCTGTTAAAAGCCGTCGCTTTTCTGTGCTAAGAAATTGCATTTTCTATGGCAATTTTAATATACAATAAAGCCTAATAGTAAATTTTACATATGGCTGTGTACACTATTTCAGTAAAGTCTACTGTATAGGCAGGGTTTAAAGTGTGGCAGGACGGTCATAGACGGCGCCCTGGCACTTATTTTCAAATCTCTATGCCGTCTTGCCACTTATTTGGCCAACACACCTGAAAATGTATGCGGCCTTCTGGCACTTCTTTTCGAAAGGTAAGGGCGTCAAGGCGCTTCTTT
The DNA here is from genome assembly GCA_945859605.1 of Lumbricus rubellus. Classification (NCBI taxonomy): domain Eukaryota; kingdom Metazoa; phylum Annelida; class Clitellata; order Crassiclitellata; family Lumbricidae; genus Lumbricus; species Lumbricus rubellus. The sequence goes on along the minus strand of OX243813.1, from coordinate 27,325,175 downwards.
TTTTACACTAGCACTGTGTATAGGCCTACTATAGGCATAATTTTATGTCGACCTTCACCGCTCTACCCGGATCTGGTGAACGGGAGTTTGCAGGGGTCGTAAATGAGAGGGTGGGGTGTTCATGAACGACATTGACGTCCTTCGATATCCTTTCGTTGATTACAATGAATAACTGTTTTACAGGATAGATCCGATAGAGTCATGGTCTGACAATTTTAAATCGTTTCCCAGTTTCAAACCTGGCGTTCTAGCTGACTACAGGGTGCGCCAAAAAAGTAACCCCCTACGGTTTTTAGCCCATATCTTGGCCAAACATACGAATTTTTAAATGAAACTCTGCAGTCTTAAAGGCAATTCATATTTACGTACAATGGTTCAAAATTCAACGACATATTTTTAACAGAACAAAAGTTATTTCACTTTTAGTGAGGCCACCCACCGTTTCTTGACGACAAAAATTAGGTTTTTTGCCAATATCTTCGCTAGAAGTAAGAATTTGTAAATGAAATTTTACAGGCTTAATTAAGGACAACTCATATGTACACATGATGGCCAAATTTTATCAAAATATGTCAAACGGAACAAAAGTTATGCCACTTTTAGGGAGGCCATGGCTCACCGTTTTTGACGATTCAAAAATCTTACGCAACAAAAGTAACAAAAAAGTGATTTTTAAGTCTCATCTCAAATAACTGTTGTCAAATGAAATTGGTAGTGCTTCACAACTTGAGTTCAATCTGCACAACACCAGTGTCAACCCTTTTTTGAGTCTCTTTGCAAAGTTCTTGATGAACCTGTTGATTAATCTGACAGATTCCTTATTTACCAATTTTATTGTCATCTTGCTACGTGACTTCTCAGTGACGTGCAGCTACGCTGGTGCCCTGTTTCTTTTTTAAATAGTAATGATAATGATCATCTGGCAATATCAAGACTATCTGATGACAATTATTTGAGATGAGACTTAATAAAATTGTGTTTTTGCTACTTTTTGCTACGTTACGTCTTTGAATCGTCAAAAATCGGTGGGTGTCCTCCTTAAAAGTGCCATAACTTTTATTCGGTTTGAAATATTTTACTGAAATCTGGTCATCATGTGCAGTATGAGAATTGTGGAAAAATAACTGGGGGGTTGGCCTATGATAAACTTGAAATTGGGGTGTGAAAAACATACTTTAACATGGGGCTCTAACAATGACTGGGGGGGTTGAACCCCCCAACCCCCCCGGCAATTCTTACCCTGATCATGTGTAGATATGAATTGTCTTTAAGCCTCTAAAATTTCATTTCGAAATTCTTACTTCCGGCCAAGATATTGGCCAGAATAATTAAATTGGTTTTTTGCTACTTTTTATTACGTCGCGTTTTTGAATCGTCAAAAAACGGTGGGTGGTCTCACTGAAAGTGATGTAACTTTTGTTCCGTTTGAAATATTTTGTTTAAATTTGAACCAATGTGCGTAAATATGAATTGCCTTTAAGACTGTAAAGTTTCATTTAAAAATTCGTATGTTTGGCCGAGATATGGGCTGAAAACCATAGGAATTACTTTTTTGGCGCACCCTGTATATATATAGGCTATACTAGCCTATAGGCTATAATAATCATAGGCGGCGCCTATGCATTATAGACGACGCCAATCATCTTCGAAATGACGGCGTCGTAAACATAAATATTATCGACGGCATTATAGACCTATAATAGGCCTAGGCCTTGTATAGACCTATAGGCCTACGCTACAATTTTACACGCATATAATTTTTGGTTGCTGTTTATCGACACTTTGTCATATAATCGATGATGATTAGTGACGGCGTGACGCCCTCCTCTTTTTTCCTTGCTTGGGACTGGCACTGCTAGAGTAGGTCTACGAGTAGTGGCGGAGTTCCTACAATATGCCTACTGCCTTATTCATGCGATACACGTGAAAGATAAAGAGGGTATATAGGCCTAGAATGATGGCACAAAATGCGTTAATGGCCAGTCCATCATGTACCGTAGGCCTGTATACGTATAGTCCCCTAGTTTGTCCGTTGGCCAAAAGCGCCGCTGATCTTATCCGAAGTAGCCTATTATTTTATATATTAGGCCCTATAATATTATATATAGCCCAGATCTCGGTGATCTACCATGGAAGTCGGCATAATTACGATAGTGAAAGTCGATGGCGACCGCGTAGACTACGCTGTAGACCAATATATTCGCTAGAGGGTTGATACATGCCCGCTTCTAAACCGCTAAACGAAACCACTCGTTTACTAGAGTTAGGCCTACATATGCTGCTTATTGAAAGTTGGTCGCGAGTCGCGACCAACAATCATGATGAGAAGTTGCGGAGGGATGGAAGGGGAGGGTGTTGGTGAGTTCAATAATACTGATGAATCTGCTGATTGAGTTTAATCGTCGTAAAGGAATGTTTTTCAGCTCAACCGCTTAATTTAGTCAACTATAATAGGCCTAATTGAATTACTAGAGTAGGCCTAATAACAATAACAAAGTCCCCCCGTTGTGCGTGAAATCGGCTACAGTTGCATAAAATTAATAGATGAGCATACAGTATGAGAATTGTGGAAAAATAACTGGGGGGTTGGCCTATGATAAACTTGAAATTGGGGTATGAAAACATACTTTAACATGGGGCTCTAAGAAAGACTGGGGGGTTGAACCCCCCAAACCCCCGGCAATTCTCACCCTGTGAGCATATCAAACCGTTATTTTGCGTTGCTAACACGATAACACGTTATGTAACACGAACATTTTATATACTTTTACACCAGAAAAATGTCTTCCAAAACAGATTTTCAGCCGGGGGAGACTCTGTTTCGGTGGGAGACTTTGTATCGGTGGGGAAACTTTATTTCGTGACACCGGCCTTGAACTCCCGGACCGGTCTCCCCTTTTCGACGTAAGTTTTGGTTCATTTCTGATTGCCCTGGACCCTTTTTCCACTGGGCTGAAGCTGTAGGGTAGTCCTCTAATCGAACAGGACCCGAATGTGCTAGAGCTTTAGAAGTGTTTCTTTTACGACTCAGTTAAGAAATTTAGCGGACATTTAGTCCTTTAGATAAGTTTAGAATAACTTAATGCCAATGTTTAATCTTGTCTCCCTGCTTTGAGAGGGGGGGGGTGATGCCGGGTGATCCAGGTTTGGTGGGGAGGATGATGAGGAAACCACCGTTTGGTGGACGGCCAACAATTGAGGTGGGTGGCGTTGACCAGTGGCATATATTTTTCGCTTCGAATCTCGTCTCTCATTTTTCTGATGACTTTTTTTAGTCTTTTACTTCGGATCGGGGTATAGGGCCTAGTAAACTCTCAATCTGATGTTTCTAGTAGGCCTAGTTTTATGGCCTTTTAAAGTATTTTAATATGACTTTATCATCTATTTCTTAACTCTGACCATGGATAACTCTTTTATTTACATGTAAAAAGCAGGTCTTCAAATTTTCTGGGGAATGTCGTTGCTGTGGGGTGGGACTTCCCTGAGCCGTCAAGATTTAACACTGCTTTAACCGACTATTATAAAATATAAATCAATCTTTACAGACTTATAAGGTCAAGTTCGATGTCTTTATACGTTATGTCTTTAAAACTCTTTATGCCTACCTTTAATCATGTGCTCTTTGACCAGACACAGATTAGAACTGCATCGATCAGTCGGTCTCTACTTTTTAGACAATTAAAACAACCTTTCCGTAAATGTTCCAAACAATAGGTTTATTTAAATCATAATTATGGTGGTTTTGTGTTTGTCTATACTCTATAGCCTAGACAGGTGAAATTTTTACAACATTGCGCAGGCCTATTATACACCATGAATATTATTCGTACGAGTTTTCTTCCCATGCTGAGAGTGTCGTCATTTCTATAGAGTATCTATAGATTATTCATTTCATTTGTTGAAAATGCTGTAACTTCATGGATTCACGCTCTACAACAAGAAAACAATTAGCATATTTTTAATTTAACCTAAGCCGGACTTTGCAGAGACCTACGCGTCAACGCACAAACCAACACTCGTAAAGTTGACACAAACTGGACGTTTCACACACACACGCACAGACACACACACACGCACACGCACGCACACACACGCGCGCACACGCACGCACGCGCACACGCACAACCACACACACACAGACGCAAACACACACACACACATGCACAATTGCACACACACACACACACACACACACACACACACACTGAAAGGAGAGAGCGAGTGTAGGCTACGATAGACAGAGATTGACGGAAACAAACACCATCATTCACCAATTTAAGCGTCCGGGTGGTCCAGTAGGGTAAACTAGCAATGTCACCAGCAGTTTGCATGGTCATCGCAGATAATTATAGGGATAGGGGAAATATCTCTACCGATTCAACTAGATATTAATATTCTTCTTTTGAAGTAGCCTACTCACATTTCCATTCTGTTTGTCTCCACGGGCGTAGCTTCTTCGTTTTCTTATTACCTAAAAATACACCAATCCTTTCATTCGCAGCTGTAGGCCTACTTTACGTAAGACAGCATTTGAAAAGTTTATTAGTACCGTACAACAGACCTACGTACGATACTCAACCATGTAGCTAGGCCATTGTATTTGTCAAGGTCGATATGTACTCCTCAATATGTAAATTTTAATGCAAGCAGCAGCTGGACACAACATAATAAACCAAATCAATTAGCCTATAATGCAAATAACGCTACTATGAGTAGTAGGCCTTTTAGCCTTTGGAAGCTATATAGGCTAGACCTAGACCTATATTTCCGGTCAGAAATTTCAGAAGTAGGCCCCTATTATGGCTATACGGTGGACAAACAAATTGGAAGAGATAGGTTTTTAATTTTTATAGGTTTATATGGAGCCGCAGTCCGATGAATTTCAAAGACTTGAATGAGGCCAGAGAACACGCTATATAGTATACTATGCTTATATAGGCTAGGTAGCCTATATTGACAAGAATTACCGTACGGGTAGTGTCTTATTATTTCGTATGAAATTTATAATTATTCGTGTATAGGCTACGGTTTAACCAACACGAGGTTTCGTAGAGATAATTGATTTCCACTCACTCCACAGCAGATGACGAGGACGTAGGTGAGATTGACAATGACGTAGAGAATGGCGAGGGCCACGAGGATCCACTTGTCCAACCAGAAGACGAAATCAGCAGGGACACCGGAAGCAGCGATGGCAGCGTAGACGATCGCATGCCAGATGCAGATCGTCACCAGCATCCCCATCGATGTCAATATGTACTTGTCCTGCATTTTATATATATACACACGTACACATCTTTTATATATAATATATGAATATATATATATATATATATATATACAGTATATATATATTATAGTGATGGGTCGCGGTGGTGTAATGGTGGCGTCGTTGCTTTGGAACCGGAAGGTTCGAGGTTCGAATCCACCTCGCCTCGTAAGGACCTTGGACAAGTCCTTCACTCACAATTGCTCAGTGCTTCGGCGTGAAACTCCGTTGCAGTGTCCGCTCTGCATTCGGGAGCGCCTCTGAGTAGTGAGAGATTGAAGGGGCGCTATAATGAGAGCTTGAAGGGGCGCTATAACAAGTGCACATACAAACAAACAATCGTGTGTAGGGCTGTAGGCATGGGCGTCCGCAGCGGGGCGCAAGGGGGCGCAAGTGCGCCCCCCTGGATTTTTCGCATAGTTGCACATAAATTTTCATTAATTAGTTGTGATTATTACAACGCGATTTTCAATGTGTTTTATCGATTCGTTCTTCAAGTTGAACCTATATATCTTTCTTTGGGCGCATAACGTATATGTAGGCTACGGTATAGTATTCTCTCGTGGTAATAAATTATGGAAATTCAAACTGTCACCCATTAAATTTAGACCATGAGACAATTATTTAAAAGTTTGCGCCCCCCTAGAAAAATTCCTGCGGACGCCCAAGGCTGTAGGCCTACATACATGTAGTAAATAAATTTAGCTTTAAAAGACACGACTGTTAATAATTCACCAACAATTTCATCACTGACAACATCAACGATGCCAGTTTAGGCTGTAATCAAAATTCATTCATTCATTCATTCAATATATTATCCAATATATAATTATTCAATATATTATCACAATATATTATTCATTTATTATTAATATTATGCTATTCAATATGGCAGTCTTTGCCGTTGTCGCCTTCTGTGCGTCGTGACTAAGGAGCCCTGCAGAACTGCCAGATACGTATTTGGTATCCTTTTACATCAGCTAACATCGTTACGACATCGACAACGAGTCAACGACGACAATGATGATGAAGATGCCTACATGTATTACTATAAAGATGAAGATGAAAACAACGACGAGTATGCATAGGCAAATAATTAATAGGCATAATGTGATCGTATACCAGGTAGGTTAGGTAAGAGATTCGTGGCAGAGACTGATTGACGACGAACTTGAAGGTGACGGTCGTGAGGAGAAGGATGAAGGTCAACTGAAGACGATTCTGTGGAAGTTTGTAGTCGACAGCGAACGATGTAAACGTCAGACTACAGATGACCAACTACAACACGATGATGACGACGGCGACATAATTACTATATATCGACCTATCAGCTATCGAATAATTATTATGACTGAAAAATAATGGCACTATAGAATACAGTGATACAAAGATAGTTAGTGCCACCCTCTCCCTTTCTTGAGGCTTGGGTGTATGGTCACGTTGCATATGTGCGCGTATATATTATACACCGTGGTTCAAAAAAAACTAAGCCAAATTCTTTTTCATATATCTCTGATGCCTGATAACATATCATGCTAAAATTTTCCAAATATTTAGAGAAGTGGACCAAGAATATGATTCCAAAATTTCAAGAGATAAAATTGAACGGATAAAAAGATATGAATCTTTCAACTTCATATGCCAAAATTGCAGTTTACAAGCAATTTTCTGCCAGATTCAGTATAAAGTAAGCTAAACTGGTTTTTTTATATCTCCAATGCCTGATAATTAATCATACCAAAATTTTCTAGATATTTAGAGGATTGAACCAAGAATAGGATTCCAAAATATCATGTCATAAATTTGAACGGAAAGAAAGATATGAATATTTAACCGTCATCCCCAGAAATGTCTGTTTTCAGCAAGTCTGTTATGGTGTTCGTTGCGGTTTCGATGCTTGATAGTTTCTAAGTTTGGTCTTCAGGGATTCTGGAGTAAAATTAACGGAGTATATTATCGCAATATTCTGCTGTCACAACATCTTCCAGCTGTTATCAGAAATGTATAGCCCCAGAAGGCTGTTTTCTTTTTCAACAGAACAGCGCCAGCCCACAGAGCCAAGGAAACCATCGAAATGCAGACAAGAGAGACGCCAGACTTCATTTCTTCCACATTATGGCCTCCCAACAGCCCAGATTTGAATCCTGTCGACTATAAAGTGTGGAGCGTGATGCAAGACCGAGTCTACCAGACAACAATCCATGATATAAACGATCTGAAGCAACCAACGCTTGTTGGAAGCGTGGGAAGGTCTGGACCAGAGGATAATTGACGATGCTGTTGCGTAATTCATGGCGCCAGCACTTCCAGGCTTGCGTGCAAGCAGGAGGACATTTTGAGCATCTTAATTAATTAAATAATAAAACCATACTGTTGGAATCATATTGTTAGTTCAATTCTCTAAATATCTGGACAATTTTAGAATGATTAATCGTCAGGCATTAGAGATATAAGAAAACATTTGATTGAATCTGACAGAAAATTGCTTGTAAACTGAAATTTCGGCATATGAAGTTTAACTATTCATATCTTTTTATTCGTCCAACTTTGTTTCATGAAATTTTGGAATCATATTCTTGGTCCACTTCTCTTAATATTTGGAAAATATTAGCTTGATATGTCATCAGGTATTAGAGATATATGCAAAACAATTTGGCTTAGTTTTTTTTTAACCACGGTGTATATATATACACTGTGTCCCAATAAATCGGGCACCCTTTTTATAATGTGAATAAAACAGGTATATCTTACTCGATTTTCAAAATTTCAAAACTGTTTTCATCCTGAGATAATTATCTTACATTGATTCAAATATGGAGTTTCTGGCGTGAATATTGACGTCACAATTACGTCATTTGCATCAGAGAATTCTAATGTTAAGTACCGAACACAACATTTTCCAGCGCGACGCTCCGACGAACCGGTCAAATCAATTTTTCTTAGAAGCTTATTTAGACCGCTCACTGTCCATCCCTTGCCCGGAAATTTTCGAGTAAACGTTTTTGCACCGTAATGTTTATGTTTCCGTAGGAATTTTATTACAATTTTGTCTTCTTGGCTGAACGCCATTCTCTAACGATTTTTTTAACATTTGGTTTCGATATGTAAATTAACGACGTCATTATGACGTAATTTTTTAGTGAGGGCCGCTCATAAATTACCCATTTGTAGATAATTATCTCAGGATAAAACCAGTTTTAAAATTTTAAAAATCAATGAATATTTACCAATTTTATTCACATTATAAAAAGGGTGCCCGATTTATTGGGACACAGTGTATATATGCATAAGCTTGCATATATGACTACATGTATATGCATTGTATGATTGTACATTTAGGTATAGGCAATGATGATTACAGGTAGGTAGGTATGTACTATGTAGGTATACGCAAGCAGGTAGGTATCAAGGCACCTATGCTAATATTTATTATTTTGTGCCATTGAAGACAGATTCATGCACTGAATTCCATGGGCGGAGTTTATGAGAGGCTATAGAGGCTAAGCCCCCAACAAAGCCCCGAAAAATTTGGCAGGAGAATTTGCATATTTTTAGGTAATTTCGTGAGATTTGGAACCTATAGAGACTAAAAAAAGTCATCAGTTTTTTTGGCCGGGAAAATGGTATATATGGCAGGAATCGATGGTTATAATTGCTGACCATGACGAAGCAGATGTTCCATGTATAGAATCCGTATCTCCTGGCTGCTCTGCACTTGAACGCTAAGACCGGATGTAGTTCACGTGATCCACTTTCGTACAGCTTACTGCATTCATCCTTCTTCGTGTCGACTGTGTTGTAAAGATGCCACTCCTGTTCATCGACGAAAGATCTCTTGTTGATGCTGGACGCTTCAATCACATCCACCTCAAGATCCAACTCATCCACGGATCGCTCGGATATCAAAGCGACCGTGATGTCCTACACACAGGATCATATCCATAGACAGACAGACATAATTATTATTATGTAAATAGCCACAATTAAACCCTGCATGCACAGGATATTCACAGACAGGCAGACAGACAGGCAGACAGGCAGACAGACAGACAGACAGATGAATAGCCACAATTAAACCTTCAAAGGAGTCCGTGCATGTAGGCCTATCTTTAAAAACTAAGTGACAATCGCACATAATTATGATTAGGCCTATCCTATTTAAAAAATCAATATTCGGTGCAACGAAATTACAAAGAAACTGATTTTTGGAATTCAGTGTGAAAAGATTTTAAATTGGATGGCAAACGACTCTATTTCCAGGAAGGCCATGCTTACAAGCAGTTACCTGCCAGTGCCTATCTAAGCAACGGAGTTTACAGAGTCTGTAAAAATAAGATGACAAGATTGTATAGAGCGGCTATAATAGGCCTTTAGAAAAGGTGACATGGATCTATACACCTGGTACGCGTGTTTCCAAAAGCCTGCACGGCCCAACGCCCACGACCTCCCATTGGGCAGCAACACTGGAAGAGGCGAAGACCGTAGGGGGAGAAGGTAGTTGATGTTAGCAGTTGTTGGTGAAGCTGTAGTGTTGGCTATTAGCTTGACCAACAACTGCTAAACAACCAACGCAAAAATCAAGAATCTAATGACGACACTAACCCTAACACTAACCCTAACCGACCCTCACGACGCAAAAATCATAAGAATCTAATGACGACACTAACCCTAACACTAACCCTAACCGACCCTCACGACGCAAAAATCATAGGCTAAGAATCTAATGACGACACTAACCCTAACACTAACCCTAACCAAACGTCACGACGCGAAACCTTACCCTATACGCGAAAAACACTATAATAGGTCTTCTATGTTATAACCATGCTTAAATTTAACGATAAAGAGCGCTAAAGATTACCTGTGCAAATGTTCCTCCATACGTAGGGTCATTTGTAAGAAATTTTAAACGTTTTACATTGCAATTCGTCAAAAATCGCCAGAGCCTGACGATCACGCACGTGTTGTTGATAGTCTACGAAGGGATGGGCCAGACATTGGGCCAGACATTGTACTCGACAACCTCCTCCCCTACGGAAATCGCCTCTTCCAGTATTACTGCCCAATAGGAAATCGCACGCGCTGGGCCACACAGGCCTTTGGAAACTCGCACCCGGTACGCGAGTTTCCAAAAGCCTGTATGGCCCAACGCAAACGATTTCCTATTGGGCAGTAATACTGGAAGAGGCGATTTCCGTAGGGGAGGAGGTTGTCGAGTACAATGTCTGGCCCAATGTCTGGCCCATCCCTTCGTAGACTATCAACAACACGTGCGTGATCGGCAGGCTCTGACGATTTTTGACGAATTGCAATGTAAAACGTTTAAAATTTCTTACAAATGACCCTACGTATGGAGGAACATTTTGCACAGGTAATCTTTAGCGCTCTTTATCGTTAAATTTAAGCATGGTTATAACATAGAAGACCTAGGTGTTTTTCGCGTATAGGGTAAGGTTTCGCGTCGTGAGGGTCGGTTAGGGTTAGTGTTAGTGTCGTTATTAGATTAGATTCTTATGATTTTTGCGTCGTGACGGTCGGTTAGGGTTAGTGTTAGGATTAGTGTCGTCATTAGATTCTTATGATTTTTGCGTCGTGACGGTCGGTTAGGGTTAGTGTTAGGGTTAGTGTCGTCATTAGATTCTTATGATTTTTGCGTCGTGAGGGTCGGTTAGAGTTAGTGTTAGGGTTAGTGTCGTCATTAGATTCTTGATTTTTGCGTTGGTTGTTTAGCAGTTGTTGGTCAAGCTAATAGCCAACACTACAGCTTGACCAACAACTGCTAACATCAACTACCTTCTCCCCCCTACGGTCTTCGCCTCTTCCAGTATTACTGCCCAATAGGAAATCGTATGCGTTGGGCCATACAGGCTTTTGGAAACACGCACCCGGTACAGTCGGTCGATATAGTATCAGTCGATCAAGTTGGTCGAAACTTCGACTCTGTCAACTCGCAAGTCTATATAGTCATCAAAACGTCTCTGTACAAGGTCGTAGCTAGGGGGTGTTTTGGGTGTTTGAAAACCCCCCGAAATGGGAAATGTAAAAAATAATATAATGCAGTTTCTAGCACTTGATGTAAAAAATTGAAATAAACCATGAAAACACCCCCCGAAATAAAAAATGTAAAAAAATAATAGAATGCATTCACTAGCACATAATGAAAAACAAGAAATTAGGCGAAAAATGGTAAGAAAGCCGTTTCCGATGACTAAAAAAAGGTAGTCGGAAATTTTCCGCCGACGAAACACCCCCCGAAATCAAATCCTGGCTAAGGCCTTGTCTCTGTATAATACAAGTGGAGTTTATTGATGTTTCCTCAATAATTCAGTCGACTATGAAAATATTTGACTTGCTATTTTCGACGCGATCGACGTTCCGTCAGACGTGATGTAGTGACACAACTTGTATAAACACACAGCTCTATTTAGCCTCTATAGATATAATATAGGTCAATATCTCGTCCGCTTGCCGACTCCAGTCCAGGCTCCTCCTCTCTTCGTCCACTATACGCTCGTGTGACAGGCATATACACAGGGCTTAAAGTGTGGCAGCCAGTGGCGTAGCTAGCTTTTCATGGGCCCGTGTGCAGAGGGCCCACAGGGGCCCTGTTTGGTCTTTGCCGGGATCTTTGCGTTCTTGCAATCAAGATCCCCAAAACTAATTAGTGGCATTTGGCCATTTGCTATTAGACCTAACACATGCAATACAACGCGCTCACAGAATAAACATGAGACACTGCTCAAAAGAGACAGATAAATTAAAGTGTTAAGCTTATAACTGTAGTGATTTCTTATCCAACTTATTAGCCTACTACTAACCTACTTAAAAAATGTCATGGCATCTTAGAGTTTTCTTTTTAACAATATTTTTGCTCAGCAAAAAAGTCAATCTTCTATCAATTCTGGTCCGTGATTTGCAATTTGCTCACTAAAAAAGACACAATCATCAATTTTTCATAGTAGATAATCTAAAAATAAGTTTAGCAATATTCCTGCTGCCCTGCAAGTGCATAAATTATTGCAAATAGGCCTACGTACGTGAGTCCCTATAGAACCATGATCCATATATGCTCAATTTTGTACTCCCTTATGGAGGGGGGGGGGGGGAGAGTTGATAAATTGAGAGCAGCATGAGAATTTTAGACAAAGGAAAGGGTATATGCTGCAGTATATGATCCACGTGGAAATTAGTTGTGAAAAGAGGACTTTGGCTAACTATGCGACCATCCATAAGAAAGACTAGCGAGCGTTGAACCACCTCAAACCCCCGGCAATGCTCACCCTGGCTGTGGGAGATATCAGGTCAGGTCACTATGTAAGCTTATACCGTTACGATACCATATCCATTAAATGATCGGAATAGTCATCAGCCTGTAACAAGCATAATAGACCTATGAGGTTTCTGCGGCGCACCTTTTAATTACAATACACGAATGTGACAGATAGACAGACATAATTATCACACCCAGCATAGACAGTAAATAATAATAGGCTCGCCGCTCGCTCTTACCCTTTGCATAAGAAAGCGGATCAGCGAAATGAAAATCTTATGCCGGTATACGATTCGTTTCATGTTCACAACTTACAACTGTGTTGGAACTATTATTTCTTATCGTGTGCACACCCTTTCGTCATCTTGCAATTTGGACGTCATGACTCAAGACGAAAACACAAATTAAAGAAGTTCAGTATAGTTTGCCTGCAAACACTACGGCGATTGACAGGCGTCAGTAAAGTAGGCCTAGGCTATATGCTACATGTAGGCCTAATGAAGTAAATGCAAGTTTGTTCACAAAAAACTACATCTGTCACAAAATAATGTGAATTACTAATTAGCATAAATTAATAATTCAACAATCTCTGTGGGCCCCTGGAGGTCGTGGGCCCGTGTGCTTTGCACACATTGCACACATGGTAGCTACGCCACTGGTGGCAGCCTGCAGGACGGTCATGGACGGCGTCCTGGCACTTATTTTCAAACCTCTAAGCCGTCCTGCCACTGATTTGGCCAGCACATCTGAAAATGTAAGGGGCGTCCTGGCACTTCTTTTGGGAGCTGAAGAAGTCGACCGCATTCCACATGCTGCATGGACTTGCTTAATAATATAGACGTATACCTGAATGTCAAACGGAAACTGGTAGAGTTCCATCGTTTCCATAAACGTTCCTTTGATTCTTCGTCGTTCACAGATGAAAGCTTCATCGTTTCTGTTGAAGAGAATCGTGTGGTTCGTCGTCTCCTTTGGCTCACCCACTGTGTTGTCGGCGTATAACATCGGATGCCAGTAGTCGTTCCATTGCACGGACTTCGGATCCTGCACATGTAGTGCACAAACAGAATAATTATTGCACACTGCGGTGGAGTGGAGCAGAATGGAAAGAGGTGCAATTGATGCATCGCAGTTTTGACCTTGAATGAGAACGTAGGCTACAGCAAAAGCAAGAAATGGAGAAGAACGACAATTAAGAGAACAGAGACGAGAATAAGAAAGTAACAAGAGGAAGAGGAGAAGGAGGAGGGTTAGAAGACGTGGGAGAGGGAGAAACAGCAAGAACAAGAAGACGAAGACGAACGACAATAATAGAAAGAACAGGGAAAGAACAAAAAAGAACCAGAGCAGAAAAAGAACAAGGAAGAGAAGGAGAAGAAGGAGGATTAGGAAGACAAGGAAGAGAGGAAAGAGAAGACTAAGAAGGGAAGGGTGAAGAACATCAAAAAGAAGATGAATAAGAGTTGAAATAGCAAATTGAGAAGAGGAGAAGAAAAACAAGAGGAGAAGAGAGAGAAGTAGGACAGACAAGAGCCAGATGCATGGGTATACGAACCGTGTTCTTTTTGCAGTCGAATGACGGTTCTCTCCACCTGGCTTGAACAAAGACGTCGGCTGAGAAGCATTCCTTAACCGTGTCAATTTCACCGATTTTCAAGAAGACGACTCGAATGTAGACCTTGCGCTACATCATAATATAAAGCACTCATCTAACCAATATGCTATTCCACAATGACATTACATGCAATCAGTATCTAGGATTATCCTAAACGACCTAAAGAGATAATTTGTGGTGTAGGCATATTGGCCTACGTGAAACTCACAATGAACATTCATTTAATGAACAAAACAGGATGACAGACCGCAACCTAGTAGTTATTGGAATTGAATTGAATCGGTATAGTTATGCTTTAGGAAAATATATTAAATTTGTATAGAACTAGAGTCAATTGAAGATCCGGCCATTTTTGCGCGGAAGTTCAAAAGTGTGCGTATGGGCCCCGAAACCACGACGACGGTAGGCCTAATTAATTGTTCTTTGACGGAAAAGACCCCAAAGGACATGTAAGTCATACCGGCTATACATGTAGGTCCTACCGCATGCAGCAGTCGGTCCTTATAGCCAAACCGACTCGCATTGCAACTGTTGCAGGACCACGCTATAGCATTAATACTATAGCCTCAACAGAGGACAGACCACATAATTTGGTAATGTGCTTCCGTTCTTGGAGGAAGTTTATTAACCAATTATAAATATTGTCTGGCATATATACATGTAGGCAGGGCTATACAATGCATGGCCATGGAAGGGTAAAATTGTTGACAGAACTATATTGGATCACTATGAAACAAATGGGATGTAACCTATGCATGGGCTGCAGACAGTCTGTTATGAGTATACGGACACAGCCTATTTGTGCCTACATGTATATGCAGTGTGCACTATGGCCTGTGTGCATGTGCATAGGCTTAGGGTTCTATAATCTGTATAGCATACCGATACATAAGAAAAACGCAGATTACTTTGAAACACACACACACACACACACATCTGATGATTTTACAGGCGGCTATCCCCAATCCCAAACCAATAATTCGTTTACTGCACATGCACATGAGAATTCTATGCTTCCTGGTTTCACGTCGGAAATTCACCACGTGTCCATGGCGTCCACGCTTCCATGATATATATATATATATATACTATGTATTATATATATATATGTATTATATTCCATGGTAAGTGATATTCGACAAATTGGACACTCCATAAAATATGTTCAGCAGTTATTATAAGCTGATGATTCTCATCATACGCAATATTGCAATGCTATCTTTTTGGTGACCTATCGAATATGCATGCATGTGTGTATATGTAATATATTATGTATAGGCAATATATAGGAGATGTATCTATATATTATGCTTGTGTGTATGTCTGTGTGTGCGTGTGTGTGGGCGTGTGCGTGCGTGCGTGCGTGCAGTCTCTACGGCATTTGACCAATAGAAGATATTTTACAGGTCTATACTAGTCTATATGCTTCATATCGAGTGAAGAAGAATTATACAGGTCAAACACGTAAACACGAGCACCGTCAAAACCATGAAACACACACACACACACACACACACACACACACACACACACACACACACACACACACACACACAACACACACACACACACAAGCATACAAACACACACAAGCACACACAAGCACACACAAACACACACACGCAGAAACACGCAAACATACACAGACATACAAACGCACACAAACACACACTCACGATAAATACATAGATCACTATAAGGGCTATACTAATAATTATTATTATATAATTATAGGCCTACACTATAATTTACAGCAGGACCGAAAAAACTCAGACCAGCGCTTTATATTACAAACTTAATATAAAACATCAATCTAACAGTGATAATATTATGTCGTCCAGTGTTTAATCTAGTCTCCTCTGCTTTTTTGGGTGGAGGTGATCGTGGATCCTGGGAATGGGGAAGGGGTACAAGCCACCGTTCGGCGGATGACAACCGCTGATGCGCATAGCGCTGACAGAGGGAGGAGCGTTTCCCACATAGGCCTAGAGGCAGTGGCGGGTCCAGAACTGTTTTAAGGGGGGGCCAAAATCTTGGGAAAAACCAAGAAAATTTATAAGAAAATTTTTTAGTCATCCGCCAAAATTTTCGGGAAAATCATACCATTTCATCCGGCAAAAAGTTAATGACCTTTTTATGACCTTTTTTTTAGTCCTCAACTTGAAAACCGAGCGGGGGGCCACGTCCCATACAATTTTCCGAATAGGGGGGCCAATATCCATTATACCCATATTCGTATTGCTAATTTCGGACCAAATGGAGGGGGGCCACGTCCCATGGCAGTTTTCAATGGGGTGGGGCCATGGCCGGATTGGCCCCCCTGGATCCGTCCCTGCCTAGAGGGCGCTGCAGTAGTCAAGACGAGATTTTAAAAGGGAATGATAAAACATTTAAGGCAGCATCGCAGGTCAATGAACTGGACACCACTCAAAGTCAATGTTTACTGTTTCATCTAGTCTCGTGCTTTGGAGATCCAGATGTTGTTTTTTGGGGGGCGGTGAGGGGGGGGGGCAAACAACCTTTCGTAATCGTGATCGGACGGCGACGACTGATGAGCTTAGTGCTGACAGAGGCAGAAATTTTTCTCTTACTTTCTCATAGACGTTTTTGCTTGTTATTTTTACTCATGTGATTTTTCTTTTGATTTTTCTTCTCTTTTTTCTGGTGTACTTTTTTCTAGTCTTCGTGTAAGAATATCGGTTGTCAATAGGTCTATCTGATGACTTTTTAGGGTATCCTCCAGTGGCGTAGCTACCATGTGTGCAATGTGTGCAAAGCACACGGGCCCACGACCTCCAGGGGCCCACAGAGATTGTTGAATTATTAATTTATGCTAATTAGTAATTCACATTATTTTGTGACAGATGTAGTTTTTTGTGAACAAACTTGCATTTACTTCATTAGGCCTACATGTAGCATATAGCCTAGGCCTACTTTACTGACGCCTGTCAATCGCCGTAGTGTTCGCAGGCAAACTATACTGAACTTCTTTAATTTGTGTTTTCGTCTTGAGTCATGACGTCCAAATTGCAAGATGACGAAAGGGTGTGCACACGATAAGAAATAATAGTTCCAACACAGTTGTAAGTTGTGAACATGAAACGAATCGTATACCGGCATAAGATTTTCATTTCGCTGATCCGCTTTCTTATGCAAAGGGTAAGAGCGAGCGGCGAGCCTATTATTATTTACTGTCTATGCTGGGTGTGATAATTATGTCTGTCTATCTGTCACATTCGTGTATTGTAATTAAAAGGTGCGCCGCAGAAACCTCATAGGTCTATTATGCTTGTTACAGGCTGATGACTATTCCGATCATTTGATGGATATGGTATCGTAACGGTATAAGCTTACATAGTGACCTGACCTGATATCTCCCACAGCCAGGGTGAGCATTGCCGGGGGTTTGAGGTGGTTCAACGCTCGCTAGTCTTTCTTATGGATGGTCGCATAGTTAGCCAAAGTCCTCTTTTCACAACTAATTTCCACGTGGATCATATACTGCAGCATATACCCTTTCCTTTGTCTAAAATTCTCATGCTGCTCTCAATTTATCAACTCTCACCCCCCCTCCATAAGGGAGTACAAAATTGAGCATATATGGATCATGGTTCTATAGGGACTCACGTACGTAGGCCTATTTGCAATAATTTATGCACTTGCAGGGCAGCAGGAATATTGCTAAACTTATTTTTAGATTATCTACTATGAAAAATTGATGATTGTGTCTTTTTTAGTGAGCAAATTGCAAATCACGGACCAGAATTGATAGAAGATTGACTTTTTTGCTGAGCAAAAATATTGTTAAAAAGAAAACTCTAAGATGCCATGACATTTTTTAAGTAGGTTAGTAGTAGGCTAATAAGTTGGATAAGAAATCACTACAGTTATAAGCTTAACACTTTAATTTATCTGTCTCTTTTGAGCAGTGTCTCATGTTTATTCTGTGAGCGCGTTGTATTGCATGTGTTAGGTCTAATAGCAAATGGCCAAATGCCACTAATTAGTTTTGGGGATCTTGATTGCAAGAACGCAAAGATACCGGCAAAGACCAAACAGGGCCTCTGTGGGCCCTCTGCACACGGGCCCATGAAAAGCTAGCTACGACACTGGTATCCTCTATTTCTTTGTATGAATAAACTTTAATCATACAGGTCTAATAGACTAATAGTAGGCTAGGCTAGATAATATCACGGTTTATTATAACCGTTCATGTTATGCAATGCGATATGCATGTAGATACAAACAACATCAGCTGTCAAATTTTCTGGGGAGGGGAATGACATTAAGCTTAAAATAAGCATAAAACTGGAAGGTTAAATTAGCATTGGCTTCCTTTCACACAGAGGGTCACTTAACAGATAGGCCTATCTTCTTTGGTTTAGCGCTGTCTTGTGGGTGTTGCACCTGTCTATTTGCAGGAGCTGTGTTGCTCCACCTTAAGCGTCCAGCGCCGTGTCTCTCTCCGCTCTTCTAAACAGGCTAAGTTTCTTGTACCCCGGTCACGCACTTTTACTACGCAGCGCCGTGTCTTTGCTGTCGCTGTCCTTGCAACCTGGAATAGACTACCTGTGGAACTATAATAGTAAAACGTATTCTCAAAGGTTTTCATTAGACATTATTATTATGTCCAATGAAAGCCTTTGAGACTACGTTTTACTCTAGCTGCTCAGCCTGCTCTTAAGACTGTTCTCTTTAGCCGTGGCTGGGTCGGGAGCGCTTCTCTTGAAGAGGCGCTTTATAAATGTCTGAATAAAAAATAAATGAATGAATGAATGAATGAATGAAGCCTATTATAGGCTACACGTAAAGTAACCTATTAAGCATATGGGCTACGCATTGTATTATACTAACTATTTATATTTCATTAGTCTTAATTTATTGCCACAGCAAACGATAATTAACTTACAAGTAATTCATCTGCTGAACGACCATTACGAAATTGTTTGATTTGTTTCAGTTGCCATTATGACACATTTGTATAATTATACAAATATGGCATTTATGCCCTCGAGGATCGATCGAGTGATGAATTGTAGGCCTATTGATGTGCTGAAGCAAATGGCTTGTAATAATGTGCACTGTCGTTTTTATATGCACCATGCACCTATAAGCTATAGGTGAATGCTCTCGGCTCCATCTTATTTATATAGGTCTACACTGATAAATTACACAAGCGTGTGTATATGCCTAATATGGATATGCAGGCCATGCATTGCAGGGCTATACGTAGGCTAAGTCTCACGGGCTATATCGACCTAACATAGGAAAAGGAGTGCATGCAGTTTGAAACTTTCTCCGTCGAACGTCAGTGTTTAATCTAGTAGCCTACCTCTGCTATTGGGGATCGAGGTATTCAGGTTTCGGAGGAAAGGTGAAGTGGGTCAAACGGCAACCGCTGGGGCGGACAGCGGCGAGCGCCGGCGACAGCTTTTGTCCGATAAAATTTTTCCAGCGGGCTTTTTTTCTGATGACTTTTTAGTAGGCCTAATCGTTTTATATATTCGTTTTACTGTCAAAATAACCGGTCAACATAACGCGAAAGTTAACAAGCACAAACAGAGCAGCGGATTTATAAAGCCCAATAAACGCTTCATCAACTAATACGGTAACATAATAAACTAATGAACTTGGATTGGACGACGATCGACTCGATAGACTTCGTCCACCTGGAGTCCTGGACTGTGGCTTCCTGAGTCCTGACCAAAATTAGTGACGACTTGCAGTCTTGTTTGTATCCCATGCTTAAAATTAGGTCTATAGGCCTACTCGTGAATTTAAAAAAACTATAGGCCTACATGCGCGTTTTCCAGCGAATCCGTGTGACGTAATTTTATTTTAGTTTTCTTTGATGCAGTTCTTATTCGCAAAATTGCTTTTCTAATATTTTATTTTATACATTTCTTATCCGGAAGGCAGCAGTGTAGATCTGTGCATTTTTGGTTTTTGTAGAGAGACAGGTTGAGTCATGGTTGACTATATAGGCCTACTAGCCTATATACAGGGTGGGCCAAAAAAAAGACCCCCCTAGGTTTTTTGCCAATATTTTGGCCAGAAGTAAGAATTTTGAAATGAAATTTTGCAGTCTTAAAGGGAATTCATATTTACACATGATGGCCAGATTTCATCTAAATATATCAAACATAACAAAAGTTATATAAGTTTTAGTGAGGCCACCCCCCGTTTTTTGACGATTCAAAAACGAAACGCAAAAAAATTAGGTTTTTTGCCAATATCTTGACCAAAAATAAGAAATTCGAAATGAAATTTTACATGCTTAAAGGCAATTCATATTTACACATTATGACCGGATTTCATCAAAATATTTCAAGCACAACACAAGTTATACCACTTTTAGCGGGACCACCCACCGTTTTTGACGATTCAAAAACGAAACGCAACAAAAAGTAGCACAAACACGATTTCATTAAGTCTCATCTTAAGTAACTGTTGTCAAATGAACTTGGTAGTGCTTCACAACTTGTGTTCAATGTACCCAACACCAGTGTCAACACTTCTTTTGAGTCTCTTTGTAAAGTTCTTGATGGGCCTCTGATTAATCTGACAGATTCCTTATTTACCAATTTGATTGTCATCTTGCTAAGTGACTTTTCAGTGTCGTGCAGCTACGCTGGTACCCTGTTTCTTTTTTAAATAGTAATAATAATGATCATCTGTCAATATCAAGGCTATTTGATAATAATTATTTGAGATGAGACTTAATAAAATCGTGTTTTTGCTGCGTTACGTCTTTGAATTGTCAAAAATTGGGGGGTGGCCTCCCTAAAAGTGGTATAACTTTTGTTGCTTTGGAAATATTTTGATGCAATCTGACCATCATACGCAGATATGAATTGTCTTTAAGCGTGTAAAATTTCATTTCGATATTCTTACTTTGGGCCAAGATATTGGCCAGAATAATTAGATTGAATTTTTATTACTTTTTGTCGCGTGACTTTTTTGAATCGTCAAAAAACGGTGGGTGGCCTCACTAAAAGTGGCATAACTGTTGTTCTGTTTGAAATATTTTAGTGAAATCCGGCCATCTGGTGTAAATATGAATTGTCTTTAAGACTGTAAAATTTCATTTCGAAATTCTTATTTTTGGTCAAGATATTGGCAAAAATCTTAGGGGGGGTCTTTTTTTTTGGCCCACCCTGTAGGTCAAACATATAAATCGTGTGCGACAGCTGCGTTTCCCATAAATAGGCCTAGGCTACTCGCTGTAAGGTGGAAAAGATGTCACCACACATCAGAGTGAGAAGTTATAACATAATTTATCAAGTCCTGATGTTCTATAGCGTATAGCGTATACAGACGACTGTCGATCGTTTTTTCCATTGTCAGTATTGACTAAAGAGCTGAAGTATTCTGAAACTAGCCTAGCTGAAACTATAGGGCGTTCTCAGCGCATCTTAATCGCTTCATCTTCACCGTAAACTTGTCTAAAATGTATCTCTGTAGCTATTATAGGCAAACTTCCACAGTTCCACAACTTCCACTAATACAAAACCGTCATTATTTGCAACTGTGTGCCAAACTGAGTAGGCCTAACTCGTTGTAAACTTATCACGTAAATGTTATGGTATATAGGCCTATTTGCTACTTGTTAGGTACTTGTAGCTGCAAAAAGGTAAGTAAAATACTTCTAAATGGAATCGAGTCGAGGAAACAACGATCGACTCGACTTGCAAGTAGGCCTACTATGTATACCGGTACTTCATAATGAACACGGAGCATATCTATGGCCTATAGTCTAGATTATGAAAGCCAATTAAGTCTGACCTATGGACAGATCTACTTGTGGTCAATGACCGTCAATCGGACTTAAATTGGGTATAGTTTACTATAATTTATATTAATAGGCTATAATATCGCAGCTCACTATATAAGAGACAACTTATTCATGGTCTTTACCTTTTCTGCGAGAATTCTGTCACCGTCTTTGTCATTGCCTTTTCCTTCGCTTGAGAAAGTATTAAGTGATGCCAATGACCCCGTGTCCGAATTCTCGCTTGACGCTAACGTAGGTGACACGGAACCCTTCTTCCCATTCTGCTTCACGGATGCGGCTGCTGCTGCTGCTGCTGCTGCTACTGCTGGGCTTGACTTCGCCATCACTTGATCATAGAATAATAGCTGTTGATATACTTTAAAAGAAAAGGCCTATACGCAGATCCGCGTTTCCTTCAATAGCGTATCGGCCTACGTCTCTATCTATTATAGGACTACAATGACGGCAGACAATGGGGTTTTGTACGTGGCACTACAGTCTGAATTCACAGAGACAGCTTTTTGCCGGTAAGTTTAGTGCTGCACGAGTGCACGACGGTATATGTTCCTATGTATACAACAACGCAATTGGCGCAACAGGCCCTGCAGGTTGCCCTGCTGCATGTGTCGCCCATGCAAATGGATTATCCATGGCTCACAACAACACAGCAACGCCACCCAGTGGCGGCGCCAGGATTTCAGATTTGGGGGGGGCTGAAGCCCTAAGCCTAAATTAATTTTTTGTCACGAAGCGCCGAAGGTGCCAAGTTGCGAGTGCCGAAGGCACGAAGCCCATACCGACTAGGGGGTCTGGGGGAGCGTCGTAAGCTCCCCCAGCGGGGTCTGGGGCGGAGCCCCAGCCGCCAACGCATTTTTGGCTCTTTTGACCTCAACTGGAACCATTTTTATGCTCTTTTTGCCTTCTATATATGAACGATAAGATCATGAAAACTTCAATAAGAAGTCGTTTTGCAGAGTCGCAGACCACCAGTATATATAAGAATGTCAAAATACTATTGTAAAAGAAATGGGCTTAGAAATTAAAAATGGGCTTAATCTTTAGGCTACAATAATCACAAAAGTTAAAAGTTTAAGCCTATAACCTAACACGTTTATAAGTATACTGTCATGTGGGTAGGCCTACTGTATACATAGGAAAACCATAGGGGGCATGTCATATGTAGTGGGTTTTTCCTAATTTTAAAAACTTTTTCTGTGAAGGCTTAACCTATACTTTTGTGTAATTTGCAACCATTGCTTAGTCATTCATTCATTCATTCATTCATTTCAATAATTTATGTAGCGCCCCTTCAAGAAATCCACTCAGAAGAGCTCCCAGTCCAACCACAGTGAAACAAATTTTTTTAGGAGCTCGTAGAACACTGACAAGTCAATCCTATAGGTAGCAGGTGCATCTGCATCGGCCGGGAGACTATTCCAGACAGAAGGACCTACAACTGAGAAAGCACGACGCTGACAAGTTGATGTTTCAACACGTGGGACCAAAAGATTACCGCTAGAGGCAGAGCGAAGGGCTTTGTGAGCCAGGACAGCAGACTCATCCCTCTGCTAGTGTTGAGCCACTAGCAGAGAGATGAGTTTTGAGGGAATTTTTCTATTTCCACGCTGCAATGGTAGCATTTTTTACTGTCATTATAGCGAAAATACTCATCAGTTCAGTGCTGATACGACTTCAAAAGTGTCTCCTCCAATTGCTTAAATCTGTCAAATTTCCTAACAGTATTGTTATGGTATTATTTTGAACTGTCATCGCAGCAGAATCTCTCATAATTTTCATTGCTGAAAGACATGGTTTAGGAGTTCAATAAATACCCCTCCCCATTTTATCTAAACACCTCATAATCTGAGTGCTGATAGTCGTGGTTTGTGACTTCAGAAAGTGCCCCTCCGGTTGTTTAAATTTTTTAATCTCCACACTGTAAAGGTAACAATTTAAGCTGTTATCTCAATAAATTTCTCATAATTTCATTGCTGAAAGACCTGGTTCAGAAATCAATAAAATATGTCTCCACCACGCTTAAATTTTTGAACTTCCTCACTGCAATGGTAGCATTTTAAGATGTCGTGTTAACAAAATTGCTCATCATTGATAAACAATGGATAACACTGTAAATGTAGCAATTTATAATGATATATCTGAAATATTTATGAAATATTTGGGTAGGCCTACAGTTAAGCATCTCCGAGGCTCCGTCCCCCAACCCCAAACAGGCCCGGCATTAGGGCAAGGCGAACGAGTCTGCAGCCGCAGTGGGCCCTGCGCTTTCAGGTCCTCGCGCTACTCACTTTAATTTTTACTGTGATGATATTGGCAGCTTTAATCGCTTGGCAGCATTAATTAATAGCCTACTGAGGTCATATTGCCAAATGAAAGCGATTGGGTGTGTTGGAAAAGATTCCGAAAGAGCGAGTCTGCAAAAAAAGCGAGTCACAACTACTAATGTACATGCAGGTTAGGTCTGGACTGAAAGTGAAACGGGTCTGTCAGGGTCTGCGACCCGGCATTGATTTTCGTGATCTGCTGGTGCCGGGTATCATTCGGGAAGCAAGTTTAACAATTTTTTGGAAAAACAATTTAAAAAACCAGGTCGTCATATAGGCTACAATAAATAGGTAAAATGGTATGATTTTGAAATTTTATGAGCAAATGACTAAAAAAAAGGTCCTCAGGTACCAAAAATGGGTGAAATTTGTACAATTTTGGGCGAATGACCAAAAAAGATCGTCAGAAAATTTTCGGCTCAAAGGCTTCGGTTCGTCCGCCACAGTCAGACCCGGCAACTATCCCAAACCACTTTCAGCCCTGGGTTATGCCTACCGGTAGAATTCGAGTTTTCTAGAATATTAAAGCCTATCATGGTATAAGCTTACAGTGCCCTATTGGCAGGAAATCAACTTTGCAAATGCTATGCTTGAGAACCCTTTTCAGAGAATCGCTTGCTGCATTGGGCCCCGCACACTCTAGGGCCAGGCTTGACTACAAACTTGTGGAACGTCCCCATGGCATTTCCCCAAGTCTCCCCATGAGTGATGCTGATAATTGAAACCCTATTTCGTATGTGATTGTATAGGACTAGCTGGGGGCTGGAATTCCGAACTGGCGGGATGAAGGAGGCTGAGGTCCGGACCGGCCTGTAGGAGTAAAGGGGCTGGAATTTCGAAATGGCGGGAGAAAGGGGGCTGAGGTCCGGACCGCCTGTAGGAGTAAAGGGGCTGGAATTTCGAAATGGCGGGAGAAAGGGGGCTGAGGTCCGGACCGGTCTGGAGGATGGAAGGGGCTGAAAGTCAGAACTGGCGAGATGAAGGGGCTGAGGTCAAGACCGGTCTGGAGGAGTGAAGGGGCTGAAAGTCCGAACTAGCGGGAGGAAGGGGGTGAGGTCCGGAGCAGTCTGGAGGATGGTGTGGGCTGAAAGTCCGATCTTGCGGGAGGAAGGGGGCTGAGGTCCGATTGTTCTAAATCTGGGCTGGAGGGGAAGGGCTGCAGGGATCCACCACGACAATTCTGTTTTTCCCCACAATAACATAGTATGTCATAGTTGATTTCTTTGCCGTTGGTCGTTGTCTAGTTTCCTTATTGCGAAGAAAGCGCTATAGACATTTTCGGCTTTTTCGTTTGGGGGGGCTGAGCCACGTTTAGGGGGCTTAGCCCCCCTAGCCCCCCCCCCTGGCGCCGCCACTGACGCCACCATAGCAATATGCTCTCATCACTCGCCAACGCATACATAAATCATGCATATCATAGTATGTGTGTATATGTGTTTATATATACATACGTACGCACGTACATATATACATACATACATACGTACATACATACATACATACATACATACATACACACACACGCACGCACACACACATACATACATACATACATACATACATACATACATACATACATGCATGCATGCATGCATGCATGCATGCATGCATGCATACATACATACATACATACATACATACATACATACATACATACATACATACATACATACATACATACATACATACATACATACATACATACATACATACATACATACATACATACATACATACATACATACATACATACATACATGCATGCATACATACATACATACATACATACATACATACATACATACATACATACATACATACATACATACATACATACATACATAGGCCTACATAAAATATATTTATACATGTAAATCTATGGTATAATATATATATATATATATATATATATATATATATAAATAACATGAAAGAGCATAATAATATTATACCATATATAGGGCCTATTATGTATATTTAATTATATATAGGGTCTATCGTACATTATGCACTCGACAAACATAATATGCACGTTCCATATCGTCGTATGCATATAGGTCATTAGGTCTATATGTATGGGCGCTACGTAAACACTATAGCGTTGTGCACTAGACCTATGCTTATATTAATATTCAAGCGAAGAGTTCTTGAATATCTAAGTCATAGGCCTATATTATATATAAATATACAGACCTATAATATATATTATAAATATATATTATATATATATATATCACCTGGTCACCTGGTGCCGTCAGCTACTAGAACTCTGGCCAAAGCCCTGGTGCATCCTCTCCAGTTGATCCTCTCCCTAGTCGCCTCTCTTAGTTCCTCCAGTCTCATGCCAGACTTTTCCTGTACCTCATCCAACCATTTCTTCCTTGGTCTTCCGCATCTTCTCCTTCCCTCACCGCATGCCGTCATCAGCTCCTTTTCCAAACCGTTAGATCTCATCACATGGCCGAAGTAGCTCAATTTCCTCCAAGTTGCTGTTTGCTGCAGTGTCTCTTCTCTCTCTATTCCGAGCTCCTCACGCACCGATTCGTTAGTTCTCTTCTCCGTCCATGAAATCCTTGGCATCTTTCTCCAAATCCACATCTCACACGCGTTGATTTTCTTTTCCATATCTCGTGTCTTTGTCCATGTCTCGCATCCATATAGGACGACTGGAAAGATCAGTGCTCTTACCAGTCTTTTCTTTGTTTCCCTGCTCACGTATTTGTCCTTCCAAATCTTTTCCAGACCGTTCATTGCCGTTTTCCCCATTGTTACCCTCCTCCTTATTTCCATATCACTTCTTCCCTCCTTCTCTATCATAGATCCCAGGAATGTGAAGCTCAATACTACCTCTATCGTTTCTCCATCCACCTCAAAGTTTTTCCATGTTGCAGTTGTCATAACCTTTGTTTTCTTTACATTGAAGTATAGTCCCGCCTTTTCGCTTTCCTTCCTGACTCTTCTTATTAACTCGACTAGGTCGTCCCTCTTACCCGCCAATAATGTCGTATCATCGGCGTACCTCAGATTATTCAGTATTTTCCCCGCTATCCTTACCCCCTCTGTTGCCTCATCCAATTCAGCCCTCCTCATAATTCTCTCGGCATACAGATTGAACAGGAAAGGGGACAAAATGCACCCCTGCCTCACTCCTTTCCTTATTTTAAATTTCTCTGTGTCACCGTATTCAGTTCATATTACCGCTTCTTGATCCACATAGAGGCCCTTTAGTAGTTTAATCAAATGCTTCGGAATTCCCATCCCATATATATATATATATATATATATACATAGGTTTAATGTACCGTAACGCAGAAGTTTCTTATAAGCATACATTGGCCATGCAGCGATCAAATATATATTAGCGTGCAAGTTGCGTGCTGCCAACATTGCCTGCACACATAGGCGTAGGGGACATTTCAAAAGTGGGGGGGGGGCAAAAGTTTAACTTTTGCCGGAAAAATTTTGCCCGAAAAATTTGATGACCATTTTTTTTAGTCGTCCGTTCGAAATTGCCCGAAAATTCCCGTGACTTTTACTTTTCCGCCCGAAAAACTTGACGACCTTTATTTTTTTTTAGTCGTCCGGTCCAATTTTCGAAATTTTTTTATACATTTTTTCTACTTTTCCCGGACTGCTTGCCCGAAAAACAAGACTTGCCCGAAATTTGGAAGGGCATTTGCCCCCCCCCCCCTCTGGACCCCCGTCTTCTACGCCTATGCCTGCACAGTCTGCACTCGCACCATTACAGTCTTACAACGACTGATCGACGACGATATGTACGTAGGGCCAAGTGCCAACTGCATGGCAACACTCAGATTTTGAAGAAACAAACATGCCGCTCTGTATACTCCTCTATATCTATTACTCCACATCAACTGCATGTGTTTGGTTTAGTTGCCTATCCGCCTACGCCTTTTAAACAGCGACCTTTAATTTGCTTCGTGTAATATTATTATACGCCGTAATTTCATTCATATCCGTATGTAGGCCTATATAGGCATACAAAGAAGAATGCATGTATAATGCCGGCCCAATGTATGTTTGGCACGAATAGGCCTACGCGCCACAGTTTCGCAGCTATTGATTGACCTGAAACCTTGCACCATGGAGGACCTATAGGCTATATAGTGGAGGGGCCAGTCCATCACCCTGGGCGGGTGGGTTCGAAAACCCAAATTTCACCATCGTAAAACTCAGCCCATTTCTCCACCTTGTCTACACTTTCAAACTATTCACGTGAAACCTCGCAACTAGGTCTACATTATATATGGTATTAGGGGCGACCACCGGGTCCCTCTCCCGACATCTGACCCGGGGCAGAGACGGAAAACCGAAATATCCCAGTCAACATCGGTTTCGGCCGCTAATAAATAATTCAGCTTAATATCAACGTGAGCGGACTAGACGTCGAAATAATAGGCCTAATTATCGTCGAACATGATGTGTAGGCAAGGGCGGATCCAGAGGGGGGGCCAATCCGGCCATGTCCCCCCCATTTAGAACTGCCCATGTATCGTGGCCCCACATTTGGTTTCAACAAGCTTTCGAACAATGTATAATGAGGACATTTGGACTGGACGACTAAAAAAAGGTCATCAACTTTTTTGGCGGACAAGATGGCATAACCTATACTTTACTTGTCCCGAAATTTCAACCAGATCTGGAGACTAAAAAAGTCATCAACTTTTTTGGCGGACACGAAAAAAATTCCACACCCAAGGCCAAGAATTTGTTGCCTCCCCCCATCCAAAGTTTCTGTATCCGCCTCGTTTGTCAATCAGACCCCTGCGCTTGTCCATTGGCGGAGACTTAGGGAGGGACAGAGGGACGGTCCCCTGCAATGTCTGTGGGGGAGACCGTCCATTGTCATGTTCCCCAATATTTAAGAAAAGAAATATTAAAAAATAGCATCGTAAATTTTTACAGTGGTTAATTGGTTATTTCCGGCTAATAATATCGCAAAGCCTATAAAGACTAGAATTAATATCAATCACCGCCTATCGATTGGCATTCTAGAATTGGCAGACTAGAATTAATATCAATCACCGCCTATCGATTGGCATTCTAGAATTGGCAGACTAGAATTAATACCAATCACCGCCTATCGATTGGCATTCTAGAATTGGCAGACTAGAATTAATATCAATCACCGCCTATCGATTGGCATTCTAGAATTGGCAGACTAGAATTAATATCAATCACCACCTATCGATTGGCATTCTTTGTCTTCCACGATTGCTTCAGACTGAGACCTAATTAATATAATTAATAAGGCGCGCGTGACCCGCAATAGTTCGTGACCTAAAGGTCCACAAAGTAGACGTCTTGTATTTGATCCACGCCTCCCCCGAATTCCGCTAATTTTAAGATTTTTTACGAATATGGCGCACCACTCACTGGCAGCCATCTACCTCGATAATCGATCAGACCCCTGCGCTTGTCCATGGGCGATTGGGCGGAGACTTAGGGAGGGACAGAGGGGCGGTTCCCTGCAATGTCTGTGCATGGTGGTGGGGAACCGTTCATTGTCATGTCCCTGAATATTTAAGAAAAGAAATATTTAAAAAATAGCATCGTAAATTTTTACAGTGGTTAATTGGTTATTTCCGGCTAATAATATTGCAAAAAGCCTATAAAAACTAGAATATCAAATGACTAAAAATGGCCCACGCTGTACATATAGATTTGATCACATTCTGAATATTCTGAAAGTGAAACATTATTCCTCACCGCCGAGTGCACAGAAGCCCAGGGCTTCTGTGCACTTCCCAAACAATTAGTGGGTGTGGTGGTGTAGTGGGTATGTTAGTCGACTTGCAGCCGAAGGGATGCAGGTTCGAATCCACTTGAAGTCGCTGCGTAAGGACCTTGGGTCCTTCACTCGTAATTGCTCAGCGCTTCGGCGTGAAACTCCGATGCAGTGTCCGCTCTGCAGTCGGGAGCGCCTGTGAGTAGTGAGCTTGAAGGGGCGCTATAACAAGTGCACATACAAACTGTCTGCACAATTCACTGGCACAAGAGGCAGAAAATAGCACGAACGCGGGATCGCATTGTTCCTCTGTTCGCGCTCGATCAGTCTTTCATTCGCCAGATGGCTTTGGTAAAATAAGCAGCAGCATGGCGGGATGCAGTTTGTATGTGCACTTGTTATAGCGCCCCTTAAAGCTCTCTCTCTACTCAGAGGCGCTCCCGGATGCAGAGCGGACACTGCACGGAGTGTCACGCCGAAGCGCTGAGCAATTGTGAGTGAAGGACTTGCCCAAGGTCCCTACGCGGTTGAGGGTGGATTCGAACCTCGAACCTTCCGGCTTCAAGGCAACGACGCCACCACTACACCACCGCGCAGTGGTGGCGACATCCATTCCATAGGCCTACACATAATAATAATGTGAAGGCCTATCATGTCTATAGGCATAGCCTACATGAGCGATCCCACTGTTCCAGGGCGAGGTGTGAGTATCTTCTTCTTTCTGTTCTCTGCCCTTAGGCAGGTTCGAATGTTTGACGTCTCCATTCTTCCCTGTTCTGTGCATTCTTTTTCAGCTTCTGATAACCGTCTTTCATCATCCAGTCCAACAGTCTTTGTCTTGGTCTTCCTCTCGTTCTTTTCCCCTCCAGTTTCCCCTCTACGATTGTTCTTAGCATCGAGTCTCCTCTGAGTGTGTGCCCTATCCATCTTCTTTGTCTTTCTCTAATTGTGTGTATCATCGATCTCTTTTCTCCAACTCTTGTCAATACCTCCACATTCGTTACATGATCCCTCCAGCTAATTCTTTCTATCCGTCTCCATAACCACATTTCAAATGCTTCTATTCTCTTGATGTCTTCCATCCTCATAGTCCATGTCTCCGATCCATATAGCATCACACTCCACACTAAGGTTTTTACCATTCTCTTTTTCAGTTCAGTGTGAGTATAGGCTACTAATTATAAGTAGGGCGGAATTAGAAAGTGTCGCATATAGCTATAGGTCGCTATAGTCTATACGATTTAATAATTAGGCCTATAGCCTAACCTTGTGGCCTATGTCTATAGCCTATATGTGACTATATCAAATTAAGTTGCCATTCGTCGTAAATTAAGCGACGTCCAGCAGGACCGATGGATGTCATGTCTCAATCTTGAGCAAAACATGCATCCAGATCATGCATGCATGGTTGGTAGGTCTAGGCTACGCTGTGTACACAATGTGTACATGTCGGCTACATGTAGATTTGATGGTGTGCGCCTCAGAGTAGGCACCTTAAGAGGGCGCTATATAAATTTTGATTAATTGATTGACTGATTGATTGATTGATTGATTGATAGAAGTGACGGCTGTCACATCGGGTTTGCTGCTCATTGTACGTAGGTCTACCAAACCGCAGTCTGGAATGCTGCGTCGAAACATAATAATAGAATGTTAATTTCTTTTTAGAACAGAATTAGGCCTAGACCTATGGAGATGCCTAGGCCTACAGACAAGCTTAGAAGTGACGTCTATCTTAGCACACGTTTAGCTAGGCTAACTGCCAGTGTCAGATCTCTTACAGTTAAGTAGGCCTATACTGTATAAGCTTCAGTGCTTCCGAACTGTAGCCTAGACTCGCGGAGGAGAGAGAGCCACTGTCACACAGTCACAATTTTATTAGACTTAGAGAATTGCTCGATCACGTCAAACATCGGCGCAGCCAGTCGATAGAGCGGTGTTTGCCCAGAGGATAGTTTTTCACGGTGGTACAAGTATATTTAACGACGCAGAAGCGGGTGTTAAATATAGCACGAGGGAGTCCTCAGGTGTTTCTCAACAGGCTTCCTGGTTTAGAGCTTTGAAGTTTCGTTATAACTTATAGTACTGTTGTAGTTTGGTGATGAAGTGCTAAACTTGCTCAGGACAGGTCAGTAGATTGTCAGACAATTAACTCATTCATATTGCGATCACTCGAACTGCGGAATACTTATGCTTTTGTCTTTATAGAAATGAACAATAACTTCACTGTGGGCTAGGCCTGGCTACATGGGTGCGATGAAAAATCTGTGTCAGTCATGCTTCGATGAACAATATCAGTCGTAGATTGTAATCCACTTTGTACGGTGAATTTGTGTTGAGAGTTTTGAATCGTTTTGATGAGGACACAAAGACAGATAGTTTTGCTGTTCTCTAGGCTTACCTGTTGATGAAATACACGTGTGTTTACTTTGCAAAGGTTGTATCTGACACAATCCTCAATTTTTTTGTCTCCTCACTGGGTATGTTTGTGTTTCCTATCAGTCATCGCTGCTGCTGTGCTCTTTGGTGTCCCACAAAGTCTCGACTTAGAGTCGCTGCTGTCCATTTCATTTCCTGTGTGTCTGCACGGTCAGCCATTGCCTCTTTTCATGACATCTAAATCTACGTCTACGCTGATGATACCCAACTCCATGCACATCGCAAAATGAGGTCACAGATGCCACATGTAAGATATTTGTGACCTCCATTTATGACAGTCATGATGCTGTGGAGCATGTCTTTGATGTTGACTGCATGTTACCTCTGGCAAATCCAAGCTCATCTGTTTTGATTGTCCTACAGTTAGCATCTAAGCTGAGCTCTCTCTTTCAAGTGCTATTTATAAAGTCTATTTCCTCCTATCTTTTGAATTTTGGATTCATCCTTGACTCAGCATCTCCCTTTTAATCTTTAGATAGCCGCAATATTTCTCAGGCATGCTTGTTTCACCTCGGGAGGATTTAACAGCTTTGCTGTCACTTTAAACATGTGCAGCCTTCATCCAACAAAACTTGACTGCTGTAACTTCTTGAATGCACACTACACTACTGTATGTGCAATGGTACACCAGGCTGAAAGATTGTGCTTTGGACTCTCATAACGGTACCATGTTACACAGGTGCTGTTCATTCTTTGTGTACAGACTTTCTGTGTGTCATTTACTTCAGGTTTGCAATCCTCACGAACAGAGTACAGATCATGTTTTTTTGACCGATTGACCACACACTTCTGAACTTTGGAAGGAGAACAATTTAAAATAGAATTATGTTGCATTATTGTATTGTATTGCTGGCCTTGTATTAAATTATAATTTGATAAAAATATCCTACAATGGCATCTGTGTAAATTTTGGATGGGAAACAATGGCATTTGAGCTAATGGTGTTTAAAAAGTGATATGACTATTCTTCATGCTTTGTCACTTAAAGTATGCCTCATTGTCCGTCATTATCCTCTCTATGACATTATGTATTAGATCCTGTTCTTTTTGGACCAGCCACTTCTGACTGCCTCCTATTACAGTATATATATATATATATGTTTATATATATAATTGTATAATATATTATACATGCATACATAAATATACTTACATGATAAATATGTATGTTTATATGGGTCTTGGGAATAGGATTTGGATATATCCTGTGTTTCATTTGGTTTCCTTATGGTAGCCTGTACTTGTAATTGCGTTTGTCACTGGAACAGAAGTGGCTTTCAATTAAAACAATGTACAATTGTACATGCTACAGTGAAATGTATGATATTAATATATATCATAGTCATCCATTAACATATATGCATCAAAATACTTTATATTATGTGGTTAACTTAGCAACTCATCCAGTTTACCCAATAATCATTTTATTCCATATACAAGGCAGATTGAACTTTGAAATCAAAACTGAAATAGATAGCACAGTTTTCTCCTTTAATATCCACTACAAGATTTTATTAATATTACTAGCTTTTCAACACGCACAAAGTTACATAGAAATACAGATAGAATGTCCATTCTAACAAATTATGCATGTTCTATGAGTTCCTCTGATGCTTCTGGGCTGACTATTTTAATTTTGCATAATTTACTGTGAATATCAAATTTTCTGGTTGCTGTCAACTGTATTAATATAGGGATGAAATGAGTTATGTTTATGCAGAATAAGTTTGCTGTAATTTATTTATTTTGCGGAAGTAAAAATGTTTTGTGTTTTTTGTTCACTGATACTCGCATAGATTGAAAGTGTTTGCTGATTTCTAATCAGTGCTATATAAATTTTTGACTACAATTTTTTTAAATCATTGTGTTTCATATGACATCACCAGGGCTATTAGTGGAATCTTAAGAATTGTTTGTTTGGGTGGCAATGTCTGTTGATTGCTAAACTTTTTTATTGATAACTTGTGAAATTGATGGAACTTTACTGACTTTTGTTTGGTGACGTTGCTATATAATATATTCATCTTTTTACGTAGGTCGATGTTAACAACATGAGTACGTCCTCAGCAAGCGGTGCAGGTCTTAAGAAACGAAACTCTCTCACTGACCGTTTTCGAAAGATATTTGTGCGCAGAAGCTCTGCTTATACGGTGACAGGTTTTCAAGAGGATGGTGAAATTCGGGAGATTGGAAGTCCAACGGGGTTTCAGAGGAACCTCCACGTTGGCTTTGAAGATGGTCAATTCGTTGGACTGCCTCCAGCCTGGGATATGCTGCTCAAAGGATCGCACATAACGTACGTCAATTCGACTTTCTTTTCTTTCTGCTGTGCTGCTAAGTTGTGATCATGGCTTAAAGTGTGCCAGGATGGTCATGGACGGCGTCCTGGCACTTATTTTCAAATCTCTATGCCGTCCTGCCACTTATTTGACCAGCACACCTGAAAATGTAAGGGGTGTGACGGTGTCCTGGCACTTCTTTTGAAAAAAGGTAAGGGGCGTCCTGGCACTTATTTTTTTACACTTTAAGAACTGGTTGTGATTAAAATTGTCTTCTTATACTTGTGCTGGAAAGAAGAGGAGGAGGAGAAAGAAGAAGAAGCAGAGGGCCTGGGGCGTTTACAGTAATGTTAGTACCCTGGAATGAAGAGGAGCAGAAGATGAGCAAGGAGGAAGGCTTGTTTCCCGCTGTCATCGAAAGGTTATCTCAGTGTCCAGATGTGTCGTTAAGATGAGCAGCAGGATGTGATGAGTGCCTACATGGCCGACAAACAAATTGAATTCAACTGCTGTCAAGTTACTTGTGATCATAGTGCATGTCATGTGATCATAACATGGCCTTTGGCCTTCTTCATGTCAGTTTGAAGGGTGACTGAAGATTATTATTCATCACCTCGGAGCTGTGGGGTGTGAGGAGGGGTGCTTGCCCAATGGTCCCCCCTCATCAGCTGATCTTCAACCATTGTGAACTGAACATTCATTGTAGTCTTCATTGAATGCAACTGAGTTTGCGATTGACACTAGAACTCTTCACTCTTGTTTGATAGTCCTGACCAGAGGATTTGAAACCGTCTAAAACTCGATTTGATTGTCCAGCATGCATGTTAATCACTTGACTATATATTGTTCTGCGTACAGTGAAATGTGGACTCAGAATCACCAAGCAGTGGGTGGCAATGATATCTAGTTGACTTGGAATAAAAGATAGTTAGATACAATTTCCTCTGATACGAGACAGAAATTTTGTTGTGCGGGGTGGATAAATATTACAAGTAGTGTTTCTACCTTGTTTGCAAATTTTGAAGTCAGTTTTCTGTTGTCTAATTTGACAGTTTTATGTAGACCTATGTACACTGAGTTGTTTGATAATGTTCAATGAACACTGTCTTTTTCACTGCTCACTCAAGAAGTCTGTTTTTTCATGATCATCATCATCATGCTTGAGCAGAACAGTAACAGACAGACTAGCATATCACCTGTGATATGACATATTATGTCTTCATGTTAACGTGAATAAGCTTAAAAAATCCATGGGCTTAAAAACTGATTCGTTAAACAAACGTGATTTGTAAGCTGCTATATATATATATATATATATATATATTTATATATATATATATATATATATGGCGCTTATGCAGCAAAAAACTCATAACAAACTTACGATTAGCATAATTATATTAAATATCATGAGATGATGATGATGATGATGATGATGATGATGGTTCTCTGCCCGAAGGCAGGTTCATTGGCTTTTACGCCCCTGGGGATGAGATGAGTGAGGTGGTTTCCCGTTGCCTTCCCCACAGACAATGATGGGTAAGCAACTTGCCCAAGGTCGCTCCGCAGCAGCTTGCGCCACCGCGTCCCACACGTGCTAGCCCGAGATATCTAAATCTCTAAATGTCAACTCCCAGCCCGGGGCTTGAACCGCAGTCCATTGTATCTAACAGACGAATGCCGTTCTCTCTTACCGATGTAGCTAACGAGGCCAGTACACTACACTACACTACTTCATCATGAGATGAACAGTGATTAACAAACAGTCTGAGTGTTTTTCCGATAGGTACGCTGTATTTGGCATGACTAACACGTGGCTGATAAGAAACAGTCAGAGTTTGTTTTACTCCAGTCACACAGGAAGTTTGCTTGCAATCGCTCCAGTGCAATTAGCATGACAGACTAATCGACAACGAGCGTGATTAATTTTCTTAAGATTGAAGGAGACATAATTTGGGTTTGATTGGCATGTGATTGAGAGATACCAAGTTTTGCGTAATAAGTACTTTATGTTCTGCCGGCGTGCAGACAAAGAGTCAGACGAAGACGACGATGTGTGCCTTAATGCAACCCATTTCAATTGTTGTACAGGGTGTGCCAAAAAAATGTAATCCCTACGGTGTTTAGCCCATATCTTGGCCAAACATAGGAATTTTTGAATGAAACTTTACAGTGTTAAAGGCAATTCATACTTATGTACAATGGTTCAAATGTCAACAAAATATTTCAAACAGAACAAAAGTTACATCACTTTCAGTAAGACAACCCACCGGTTTTTTTAAAATTCATGTGTTTGGCCAAGATATGGGCTAAAAACCGTAGGGGATTACTTTTTTTGGGCGCACCCTGTACATTGACTGTTAGATGCATTCCATCACTGTACATGTTGAGGCCTTCAATGTTTGGTGATGGAATGCAAGTTCTGTCAGACTCCTGATGCGTCAGTAAATCATTGTCGGAATTTCTTTATTTATGCAGCTCTCTGCATGCACTCTAGATTGCTCTAGGCAGACCAGCAGAGGTATGCAAGGTAGACTGTCGTATGAGATGGCAATAAATGAAGAATAACGGCTTGAATATAAAACACCTGAACAAGAAAACTTCAAGTGCTTGCGTTTAAAGTAGAAACACGATGTAGATTGTTATGTTGTGGACCTTGTAGCCTTTTATTTGATCTCATTTCGTTTATATATTGAAAGTTATGGACCTGTAGTTTTGAGTCAACTTTGCTGGTAATCTCTCATGGCTAATAAAGCTAATTTCAAAGACTGTGAAGTGGGGGCTTTTCATGTAATTTTTATTTTTATTGTTGTTGCCGTCAACTGTTGTTTTGACGGCTGCTGTCACTTCTTGTACTACAGCTAAGACTACTATTACTAGAGGCTTGTTTCTTTCCATTCATCAATAGTACTACAACCCCTATCGTCAGTTGTACACACTATGGCTGACCTAATAAGGTTTCAGTCTCGGAGATCATGTCATGGCTACACTACAACAACTTGACTGGCTTCCCATTTGCACACATATCGCTTTCAGAATAATCTCCTTCGCCTAGAACTTCGTACTTGGAATGTCATACTTGGCATCCATGGTTACACCATGTTCTTTTTTCCCACACTAACTCTGATCATTCTGATCATCCACGCCAGAGGATTTTTACCATACTTTGCACAATTCAGTAGTTTGGAAATCGTGCTTGCTCGCTCTCAGCCTTCTGGCGTTGAACAGTCTCCCAACTTCAGTTTGCATTTCTGTTGCTCAATTTAAATCAAATTTAAAAGCACATCTTTTCACCTCACCCATGACTAAGAATGTAGCAAAACGTTTTGTTAAAGCAAGATAAAAGTTTTCATTTCTATTGTATTGTTTGGGTTTGTCAGTTTTACAAATTCTTTGCACGAGTAACGGCTGGTGAACTACGGGGAGCAATTTTACGGCGCAACTATGGGGAGCAATTATGCTGGAATTTGTTGCTTCTTTTTCGCAGGGAACAGGAACAGCAGGACAACCCAAACGCTGTACTCTGTGCACTCGAAGTCTACGAGAGAAATCTGAAGAAACGAGATCAGAAATATCTCGGTGATTCTGGCGTCTGTGGAGATTCTTCCAGTCTGTCCAGATCATCCACCATCTCTGACTCGACTGAGGCTGAAAGTTCAGGATATGCATCGAAAAATGATCTGCTTGAGGATTTACCAGAACTGGATGATACGTCACATGCTAACAAGGTTATATCTATGGCTCAACTTTAAATGGTCTGGCCGACTCTATGGTCGTTGGCAAGATGACTTTCTTTTATTAAAATGTGGACTTTCATGCTATTTGCATGATTATGCTGCACAGATTTCGGCATTATGCTAGAGCTGGTGGTTACCATGCTGTAATAATTTATGAGGGTGAAAGAGGCATGAGCGAATTGAGCAGTGGCATAGAACTTTGCATGCACACCTCAAAATGTGCATCTCTTGAAGATCAGGATATTTAAATCCTCTCCTTTTCTTTCTTTCTTTAAGTCTGAAAATGTAACAAACTGTGTTATAGGCTACATGTATGCTTGCTAGGTACAGATGTGATAGCGTGGGTTGCATTGGTCGTTATATCATAGATAATCTGTGTTGTTGACTCAAATCTTGACTACACGCTTCTTCTGCCTTTGACTGCTTAATGCTTATCTGTGAGATCTGCTACTTCTGCTATTTTATATTACCATATTCATGAGCTTCTTAAGCGATGCAAGGGATGGTTTGTTGATATCTAGATAGATGGGAATAAGAATGCAGGGCCGGCCCTAGCTATAGGCAAAGTAGGCAGTTGCCTAGGGCGCCGCAGCCTCTGGGGGGCGCCGCGGCACCGGCGAATTTATTTTTTTTACACTGTATTCTTTTAAACTCAAGACTTTCGCTAATGGAAAGAATTTAAAATAATTGATTTCATTGCACCTGTTCAGGCTGGCCTAATTCAATTTCAAGGACTGCATAAATTCTATATCGACAAATAAAATTCGATTTTTGACGGCATTCCATACTCTTTGCTTTATGAGACAGAAGTTAGAATACGCGACGCTCAATTTCGACAGTGAAGATGTTGCAAGAAATTAAATTTATAAAATGGGAGTTGGCCTTGCTGAGTAGGCCTATGAAGATGAGATTACAACATTAGGTTTACATCCTGCCCTTTATTCAGATTTAAATAAATAGTCTAGTAGGCTAGGGGCGACAGTGTCTTCAAGAAAGGTGCCGTAACTGAGGCAGGGCTGACCTTAGGCATAGGCAAAACAGGCAGTTGCATGGGGCGCCAAGTTCTGGGGGCGCCATTTCCATCAAAGAGGGCGCCATTTCAACAAGAGTTTATTTTAATATATTTTAACGTATCCATTCTCCATGAAATTGAATAGTATCCAGCCTTCAGTGTACTAATACAGAAATTAAAATGAATTACTCAGTTGAGCGTACAAAGCCGTAGTTAGGGGATGTTTAGGGTACGTGTTTGAACACCCCCGAGATGAAACAATGTAAAAATGAAATAATTAGGCCTTTGCATTTTCTAGCACATGACAGTGTGTAATGTAATTTTGAGCAGAAAATAGTCGAAAATCTCGAAAAATAGTGTTTTTGGACGTTGGAAAATTCGACGACTAACAAAAAGTCGTCAGAAAATTTCGCCCAAAAAGTCGACTGCAGCGTGTATGGACCTCAAAATTCATGGTCAAGAAAACACCCCCGAAATAAAATTATGACGGCCTTGTGAGCGTATAGCCGTATATCTTTAGATTCTGACGTGGGCTGAACAATTGAGTGGGAATCTAAGGGCGCCAAATGCAGGCCTATGCCTGGGGCGCCAAATGTATGCCTTGCCTAGGGCGCCATTTGGGCTAAGGCCGGCCCTGTAAGAATGACTACATTTGAGCAGTGTGCTGACCAAACCTTGTTCAGTTCTTAACCCTTTGAACCCTGAGCTCCCGTTACTCTATGGGTAACATCCCGCTGAAGCAGTCAGTTGGGTTCGAAGGGTTAATGCTATTCATGATGATCTTTGTCACACCCTGCTGTCTATCTCTGCACGTTTTGTTTTGTATCATACATGTACAATCACTCTGCTTCATTGCTGCTATGTGGGTGGCAGCACACCAGTCCCATACATAAATGTCACTGACTTCTGTCAGCATTCGAAGAAAAAATTCTTTAATCCTTTACCAACCAAACGGTATGGAAAATTTTGTACTCTTGGTTGGCAAAGGGTTACGTGTTTCAATGAAATCCTTAATAACATATAATCTAGATCAATAAGGTCAATCTAGTAAGGATTCGTTGTTCATCATCATCATCATCATCATCATCATCATCATCATCATCATCATCATCATCATCATCATTCGTTGTCTTTCTTAGTTAACGTGTCATGTAAATGGTTTCAGAAGGATGAAGTACAGTGTAACAAACAGGACAGTGGAGTGTTTGAAGGACCAAAGCTGAGCAGTGAGAGCTTGGAAAGTGGCTCAGCTGTACAGCCACCGAAGCCAGCTCTTCGAACAAAATCAACTCCAAAGCAAGCGATGACAGACGAAGAAATATTTGCGGGCATTGGTCAGTTTCTTATTCATACTTGCCAGCTGTACCGTCTTTGTCTGCTGACTGTGTTTTGTCTGTGTACATTGTCTCACTCTCTTTGTCTATCTCTGTTTTGGTAGCACTGCCCTTGGTGTAAACTTACTTCACTTATATATGTCAGGGCGAGTATGCTTTTTTGCCTCTCCTACTCCCTCCTATACTCTATCCATTTCATATAAAGATAATCAACTTATATTATAAAGTGGAGCAACACTTTAACGCACTTTGTCTATGATAATATGGTTCTGGAGTCAGATGTATTGAGAGGACCATGGACAAATTTTCAAGAAATCTCTCTCTCTCTCTGTTTCCAAACTGTAGTAAGCTTATATTGGTAATTTTGAACTGTTATAAACTTGCAAGTAAACAGCAAGTCCTGGTATTTAAGTCCCATTTATTATCAATTTAAGTTTATCTAAATAAACTTGAATTTATTTCAAATAGGACTTACTTTTGGATTTGCTAGCTGAAAACTGACCTTATTGGTTTTATCATATAGAGTGGACTCAACGCTCACGAATAAGCTTGTGCCCGCGGTTGGCTTTCGAGTGGCGCTTTAGAAGTTTGGAGATTACAATTATGATTACAATAATTGCCTTATAGGATGCTTGAACAACTATACGTCGCCAGTATCAACAGTGCGCCACAAACAATCGCTATCACTGCAATGTATCAAATAATGGCTGCATCCTGGTTGAAGTTCCTTTGATATTAAAGTGTCTTTGTTTGCACTCACACGAAGACATTGTGCATATAATTATTAATTATCTGTTTATTATATACTTTAATGTACATGAATATGATCTTCTTTTAATATCAATAAAGTGTTTGCTTGTTGAGCTCAACAAGAGGCTTCTTCATGTTTATTATTTTTCTTCTAGCTAATAATTTCTAGAGATCCACTTCTTGTTATCAATTGACCAAAGCTACAGTCCACGCTGAGGTCGTCTTGAGTGTGTCGTGTGTTGTTAGTCATGTCTCCAAGAAATTTAAATGGATGTACAGGCGAAAGAATAGCTAGGGATAAATTTCTGTTGACACATTTTGTATGAACACCATCAGCAGTAGCCTGCAGAATGGATTCATCTATAACAAAGGATAAAAAACAATAAATATTAGCAAAACATTTCTGTCTGATTAAGGATGTTCAGGCTTTTAACAGTGCTTACACTTTCACTTTGCTCTGTTTGTTCCTTGTTCGTGGATAAAAATAGTATGCAGATTTAGAAAGGCTAATCAAGGCCTCTGTCTACTGTAATTTATATTTTCGTTCTGTACTTGTATGGCGACTGGCCTAGTTAGCTACACTGGTAAGCGAGAGCGGCATTTGTCTGTTGGATACAACGGACTCTGGTTCAAGCCCCGGGCTGGGAGTTGACAATCAGAGATTTAGATATCTCGGGCTAGCATGCATGTGACGTGGTGGCGCAAGCTGCTGCAGAGCAA
This sequence comes from Lumbricus rubellus, assembly GCA_945859605.1. Taxonomy (NCBI): domain Eukaryota; kingdom Metazoa; phylum Annelida; class Clitellata; order Crassiclitellata; family Lumbricidae; genus Lumbricus; species Lumbricus rubellus. Next base: position 27,282,885 of record OX243813.1, on the reverse strand, counting down.
CCTTGAGCAAGTTGCTTACCCATCATTGTCTGTGGGGAAGGCAAAGGGAAACCACCTCACTCATCTCATCCCCAGGGGCATAAAAGCCAATGAACCTGCTTTCGGGCAGAGAACCATCATCATCGTCGTCGTCATCATCATCATCATCATCATCATCACTTGTATGGCAGAGACTGCGTTTAGATAAGGATTCTTTATTGATGGAAACTGTCAGAAAAATTCTTTGTATATTAATGGCATTGGAAACTGTTTATTTTAATCAGATAAAATTGTGACAAAAGATGATCCGGGCAAGAAGTACACCCTCACTGGTAAAGGATTTGCTTCAGGGTAGGCAAAGCAACAATTATTTGCTATTCTAATCTGATTTCTGATTTAAATTTGGTTACAAGATTAGGTGTTCAGAAATCAGATAGTAATTGATTTGAGCATGTACAGGATGGGTCATTGAATGGAAGGATCATGTTCTTAATATTTTTTCTTTTCAAAATGGAAGTAATTTGTTGTTACATGTTATAGTCTACGTGTCCACCTCGATTCTTAACAATTTCTCATAAGCATAATGTGCTACATGATCACAATGATAATACACCAGTCCATTAATTGGTGCAATGTTTTTCGCAACACCTCAGCAATATCCAACTTCAGTTGTTCTATTGTTGTAAATTTATGACAAAGGTAGACATTCTGTTCGAGGGCACCCCAAATAACACAGTCTACCAGGTAGGGGAATATTTGGGGCACATGTCTGGTTCAAAGAAGATGACATTGTACTGATGAAGGAAGTTGAGTGTTTCTTGCTGTGTGTGAAAGGGACTCCATCTCGCTGTAATGCTCACTTGTGATCAGAGAACAACTTGCTCCAATATCAGGAAGTAAACATCTTTTCTAGAATGTGATCTAGTGTTTACTGTTTACTTGAGTTCCGGGTCCAACAAACACTGCATTAGCTTTTGTCATCTGAGACACATTGACTGAAGCCATGAAGCTGCGACTCATTGACTGAAACCATGAAGCTGCGACTCTTATGTTTATGTATGAGTCTCTATTTATATCTTTTCATCTGTGAGCTTAATGCATTGTGCACTTTCTCATTAGGAAACATTTCAAGTACCCTAGCTGAACATTGCCTTGGTTGAATTTGTGTCAATTTCTAGCTTTCGTTTATACCAAGCCCTATCGAGCATTTGTACATTTTTACTTGTAAATTTTACATCACAATACGTGACACTTGATTGATTTGGTAAGTAAGGGTGTCATGCGAAGATCTATAGATGTGTTTGCAATTTACTCAAAACACACTTTAATTTTGCATTAGACACGATTGAACATGATGTTCTCATTTTGAATGGTCCACCCTGTATGTTGTGCAGTAGTGAAGCAGAAGAAGAGTTTCTGATGACCTGCTGAATTAAAAACCACTTTCTCATGCAACTTTTTAACGTATTGTTGTCAGAATATCAGTGGATTTGAGTAATTTCTTTTAATTTCTTTTATGCATTGTTTCTAAAAGAAAAAAATTCAATATCAAGGAGCACTAAGTCATAGAACATTTTTCCCGACCTAGTTGAATCATAAAACCATGAAGTAGTGATGCATTTTTATTAAAGATGAACTGACTTCAGAAGACTACAATAAATCATTATCACACGTGTTTTCCTTACAGAGCTACTGGTACAGTCTGCAAAGAAACCGAACTATCAACCGGTCGAACAGTTGCGATCAAGAGAATGGAGCTTTCCGTTCAGCCGAAGAAGGAGTTGCTTCTGACTGAAATCGAGGTCATGCGGGGACTCAACCACCCGAACATCATCAACTACATCGAGAGCTACCTCGTCGGTGGAGAGCTCTGGGTCGTCATGGAGTACCTCGACGGTGGCGTGCTCACCACCGTCGTCTCGGAGACGATTCTCGCAGAAGGCCAGATTGCTGGTATAACGAAGAAGTGCGTGGACGCGCTGCAATTCCTCCACAGTAAGAAGGTGATCCACCGAGACATCAAGAGCGACAACGTGTTGCTTGGTTTGAATGGCGACGTGAAACTGATTGACTTTGGCTTCTGTGCGCAGACGTCAGATATACGCAAAACCGTCGTTGGAACACCCTACTGGATGGCGCCGGAGATAATCTCAAGGTATGTGCAGACCAGGGCTTTTTTAACGTGCAGTTGTACACAAAATGTGTAGTTCTAAATGGATTTGTGCAGTTGTAGAAGCACTTTTGTACAGTTAAAACTGGCAAAAAGGGGCCATTTTGTCCTCCGATTGGAAGTTATTTACCATGGAGGATGGCAAAGGAAAAGAAGGAGTTGTGCAGTTAAAAAAATTCCGTAAAAACAGCCCTGGTGCAGACATTGCATGAAATAGGTCATGACCATCATGACAAAGGTTCAGCGGTTACAGCAATGATGATAAATTTTATTCCAAAGTTATGCTCTAACACTCGTTCGTCTGATTGTAAAATGTCATTACGTTCAACCAATTTGTTTTAAACTGCACTGACAGTATAATTTTTAAGTTGACGTGTCTTTGAGTAGTACTTAAAAGGAAGTTTTCGTTTTCACTCTGTTGACCCTTGAACCAGGAAATTAATGAATCCAAGGTCCTGGATGCAGAGGGCCAGTGTATTACAGCCCTTCTCGTTTACTTCCTAGCATAGGCCAATACCAAATGTGATGCGATCTGACAAAATCAGGCTTATCTCGCTCGGTAGCATTTTGAGATAATGGTCAATTTTAGTTAAATGGGGGTCAGAGGTCGTTTTTTATGTTTTTTGCATTTTTGTAAAATAGCACACTGTATTATCTAATTATTCGCCGATTATCAAAGCTAAAATCCGTTTGGGAATATTTAAAATCCATTTGAAAATATTTTAAATTAATTTTATTTGTGAATGTTGTATCCTTCCAAAGTGTCAAAATCGGACTGATTAATTAGTGCATTTTCAAATCATTGTCGTCTGTCATGTAACCTTTCACCCCTATTGAACATGGTGTTTTCTGAAAGCTGAGACTGTGGGCTAACTAATGGTGGTCGTGCAATTTATACTAGTTATTATCGGACCATGATAATTAGCAGAATTTAAAGGCAGTTAGAGTAAACAAATGTAACCTGCATGATCACCTTCCCTCATGTTTCCCGAAAACTGCAATTATCGCAGTTTCAGATACTAAAATATTCATAAACCTGTCAAATATATTTGATTGGAATAGAGCTTGTCTTAAAGGGAAACTTCTACTGTTTTATATGGGATAAAATGTCTTTTTGATTTATGACATAAACCTGAATTTGTCAGATCGCATTATAAGTGAAAGATGCAGGTTGGCACAAACAACTTGTAGAGGGTTGTTCATTGCATGAAGGTGAAACATTTCAACTAGGGCTGTACAAATAATTGGACCAATTATCTGACCAAATACAAATACGAATAGTGTACAAAATATTTCTACCGACAGCATTTAGTCAATGTACACAACAAATGATACTACTGGCACTGCAATACCATGGTGCAGGCAGTAGGATAAACCTGGCCGCAGCCACATCATGTGTTATGTGAATATTATGTCAGTGAGAGATTTGCTTCAATCCACTCGCTATAGCAGCTGCATATGCAGAAACAGATGTCACGTGACCACTATTCATGATCGGTACAGCCACTATTCGGCAGAATACCGAATGGCTGTTTGACCTGCTATTCGGCCTCGAAGTGAATGTTCGGTCCAACCTTAATATCAACCACTGATTTAAAATGAGATAGATCTATTCTATACGATTGCTATGACATTGTTCATTCTCCATTCAAAGCATCCAGTTGTGCTAATGCAGGGGTGTCAAACCTTTTTTAGTGGCGGGCCAGTTTGAACATCTTCTAACAAGTGGCGGGCCAGTGTGAACAACTTCTAACATGTGGCGGGCCAGGGTGTCGAAACTCCCGAGCAAAATTTAGTAGTGATCTGAGAGGGAGCTCCGAGCTTGGTCAGCCAATTCCTAGAAAAGTCCAAATATTGAGAAAAGATCTTGGTTCAATGTCCACTTTTCGCTTCTTATTAAACTTTGACACCATTTAAAATAATTTATTAATCTTTCGGGAAGGCTCCGCGGGCCAGAAAAAATCCTCGGCGGGCCAGAAATGGCCCGCGGGCCAGCTCTTTGACACCCCTGTGCTAATGTCATGACTTAGAAGTTGTAAGATACAGCTGGGAATGTGTCATCATCATAATAATGTATCGTATAGGATTAATTATCTAACTCAGCTAGGGTGCCTACTTATTAATTGTTCGCTTATGTATGTATTTATAGAAAGCTGTACAGCTATAAGGTCGACATATGGAGTCTCGGTATCATGATAATCGAAATGATTGATGGAGAGCCGCCGTACCTGAGTGAAACGCCAATTCGTGCGCTCTTTCTCATCGCATCCAACGGCAAACCAACCGTGAAGGAGAAGGATCGTCTGTCTGCGGAACTCGAGAGCTTTCTCGACGCTTGTCTTGAAGTAGAAGTGGACGACCGAGCCACAGCCGCCGAACTCATGCAACATCCATTCCTCACGAAGGCAGAAGATCTGTCTTCCTTACGAAACAACATTTTAGCTGCAAGAGAGGCAGAAGGATGACATTGAGGCTGCCGATGATAAGAGTGACAACTTAAGAAGCTAGAAATGGTTTTCCACTGCTTTTTATTGTCGATATCATTTGCTGTAGCTGACTAAAGCTGCTGCACTGAAATCCGTTGCTTATCTAAATATTATGAATATTTATTTACCAGATTGGTGTGAAATTTAATTAGAATGAAACCGCTAATACTGGTAAGCATGTAAAATTCTTTCACCTCAGCTACTGGATTTAAAATCTGGTGCATCATCATCATGTGCAATTCTCAGTTCATATTTAGTTGGACAAAATTTGGAAGGGAATGGAATCTCGACTGACTGTCGGAAGATTCACAAACTTCACTAGTGGCTTTATGTATTGTAATCAGTAGATGGTATTTGATAAGGCTTTACCTAACCTTATGCTGACAGCTTTTAAGTCCTCTTCACTCGCAATTGCTCAGCGCTTCGGCGTGAAATTCTGATTCAGTGTCCGCGCTGTAGTCGGGAGCGCTTCTGAGGATATAATTATCTTGAAGGGGTGCTATAAAAAGTGCACATAGATATTGTGGGACAGGATGGTGTTGCGGTATGTTCTGTGCCTTGTAACCGAAGGGTTGCAGGTTTTAATCTACCTCTAGCCACTGTGTAGCGACCTTGGACAAGTTGCTAACCCAAAGTTGTCTGTGAGGAAAACAACAAGAAACCGTGTCACTCATATCCCTGGGTGGTGGCTTTAAAGCCAATGGACCTGCCTCATCATCATAACGGCTATCATTTATAAATATTGGTGTAAGGTTTGGTATAGCTTTTTAATATACATGTTTAACATCGAAGTCTTTGTACAGATATTGAATATTTTAAGATTCATACCAGTAGTGCAATTTTTGTGATCATAAGGGATGAAAGTTGCAATGTTCTGAATGCTGAATGTTTAATGTTGTACATGATGTGAATTTGTAATAAAATTTGTATTGAATAAGACCAGATGCTGTAAAATCTTCATGTAAAGTATCGAGGATAAACAAAAGAAATGTAACCTGACGATGGGTTCTATCTTTTAGATGGCATTAGCATTCACATGGAGGGTTAGGCCACAAAGTGACGTATGAATCTGCCAGAAAATCAGATTGCATTTGTGAACCATTAGGGTGTTTTTCTTTAACGAAATCGCTTACATATTCCTGCCTTTTGAAGTTTTCCACTATCCATGTTGAAATGCATTTCTGTTATTCTTTGCCAGCATCGATTTTATAAGTGTTTACTGTTTATATCCATTTACAGAAACAACTGTTTTGTATAATATGTCATGTTTGGACAAAATCTGTTCTAATTCTCAAGTGATTATAGCTTTTTTAAAAATTTAGATCGCCTTGGGAGACGATTTTGAATATTGATTGACCTGAAAATGCCTGTGAATATCGATTTTGTTAATTACTCGTGATATAAACAATGACACTAAAAATCGTGTTCTAATTTATAATGTTCTACGGGTCAGTAACATAATTATGACTTCTTGCCTTTAGCATTCCTTTGTCTTGATTTAAATATTGTGATTTACTACGGACTTTGCGCATCATTTATGTTTTGCATCAACATTTGGAAACTTGTGAGCATGCTACTACCTACTAATCATACTTCCAGATGGTTGGCTCCAGCAACTATTTTCACAAGGACATCTTGAATCCAGATCAAGCTTCACATTATTTTGTTATGTCTATAATAATACGAATTTATCGTTAATTTTCATGGACTGATTTTATATGTCCACAGGAGTGTCTGGGAAGTTTCCGTTAATCTGATGACGTCTGATATGTAATTATTTTATTAAGTACTTTCCGTACAAGAGTAGGGATGCTATCCAGAACAACGTTACATGTCTGAGATATTGTAGCCAGAAAGTTGTACAACACTTCTTCCAAAAGACTGCTAAATGTCATGGCATTAAAATTTGCAAGTAACGTTTTTATGGTTTTGATGTTTGAACTGTTGCTGCTGCTGAGACTGCTATGGATCAATGTCTTAGACCAAACTATATGCATTCAATAAATCCTGAACTGTGCAAACACGTTTGCTTGAAAATAGCATTTTGTCATAGTCATTGGGAAAGAATTGTAACTACGATCATTATGGGGCTAAAAAATTGTATTTTCGACCCTTCCTTCTTCCTTATGCACTCTCCCCCATGTTCTTCTATAAAAGAATATACTGTTGATCCTTCAAGTTTAAATAAACCTTCACAGAATGCAAGGTTGTAATTTTATTAAACACTCCTGAGCATAGGCATAGGAGACGGGGGTCCAGAGGGGGCAAATGCCCCCCCAAATATCGGGCAAGTCTGATTTTTCGAGCAAGCAGACCCGGAAAAAAAACTTTTTAAAAATGTACTTTTTTTATTTTTCCGGGTCTTTTTGCCCGAAAATCAGACTTGCCTGAACAAAAAAGGTCGTCAGACCTTTCGGGCAACAAGTAACGGGAAATTTCAGACGATTTCGACTGGATGACTAAAAAAGGGTCGTCAGAATTTTCGGGCAAACGTAACGAGAATTTTTCTTAAGATGTCGGCCGGACGAAAAAAAAATTGGGGGCAAAAGTCTCATTTTTGCCCCCCCAACGCTGAAATGTCCCCTACGCCTATGCTCCTGAGAAATATTCAATCAACCTGTTCTGTAGCATGAACACTTGAACAGGTATTCAATTCCAGAACTTGCATTCTTGTACTTGTGTCGTTTTAATGTGCTTCCAAAGACATGAAAAATTCAACAGCAATGTATTTAATAAACAAGTGATTAACGTGTTGCATCCGTTATTCATATTTCCTCCGCTGTTTGATATCATTCAGTATTCTGCAATTAGCAAATTCATACATGTATCAATATCAGCCAATGGCCCATGGTAGCTGCTTCTGCTTGCCAATGGTTACTGTTATTTATTTCTCGCATTTGCTATGGCGCCCCTTCAAGCTTTCTACTCAGAGGCACTCCCAACTACAGTGTGAACTCTGCATCAAAGTTTTATGCCGAAGCATATGAGCAATTTTGCAAGTGGAGAACTTGCTCAAGGTCCCTATGCGGCGGCCTGAGGTGGATTTGAACCTGAAACCCTCCAGTTCCAAGGCGCCAAACTCACCACTACACCACCACGCCCCACAGTAATCTCCATCTTGCCACATTCAAACTTTGGTCTTTATAAAGCTGAAAATTCTTATATTCATTCGTATTGAAACAAGTGCAAAAATACCATGATTCATTTTTGTAGCACTACATCAAGACAACTCAGTTGTTCTCTCAACTGTCCTGGCAGCTTTGTAGGAAATAAATAGAAGAGTAAATATAATAATAACGTCAATTATAAGTATATAGTAAAAATAATATCATATCAAGCAATTAGGTAATCACTGGTACTAGTAAATCAATGTCCTGTGCAATTATTTATTAAAACCACTTGTTCTTCCACCGACGACACGCACAGCATTACATGACCAGCACAGTGTCTTGTGCAAGCTGTTGTAAGAAAGTTAGAAAACTTAAGTTAGAAATCTCGTATAAGGGGATGTCCATATATTACGTAAGTAGGGAGGGGAATCACCGGATTTAAGCGATTTGTGTACAGGTGCGTACAACAGAGGAGGGATGTTGACAATGCATGTATGCAAAATAAATTTCACAATAGCCTATTTATAACTGTATTGTCTTACAGTTGTCTGATGGCATTTTGATTATAATATTATTAAATACTGTTCGATGGCATTTTATTATAACATTATTATTATAATTAAATACTGTTCAGATATAAACAGTAAACCATAGCAGTTAACGAATTTTAGCTAGCAAATATGATGTTTAACAAAGATAAATTGTAGCTTAGGGTAAACTACCGGTAGATTTTTTATGGATGATTTTAGCTGACTGATTTTTGTACGGAGTGGGGGATAGAGAAGCCTATTTTTACGCATGCAGGTGGGTTTCCACAAAATGTACAAGTTGCAACAGAGGTTAACAAACGATCTTCTCGTACGTAGTATATGGCTGGCCCCTATTCAGAAAGTCGATTACATGAAAATACAATCCTGCACTTTTCCCCTAAACCAAGTAAAATTTATTGCATTATAGTCCACCATCCTCCACATTGCTAAAAGTAAATTACCCAAATGGTTTGAAAACAAAAACAAGTACAAATGACTAGGAAAGAAGGCCATGTACCACAACAACCATTAAAAAATAGTTGAACACAAAAAGCCTAGGTAGATTTTATTTCTCACAAAAGCTCTTAAATGCCAAAATGCATGCCCTTCCTTTTGACTGTAACAAACACCTGGCTACAGATAATTATGTCTGCAAGCAGACTTCAATAATTTAAAGAAGCGACATCACAAGGCACAGGGAAAACTTCAAAGGTCCATTTTACATCTGGCACCACCACAAAGGTATTCTTTCGTCTAATAAATAGCTAAGCAAAGCTCAAAATATAAAATGAGTCGTCGACAGGATATATCAAGTGCACAACGTCGTCGTAGGTCAGGGTTTAAGAAAAGGCGATTTATCACAAGAAGCTCAAAATTAGTATTTACACAGAAACAGAACAAAGTCTGATTACTTACAACAATAAACCAGAATTTATGTGAACAAAGTAACAGGTCTGTCAGTTATACAAAAGTTACGAGTAAACGTTAAGTACAAGTAGTCCTGTCTCCGTCTATCTGTCTCTGTGTCTGTCTGTCTGTCTACGTCTGTCTGTCTCTATGTCTGTCTTTCACCTTGACAATCATATCACAAAGAATAAGTTCTTCTTTTGGTTCTTAAGTCTCAATTAGGTCCTACTCCGAAGTAGCGTTGTAATCTCATGCCTCGTCCCCTCTATGCTGCCACTTCACTGCATCCTCTTAGATCCTGTGACTAATTTGGTCATATACAATACAATACAATAAATATTTAAGTACACAAACATGGAAAAATTTCTTCTTTCCAACAATAAAATTGGAGGTGACAGTTTTCAGACATTGTTGATACTCGGCTTTAACTTTTAGCATTAATGAACATGTATAGGATTGTTGCTGGAGTTAAGGGTCAAAGTTGGAATGGCCATCCGCATGGAAGGCAAGCTTTATAAGGATGTAAAACAGCAGAGAAGTAAAACTCAAAAGTGCAACTTAGACTAAGCTATCATGCAGGCCTGTGTCATTGCAAAAAGCTGTAAATGTTTCATACATCCACGAAAACAACAGAAATCCATTACTACCATGAACAACAGAAATCCATTACAATTTGAGTCGCTTTGGAGCATCAATCGACACGATTATGTTAAAACATTAATAATATCTTAACGTAATGCTGTTGAAACAGAAAATAAAACCAGTAATTGTAAATTAATATCTTAATATAACTGCTGTTGAAAACCAGTAATTGTAAATGAACATTTATGTAGCACCAGTCAATTAGCAAACAAATCAGTGCCAGCCTATATGATGTTACATGTCATTAAGAACTAGAATAACATAAGTTAGCAAATCAATGCACAGTTTAACACTAAACTAGAAGAGTAACCAGTTGCAGGCATGTGCACACACATGTATAGAACTCTCTGATTAGGTTTCTTGGAGAGGATCTATATAAATTCTCAGAATGAATGAACGAACATACAAAGCTTAATTATGATACTGCGACAGCTTTTACACAGAAAAAGCATGATTTACACAACATAAAGGAATTGAAATCAATTATAACATGCTTTACTTAACAGAATTAAAGCAGAGGTTCTACGCAGTTCTGAAGTTCAGAACCATAACCTATTTGGAACTTCTAAAACGTGCTAGCGATTTTGGTTTACAAAAAGAGACAACAGATTCTGTCATTTGTTCATGATCTTTCGTAAAAATATTTTAATTAAATCAGATGGAAATTATGACACAATGCAGCAGCTATATAAGAACTACTAGGTGAAGCAGAACTCAAAAGTGGGACAAGCACAGCATGTTGTAGGCATACCTTTTGCCGAATATTGCTACAAACTGTGGAACACAAAGTATTTACAACTTCAATATTACCTGCAGTTTCTACCTGCGTTACGCATCTAATATAAATACTGTGATTTGTATAAATCAGAAATGACAAAATGTTCCTCTCAGGGATCTAACATAGGAAGGCAGACGCAGCTCGAGTACAAATTATTAGAATAAATAACAATACAATACCTGCGTGTATGCAAACATGAATTTCCAGCACCTACATCGATTCTATATTCAAAACTTGTAGGCCGTATACCTCAAAATATGTGTGCAAGCAATGAGTTTCATGTTTAGTTGGTTTCAAAACAGCAACACACTACATGAACAGTTTCATTAAAAAATTTGGCACAAGGTCACAGAAACTTAATTAATATCTGCCAACATAACAGAGCTTGTCAAGTCGCTATTTTGCTGCTATTGATAAAAATGAGACAGAAGACACGTTTATTGATCAAGAACAGTTAAGAAAATACACTGAATAAATTAGGTTTACATCAACAGGACGTCAAAGGTAGAACTCTGAATATTTATTGTTCCATAGTATCATTGTAATTGCAATCAAACAATTATGTAGCACTTCTCAAAGAGTAAAACAAATCACTACCTATAATTGTGATGTTAAATCTCATTAAGAACTAAATAATCAGTAGAGCAATGCGCAGTAACCCACACGTGACAACAGCGGTGGGCCCATGCGCACAAATGGTGCCAACCAACAGTTGGCCACATCGCATGGCCCTTCAGAGTCTCTGAACAAAATTGCATTTGTTAGAGTGACAACAGGTGACATTGTCAATGATAGCTAACGTTGTTGTACACATGATAGCACAAACGGTTCGTTTCTTAAATACAGGTTATCATGTTGATTGATAAGTTCTTATTTAATTACACACACATTATTTCAATCTTGTTTCTACAAATGCACAAAGTGGCAAAAAACTGGTGTAAACCAATGCAAAACTGGTAGCTAACAATAATAATAATAATAACAATAATAAATTTTCTTTAATTCAACGCCTGCAAACGCACTGCGCTTTAAATTTACGACATTTGCAGCAATCTTAATTAACATCAAACTTAACTATTAACTGAACAGACAGCTGCAATATACGGCGCTAATAGCAGCCTACAAAGCATGTCAGCCCAATGGGGGCTTGAACTCGCTACCTCTCGCACTCTACGCCAGCGTGTTATCCATTACTCTACCCCCCCCCCCTGGTAGCTAGGTAAGAGCAAAAAGATAGTTAGTAGATTCTTTTATGAAGACAGAAAGTTTATGTCAGTCAACCAACTTTTGAACAGATAACTTGAAAATAATTGCAGTCCTTAAAATGATACAATCACCATTTATTTTAGTTAAGTCTGCATATAATATAGTTCTTAACATTTCAACCTACATATCTGAAATTGAAATACATAATTATAATGCTGGAATGTTCTCCTCCATCTGCATAAAATAAAAAAGAGTTTTATATAGCTCTTATAACATTATTTGCCAATACCTGAAGTTGAAATACATAATTATAAGAACAAGACATTGCCCGTAAATAAATTGTACAACTGCGATATGCATTCTACACATTCTTCTCATTAATAACAAGAATCTCAAGAAACAAGTAGCATAATTGAAGTCTTGATCATCTTCCTTCAAGTGTCATTAACCCTTTCCAGCCGGAATTGTTTTGGTATCTATCCTGTTAATCGGGTCATGGGTGACCCAGTCCGGCGGGAAAGGGTTAAAGCATCAGTTACTCCTTAAATGCACAATTAACAATTGCCAGAAGCAATTGAAAAAATTGACACTACCAAGAACATACCGACTAAGCTTTCTACTAGGCTGTACCGAATAGGTGATTATCACTATTCGGCCGAATAAGAATAATTGGACCAACTATTCAGCCGAATACGAATAGTGTACAAAATAGTTTCGATGATGTCTGGTCAGCTTAGAAACAATGAATGCCTACATGACTATCATTAAGCTGCTACGGCAATCTCATTGATTAACTTAAGTATTTCATGTCTTAAATCAGAAGAAGAACATCCCGTCTTTAGACAACAGAAAACAAACAAAATAAAGAAGCAATGGAAAAAGATTATAAAACGCTACAATTTAACACACTATCTGATAATTAACAGAAACATAACATTAACACTAACTGTAATACTTGTATGACTACCCTTATTTCAATCACTATCATATTTAATTACAAATTAATTTGAAAGTGCATGATTACCTGAAAGTACTATACCGACGGTTTACCATAATTTAGTACATTTACGTTTCAATAACAGTACCCAAACCATACTAAGTTGTCCTAATACATCTGGAGAGCTAGCTAGTATTGACCTTTAGGACACTTTCAACTTAACTAACAAAGATTTGCCTAGATTGGCAAGGCCATGACGTCGTTTAATCACTTTCTTCCAACGTAATAATTTTGCTGGTCATGGAGTCATCCTCTTCGGATCCTCCCTCACCCACTGCCGCATCCCTCTGCAGCAGCACAGAATCCTCTCCAAGGATGTGGCACAACTCCTGCAGGCGCTGCTCCATCTTGGGAATTCCGGCGAGCTGTGCCTCAAGCCGCTGTTTCTCTTCGTTAAGCGACAATCTCGTATCCATGTCGAGCTCCTCGAAACGCCAGCCGCCCTCTCCGTCGAACTGCAGCACGTGACTGTGAAACTTCCTGTTTAACAATTCAAAACCTTCTACGGTTTTAATTTATCTTGACGAAAACTTTCTTCAGATTTCCACAAAACAACAAACTACACAAATCTAATCTATTCTTATTTTTCTTATTAAAAGACTTATTACACCATATGCAAAATCTGTAAATCTGAATCCACAGTGTTTGTTTTGACTGTTTGTTTTGGTCTCAAAAGGAGATATCTTATTTGTTTTCACCACCAACAAAACTGAAAAGTCGCCATCCTAGCCTAAGACTCACTACAATAATCCCAGCCCAAGCACCTACTCATTGCAAATTCCTCGCCATATAGCCATCCCACTCCATCCCACCCCACACAGTCTCTCTCTTCTGTCCTCCAGTCGCTACCCGTCTGAAGTTCTTCAGCAGATACATATGCCACACTGCATGCACCTCAACTCTGGAATGAACTGCAACCTGAATTCCGCATATGCTCAGTTCATCTGCTTAGAGTAGTGCTACAAAAATTAGGAGTTTGCAAAATACTACGATTATGATCATGTGAAAGCATTTTCCGTGTCAAATGCCATCAACAATTTTAAAAGCACTACATTGCAATGCAGGACCAAAAATTCATGCAATTTAATACCAGACAATGTTTCTGGCTACAGTAATATCTGCTATGTCCGTACCTTATTTTCAAGCATGAAATTATTGGAATTTAATACCAGACAATGTTTCTGGCCACAGTAATGTCTGCTGTTTCTAGTCATTAATTGAAAGCATGAACAGACTCAGCAGTCTGCCTTGAGAATTAGGTTGCCTGGGCATTTGGCATAAATGCATACCACACATCGACTGAGCTTTAGTGAGGAGGGGCACAATTGCCACGATTTATCTTATTGCCAATACTGAAAAACAAATGGTCCAATTATCATCTCTGGTGGCAATGTCATGTGCAGCCACTATAAGCTAGTCAGAATTGTAGCAGCCTTGCTGATGTAAAAAATATAGGTGGCAACCTGCTTACTGTAGACAAGTATGTATACTACGCACAGAATGTACTTAAATGAGCAAACCACGGAAGAATAGAATTATAGAAGCTGGTATTAGTAACCTAGTAATGTACCTAATGCGTTCAATTTATAAGAATTCATAATATTGCGAATTTGTGAGAATTCATAATATTGTGAATTTATGAGAATTCATAATATTGCGAATTTATGAGAGATTCATAATATTGCGAATTTATGAGAGATTCATAATATTGCGAATTTATGAGAATTCATAATATTGCGAATTTATGAGAGATTCATAATATTGCGAATTTATGAGAGATTCATAATATTGTGGCAATGACCATGGGACGATTCAAATATCGCAAGGTTACGAGGGCAACATTTTCAGTTCCTCCGCACATTCAAAGTACTCCATTTGGATTGTTCATAATGACCTGCCAACTCTAAACTCGAACAACCTAAACTATAAACTAATTAACTTGTCTGAAATCATATATTATATATGTAGCAGTGACTTGTAATCTGAGCAGTTTGCTAACTAATAAATGTTTTTCTGTCGGGACTGAAATCATTTAGGTCCGTGCAGTTTTGTTGGTTTCTGGGAATGGCAATATAAATTTCCTTAAGCAAAACCAGTAAACAAAATTTGTTCACATTCAGCTTCTTTCAGTATATTTTTAGTATCTTTGGTTCCATTAGATGAGATTAATATCAGTTAAGTGGTGTCATACAAAGTCACTATTTAAACCAAAAATGCTGCACATCTGACAAATACATTTTGACTAATTTTACCTTATATCAGTTAGTTACGTACCACAGAGATGGTCGGTGGGTAATTGTCAGAAGTGTAATCCCAGCATGCTTAGCAGCCTGATAAATTCGACTTTCAACGTCAATTGACACGGCACTTGTGCACTCGTCCAAAAGAGCATAGCGAGGCCTGACGATCAAGTAAGAACCACCATGTCATTACTTGTGATATTATTTGCAACAATATTCATAAAAAAGCTACTGGCAGCAATGCAAGTCTTTTGTTGACTCGTAGACCATTTATCCTTTAATTAACTGCTAGACAATGCTGTAGTAACCGAGCTTTAAAATACACTGCCTCTTCACCACTCCAATAATAATCCAAAAAAATAATCCACTCCAAAGTCACAGTCATGAAAGCGCAGAACTAGCAGCTCTAGTGTGAATGTCTTCTTATCAACTCTCATTTTCCTAAATTTATTACGAAACACATAACAAAATGTAACATAACAAATATCTAAAGCAAGAAAATAATGTTTAAGGAGGTCACTGTCAGAATTCAGTGAAGTGTGAATCTAAAAATGACTAAAACTTTGTGCAGGTGAAAACCTAGTTTGAAGTAAAGTTACTAAATTAGCTCAAAAGCATTCATGACAGTTTATGAAGACCAAAGATGGAGGTTAGCATGTCAAGTGATTAAACTATAGGCAGTCTGAAAGTAGCGGCGATTGTTACTTGTGATAGAAGATGCGTGCCATTCCCATCCTCTGCTTCTCACCACCAGACAGAACATCCTTCCAGTCACTTACTGCATCCCAACCTATTCATAACAACATACAGCGATTCAATGATCACGCTAACAGAATAGTACAGCAGCAAAAATATTGAAGTGCATTCCATGAAAAAGTTCTAGCTTGATAATTCATTCAAAAGTTCTCAAAAGTCTCTTATATGATAAAGTGAATACATCAACAAACCATTATTATAATTATCAAATATTACATGATTATTATTATAATTATAAATCATTTTTAATTAGGAAAAAAAATGTCTGGAGTGTTAGGCCTCATCTTCAGGGTTTGAAGAGAATGTACCTATAAAGGTGACCACGTTAAAGTGCTGACTATTGACAGACAGATCTACACTGAACAAGAAAAGTTCCTTAGCGTCTGTCACTGGTCAGTAATTGAAATGCAGCTGCTGATTTTGTTAACGAAGTCCAAGGTTGAAGGGTTGACCAAGTGTCTCAACTCTCCACTGCTACTGGCTGGGAGATGTACGAAATGGGGAGACCATACATATCTGGATTTTGCGCTTGGCAGAAGTAAATCAGACAGAAGTATGAATCTGAGGAACAATCAGTCAATTGTCAGATGAAAAGAGCTCATTAAGATATCAGGAAGTTTAAAAAAAGCTTTAGACATTTCATTTTGTCAAATGAAAAACACAAGCTCGAACATCTGATAAACATTGATAACCAGTTCCAACTCTTTTCGCAGCAACATAGAATGCATGAATGTCTGTGAGACCTATCATAAGAACGTGAATAATCAGTCTCAGTAATTTTTACCTACTAATAAAAAAATAAATCCCAAGACAAGACCCAGAGGAGGATTCATACGGCACCTTGTTCCCGGCTGACAATGTGCTGCAGGTGTACAATTCCGAGGATGTCTTCAAGATCTTTGTCTAAAAATCCTTTCTCGTGCATTTCTTCCAGCAAGTCTGGATAGATGACCTGGTCCCGCAATGTTCCAATCGACATGTAAGGCCTAAAATTTCAATTGCATTTCAAATTCTTCTTTGCTATTATTATGTATTAATTGCAATCAAGAAGAGCAATTATCTTGAGCATCCATAAATCTTTGCATATATCGAGTTGATCATAATTAATCATAAATTCCTTTAAACAGAACCATTCAAGTAACAACTTTCACCTTTTCATTCATATTCACATTTATTCAATAACCATTGTCATCAATTGAATCAACATACCTCTGCGGTATGTAGTACATGGTATTTGGAGGAGGCTTGTAGAGTCGACCTTTGTGAACTGGCCACAGACCACTAAGGATACGGAAGAGGGAGCTTTTTCCGCATCCATTAGGACCAGTTATCAAGAGATGCATACCAGACTCCATCTGCAGTCAACAGAAAATATTCCAGCAGGATATCAGAAAACGGTAAAAGATCTGTCTAGAGCTACCACATTTCAGCTAGTACTGTACATGTATATTGCAGTCACAAAGTTAAAAGAATTAAATACAAGGTCAGGATTGCAATTTGCACAACATCTAATCGACATTTCTAAGGAATTCCTTGAATTGCAAATGACTGTCTTCTTGTTCCAGTTCTCTGTTCATTGTTTCCATTCATCTCATTGTGCAGAACTCTCAGCCTGCTCTAACCATCCTTCATCCTTTATCATATATAATAATGCAATGTCTTTCTAGGTCTTCCTTTTGGTCCTTTCATTACAGTCTTTAATCAAGGCAGTCAGACAGGCAGTCCATAAAACGACAAAATAAGAAGAAGGAAGATAACATATAGCGGCAGCAAGCATAGGAGACACGCACAGGGGAACACTAACAAGAACAGCATATGGCATAAAGAAGCTCATGAAGAACTGTTTCACTGAGAGTCTGAGAGCAATGGAGATAATGATTAGGCTGACAAGATTTTTAACAAAACATAACCATAGTGGTGTCAAACAACAAAGCCTGCTTTTTCATTCATTCAAGTATTTATATATCACCTCTCAAACAGAAGAATCAGCAACAGTTGGTTACTTCCAGCATACTTAAGCTACTGCCTCAAACCATAAGTAAAACTGAGCATCAAGTTCCTTGATACGTAAACAGCATGTAACAGAGTGCAAAGAAATATTCGAAACACAGCTGACCTTGAAGGTCAGACTCGAAACGACGACATCACCATTGGGAGTGATGATAGGAACGTCATCGAGAATGATGTTGTAGTCCGTGTCAACAACGGTACCTGAATAATTAGCAAACACACAAATTCAATCATTCTACACAATGCAATTAAACTAAATAAGTAATTAGCTCGAATTTAATTTACTCCGTTTTCACACAACTCGAGTACTTGGAGATTCTGCAAACTTAAAAATTCATTTGATTCAAATCAAACAATGATGTAATCTGCATGGTGATATTGTATGTATATGTATGTATATGAACATTTATATAGCGCCTTACAATAACCTCACGAAGGCGCTTAACGTAGCCATAATTGTAATCATAACAACAAAAACTGATGCAAGTAGCTATGCTGAAATGCAGTGGTACAGTTCTGTGGCAAGTCTCTTACAAAGTTCCATTCATAATAAAAAAATGCTTCATTCCCAAATAATGCATCAGTTTCAATCAAATTAAAATTAACCCCAGTATATCAGAACTACCAAGTATAGCATAAGTCTCAAATTAAAAAGATTTAATCATCAAAAACATTTCAAAAGCAATTTTTAATTAGTCTAAAATCTGTAGCTGAGTGTAATATTACACAATTCTTCAATACAAATAGAAATAGAGCTTCTCATCATAAAATGTAGGCTAACCGCTGAGCGCAAATTATAATATTACCCATCGACATGATAATAATAATATCAGTACCAAGAATTTTTGAAGAAAACCTATCAAGTTCCTACCTCTCTTCTGAAGCAGTGATCCAGTAACTTTCTGGTGCTTCACACCCTGTTTAAGCGCATGTGTTCTGCTTCGGACGTATTCACCCTTCTGCATATCGGAGAAAACTTCAAACATTTCAGCAACTCTTGAAGTGTAGCCAGCCAACTCCGTTACCTGTAATTTGTAACAATAAAAGAAATCCAATGTTTAAAAATATCAGGTTAAAAGAAGTTAGAAGATAACATTGAATAATAATTGCCAGACACTGTATGACCCGTACAATTTTGAAAGTTCTAAGCAAAACCTTCTTTAAATTTAAGATCTCATAAAATATCAGTACAATAGAGTCAATAACCGTCAGTAAATTTTTTTATTAATTGAAAACTATGGTAGTAATAAGCAGGAACACCAATCAGGTAAATCAGTTACGACACGTTGTTCTCTTACCTGCACGTAAATTATCTGTACAGACTACAGAATTTACCTATATCCTTGAGTTTTAAAAAATAATGCTTTTCTAAACGGCTTTCTAAGCCAATGCATTCTTCTGTGCTTGGTCCTAAACCTCTCAAATCCAAGGATAAGCCATTTATTTCTTGTTAAAATTCAAACACCAGTGCTAAACACCAGTTCTACTGCATCACGATAGAACTACATTTTGTAACTCCACCTCTTTGTATGACGACATCATTCTTTCAATGGCATCTGCTGCAGACACCAACAAATTACGGGCAGTCGTAAACGCCTGCGTGCGTTCGCTAACCCCACCATCAGCGTCCTCATCATAGCTCTTTCCTACAGCAACCAGGCAATAGCAATATTAAATTAGGGCTAAATTAGGTGATTATCACTACTCAGCTGAATACGAATAATTTGACCAACAAATAGCAATTGTATAAAACAGGTCTACCGACAACCTTCAAAATTTCAAATACAAAAGTTTCAGTTCGATAAATTTAATACATAAACTAAACTAGAAAAGTAAACAGTTAACTACATGTAAGTTCTGCATCTTTCTGCCAGTCTGTGTACACTTGCTATAACAGCCGCATACAAGCCATACATGTATGTAGAAACAGATGTCATGTGACCACTATTCATGTTCGGTCGCACTAGTACTATCCGGCCGAATACCGAATAGCTATTTTAATAGGCCTGCTATTTAGCCCCAAAGCGAATATGAGGTGAATGTTCTGTACAGCCTAATATTAAGAGAGCAACCCAAAAGATCCCAACTACAGACAGCCACATTCAGCAGATACATTCACATGTTGTACAAAAACTTCATCTGTAATACACATTCACCTGCATAGCATGCAATTCATATTACATATTGTATAGCATGCAATTCATATTACATATTGCATAGCATGCAATTCATATTACATATTGTATAGCATGCAATTCATATTACATATTGCATAGCATGCAATTCATATTACATATTGTATAGCATGCAATTCATATTACATATTGTATAGCATGCAATTCATATTACATATTGTATAACATGCAATTCATATTACATATTGTATAGCATGCAATTCATATTACATATTGTATAGCATGCAATTCATATTACATATTGCATAGCATGCAATTCATATTACATATTGTATAGCATGCAATTCATATTACATATTGTATAGCATGCAATTCATATTACATATTGCATAGCATGCAATTCATATTACATATTGTATAGCATGCAATTCATATTACATATTGTATAGCATGCAATTCATATTACATATTGTATAACATGCAATTCATATTACATATTGTATAGCATGCAATTCATATTGCCTGCATGACCAAGTAGCCATACTACGCATTCAGCATTACATTTTTACATTAAATCAAAATTCAGTTAACAGAACAGTTTTTTAAAACTCATTTGTACTAAAACAAAACTGTATTTTCGTTGAAACAAAAACTAATCTTCAATTTCATTTAGTGAATCAGCATGCATGGCAAAAATTATATTTTGCCTCATTAGAAACTCTATAGAACATTATATTCAAACGTATCTTCTATCTTAAGAAACACAAAATGATTTTGACAGATGCATGTAAAACAACAACAACAACTAGATAGAAACTTGAGGCAACCTGTTTCTGGTCGCACGGCATGTGTTGTGATTATGGGAATGGCGACCATGACAAGACCGGACGCACTCCACATATACTTCATGAGGAATTGTTCCAGCTGAATGTACCAGAGGCGCTTCCAAAAGATGATATTCATCTGCTTTGCAAGAGCTCGGTAGCTCTTCTCTAGTAAATTCATCTCTGCCTAAAACAGAAACCAATCAACAATAATACACATCTATTTTTATTATTACATCTGTTGTCTGATAGATGACATCTGTATTATTATTAATATTATTATTATAAAATATTATTAGTAATATTATTATTGCTTGCAATCCTGCCCTTCTAGCTCTTTCTTTTTTTCTTGTCACCTCGTGGGACCAAGTTTTGTTCCTCTCAATTCACATACCAGTATACATACATGTATAAATTGAATACGATGCTAAATGGATTTGATGGCATAAGGCGTAACAAAAAAATTGTTGTGTTTCCGGTAACCCGACCGACCCATTTTTACGGCCGCGACCCAAATATTTTTGTAAAAAATTTTTATTAAAAGAAATATTTTTTTCAAAAAAAAATTTTTCCCCAAAATTTTTTTAATTTTTTTCAAAAAATATTTTTTTAACATTTGTATTGACATAACATAAGAGATGTCAACAAAATGAAATTAATAGGACTGTTTCTAGAGCAGTTTTAGGTGCAGACAGTCAGGAAATAGGCAGTTTATACTTGCTTAGAACACTTACTTTGTTTCAGCGTGCAAAAAAGACTAGTGGGGTATACTTTTTCGGATAGTCACTGCATAAAAATATTTTACACAATAAAAAATTTTTCCGACCTACCTACCCAATTTTTTTTAGCTATGTTACCGGAAACACAACATTTTTTTTTAGGCCTAATGTTCCATGGTATCCACCTCAGCCCACAGGCATTCGTAGAGCCAATGTGAGAGGCTGCCAAAAGACTAAGCAATTATTGCCACATATAACAGCAGTAATAGCTCACACAGAAAATGCTGACATTATAAGCGCTTAATGGCTAGACGAGGATGATGTGGACTTGTTTCGAACTATAGCTTCACAGGACGATGGCAATGACAAATTAGTTGCTTTTCCCATTATCACAATATTAGAACATTACCGCCTCTACATGGGAAGATGATACCCGCTATACAAACTAACAGTTACAAATATTTGGTCCAGGCTTCGATATTATAGCTTAAACTATGCACTTTTTTGACAACTTAAAATTAAGGCCTAAAAAATAAATGTTGTGTTTCCGGTAACAGAGCTAAAAAAATTGGGTAGGTAGGTAGGAAAATATTTTTATTTTGGTAAAATATTTTTATGCAGTGACTATCCGAAAAAGTATACCCCACTAGTCTTTTTTGCACGCTGCAACAAAGTACGTGTTCTAAGCGATTATAAACTGCCTATTTCCCGACTGTCTGCACCTAAAACTGCTTTAGAAACAGTCCTATTAATTTCATTTTGTTGACGTCTTTTCTGTTATGTCAATACAAATGGTTTTTTGGTTTTTAAAGTTAAAAAATTTAAAAAAATTTCTTTAAAAAAAATTTTTCTTAAAAAAAATTTAAAATATTTGGGTCGCGGCCGTAAAAATGGGTCGGTCGGGTTACCGGAAACACAACATTTTTTTCTTTACGCCTAATCTAGCATTTCAGTAAGAGCCATAGGCAAAGTATTTTTAGGGGGAGAAACTATTCAGACATAATTTCATTAGCGGATCCCTGAATCTTCGACAGTTAATAACATGGGGACTCCAGAAATATAATGTCCGTTTCCCAAGTTAGTGAGCCATTCCTAAAGTAGGTCTAGGCATATTGTTGATCACATGGATATTTTGATAAGTTTCAGGTTTTTGCTTATTTTTGATTCCCACCTTACGTTTTGTTCCAAAATCGTGATATTCTGTCGGTGGCATATCTCTTCAATTTATAGGACTACTAGAGATTATAAGATTATAAGACTAATTAGAGCCTATCATAATTAATTGAACAAATTAAAATAGAATAAGAAATTGTCGTATTAAAACTGGTAATGCATTTCAATATCGCTCAAGCATTAATCAAGTTAGTAAGCGGGTTCTTTGAAATTGCAATTATTTCTAAAATTTCTCAGTTTAAACATAAAGTCATCAAAGAATACATAGAACACGTCAAACCAAGAACATTTATTAAAATATTGAAGCAACAACCTGGACAAAAACCATAAACCCACAACTGCATCATGACTCATTTCATCTTAACAATAATATTTAAGTACAGTTTTCTGGCACAAATTAAATCCACATGTAGGCCTATGCCTAGCTCTAGCCTACAACAGTGTAGCTGTGACTATAGCTTTAGCGTAGTCTTGTTCAAGATTTACAAAATCACCAAATCACATTTACGTGGCAAAATGACCGCAAGCATAATTGTCATGCGATGCAACCATTGCTAATCTCAACAAGGATGTGCGGGGCCCAAGGCGGCTGCCTCACTCGCGGGGCCCGAAGGCCCGGCCTGGACATAATCAATAGATGACACATTGCTATTTCAAGCTCAAATTTATCACTAAAGCAATTTAAGGCTTTAAAATAAATTTTTTTTCAAATTCAAGGCAGAGCAGAACTGTAAGTAAAACCTGTCTTTAAAACAGAAATAGAATTCACATAAAAATTGTAAAAGCAGAGCTCTACCAGGTCATCATCATGTCTCAACAGTCTTTCTTGAAGAGGTGCCATATAACTGAGGCACACAACCATGCTCACAACTCTAAACCCAACATTTATCGGTAAATAAGAAGAGCATTAGCTTAAGCTAGCCAGAGAGGAAGCCAGGGATATGAAGTTTCAGTAACTTCATCTTCTTAGTCTCTGCACATACCGTTAAAGGGTGGGTGGCCAGTCTTGTCCCTCATTATCTCATCATCCCACAGTGCATGGGCATTGTACTCATTATCGCCGACTTGGCCAGTTGGCCAGTGGCGCAGAAATCTCAAAGTAAATTTCTGCTCTAAGGGGGATTTGAAATCCTGTCCAGTTGACATTCCAGTATGCTAATCACCAGACTAGAGCAAGCACGCCATTTATAAACCATTCTCCAGGCAATGAACCATCTTATTTGAAGGCATTCATCTAGATCATTTCTCAATCACCGGATATAACTGCACAACTTTTATACTCAGAATCTGCTCTCAAAGACATCTGCAATATCATAATCAAAATATTAACGTAGCACTCTTTACACGTCACTCAGTCTACCAAATTCATTAAACTCATCTAACAAGGTGTGACTTAAGATAAGCTGAAAAAATGTGTGAAATGCATGCTGAGAAGTCAAATTTTCTCAAAGTCAAATATATGTCCTACTTTTGATAAAGAAATTACAAAGTAGTAAACAACATATAGAAATAGAATTGCATAAGAAGGTCAATAACCGAAACAGAAAAGAGAAAAAAAGGTACAATGGCTGTCACTGATTTTTGCACCTGTAGTTGAGATTATATCATGACACAAACAGCTTAAAAGTCAAACCATATCATTAGGCAGAAAAGCAAGGCCACGCCATTTTCTTATCACACTGAGCTGATTAATTACCACTTCCTGCAATGTATGATTCAGTCCGCAGCCCATAAAACAACCCGACCTCATATTAAACAGGACTTGAATTGTACTTTGGAAACCTCCTTAATCTGTGTAATCTTTAAAGTTCAACTTTTAAAACGTTCTAGATAAGAAGACTGGAAAATTTAATACACGTATATCTATGTTAGTTTATAAAGCTCCACACTCATTTCAGGATATCTGACCTTGAGGAACTTATCTTCTTTGCAATCACAACATGCATCCATGGGGATTGCATGGGCCGTACAGATGACCTTATCATAATGCACACCCATCTTGCATTCATTGTTCTTGAGCAAACAATCCACTTTAAACAGATAAATCTGTCCTATTTAGAGATAGGTAACTACATTCCAATCGATTCGATAAAAAGCCAATCCTAATTATAATCATTTAGCAGTTGATTAATCCTAATTCTAATTCATTAGCAAAATCACTAAATCAAAGTACCAGCATCAAATGAAACTGATAATGTGCTGTTAAAAATCAAGTCATTGTATTTAATGATAGTACCTTAAATCATGTCTCAGTATATCGTACCCATGCCTAAAGCACCTGTAGGGCATCAAGTGACGATATATATATCGAACCCAAGCCATAATCAGGTTTGATCATTTATATTCAGATCAGTCCGTGGAGCCAGACAGGAACAGGAAGCCAATTGTGGATGAATCAATCAAATATAAGAAAAAAAACTTTTCAAGGACAGCTCTTCATTTGAAGGCACTCTCAACATAACACAAAATCATGATATAATAGAACATAAAGGTTGAAACAGCTATCGGAAGAGTGGCAAAGGAGGCAGCCAGATGGCTTGTCACCATCTATTCTAAAATGACCACAGCAAAAACTTGTGCATTGTGCGATGGAAATTCAGAACGGAATAAGAAAATGGTTGCTTGCACACACTGAACAGTACTAGACATTTAAGGTCAGGTATTTAGATACGATTAGATGCATAGAACGAGACCTCTAAAAAATAATGAGTGCAGAAAGTCAGACAGTGGGACACGAGTGATGTATGTTTGCAAGAGCAACTGGTGCAATTCTGTGTCATGAATCTAGATATAATTATTATATACCAGAAATTTGAACCCAGCTGGACTTCAGATAAATTACAATCAAGTAATAAAGAACAGATCTGAATCCCTGCATGCACATGGCATCACATGAACCATGATAAACCTCATTGAACTCTACAGCAGAATAATAAAAAATATGCCTATGCGCTTTCCATTCACGACTGAAAACCAAACTCTTCAAGCTATCCTATCCAGATTCCAATCAGCTTCAATCACCCAACAACCACCGTAGAACCACGCTGTCTCCTCGGCTTGACCTCCTCGGATTTTGACCTGGCACCGGAACGAAAATGGCAGCTCTGGCTATTGCGGACTTGATTTGATATAGCAACAGTGAATAAGCTAGTCTCCCTGACGTGGCTTTTGAGGGTGCTGAGAAAATCTCGAAGATTTACATTACATTACATGGAATAATCACCATCCAGCCACTCCGTTCAGCCCGCTCCTCATCCTCCATAACACTGCTTTGCCCTTCCATCCGCTCTTCATTAAAATTTGCATATCGTTCTATATATCCATTGCTGTTCCGCATCTCTTTGGAACAAACTCCCACCATCACTATGACAATCATCTGACCCATGATCCCAAGAATTCACTGAAACTCTACCTCCTGCTATTTCCCCACAGGTCTTTCACTCAAAACATACGCAACTGCCTGTAAAAGCCTATCAGTCATTAACTAAAGATCACAATCACACTGCACTATCTGGAATGACCTCCCATAATTAGCCTTGTGACTTATGCCTAGGCTAAACTCCCTGCTTTTTATACGTTGCACAAATCCTACTTTTCAGCTGTGGCTAGACTGGGAGTGCCTCTGAGTAGGTCTCCTGACGATGCGCTGCATAAATTCTCAAAACGAATGAAAGAAATGAATTAGGCAATCTATGCACACATTAGGAATTACCTTGTGTCCACCATAGAATGCTATTTCCTCTGCATTTGTAATGATTCTTGAATGCATGAACCTCAGGTATCCTTTCTTGTCAGCCTCATCGGCAACCAGCTTCCCAAAGCGAGGCGACACGGCGCGAAGAATCTTGGCCGTAAGCATGACAACGAAAGCAGCAAGGATGCTGGGTATTCGCGAATTTGCTCCTTTGCTAGATGCCGAGCGATGCAGTGTAAAAGTAATGACAACGACATCAAGGATCGGTTTAGTCAGATGTGAGTACAGATGTGCAAGAGACGAAGTGAACATTGTAATGTCCTCTGTCAGACATTGGTCGACATTTGTGAGTCGTCCATCGAGGTTGCTGACTCGGTAGTAAGTCTGGTCACGAAAGTACATGTCATAGGCATGCTTAACGAGTCGCGTGCGAAACACAAGTCCAAGCTGACTTTCCAGAAATCGAATCAGACTGTTGATGAAAGTGGCCGGAATTGCGATTCCCAGCCACAGTCCAAGCATCAGCATGAACTGCTTGGCATCTTTCTGAACTATTGTTTTAACGATTCGTCCATCCAACTGGGCAACGTAAACTGACAAGAATGTCCTCGATATTAAGCACATTGTATGGACAACAAGTAGACCAAACTCTTTCGTCCATACTCCTGGAATAACGATTTTGATCAGCTTACGAAGTTGCTCAAAGAAATATTTATTCACCGAAATGGACTTTTTATCTCTTTTTAATCCGTCATCACGCCCTTTCTCCAACTTTGCAATCTCCTTCCCTGAAGTACTTGAAGTTTCTCCTAATACCTCTTTCACGGCTTTGGGGTAAAACCGCCGCAGCCCATAAGCAGCCAAAGCAGCTACTACAAAGCCGCCAGCGACTTTACCTTTAGAGAGCTTCAGTCTGGAAGAAGCCTCGTGAAACTTAGAGAAACTCATGATTTTGTCTCTATACTCGGGACACGCTTTTCAAGATTCTACAAATGCTAGGTGATGACAATCTTTGGAGCACTGTCGCTCAGGAAATATAGTCTCAGCTTCACAGACACCGAGTAAAAACTACTATCGACGTCACTCGGTGTTACGGATCCATTCTTTGAACTTCAACCACCCAATTATTTCGCCCATCACATCAATCGCACACCACACTTATTGCACTTGTTGTTATCATCAACGACCGGTTATCATGTGGTACCATAGATATCCAAAGACCGTTTCATAGATATCTATGCATGGTACAAGGTATCTATATTGAAAGGATGGAAAGTCATTGAAGAATTCTATATCATCATAGAGATGTACGCTATATATGTAAAATATATATATGTATATCATCATGCTTTCTAGCCCACAGATGTCGCCAAAATCAATTTTTACAGAGGACATCAACCGCGATATGTTACATTGTACGTACTCCTGATAGTGATGTTTCTTCTATAGCCTAAACACGCATTCGTCGATTTCTTAATTCATAAAAATACTAAATGCCTAATAGATTATAGAATTAAAGTGTTAAGCTAGCAGGAGAAGCGATGCATTTCTGTTATATAGGCTAAATATTCGTTTAGGCCTAACTTTAATCAGAAACCAGAGAGCTGCGCTCCATTTAGCCAAACAAAACGGCACAAATAATATTATTATAAGTGCTTTCCAGTTCTATTGATTATTGAAAAATGGTAGCCTATAGGTAATTTGAGTTCTTGCTTTATTTTAAGTAAATCTTCTTCTTTGTTTCTCTAGTTGCCTTTCTAAATGTAGGTTCGTAGGCTACATCTAAGGGCGCCATTCGTCAGTTGTCCATCTCGATCTGCCCTTCTATTCAACTTACATGATCGCAGGGCTTTTTAGCGTGCAGTGCGGCAGTTGTACACAAAATGTGCAGTTCTAAATGGATTTGTGCTGTTGTAGAAGTACTATAGGCCTACTGTACAGTTAAAACTAGCAAAAACAGGTCATTGTCCTCCGATTGGAAGAAGGATGGGAAAGGAATTAAAGGAGCAATCGTAATCGTAATCTCAAAATTTCTAAAGCGCCACTCGAAAGCCAAGCGCGGGGCAGCAGCTTATTCACGAGCGCGCTGCGTTGAGTCATGAGGGTTGTCCGAGAGAGTAGGCCTATATATATATATATATATATATATATATAGTCCGTGGTTGTCCGGGTCGAGTTACCATGCAGCTGTGCAGCTCTAAAAATTCCTTAAAACCAGCCCTGCATGCATGATCGATATAGGCTATAACCTAATTATTATGACTCCTCCATAGGAATATTAATTGGTGGGGTTTTTGGGTTCAAACTCTCCAAACGAATAAATTTCGGACGTTATTCAAAATTAATTAGGCCTATGTGTGATTCTGTAGCCTAT
Source organism: Lumbricus rubellus (assembly GCA_945859605.1). Classification (NCBI taxonomy): domain Eukaryota; kingdom Metazoa; phylum Annelida; class Clitellata; order Crassiclitellata; family Lumbricidae; genus Lumbricus; species Lumbricus rubellus. Next base: position 27,254,156 of record OX243813.1, on the reverse strand, counting down.
AGCTGGCCTAGGCCTATTTGCGACGTTTTTGCCCGAACCATTATCCGCGCTCGGTGGAAATTAATGTGGATGTCAGTTCAATAAAAACATTGGCTGCCCTTCTCCATTCCTCCGCCAATTAAAGTTCTAAAGGCTTAAAGAGTAGCTATAAAATGTAGGTAAAGAAGTGCCTGCATGGACTCCGGTCTCTTACTTTTCCATGTTGTGCTGGCCTAATAAGTGTCAGCTAGGACGGCGTAAGTTCAGATTTGAAATACGGTAAGTGCACGGACGCCGTCCATGACCTCCAGACACACTTTCAGCCCTGGGCCTAATTATTATTAAGTCTTACCTCATAGTCATAGCCATTTTTCTCTGCCGGCTTAATTCGATTATTCCTAATTTCCTATGACGCTAATATCCTATCCACCATCTGCAATGTGGTAGGCTCAATTATCTCTTCGATCGTTTGTCCTGCGCTCCATGATTCCATCCAGCTGATTCTCTCTTCCTTTTCTCATGCCCACAGACTTTCATAATTATAATAATAATAGGCCTAGGCTACATATTATATTAATTTGACAAAGTCAAGTAGTCGAATATTATATCCAATGACTTTTTACCATAACGTAGGGAAGTGGTTCCCAACCTTTTTTGGCTGTAGGGCCACTTTTTCTAAGTTGGAGGACACGAGGGCCACTTTTTCTTAGTTAAAGGACATTAGGGCATTTAGGGGGCCACAATGCTAAAATTTAATTAACTAAAAGAATATAAAAATTGTTATAATTAATTCAAAGTAGAATGTTTGATGTTTATAGGCTTCAAAATAAAATAATTTGTAGGCTAATAGAAAATAATTACATGTTCTATCCTGTCCAAATTGTCAATTTTTCATAATTATTATTTTTGTTGATCCTTTGAGACATGAGTGCCATTGTTGAGACCTGGCGGGCCATTTTGTGAGGTCTCGCGGGCCACTTTTGGCCCGCGGACCATGGGTTGGGAACCGCTGACGTAGGGCCTAGCTATACCAATTAAGATACAGCAGCTGTTCAAACAGGTTATCTAGCTGATATCCTCCGTCTTTTAGGCCTATAATAGCTTACAATCATGGCTGCAAAACTAAAGAGCCTCGAGATCTTGGTGCAAATTGTGGAAAAATAACTGGGATGGGGGTTTGACTATGATCCACTTACAGTTGGGGTGTGAAATGGGGTTTTAAGAGCGATCGCCGAGTGGGGGGGGGGGGTTGAAACCCCACATTCCTGCAATTCGATCTCACCCTGCAGACGAAGATATAAATTTGGCCTAATTAATTTTCACAACAGTTGGATATAGGCTATCTATGAAGCGTCGCTTGTTCTTTTCTGTCATAATTATTCTTTAGGACTACGTACATTTATGCAGGCCTACTGCCAGATTCTAATTCGTCTATGTTTTTGCCGTAGGCCTATTTGATTTATTTTTGTTCACTGCACGCTGCGCTCTTGACCTAACCCATAGAATTTTAAAAAGTCCATCCAATATTGATGACTTAAGACAATCTATAGGGCCTACTTGCCCGGTAGCCAAACGGGCCTACCGTGAAAAACTAAACTCCAAAGACCTGTTATAAACTAAAGTTAATTAAACCGTATTATCTATATAAATAAAGAGAAGATTCTGTGTGTGTGTGGGTGTGCGTGTGTGTGCGTGTGTGTGTGTGTGTGTGCGTGTGTGTGTGTGTTTGTGTGTGTTTGACCGGAATGCATTTCGACAGTTTTTGGGCTTTTCCCCCAAACTTTCACTATTGTGTAGCTCTCGGCATGAGACGCAAAGTCGAGGGGTTGGCGATTCTCTACCACCATGGGGGCCAGGGTGGGGGCGAAACCCCCAAATTTTTCAAAAACCCCAGCTATCGATCTGATTTTTTTCCACCTAGATAGAGGGCCTTCTAAACCACCCGGTTCAGAGGTTGGCGAATCTCTACCGCCATGGGGGCCTGGATGGAAGGGGGGCGAAAACCCTAAGACGGCAGTTTATTAAACACCTTATTAAACGCTTGCATGGTCATTATATAAATGGCGAGAGCAGCTTATGAAGATTTACGCGTACCGTACCGGAGGAGGTCAAAGTTAGTGGCGGCGTGTTGTGGGGTGGGTCGGGAGGGGGGAAGGGTGAGGGTGGGGAGGGTGGTGGTGGAAATTTTTTCCGAAAACCCAAATTTCACGGGTGGCGTACTGGTCGAGAGGTCGGAGTGCAGTGGGGTGTTGTCGGGTGGGTAAGGCTGGGTGGCGGCTTTGGGGTGGGGTGGGTGGGGGGAGGGTGGGTTGGGGTGGGTGGGTGGAGTGGGGTGGAATTTTTTCCGAAAACCAAAATTTGACCTGTGGCTTACCCGTCGAGGTCAGAGCGTTGTGGGGGTGTGTGGAGTGCGGGGATGGGGTGGGTTGGGGTGGTGGGTGGGGTGGAAAGAGTGTGGGGTGTGGTAGGGGGCGGGCTTGGGATGGGGGTTGGGATGTCTATGGAGGGGTGGTGTTCGGGGGTGGAGGAGTGGGGTGTGGTGGAAGTGATGGAGTGGGGCTGGGGTTTGAGGGAAAGGGGCGTTTGTGTGTGAAAGTTGGGTGGAGGTGGGTGGCGGGCTTTGGTTGGGGTGGTGGGGTGAGGGGTGGGGTGGAGGTGGTGGGATGGTGTGGGAGGTTTAGGGGAGTTGGTGGAGGGGGTTGGGGTTGGAGGTGGGTTTGGGGGTGGAGGTGGGGTGTGGTGGGGGCTGTGGCCGGGGCGGGTCGAATCCTAAATTTTCCTGGCAACGCCGGGTACCCCAGCTAGTATCTATATAAATAAAGAGAAGATTCTGTGTGTGTGTGTGTGTTTGACCGGAGTGCATTTCAACAGTTTTTGACATTTTCACTCCAAACCTTCACTACTCTGTCCGTCTCGGCGTCTGAAACCCAGTGGAGGGGTTGGCGATTCTCTACCACCATGGAGGCCAGGGTGGGGGGGGGGGCGAAACCCCCCATTTTTTCCACTAAAACGCAGCTATTGATTTTGAACTTTGTACCCAGACAGAGGGCCCTCAGAACCACACGGTGGAGAGGTTGGCTAATCTCTACCAATATGGGGCCCAGAGTAGAGGGGGGGGGGCGAAAATTCTAATACGGCAGTTTATTAAACACCTTTTTAAACGCTTGCACGGCCATTAAACAAATGGTGAGAGCAGATTATATAGATTTGCGCGTACCGTTGGAGGTCGGAGTTAGAGGTGGAGTGTTGTGGGGTGGGTGGGGAGTGTGAGGGTGGGTGGGTGGTGGGAAAATATTTCCCGAAAACCGGTGCTTCAAGGGTGGAATACAGGTCGAGAGGTCGGAGTGCAGTTGGGGTGTTTTGGGGTGGGTTTCGGGCGGAGGGGTTGGGCGTGGGGTGGGATGGGGGTATGAGGGGTAGGGAGTCTTGAGGGGGCTGGGGTGAGGGGGTGGATGGGGTGGATGGGGTGTGGAAGGGGTGGGTGGGGTGGAGAGGTGGGGGAGGGGAGGAATGGGGAGGGTGGAGGGGTGGGGTGTGAAGGTGGAGAGGTGGGGAGGGGGAGGAATGTGGAGGGTGGAGAGGTGGGGAGGGTGGAGGTGTGGGGGGAGTTGAGGGGTTGGGCTGGAGGGGTGTGAAGGATAGAGGGGTGGGGGTGGATGGGTTGGGCTGGAGGGGTGTGGAGGATAGAGGGGTGGGTGGAGGGGTGGAAGTGGGGAGGGATGGGAAGGGTGGAGGGGTGGGAAGGGTGGAGGGGTGGGAGGGGTGGGGTTGGAGGGGTGGGGCAGGAGGGTGGGTGGGGGTAGATGGGGTGGGGTGGAGGGGCGGTGTGTTGAGAAGGGGTTTGGGGAGGAAGTGAGAGTGGAGGAGGGGTGTGGTGGGGTTGTGGCTGTGGCGTGTCGAATCCTAATTTTCCCGGGTCCCGCCGGGAACGCTTATATATAACTAAAGGAAGCGACATCAGAAAGAAATAAATGGAAACGGATGGATGGTCATGACGATCGCTAGAGTTCAAGGAACTTACAGCACAAGGTGACAAGTATATATATATATATATATATATATATATATATATATGTGCACATCATTATATAATATTATATAATGATATGCACATAATTGTACACAAATACCTTCTGCTATGATAAGCCTATAGGCTAACTTCATGGCCATATAATGAAAGCCTCTCAGCTAGGCCTATAGACCTACAATACAATATAGCGCCTTTGCCTACTATGGTCTACAGCTAGAAAGAGAGCAATGTGAATGTTTGGCTATACTGCAGCAGCTGAAACAAACGCATCGTAATGATCATTACATAATTTTAAATAGTTTGATTTATCTAATCTAAAATCACCAAATCGATCGATAGTACCGAATGCGCCACATGCGAACGACTACTGACACCTACAACTACAGCTAGGTGGCTGCATGCTTGTTTCCCCGCTTTTGTGGTTATGGCTTACACAGCGTAAGCAAATCGCATCTTGTAGAGCAAGGACGAACGTTTCTTACACCAATGTAATATAACAAATGCAACCGAAACTGTCAGGACACAAGCCCTAACAATGGGGAAATAGCCAACTCATTAAAATGCTTCCTGTTATTTCATCAGATGCGATGATTATATGGCTGTTTATTAACGGCACAGGCGAGGTCAAGTGAAGTAGACAATCGCACTGGATGCAAAATCAATATAAGGCCACAACATTGCGTATAATAAGTCTTCGCACTGAGTTAAGTTGTCTGAAAAGAGCAGGGTCGTTTACAAAAGCGGTAGCAGCGCCTAGTTATTGTTTACGCGAAAATAATATATTACGCGCTCAATTTCTTATCTTGCCAAGTGCGCTTCAGTCGTTGCGAGGTCAAGGTCCTCTCGTGACGTCACTTAAAAATGCAAGCGCGGGTCAAGGTTGCTGTGGGCGCAAGTCCTCTTAATCTTTGTTGATGTTGGTTCGTTTTGTGGTGAAAAAGGTAACAACTAATTTAAGAAGTTTACCGTAAGACGTTAGCTTCGATAACTATTCGGTTGAGTTCGCGCTACTAGCCCCACTGCTGATGAGGACCAGTTATTCGTTACTTAACGCGGAATTTAGCGTCGAATGTTGTACATCGTCGTTGGATTGTTTTGGCGGAGTACTGCAGCGCTGCTCTGCATGGTAGGTGATTTTCATATTGTACGTGCTAAGTTCAACGACTGCGTAGGCCAGTACTGTTGATCAGAGGTCTACTTATTTAACTGAGCTCTTCAGGCATTTTTTAATTTTTACTCTATCTCGTAGTCAACTGGTTTTCAGCGTAGGATTTTAGTGTAGAGTTTTGTAAAACTGCACGATGATATTATATTGACGTAAAAGTTTTAAAAGTTGGGTATGCGAATGAAGTTTCACTATTAATTAAATTCGCATCTGAACGGTTCACCCTAGTAGAGGCGCTTTATAAATGTTTTAATACGATACGATTAATGAAAGACGTACTCGTATATAGTGAAACCAGATTAGACCCGAATCATCCTTTAGACGTCAAAGTTATTTTAGTGTACATACAATCCGCCGAATTTTGAAATGTAAGCCTCGTGCATGGTTATTAATTTCCCACTTTCAGTGGAACACAGTTAATCCTGACTGCAATTGCCATGTGGCACTGAAGCTCAACTATTATAACTTCGTTGGGTTTTCATTCTGATGTCAAGTGAAAGTGTATTTCTAACCTCTTAGCTAATTTAAAGTGTCCTAAATTTTGGACACTCTACAGAGTATCGCTTTGTTTGAAGCAGACTTCTAGGCTAGTGCTAACGAAGTCTAATAAATTAAATCCTCTCACTTTGGTTACTTCTATGGTGCGGATATTGAATTTACAAGACACGTACCAATATGTTTCAAAATATATCTTAGCACATAAACTCAGACAATATCTGGATTCGCTGATATTATCTGATTTTGTTTTTTACATATCCATTAATGTTTGATATTAATATAATATAAAGTAGAGATTATGTGTTACGATCTATGGAGCAAACATTTGCTTATTTTGTTAACTGATGCAATTATTCTGTGTAATGACAATATTCTATTATGGACCAGTTCACAGAGCGTCTCTATTTAGATATCTTGAAGACTGAAGTGGCACTACATAAATTGAATGAATGAATGAATGAGTGAATGAATGAATGATTTTTTCCCCTAAAGCAAATGAAAGGAGCTATCAATTTGAAAGGTTAACACTTCATTGTGGGTATCTGCTGTTGCGTCATTTATTTGTCTTTCCATATGCTGCAATGTCCATAAACTCGGCCATTATTGCTACTACCAGAAGAGACATCTTTACGAGTTGTCTCACGCTCTCTCTCACTCCAGATGCCAATGCCACCCTTATTCATTCTTTTGTTATCACACGAATTGACCGCTGCAGCTCGCTTTATGGTCTACCAGCAGGGCGGCTGGGATGCCTGGAACCGGTTTTGCAGTCGACGATGCACTTCGTTAGTCATATTTAAATTCTGCGTGCAACCACGTCGAGTACATGCATAATGCTCTGCACTAAATTGTTGATACCGCAGTGAATTGTTTATAGGGTTTCTTGACTGGTGTGGCATTGCATCCTTGGTTTGGTTCATGCCTAACTCAAGAGTTTTGCCACTCCACATAGGATTATCCAGACCTGCCGTTCCCTTTGTTCCTCTGCACAGGGTGAACTTCTTGTCTCCTTGCTGCTGGATGTGTGGTCTGACATGGGCAACATCCTCTTCCATGCCTGCACCTGCTGCTAAGGATCCCCTCCCACATGTTCTTTTTGCAATCTTAAAACTGTCCTGTTTAGCTGTGGTTGAGTCAGGAGTGCTCCTGAGCAGTACAGTAACCTTGAAGGGGCACTATATATATATAGAAATTCTTGTAATGAACGAATGTGTTCTGATCTCTCTTTTTGCCGATTACGTCAATATCTTGTATATCCGATTATTAAAATAGCCAATGTCGATTATGAGACCAATTTATTTCATTAATTGTATGTATGGTAGTTTAAAATTTGTCAGTTTTGAAGTTACACAAACCTACCATTGCAGTGCAAATCACATGCTTTGCTGCCTGCACTCGCCATGATAAAAAATGATGGATGGGTGTACTCACTGTACTGGGTATTTGTCAAATATGACAAACCGTGCAACTATGCGATTTAACTGTATTTTGACATCACTTTTCTTACATTGTTCAGAAGTGCACACATGTCTTGATGGCACAGTTGCAGTTGTATGCAAGGGACTTGCTTGTAGTCCATACACATTGACTGCCTTGGACCCGCTCTCTCCACATTACATTACAGGCTGACTGCTCTAGCCAAGTGACCACTGCGCCTCACTAAATATTTTACATCAAAATTATTTGATGTAATCTCTAAAATTGAAAATGAATGAGGAACAACGGGGATGTGGAATATTACGTTGTCACCAATTGTTTCTGCCGACACTGATTTAATACCGGTAAATGATTGTGGTGGCACAAATGTAATGTTTTAAAAAGTCTACCGATTGCTTGTTTGTCGTGAAAGTGTCCTTAATGATGTTAACAAAATAATTTTGGATTTGAGTCTTACATGTTTGTGGTGGTATTGAGTGGAGTTTGTTTGTATGCACACTTGTTATAGCGCCCCATCAAGCTCTCTCTACTCAGAGGCACTCCCGAATGCAGAGCGGACGCTGCATCAGAGTTTCACGCCGTAGCGCTGAGCAATTGTGAGTGAAGGACTTGCCCAAGGTCCTTACGCGGCGAGGTGGATTCGAACCTCAAACCTTCCAGCTCCAAGGCAATGACTACACCACCATGCCCATGCAGAGTGAGCCGGAGTTTGAGTCAGTAGTCAGCGGATTCTAATGATGATATCACTTTTCTTGCATCGCAGAGCTGTATTGAATGTGATATGCACCTGCATTCTGTTTAGCTGCTGCATTTTTGTTTAGAATGGTCTTACAGTGTCAGTGGTGAATTAAGAATGCTTAATATTGCTTGTTTGAACCATAGAATTTCAAGGTTTGAGCACACGCCTTCTTTTCTGCAACGTGAAACATAGAGTGTTTTGTTTCTCAGCCAATAAACTGAGGTTGATTGGTAGCGTGTGTGATGATCCCCGTCTCGTGTAGCATCTCATGTAGCGATGGTCGTCTGCTTTTTCACTTCCTGTTTACAGCTCTCTGCTTTGCCTCACACAGCAAATTGGTTTTCGTGTTTTCTTATGTACAACACTTCAGTTTGTAATATTGAGGTCCTTTTTTGATTGAAGACAGAACTTCTACAGTTGCCGTCTCATAGATTTTAATTTTGTCTGCAGCCGAAGACTTCCATATTTTCAATGTATTAGGAGCGCTTTTTAGGAGCTTCTTTAAGATGGTGGTGTGTTGATGGCATCATTTCTTAGCAGTCGTGTGGGAACAGTACACGTATTTATACAGATCATAAAGACAGTTCAATATGTAGCCAGGAGGTTGCATTCAGCCATCATTCAACCCTCATGTTTGGTAATATATAATATTGCGACCTTACATGATGACAAATACATTGCATGATGGGAAATACATTTGACGTGCATTTGTCAGTCAACTTGTTGGTCAAAAATATTTTCTGCAGTTTTTTGGGTGTAAATTTTTCATAAAATGAAGACGAGATGATTGTGTGGCGTTGAATTGCTTGTATCAGTGTCCTCCTGCTTGCATCTTGAACTGTTCTTTTTTGATCATCATCATCATCAACAGCAGCAGCAGCAACATTGTCTTCACTGGTTGTCATCCTCATCCCTTCCAGTTCATCTTCCTCTGCACCATCACCTTCCACCCACCACTACAATTGCGAAAAAATTTATGGGGCGCAGTGGTGTAGTGGTCAGTTCAGTGCCTTGCAACCAGAGGGTTCCAGGTCCCACCTCAAACCGCCACGTAGTAACCTTGAGCAAGTTCTTCACTTGCAATTTGCTTGTACGCTTCGGTGTGAAGCTCTGTTTCAGTGTCCGTGCTGTAGTCTGGAGCACTTCTGAGTAGAAAGCTTGATGGGGCGCTATGGCAAATGCAAGAAGAAAAAAATCGTAATATGTTTGGAATGAGAACGGCCATTGGGTTTGAGTCACATGATTGCAGTACATTTGTTATGTAATATATATGGTAATTGAACATTTATATGGCTCCAGAGGCACTTTCTGCGCAGACATATGACGTTGAATGTCTTTTTGAATGAATATCTTACGACAGCAAAAAAACAATGCGGCGTGAGCTGTGCTTGTCAGAACGTCAGTAAGCTAATGCATTGTCAGTGATTGGGAATTAGTTTGAACAGGTCTGCCATTGTTGACCCTGACAATGCTGAATGGAAATCCATTTTCATGAACGGAGAGACGACGGCTTTTGAATGACTCTAATCTGGATTGGGAGCCGCTGCCTTCGCCATTGTTGTTGATTTTCCAGTCAGCTGTCAAGACATTGATGTCATGACATTGATGTCATGACATTCCTATTATGGCATTTGACTGACTTGTTTTTCCACTTTAAAATCCGATGACAGCTCTAGCTGTTTCTTGAATTTTACTGAAGGCGTAAAAATTACCTTCGTCTTGATGTTGAAAGACAGTATTGTTTTCATTATGTGATGCCTCGCATGGCCAGACAGGTTAGATGATGCGTATTCTGTTCAATTTCACCACTCTGGGGAGGATGCACAGTTGCAGCCTTTCTTTATAAATGATGAATTCTAAATCAAAGAGATGTCAGGTCTCAGCCTTTCAGAGCATTTGTTGTTATGAAAGGTATTATGCGTAAATGTTGAGCTAATGTTTTTATATTTACATTTGGCTTAACTGCCATTTAAAGTTTAGCCATTAAGCAAAAAAAATTTAGAATTCTGCAATCAGTTTAATTTTATAGGTTATTTGTAAATCACATTGCATTCTACTATTTAATTCAACAGTCTCAGACCAACAGAGAACAGTTTTTAAAATCAATCTATACTGTTCGTAGTGCATTTTTATGGGGGTTTTCAGGAGCAAATGTTCTTGCATTGTAAAAGTTTTTCCAATTCTGGTTGATAACTTGAAGTGCATACTCCAGCTGTTCTTCACTCTTATAATTCCCTGTCTGTGCTCTGACTAGGATCTGCATGATTTTTTGGTGGCTGCCATTGTGCAGCTTCTGCAGCCGTGAAGTCATCGATTATATAATCTTGAATGTGCATGACCAGGGTGTTTGGTTAGCAATCCAATCAACATGCTCAGTGTTTAATACACATTTTTTTCTGCTTCACTTGATCACAAATATTGACGTCTCCTGTTGCAACGTCGCCAACAGCATCTCTATATGTTTCGATGGGACATTTGCTCCTTCTCTCTTAAATTGATGCTTTCGGCATGGCCCGTTTCATGCTCTACCTTTGGATCAGAGAGGCTGAGAAGGATTTAATCATCGGAAGGGAGCCATAGGTGCCTGGCTAGCTTGCATGAAGTAGTTGCGATGATATCTAGATTATTTTAAGCATCGAGTTGCTGTAGGATTTAGCAGGTCATTCATTGCTGCCCTGGAAACCATAGATACCAGGAAACCAGTAGTTTGTGTAAACTTTTGCAAAGAAATGTTTTCATGTGTAGCAGTCCCTGAGCTTCCCTTCCTGACAGTTTGAACTGCGGCCTGAACAGCCGAACCACTTGATACCGTAAATTGTTTTTCGATATCGGGCCGGCCTAGCTTGATGCGTCTGACCATGGACCGCCTCAGTGCTCAGCTTGTTGCATGATTTACTTCACAGTAGGCAAAGCAAGGTTGTTGATCCTGCAGCAGCTGGTCACAGAAAGCGTTTACTTTGTGTCAGACATCGATTGGTATTATTATTGAGATTAAAGATGAAACCATCAGACAAGATGTCATTGTATCTTTGGGTATGGCCATTGTCCTTGGATCCCTTTGAAAAAAGCTTCTGGTGTGTATGGCTATGTCGCATGCCTACTGTAAAGGTGGCAGCCAATGAAAGTTCCATGGTAGTGTTGACAGCTGAAGTGAAGACAAGACCTGCCCAGTGGCTGCTCAATAATGATGCAAACACCTGGTTGTTGTCCAGGGTTAGAGCTGATTATGCAGAAGACAGGCCTTCACAAACAAGCCTTCTAGGCCTAATTATTATATTGTGTTATGCACAGCTGCCACAGCAGCTGGGTCAGTCCCTGAAGATATTTTTGGACTTGACAACAGTTTCTTGTAGTCTTGTCACTTCCTCTTTCCATGTCAAAGAAAATATCAGGTTGCTGTCACAGTGCATGGCGGTCAGGATTAGGTTTGGTTCGAAATACTATACAGTGTTTTTAACGATACGTTTCGGTTTCTTCGACGCTGACAAAATATGTTGGACCTGCTAAGCATGAATCATTTCTGGGTCTTGTCCATGGGCCCTAGATGCTGCAGAGACAGTAGTCATGGCAACCATGTCACTTGGCCCTTTTCATTGAGCATAGCTTCCAGTTCTGGTCATATAACACTTTTGGTTTAAATTGTAACAGAGTTGCGGTACATGTTCAATGTTCATACCATGCAGATGTTGTCAAGGGCTTACATTAGTACCATAGATAGTCAACTTGTGCTTCCAAAGAATGCCTCAAATGCGGATCGGTGCGCTTCAAACTTTAAATGAAAGGTTTTTAGAGGTTGAGAGTTAGACATAATTTTGAAAACGAGAAAAGAGTGTGCCCCAGTTCCTGATGCCATCAATTAGGTTTCAGGATTTTGTCAGTTTTGATGGTTGATTTTGGGAGGCTCACTGGTATATGCACCCAAGCAAGACCCCGCATGAGCATAAACACATGTAGAGACACAAACAGGCACACTGACGTTTAAACTCACATGGGTCCGTACTCAGACAAACAGGTTAATGGGGCTTTATCTTGGTTTATGTACAGCAGCAGTGATGCAGCGAACAGCTGTCTTGAATCCTTCCTTGCAGGAACTGCTGCTTCTGACAGTTGCAAACCAAGGAAGGCCTTGCTGCTGCTGCTGTTGATGATGTTGCTGCTGTCCATTGTTGCTGCATCTGTTGGTAATTCTTCAGCTCTCCTTTCCTTGGAGATTTGAACTCTGTACCTATGGTGTTTAACTTTGCTGTAAACAGTCTTAAATTGGTTTCTTACTATGTGGGCATTTTGTATTTATGGATAGGGAAAGCATACAATTCACAATAGTGTTATGTTATGTAAATAGTTATTGCTTCATTGCTTAAAGCAACCAAGTTAGGTGAACTTTGTAGAATTAAGAAGAAAAGTTTTTAAAATCTGGGAATAGTATGGTTTTGAACTATTTTTGAATGGCATTTCTCTTAGTTTTGGATTTCAGATGTTTTTTGTCACTTTTTTTTTTTTTGGCATAGCTTTCAATTGATGTGTTCCAAGGGATCAGTGTTCCTAAGCATTCCAGTTCGTGGGTTTTTTGTGAAGCATTAAGTGTGAGTTAAAATCAAATGGATGATTTTGCTTGTCTATGGACAGAAACACAGAAACACATTCACTGTTTAAGTGCCATCCCACTGACTATATAGCTATCTGGCTGGCTGGCCATCCCTCTGTGTGCTGGGTGAGGAGGAAACTGTGGCAACATAAATTATGTCTTAAAACAGATGCAGATATGAAGACAAACATGGTGGCTGAGCTACAGCTGGCATGTTGACTAGTGGTACTTAGTCTTGCTCCATTGGTTGGGTTGTGAGCCTCTGCGGCTGCTGGCTGAGGCTACTAAAACTCTCTGTGTACTACTAATGATTCTTTGACCCTTGGGAAATCCAGAGCCTCTTCCTGCAAGGACATTGATTACTAGTATACTACTACTCTTTGGTTGAATAACATTGGGTTAAGTTTTATATTAAGCAGATAGTTTATTAAAATAGATTTTACGGCATAATAAGGCTTATCATTCTTACAGCTTTGAGGCAGTTTTGCGGAATTTACAGAACTTTAAATTGTAGCACGCTTTTAGGGCATTCAGTATACTTTGATTTGTTTTCAAACAAACATGATGTGTTTTCTTTTATATTGGGCTAATTATGTTATAATTTAACAGCTGGTTAAATATTCTAGTTTGAGATTTCCACTCTTTTCATGTTATTCTAAGCGGAAGTGGGTTGTTAAAATTGCCCTTTAATTGAGCCTGTTCATGTAAATCATGTGGGGAAATTTTCATTAATATGAAGAAGATAAATATGTAACTGGGAGAGGAAAGTTTCTGACGGTAGAAAATGTTTGACAGCCTGCTTTGTTAAAACTGAATATGACGGGAATCACGTAGGTCCACACTCTACAAGAAGGAAGTTGAAGGCTTATTAGGAAACACACACAAGGAATAGGAGAGATCATGTTAGAATTTAGATCTTGAGTTAATATTAAAAGAGGCTGAAGGAGGAATAACGCCTTAGATTGAGATTACTGAATCTGCTCCAAAATGTTGGAGATCTGAGCATTGGGCCATAGGTATCGGCAGCTGAGGTAAATTTTAAAATGCAGAATCTTGAGAGCAGAGGTGTGACCCCTCAGAATTCTCATGGCTCATCCATATAGGTAGTTTTGTGTGAGTGCTGATATTCATGCTTCGAAAGGGTTGACTGTTTAAGAAGTTTTAGCTGGTTTTATTGGTAAATATTGCACTATTGCTACTATTTTTAGTTGCATTAGAGATTTCCAGATCTGCAAGACTATGCAGTCATAAATTGTTTTAAACACTAAAAATTATTTAAAATTTAACTGTTTGCAACCTGCAGTGGAAACAGCTGAAAGAACTAGCAGCTTAAATCCATGTTAAGTTGCTTTTGTGTTTTATGGTTGTGTCTGTCCTGATAATTAGCAAAGTTTAAGAAAAAAATTAAAGTGCGGACTTTGGTGACGGTAACTTGTTTTTTTGCAGATTTGTGTTATCTCTGAAGCAAGGTCTCGAATGAAGATAGTTGTGTGAAGCACACTTTGCTCTTTTGAACAGAACTCACAGGTTGTGATTTGGTGCATTTGTTACACATGCATGGCTTGCATGGCTTCATATTTTTCTTGTACTTAGCCCTTCTATAGAACTTGTAGTCTGGAGCTTGTGTCAAAACACACAATGGCAGAATTGTTGCGATATTATGCCCAGGCTGCTAGTAGAACATAAAAGCTCAGACGTTTAGTTGATCTAAGTATAGAGGATAGGGGAGAATTTACAGTTTTGCTGAACTCTATAAAAATTACTTTTCTCCTAGGTCAGGGACATTGGCAGATAGCAGTACATAGAGGGCAAGGTAAGGCACCTGCTCCAACATGGAATTGAAATCTGCGTCAGGCCATGATGATGGGTTGTGATTGTAATGTTTAACTTCATTGTCCAAACAATAACATTTCTGTGTAACTAGCCCTTGGTCGAGATTTCTATATAAATATGTCCGTCATAAAGAAGATGCATGTGAAATGTTTGTAACTAACTATAGGAGCTGATTCTAAATTTCTTCATTATTGTCTGATAACTTCCGCAATTCACAGTGACACATTATAATATTTCTTACTACATCAGTCATTCGTCTCTACGAAGCAAAGTTGGTGTGCACGCAAAATTTGTGTAGCTTATAATGTAGCATATATGAAGACTGTGATGGATGCCATTGTCTTTTATTGATAAGAAGATCTATTCTTGAGCAGCCAACCAGGAAAAAATTGGTATACATTGTAGTTCATCATCATCATCATCAATAACCTTGGGCTCAATGCCCGTAGGAGACCGATGCCACTCTTTGTCTGAGTCAGTCTCGCGCCATGTTGTCCATCAACGGGTCCGGTCAGCAGGTCTGCTCCATACCATTAACATCTTGAAGCACCTAGACCACCTTGTCTGATTGAAGAGAATCGTGAGAAAAAGACATGAAGGACAACGTGGGTCAATGCCCGTATGTGTCCCATGCTCGCCCCCACCCCCGACTCTCCACCGGTCTATCCTAACCGGCCTGTGCATGTCTGCTCCACATCATGACACTTTGAAGCATCTGGGTCGCTATGTCACTTGTGTCGTGGTTTTTGCAAATTTCAGTTGTCTTGGTCCTTTACAGCCAGTGTATCGCCACCCATCTGACAGACCTTCCTCCTTTTGTCCAAGCTTAGGACCGGCGCAGGGACGTTGCCTTAAATTGTATGCTGTATAAAATTGTCTTGTAAAATTGTAATGGTCATTCTTTAGACTCACTGTGTTGTGTCATCAGTGTTTTTTTCCAAGCTTACAACTTCATATTTCTCCTTGCGTTGTTAATATCGTTTTTTGGCAAACTGATTTTTGGTTGTAGAAATTTGAATTTAAATTGGTTATATCTATATATATTGAGTTTGAATTGACTTTCAGTAGAGGAAATCTACTTTTCCCGGCGTAAACAGAGATTGCAGCTGCTTGGATTTATTGCATTCAACGACGTTTTCGCCATTAAAAAGCGCCAAAGAGGTTCTGTGATTAATTCTTCTCTCGTTTGCTGACAGTGAATTTCATATCGGTTTCCATTTTCGACATCAGACACTGTAAAAAATTGATGAGATGCATGATGACGCTGCATTTGAAAGGCTGCATCGCACTATCGTACGTCTATTTATAACGTACCGTGGGTCAATGACCTCGTAGATATGAATGGCCATGGGCGATGCTGCATTGCTGTTGCCGTTTGTTTGTTTCAATTGGTTTGTGTTCATGACAACCTTTAAGCTTATATAGTATAGTCCGTGCAAATGCATCAATGATCGTTTAAAATATTTGAAAATTATTTGGAAATGTATGTTTGATTGTTGTTTTGTAAACAGTAAAAACCGATTGTTGTTTTCGAAAGCGATAATTGGATTTTCGATTGTCGTTTAGCATCGTCTTCATTATCTTATAATATCAAAATGTTTGGTTACTAACAATTCTGATTTGCCTCTCCAGCAAAATTGTTTCTTTACACTGCAACATCGTCATCATCATCGTCACCACTACCATCATCATCATCGTCTGGTCCTGATGTTAGCCATTTGGCTGCGATGGGTACAAATAAATGATCCTCATTGTCATTTATCAAGTCCATTGCACCATGAGCTTAGTGTTGGTGTTATGTTCTAATTTGCATTATATATCCAGCATAGTCTTGGTCTCCTTTGTTTCTTTATACTTTCTTCTCTCTGCACGTCCAAACCATCCGAGTATTTGTTGAAAGACTTTTTGTGTAGCAGAGTTGTTTTAGTATTTATAAATGTGTTATACTGTCATTTAAATTGATGTTAACAAACGAATGGTTTCAACTTCTGACGTAACATTGTTTGTATGTGCACTTGTTATAGCGCCCCGCACATATATAACATGATCAGAGAACATTGTTTCATGAGGTTTTGTTATGAATTCATGTTAAATGATAATCGGAATTTGATTAAATATTGCTTTTGAAAACGGTAAAATTTTGGTTTTTATTGTTTAGAAAACAATAATTGAATCACTTTTGAAACATCTTTTGTAGAAAATTAAAAGAGATGATTCATGCATTGGTACTGACTTTAGGTTGCAGTGTAACAAGCTAACTGAAAAAATTGGTGTCTGCGATGCTGGGTTGCAAATGGCATCTTAAATTTCTAGGGGTGTCGCTGACCAATTGTACGATAGATGTCAGTACTGTGATGCATCACTTCGAATGCATCATCATCACAAATTTCGTTATATTTTAGCATTTTATATTGATGAAAATGAAAATCAGGATAAAAATTAACTGTAGGCAAACAAGATGAATTAATTACAGAACCTTTTAAACACTTTTTAATGTCGAAAATATCATCGAATGCAATGAATCACAACTTCCACCATCTTTGTTTATAAACTGGACTGGTCAATTTCTATAAGATCAATACACAAACCGTTAATCAGTTTAGAGTCGGATTTCTACAATCAATATTCGGAAAACCGATATTAACAACAGGGCTATATTGAGCAAAGTGTATTCAGAATTGTCACCAGACAGTTTTTGTGGCAATGGCGGTCATACAAGTAACCAATGCAGTGGGTGATTTTATGGCCCAAGTTAATCGTCGCCTGAACAAACATTCTGGCAGCCTTGCAGCAGTGCAACGCTCGGCCAGGCAAACCTGGGAAAGACTTTTCTAGCTGGACATTTATTCTGACTTGCCATGTTGCTGTTGCATCAACACTGAGAACATTTTAAGAATTTTTGTGTGAATTGATAGGCAGTGGAAAGGAAGAATTTCTAGCATGTTTGCTCTTGGACTTATTCTTGGTTTCTACTGTGGATTTAGTAAAATTGATGGTGTGTTGGCTTGACCTATGTGAAGGTATGAGCTGCTTTTTTGTTGGTCATGTATGTTGTGGGGTGTGGTGGTGTAGTGGGTATGTTCGGTGCCTTGGAGCTGCAAGGTTGCGGGTTCGAATCCACCTTCAAGACGCTGCATATGGACCCTGCTGTAGTCAGGAGCTCCTCTGAGTAGAAATCTTGAAGTGGCGCTATAACAAGTGCTCATACATACATACGTACGTACATACATACATACATACATACATATACATACATACATACATGCATGTCATGCATACCTACATAATACATACATTGGGGCGCCGTGGTGTAGTGGTGGCGTCGTTGCCTTGGAGCCGGAAAGGCCCGGAAGATTCGAATCCACCTCGCCGCGTAAGGACCTTGGGCAAGTCCTTTACTCACAATTGCTCAGTGCATCGGCGTGAAACTTCGATGCAGTGTCCGCTCTTCATTCGGGAGCGCCTCTGAGTAGAGAGAGCTTGAAGGGGCGCTATAACATGTGCACTTACAAACTTACAAACATACTTACATACATACATACATGCATGCATACATACATGTACATACATACGTTTGCAGTTGGATCGTTTTCGTCTGTCAGGAAAAGGAAAGGCAGCTGGGTTTTTTGAGTGACCTCAACTTTGGGTTTTTTGGAGCGACCTCATCTGTCAGTTGCTGGTGGTGCTTGGATCTATCAGCGAGAAGGCTACTGCTACCACGCTACCACGGTAGTTTTCTGGATAACCGGATGTGAGTCATCTTCTGCCATTGAAAAGCTATTGGACTGAAGTATAATGTGCGCTGCAAATACACCATCTATTGTTGCACCATACCATGGACGCAGCTTTGTCTAGAGATTCTGAACATAATGCTATAGATCTGTCAGTTTTGGATACAATCCGTTGTTTGTGCTCCATACACGGCGTTACACGCTCATTGACACGCCACTGACAGCTTTTCTAGTTTTCTGTGCAATGTGTGCATTGTTTTACTTGCTGCATGACATTTCTGCTGTTCATGACGTTGAACATCACTTAAGATTGCACAGGAAGCAATTTTGTGAGTTACGTTAAAGATGCTTTAATAATTGTCCAAATGCGAATGTATGCGTATAAATGATGTAAATGTACTAATGTAGGGTTTGTTCAGTTATTATTTATTCACAGTTGAAATCGTGAAGTCAGGCTTCATCATTGCATGTTGCCCCCTCTGCATCTTTCATGCAGCTATCACAACTGGAAAATCTCTTTGTTATGCAGAACTCCCAACAGTCATTAATTTTATACAGAAGGAGTTGAATTTTGCATGCAGTTATTTGGGATGGGCAGAAAGCAAAGTCATGGCTTTGAAGTTTTTTTAAAAGATTTCTAAACTTTTTGTTGTTGCATGGCATTATATATATCAGGCCAGGTCTTTGCAGAGGAAGTTATGTCATCCATTGAATGTAGCTGCTGTACGCATTTTTGCAATTCCTAAGTTATAAATCTTCAATTCTTCATATGTATTATGTAAGCTTTCTTCAAAATCAGGGTGTTGCTGGTAGCTTAGCACTTTATGCTATGTAAATAGAAATGCTGTTGATGAGGTTCAGCAATGATCTGAGACACCAATTCTTGCTGTAAAACTGAGGAAATGCTGAACAGCTGTTATATGAGCAATCTGGTCAACGCTTAGCAAAATTTCGCAATAAACCTACATCAGAAGTTGTGAACGCCTGATCTTCATGATGATCTGGTTTCACTTTCATATAACTTTATAGCTTAAAACGTTCTGTAAATTGTCAAATCCAACCCAGCTGTGTACGTGTTCTCATAATACAAGGACTTTCGCAGTTCTGTGGGACAGGACCCCCCACTTAATTTAGGATATCTATCTGTCATTCAAAGCAATTTTAAATGACTTCAAGGAAACATGGTCATGCAATCAATATCCATTGGTTTCAATTTGAATTGTGAAACAGTAGAACCAAAGAGTGAGGAATAAAATACATATATTCATTCTTTAGAACCAAGGTAGCGCAAATTCACTTCCTTCAAGATGCAGCTCAGAACTCACATATTCCTCCTTGGTTTTCAAGCATTTTATATCTACCAGCATATTCTCCTGGCAGTGACTATCAGCAATCACAGATTAAGATTTAGGTGTGACCATGCACACATTAAATTTTTTATTAATAATGATATTAATACAAACGGCTAATTACATCGTCGCACAAAATCCTTCACACGTACATTACTTCCTCGTCCGACTTCAAATTAGTGAAAATTGCATGCCAAATTTTGTTTTGTTTGCAAATGCAGTCGTGACACACACCTTTCAAACAAAGCAGTTGACCAATTAATTACCATGTCTAATATCTCTGCAACAATTTCATGTGCATGTAAAGAACTAACGGGAAATTTATTGCTTGTTTATCACTTTAATAAATTGTTTATTGTTAACTTGTTTACATACAATAAATGGTGATTTCGTGCTTCAGCCGCTTTTTAATATGCCTGAAATGTTGCAATTATGCACTATTGCACCTGTGTCCATGAGGCAAATTGTCCGTTGCCACAATTCCCCAATTTTGCACCTGCGTGCTGCGGTAAAAATTCTGCACCCGAAGAATTAAAGTATTTAATTACTGTCAAAAGGCATTAGTGCGAATGTTATTTAGTGACTTGTGATTGGCCAGACCTATATCATTCAATGGTCTAATGTACTAAATAAGTTGCAATTGCACATTAATACTATATTGCTTTGTATAAGAACATTGAGTAGCTACAGGGAAAGCGTGTGTGTTTGCGGATGATTCTAAAGATAGTCACAGCTGAGGAATGATCTATCAATCGTATTCGACAGATCTTGACATCTCATGGCTTTCTGGGACCATTCGTTTTGTCAGAGGCTTACCTTCCCCCACCCCCAGTGTCCCCCACTCAATGTAAATTCTCTGATGTGGACCAAGATACCAAAGGCTCTGCTCGAGGACCGCTCTGCTCCACCAAAATGCTCTCTAACCGAAAAAGTTTTGATTGATTTAAAACAGGTGAAAAATATTAAGTTAACTCATTCTGTCTTTGCCTTCTAAAACATGCATGCTCAGTTGTAGATATCTATGTTTTGAATTTCTATATTTTGAAGTCATAATATATATTTTCCTAAAATTTGTTCTTTAAATAGTTCTTTTCTTTTGGAGAGAAATGTCACTCATTCAGCGATTAATCAAGAAGACTGGAATGAAATGGATATTTCACCATAGAATATCATATCTCAGATATATTGAACCATTAGCTATGGTCTCTTGAACTTTGATATAACAAAGTATTTTGTGTATATTACCAATGTTCCACACTCCACCTTACCCAACCTTATCAAACTGTTACTCTTTTCCACTCTCTTGTTGCTATTGTGCTGCGACTGCTACAGACAGCTCCATCCTTCCAGACCTGGCAACTTTTCGGGTATAACAGCTGCAGTCCATGCTCTACTCTACTGCTATGGATGTTATTTGTGTTTATCAGAAACTGCACATGCTTCTTGCAGAGTCGTATTGGTTGTTTCATTGCAGTTGTCATTTTTAGCTGGTTCATCAATACCTGTCAGATTTGAGTTTTCGCAGTAAGTGCATTAAAAAGACAGCAAAGAAGTCGTGGTTTCGATTTGTATGTGAAAGGAACATTAGGACAGAAATTCTTCAGTTCTGGACTTGTAGAATTGTGGCACGGTTTGGATGACAACACTACTGTCTCGGTGGACAGTCATGTCATTTAAGAGGATGCCAGGAAAATTGGGCTATTAAGTGTTCCAGGTCATTTTACAGTGGTTCTAACACAGACCCATTGTCTTCTGAACCACTTAAAACCATTGTTATGTTAAGTTATGCTTGACTTGAGTATGGGATGCAACTACACCATGTCTCAATAAAAAAGGTGCAAAATTGTTTTTGTCAGAACTTCGTCAAATTTCCACCAATCTTAATAACGTTTGGTAGGTAGATGAAAAAATGGCTGATATTTGATGCCATATATAAATTTTCCGCCTCACCTGACTCAGATCACCGCACTACCTTGTTAAACACAGATGTGCCAATTTTTCATATAACGACGTCTCGAAGCTTGTCTGCACTGAAACCCATTGCATCAAGCCGGATGCCAGAGTGAATGGGGCATAGGAATACTGTCGTGACAACCTTCTTGCCCAGAAGATACCGTCAGACATACGCCGGATATCACAAGGCGAGTTTATCGTCTTTCAACAGGATGGCGCCCCGGCGCATCGAGCGCGCGACACCATCTCTTTCCTGGAGCGAGAGACGCCCGACTTTATTCATCCAACACTGTGGCCGCCGAATTCACCGGATATTATCCCAGTCGACTATAGCATATGAAGTGTGCTATAGAGAAGGTTTACCGGTCCAGAATAGCCAACTTCGACGAACTCAAAACGCGTCTGCTCAACGAGTGGACGCGCTTTGACCATGCAGTCTATTGTTGATGCTGCAGTGACCAGTAGCGTCGCCGTCTAAGCGCTGGGGTCCGTGTATGCGCGGCAAATTTCGAGCAGAAATTCTAACACTTTTAAGCAGATCTGTCATAAGAATTAAATAACTATGCTAAGTAAACCATATTTGATTTTACTGTGGCTAACTCAGTCGTCAGAAAGTTTGTTGCAAGTAATAAAATTCAAGCGTTATATGAAAAATTGCTAATCTGTGTTTAACAAGGTAGTGCGGTGATATGAGTCAGGTGAGATGGAAAATTTATATACGGCATCAAATATCAGCCAATTTGCCATCTACCTGCCAAAAGTTATTAAGATTGGTGGAAATTTGACGAAGTTCTGACAAAAACAATTTTGCACCTTTTTTATTGAGACACGGTGTGTTTAAGGTTTACAAAGATCTCACTAAGATGGATTTCTTTGGCTGGCATCACGATCACCATGGTGACCAATCCACTTACTTTCTATTGCATGATTAGCCAATTAATTACCTGCCATTTGTTCTCACAATGAAATTATATATTACTATGGTGCCTCTGTGTTAATTGTTAAACCTAGAATGCTGCTTGCTATTCACTAGTTTAGGCCTAAAAAAAATGTTGTGTTTCCGGTAACAGAGCTAAAAATAATTGGGTAGGTAGGTCGGAATTTTTTTTTTTTTTTGTAAAATATTTTTATGCAGTGACTATCCGAAAAAGTATACCCCACTAGTCTTTTTTGCACGCTGAAACAAAGTACGTGTTCTAAGCAAGTATAAACTGCCTATTTCCCGACTGTCTGCACCTAAAACTGCTCTAGAAACAGTCCTAATAATTTCATTTTGTTGACGTCTCTTATGTTATGTCAATACAAATGTTTTTTTTTTAATTTTGGAAAAAATTTAAATTAAAAAAAAAAATTTTTAATATTTTTTTTAATAAAAATTTTTTTCAAAAATATTTGAGTCACGGTCGTAAAAATGGGTCGGTCGGGTTACCGAAAAACAACATTTTTTTTACGCCTTATAATTAATTCCTATTCAATCAACCCATTCAATCAATCCATTTATTGGAAAAATAATTTTAGACAAACAATTTTATCACCCTTGCTCTCTGACAGAATGCCTACCCATAAGTGGAATAAAGGTTGTTGAGAGTTTTAATGTAATGCTACTGACAGCTGAAGATGACTGTTATGATATACTGATCTGCTCTACTCATTTTCCCCTTCATTTCCCTAAGTATTATGGTGTCTGTGGCATTAGCAGAACTTATATGTTGGAAAAGTGGGAACCTGACTCGAACGGGGTTCCAGAACTGATATCAAGTTTTAGATAGCTGTGCATAGGTGCTACCATAGCCTGCAATTGGCTAATGAATGGTTTTCAAATTCTTACATTGCACCTTCAGTCTAACAATAGAAACACTGGTGTCATGTGGTTATTTGCCTTTACAAAAAGTAGCCTGCTGCAAGAATGTACCAGTAAAAGGACACACGGCACACGCACTAATTGTACTTGTCAGAGCTGCTATAAAAGGTGTTCTGAAGCAGCTACTTTTGCTGTGCTGTAATCATTGTCACAGCAATAAACTAGTTGGCCCAGGTTTTTTTATAACTCTACACATATCCCAACTTTGGTCGATACTTGCATAAAATGGCCAACAGCTGGCAGACTAAGTTTGCCCAACTGGCTCCGTCGTCGTCATCATATACCATGTATGGTCAACCGATGAAATACCCATCTGTCACCACCAAAGCATTTATATGTTCAACCATGTCATAGTACGTCATTAAAAACTGATCAAGTGCTGTGTTTCACCGGTGTAATTTTAACGCGCGTTTATAATGTTTTGTGCCGACAGTGCCCAAGTGTGCTTCATTACATTTACCGGTATATGTGTGCGTACATGCATGTGTCTCGATATGCAGTGTGTTGGGCACTGCTTTAGCTGTTGAGTATGGAAGCGGCCTGGAATTGACTAGTGTGCCTTCAAGCATTGCCTGCCACCTCCACCACCACCATCACTGAGGCGCTGTCTGTAATGGTCAGTTGGTGTTGCGTTCAGGTTTCTTTATAGCCGCTCCTATCCATACCGTTGCTATGGCAACCGCTGTTAATGTTGGTCAGAGTGAGTGCGTTTAGATTATGTGCCGATCAGGTGCTTTAAGCCGTCAGAAGTCGGGTTGTGATTGTGCATATTTCGGTTGCCTGCATCGTAGAGCACTCTGTCTTATGTTGAGTATTGTATCGAAGTTGGTTGCAGATGCTGAGAGATTATGTGGAAGACTATAGTCTTCTGTTTATCTTTCCATCCATCCTTGTGTTCCAGTAAAACTTCCAATATTTTCTTTCATGGTTTACAACCCTGAGAATTCTTGGAAATTGTGGCATTTGCATTTTGAATATCCATTCATGAACTGTGTTTGCCACAAACAGCTTCCTTAGTAACTAGTTAGAATTTCTTATTACTGTTGTTTTCTGATTATTACTGGTTCAGATTGGTGATGGACTAAGCAGTTGCATTGTTCTGTCATGATGCATTGTAGGGTTTGCTTGCTTCTGATGCTTAGAAATCCATTTTTCGTCAGATGCCAAAACTCTTAGTAATTTCGGTGGCAACTGTATGTATTCTGTTCAAAATTGAAGGCTTTGTTCTCAAAGCCAAATCATCAAGATGGCTTTTTCATCTGCCATGCTTGTGCTGGGTGAAATATCTAACTTAGTAAAGTTACTGGCATTTTTAAGTTACTGGCATTTTCTTTTGCAATATACCTTTTAAACACGCTTGATAGACAACCTCAGTTTTGGGAAGTTTGTGTTCGGCTGAATTAGATATACAGTTAACAAATATCACTGTAATTTTGAGAATCCCTACTGATATGAATATACAGTATCTGAACAACCTTTACACCAGAGATTACAGTTCTAATCATGTGGGTCTTTATACACTGCACTGGTTAAAAATCAATAACTTGGAAAATTGTAAAATTGCCAATGAATATCGGCATTGGCTAGTCCATTGCACGCGTGCGCTATGCTTGTATTTAGACAGCTTCCTGTAAATACTTGGAACTGTGAACCAATGCTTCCACGAAGTGTGTCCTTGCTGTTGCCGTTCTCTTGTGGGGTTTCTGAACCTATGCAAGTCACGCTTTCGTCATAGGAATGTCAGATTCCGTTGATGGCAATCAACATCTTCAGCCAATCCTAGTGGGAGGAGACCTTTGTACATGCAGTTGCTCACGTTACCTCAGAGCATAAAGCAGCTGATATGCATGTTTCTGAATTAATTTCTGTTGAACTTCCTGCTTCTGTTGAGCTTGCAAAGAATGGAAAAGTGAAACCTGGCATTTCCTCAAGATTCAGGTGTTGCGCTGATGGGAGTTGGTTTCAGAAATGTTTTTGCTGCAGAGAGGCATGGTTAAGCGTGAGTGTGAAGTCTTTTCTGTAACAGGTTAGCAATAAGGTGAACCAGATGGTTAGCATTTAGATGCTTCTGAGTGTGTCGGAATGAACACTGTTGCATTGTAAAGTGGTAAAACAACTATCCTTGGATTTGAGGCCTCGACTTTTTCACCCATAGCTCGATAAAAGGTTAAATTCAGAATTTGGTGGAGCACAATGCAAGTGACATTTTGGGATGTTGTGTCTTTACGGAAATTCATCCTTTCAGTTAGGATGAGGGACAGGCACTATCCATAGGCAAGATGGAAGATAGACTTCCGAGTTTGTCCGGGCTTTGACCTTTAGAAGCATTCTTACTGGAATTGACGTCGTTGACACCTCTGTCAACAAGTTATACAATGATTGTGATTTCCCTTTGTTCATCCATGACCTTTCCTATATTTTTGCTTTGAATTTCAAATATGAATGTGTTTAATTTGCAGATAGTTATAAATATACAGATGAATGGAAATACCTGCAAAACTGTGCTCGTGTATGTTTTTGCTGGGCATGTTTTAAGTGTTGCTCTTCCGTCCTGAATTACGTAGTCTTCAGCTGATACAATAATTACTGCAATTAACTAAGTTTCCGATCTCAATTGACTTTCTATATGTTGCTAGTTAACAGTGTTATCAAGTGCTCGGGGTTATTAAAAACTTTCAGGTTTATGTCTTCTTTCTTCTGTGCCCATGTTGTTTTCTATTCTGTTGATGGTGTCATTGTATTTTGTTCAGTTTTTTTTAAACAAGACTTCATAGCCCAGGACTAGAACACTACTCGCGACGTGAGATCTGTCGTATCGACGACTCAGTCCATTATTTTTGTGTGTGTGTGTGTGTGTGTGTGTGTGTGTATTTGTCTGCCTGTCTTGTTTTATACATGTCTGCCTCACTCTGTGTCTGTTGGTATCGACATCCTTGCTTGCTGCACTTATTTGCACTGCCATTCATGGCTCTTTGGTATATAACGAAACGGTAAGAAATGGTTAAATCTTGCACTGGTTTGACAGCTAGACAGAATGTCAAGTCACTATTAGCTGTGTATATTTATAGTTGTTTTATGCGCGTTTAATTGTAGCGCATGGAAATATGAGTCTGATCGGTTGTTTTATGCGCTTTGCGTGTCGCCTTCGTATCAGCGTCTTGCTTCTTGTACTCAAAATGCGGTTCAGTGGCTGCCACAAAGATGATGCAGGTGCAATGTCATGAAACGGTTATGTTCGTACTCTCTCTCTTCGAAGCAGCTTATGCTGTCATCCGTAGTATTCAGTGCGTATTAATAGCAGACGCTTTTCATCGCCTTATTTTTAAACCAAACTTGTATGACGAAGAAGAAAAGCGAGTGATGATTTTTTCTTAGACAGTGTGCACTGCTGTGCAGTCATAGTAGTATTCTAGTTCACGATAGGCACGACTTTCTGACAAGGCAGAAAGTCAAGGCTTTTCGTTGAAAGTGAGCTGCATTATAATCGTGTGTCGAGAGGAATAGCAAAGTGTCACATGTGATGTTGTTTCTCTGAACGTGAAAGACGGTCTGAGTTTCTCTGATGTGAAACCGTTTAACTTTCTGTTGACTAGACTGAATGCAAAGTTCTTTCAGTTTGAAATTAACTTAAATTATTCAAAATCCAGCAGTTGTAGATAACTTGCATTAATTGTATCTATAGATTTGAATGAAGCCTCTCTCTGATTGACTGTGCAGAGGTGCTCTGAGAATGGAAATTCTGAGGTTTGGAGAAGAAATGCAGCTTCTGCCTTTACAGAATGGGAGACTGATGTCAGAGGAAAATCCAGTGATATAGGTAGAACTGTATGGGCAAAAAGGTTGATCTGGAATGTTTGGTTGGGTGTCTGGGAGCCTTTTATCCTTGGAATTTTTACCCCTACTTTGTGGGGAGTATCCTTGCAACAACTGATCAAAACAGGTGAATGATTTGATTGGCCACCTGTGGATGTGCTCTAATGTCTTGGTTGTGATGGGCCACAGGGAACGAAAAGCCTAAGAGAAGCAACCACCACCAATGTTTCCTGTTTGCTGGGTGTTTACATTGGTATCCTATATGAAGTTTGGCTTGCTCCATTTATACCTGGCAGTTTATTATGAACTCGTTTCTGGTTGCACGGGCCAAACACAGACAGACACACACACACAAGCAAAGGCTGACGGCCTGCAGCAGACAACTGGGCTAAGTGAACAGACAGAAGGAAGCCTAGTGATTGGAAGAGAAAGAGTAGGGTACTAAGAGAGACCAGAAGCAGGGCTCAGGAGAGACAAGGCGAAAGCCAGGCAGATAGATGAGCAGGAGGGGAATAAAGGACTACTTCTAATGGCCAGTTGTATACATGTGATCTAGGCAGGTCTAGGCTTCTTTCTGGGTGTACCACAGTTTCGCTTCCTCTGGCTATAATGGCAGAATACTATTTTGTAGCCTTGGTGGGGGGGGGGGGGGTGGTGGTAACACAAGTAGCTTCACCATAATTTGGGTCATGTGGTCTACATTGTGCATCTTGAGGTATGTTCACTTGAACTCTTTAGGGTTCTGTTAGCCTTACCAATGCCAACTATGGTATTATGTTTTGGTAGAATACACATCAGGTATATAGCCTTTGTTGAATTGCTAGCATGTTAGACATTTTGACAGCTGTTCATTTCTAGTTGTCAACCATGCCTAATATTTCACATGTATCAATGGTGTTTTTATGGTATTGCGTAATATGTATACAACATTAAACTCTGTGTGTGTGAATGCGTGCATGCATGTGGTGATAAATGCTGTGGTGTTGATCACGTAACTTCTATGCTGTCCTGGTCACTGATAGATCTACGTATTCATCATTCATTCATTCCTCTCAATTTTGTCTTCTAAGTTTTTGTCATAATTATGATGTCTTCATCTGTCAATTTCTTGCTATCATACTTAGATGTTTTCAGTTGGACTGGGTGGGTGCCTCTCATTAGTTCAAGTCATTCGTAGCTCAGAACTGGTGGAGCTTCTCCCTGCTGTCAGGAATGACAGCACCCCTGGACTAAATTCAAGTAGAGAGAGACATGATGTGTCTTCCTAATATTGGAATTTACCAACATTGGTGCTTCTCCATGGCATGCTGTCTCTGCTGACCTTGCATTAAAATTCCAGCAATGATGATTTTATATGGTGTAGTGTCTCCGAATTCTGTGTATTATTTGCTGAAGTTGTTCGTAAAGTGTATTAATTTTTTCATCCGTAACTGCTGACGTCAATGCCTACTCTTGGGTGATTGTCATTTTGACAAAGTTGCAGCCATATCAAGCTCTGGATTCCTGTCTTTGTTTTTCTTGCATAGATCTTTGTTCAGAATCATGGCTGCTTCCTCTAGCAACTGCTGAATGATCATTTTGATCATGTTTGAATTATTTTCCACATGATCTTGTGTGAAGTTGTGTCTTGGGTGGATGGAATGGTGTATGGCCGAATGGCCGGATGGATGTTTAGGCATATGTACCGGAATCTATGGATGATTGAAATCGAAAGACCAACAGATAGATATCAGATGAAGTACTAGAAACATTTATAACTAAACAACAAATTTACAGGGCTGAGAGCACATCGGAAACAACTCAACTGGAGCTAGCGTGCCATGCGAGATTTTAGACCTGTGTCCTACGAGAGAAACTTACAATCCATTAGGCGTAAAAAAAATTGTTGTGTTTCCGGTAACGCGACCGACCCATTTTTACGGCCGCGACCCAAATATTTTTGTGAAAAAAATTTATTAAAAAAATATTTAAAAAAAAAAATTTAAAAAACAAATTTAATTTTTTTTTCAAAAATTTTTTTTTAACATTTGTATTGACATAACATAAGAGACGTCAACAAAATGAAATTAATAGGACTGTTTCTAGAGCAGTTTTAGGTGCAGACAGTCGGGAAATAGGCAGTTTATACTTGCTTAGAACACGTACTTTGTTTCAGCATGCAAAAAAGACTAGTGGGGTATACTTTTTCGGATAGTCACTGCATAAAAATATTTTACAAAATAAAAATATTTTCCGACCTACCTACCCAATTTTTTTTAGCTCTGTTACCGGAAACACAACATTTTTTTTAGGCCTTAGTTTCTTTAATCGACTTTATGAGGAATTATGTCATAAATACAGTTTTCAACTTTTTAATGTTTTCATTTTAAGAGTAGTTGCTCATTCGCAGTTATCTGCGATGTCAATATTAGAAAAATTAGTAATTTTAATCCATTCTGTGTTATTTATGTGTTTGCCCCTCCTCTCGACATCATTGTTAGACGTACACGTCTTTTACTTTTTCACCCATTATCACTCAAATATATAATTAATAATGAACTGTAAAGTCATGTGGATATATTATATTGAATTGGATTTTTGATTTGCCGAAAAATGGATGAATTGTTTGCAAGGAAAAAAATTATGGAGTCAAAGGACAAAAGTAGATTGAGTAGAGGGAAAAATGTTCAAATAACCAAACCATACAATTTATCGACACGTAAATATACTGTCAAAGATTATATCGTATTTGGTTTCATGTAATCAGAAAAAGACAGATCTTGCTTCTACATTGTTTGATTTGCACAATAACACTTTCAAACGAGCCAATGTTGCGGAGTAAGCATGAAGGACATCTGAAAGAAAAAAAACATCCAGATCTCAAAGATGACGTGGAAAAATTGTTTTGAGAAACTCAGATTTAGCATTAAAAGAACAATAAAAAAAGTCTATTAAATAGATTCATATGGAAATCTGTTGCATGCTGAAGACATTTTGTTCGATCTAAGAGAAGACACAAAATATCGCAAGTTGCAATATTGCACAACTTTTAGCAATGAAGAAGATACCCCACAGTGCCCTTGCACGAATGGTTTTGTTATTTTCCTCGCACTGAGGGCACTTCTGAGAGACTGTTGCTGAGAGCGGAGCTTTATCAATGGTTAAATACAATGCTATACGACAATTGATTTGCCCAAAGCAATCATTTTAATGACCCGACTTCGAGACGCCTGTTAGGCTTCTTCCTTGAACATGCAACAGATTTCCATATAAATCTATCGAATTGTAATTTATGGAACACGTTTTCAAGATACTTAATCAGAAAAGCTTTTCGCTTAGCTGCAGTTCTCAGAACTTTGTTTATCAAATGAGTTTTTATACCATGCCTTTTGACCAGATGTTTTGTTTATGGAAAGTTATTCCAGGTAGATGATTCTACCCTGCGTTGTAATTGTTTTTCCTTGATTTACACTGAGACTAATATACGTTTTGTTACTGCATTCCTAGGTTTTTTGGCACCATCTTATTGCATGCCATTTGGCATTGTTTGTTAAACATGAATAGCTCGAAACCAGCTGAAAGCAAACTCAGTTATGACTTATGAGACCATGGACATTGAAAGTTATAAGGCCATTTTAGATGATTCTTTCAGATAAAGGATTAGGGTCTTGTGATATTAGAAAGACTTGCGCAATGGCAGTGTTTTGATCTTGCACCTTGTTGAACTTTTGTCTATAACATCGATGGTAAATGAATGCGACTGCAAGTTAGTATGTGACAAAAGGTGTTCTGACATTCGCTTTCTTTTGTCAGATTTGTGCCACAGCCCGGAAATTCTTAGGACTCGGGACCGTGCTTCTAAGGAGTTGCCACGGCGATTTGTAAACAAATGTTGTATAACTTGCCTTTTTCATTTGAATGTGTTACGAGCTTAAATGAAACTGTGAATGTGTAGAAGAGATTGTGCTTTATGATCAATGCATTCATTTTATGAAGCGCAAGTTGGGAGTTTAAAAACAGCTTCTTTTATGGGATTGCTACGGTCGTAGTTGCATGTCAGTCAGCATGGCAGAGTCTTTGAGCGTTCAAAGGCATTCAAACAGCAGATTTTAAGCAAAATGCTTTGCCTTTCCTTTGTGTTTTCTCGGCCATTGAAGTGTTGGTCGAGACGACGAGGATGTTGAGAGAAAGGTTTCAAACGGATTTGTTTGATTCCAATGAACTATGGATTGAGACGACGAAGTATTGAATATATGTTGAAGGGATTGCATTGAAACAGCTGAGCTTCAAGATCAATGGAAGTAGGCATTGCATTGGCTGCAGGTGAAAGAGCGACGTTCAGCTATTGTCTGCGCATCTGATGTTGATCAAGTAAACATTAGGATTTCAACTGTTTTCGGATATTATGTCCATGTCAGACTTCTTTTAGGTTTCAGAATGTGTGTCCTAGACTATATCATATATCAGTCAGATGGGAGATGTTTCCTCGGAATGTTGTCCTTTTGTGAAAAGGAGCATCATAAAGATCATGGAGATCAGATCAAATCATCATGGAGATCAGATTGTTATTAGAAGATCAGCGAAAGAAAGTCTATTCCACTATTGGTCTCTGATTGACGATCAATTGGCGACGACCAGAGAACTTCACAGTTGTGGGAAAATGCTTCAAGTGCATGCAGCTTGGTGACACAATGACATTGATGGTGTTTATTCAATTGCAGACGCATGCTTACTTGTGTGTGATCAGAGCCTGACAGCTGGTGGTCGTCTTTTGTTTTAGTATATGTAGAATTGTATGATTATGACAGGTCATTGACTTTTGGTCCAGTCTATGTAATTACTAAGTGCAAAACTCACATATGAATTGTGAAAGGTTTTTGAGTTTCCATGGCAGCGGAGTAATGTAACACATTGTAGTAAAAGTGCCAAATATTTTAGTAAAGTGTGACCAAAGTACGTTAGTTGTGGTAATTGGATAATAACGTGGCCCTCCTACGTTATATTTTCAGATTGAAACAGTAATCTAAATCACCTCTACAATTCTTAGATACAATTAGTCTTGGTGGAGCTCAATTCAGGCACTTCCATGATTTGGAATAATATCTGGAAATAGTTCATATTACTGCACATGGCGAGAAACTTGAATTGTCTGGTACTAAGTCACAATTTCTTTTATCTTTAACTAGACATGAATGTGACGTTTTTGAGAAATTGAGCAAACCTATAATTGCTGGGTGCAGTGTAGTTGCCTTCGCATTAGACGGCATACTCTTGCAATGATTTGTTGATCTCACGGTGATGTTCTTTTGTGCTCGCTTTGCCATTGGGATTTTTACATTGTTCTCTGTCTTCAATAGTTCTCTGTTTCTTTTTCTATTGTGTCGCCAGGTAGAAATCACATGTTGTGCGACCAGCAAAGGTCAAATCAATATTAACACATTCACCGCCTACACGCCATGTTAAATGACTGGTTTAACTACGAGTTATCTCGTACCTGGCGGTCAATGTGTTAACATGTATACATGCAAGTGTGAAGTCGTTCCCTTGCAATTAATTATTAGCCTGGGACATCATCAGTTCTTTTGCAGAGTCTGGTCGGGTGTTAGAATTGTAAAGTTAGGCACAAAAAAATGTAAAGAAAAAGAAATGCATGGTTGATGTGGAATCAAAGAAAGATGGGCATAAATTAAAAGGAATTTCAATTTTTTACGATTTTGCGTACCACTTAACAGCAATGCCTAGCGTACCACCATTTGGCAACCACTGCTCTATCTTCTACCTCCATCCAAGAAGATCATCATATACCATAAAGTTACCGTAACGTCTTCTAAATTCCCAATTATTCGTCTAAAGTCCACTGTTTGACCTTTTTAGCGCCATTCTCATGCACAAATATCCACTGTCATGTTCTATGCAAATCATCCTCTCTTACTATCAGCTGATCGCAGCTGAATGCAGCCACTATCGTCAATCTGTGTCTCTTCAACGTATTCATGTACTGCAACGTGTTGAGCTTAAATACTTATTTGACGCTGGCACAATCCACATGCTATGGAGTAAATCGGTTGATTGATGCACTATAAATATCTCTTGACTTAAGTAGTAATAATAACCTGGGTTTACAGATGCCGCTGGTATGGTTCCAGGTGTTGTAGAGCAGCTATATAGTAGGCATTTGCCAAATAGGCTACGAGTGAGTGGGCTGGCAAAGATGAACAGAAATATAAATTGATAGATGGACCGAGATATATGAAAGAAATTTAAGGCGGACAGAAATTGAGTTGGATGGGCAGAGAGAGAACATCATCTATAGCAGAAGATTTGTTATTAATTTTGTGTGTTGTAATTAAAAGTATAATATTAATTCTGCTGAAGTTAAAAACTGGATTCCACTAACTTCGTATAGGAATAAGATTGACATTTCAAGAGACAGCAGCACCTGCAGTGACTGTAATTATTATTACCTGCTCTTATATCACAAAGCACAGAGATTAGTATTTGTTTTGAGGAAGTTGGGGGTAAAATATTAATTTAGTTAAACAGGTGAGCTTGTTGATACAGATTGCTCCACAAGTTGAACCATAGAACTTTTAATTATTATATTCTCAGATGACGGATTTTCAAGTCCATACATGCGTGGGTTTTGTTGGTGAGAGAGAGAGTTTCATTTACCATGATGAAATTAATGTGTGTTGTAATTAAAAGTATAATATTAATTCTGCTGAAGTTAAAAACTGGATTCCACTAACTTCGTATAGGAATAAGATTGACATTTCAAGAGACAGCAGCAACTGTCGTGCTCAGGTTCCTATAGTGTGCAGGAGGAGGCTTTCATTCAAACAGGAAAGCTGGTGAAGAGTGAAGCACTGACAATGATGCCTAGAAGATAGAACTTTTTACATGTAAAGAATGACTTGTGGACATCAGGGAAAAAGAGAAATTGGACAAATGGAAAATATGGCAGTGGAATGAGACCTAAGTTACGTTGTATTACTGTTGATATGATGCATAATTTGTGGTGGAGTATCTGATCTGTTTTTTCTCTTTGTAGATGACTTGTCTGTTTATTTGTCAATGATCTGGAGGTGGATCACCGCTGACAATGTCCTCCTCAGCGAGCGTTGGTAGCGGCAGGGACTCCTGTCCGTCGTGTCAGGTGTGTGGTGGAGAGGCATCGGGATTTCACTATGGAGTTGATTCCTGTGAAGGCTGTAAAGTAAGTGTGAATTGAATTACTTCAGGATTTAAAGTGTGGCAGGACGGTCATGGACGGCGTCCTGGCACTTATTTTCAAGTCTCTATGCCGTCCTGCCACTTATTTGGTCAGGACACCTGAAAATGTAAGGCGCTTCTTTTGGAAAGGTAAGGGGCATTACTTCTTTCTGGTTATTTGCTCACAGATATCAGTGTTTGCTGAATGACTTTGTCTTGCAGAGTTGTTTGGATACAGGTCTAACAGTTGTCTCATATCAACATTCCTATTGTCTGTAGCCTCGAAATGGCTGTAGTCTTCAGCAGCCAGCTCTTACATGTATTTCTTCTGTAGGAATTCTTTTCGCATCTTACTTTCGCATTGTCCAATATGTCCATTGCTCTTTTCTTACATATATAAGAGAATCAATTGTTTTATCATCTCATATATTTTGTCTTGATTTTCTTTTTAAAGCTCTGTTTCATCATAAACTCTTCATTATTTGAAATTGAAGTATTTCCAATTCTTCTTCGAATGTCAATTTTATTGCGCTACCCCCGTCGGCATTTATTAACGCTCTGATTCGAAAGTCAAATTGATTTACTGCTCAATAGCTTCTGCTTGGATTGTGATAGTTAATGTTGTCACTTTAGTCTTTTCAATCACCATTGTTTTGCTCTTCTATGTGTTGAGTGTTGATCATTTGAATCTTCTACTATATTCATCGTTCTATGTCATAATATCTTCTACTTCTGGTCCGCTTCTAGCGAGGAGGCTAATGTCATCAACAAATCACAGAGGTTATTCACCCGTTTTTTTATTATTAAAGCATTTTTGTATAGTACCTCTTCAAGGTTGGGTATACCCAGGAGAGCTCCGGTCCGGCGACAGCCAAATAAGACAGTCTTTAAGCCAGAAAAGAGCATTTTTGTGTGACCTTGAGGCATTCAGTGGAGCACAACAGGCATCCCATTCCAAGGGACGAGAAGTTTAGTTTGATCTACGACAAATCTACGCTGCACACCTGAGGTGAGACAGCAGAGTTACTGCCTCCCTCTGTGCAGTACCAGACCAATGCAGAAACCCTGTAGACTGTATTAAATCTGCTGTAGGAAATATAAGCCAATTTAATTTATTTCCTGCCTGTGTGTTGTTATTATGAATCAAACATGACATTGTGTCCTTGTTGTTCCTTTGTTTTTGGCTTTTGTGAAGCATTCTGTGATCTTTCTATCTGCTTTTATGGCACTTTGTGATTTTCTATATACATAGATCTCTTCTACAAATTTGATCAATTTATCTCATATTCCTGTGTTTTGCTTCACTCTCTACAATGGAATTTCTGATTATTATGTTCAATGTCTCTTTCGAGCATCTGTCTCATTGCGAATAGTTGATCAATTGTTGTGCTTCTTTCTGTCAGTCAGGTTCCTCTCAATGTATTGTTTTATTTTGCTTTGTATTATTTTGGTGAAAACTGGAATGTTATGCAGGCTGATGCCGCCTCTGTGATTTTTTCAATCTTGCAGATCTCCTCTTCTCTTGTATTCATTCATACATTCATTCAATGAATTTCTGTAGCCCAATGTGCAGACCTGCACGGGAAGGGCTAGTTCTAAGTAAAATATGGCACCTCTTCAAGGGGACTACTCGGAGGCACTCCAGCCAAACAAAACTGTCTTCAGATGAGAGAGGATAAAGCCTGAGAAGGAGTTCCTTTATAACTGGTCTTCATACTTTTGTGGGGTGTATTCATCTGCTAGTTTCTTGATATCATACTTATTGTTCACTGTTGGTAAGATTTTACTTACCCGGGAACCTCATTTTCAG
The DNA here is from genome assembly GCA_945859605.1 of Lumbricus rubellus. Lineage (NCBI taxonomy): Eukaryota > Metazoa > Annelida > Clitellata > Crassiclitellata > Lumbricidae > Lumbricus > Lumbricus rubellus. The sequence goes on along the minus strand of OX243813.1, from coordinate 27,218,182 downwards.
GTTGGGATACTACTAACTTCGGATCTGAACTGATTTGCACATCAAATGATCGACATTTAGTCGCATTTAAGCTCCATACTTTCAATGGTTGCGTCATAAAGTTCCACTTGGACTGTTTTAAAAAAAGTCATTTTAGTTCTTTTTCATATGCTTTTATTTGCCCTGCAATCCCTTGCTGTTTGAGGTACATGTTCCACCCATTCTGGGCTTGATGTGCCTCAAAAACACTATTTGACGTCGTAAACTTTGTCAAAGTGGACGAATCGCAAATGCCATGCTGTTTACCTCTAACGTAGCAACTAACCAACTTGCGTTCCCCTCAGAGATTGACTAGTACTAGTTGTCACTTTCGAGGGTTAAGACGTTGTTGTACATACCAATCCGTTAGTAGTTATCAAGATTTAGTTGGAAACTTTGAGTAACGGTATCATCATGCATACAGCCCCTGGACAGAAGCCCAGTATTCATTAGGAACACTGCACGGATTCACACTTCGGGTGGCTGGCTGATAAGCTCAACCAAGAGTTCCCTCTTTTGCTGACTTCTGTTTTCATTGTTTTTGCTAACAGGAGTGTCAGAGATAGTTGCACTTTTTTATCCTTGAATCCAATTGAATTGCTTTTATATAAATTTGCATCATTATGAGAATGCAGCAGGCATCAACTAATGATGGTCACTTCAATGACACTTGTCACGCAAGAGCCTTTGTTTGATGTAGCTTTGTTGCATGCAAGATGCTGTGTGACTTTTATATGTCTGTTTCCATATTGCCCCAATACAATATTGTCCCTTCACTAATCTTGACCAAATATCTTTACTACATTCTGTTTGGTCAGTTTGGCTGACAGATGCATCTAATACATGTATGTGTCTCACTGCTTTACATCCGTTCAGTGTGGTTTACGGATAGGGTGATGATGATTTGCATGTGTATCCATTGAATTCGTATGCATGCACCTGATCTATGGTGAATGCATCTAAGTCTTGCACTCTTTATCCTAAATGCTGATCAACGAACGATACATCTGTTCTTCTGGTTCTGTGCTTAACTGACTTGCAGTGTCATCAGCGTACAGTAGAGTTTTGATGTAGTTATCATTCACCATCTCTCTCTCTCTCTCGGTCTCCTTTTGTCTGTAAATCTGTCTCTGTATATATGTCTCTGTCTGTCTCTGTCTTTCTGTGTCACTCTCTGTCTGTCTCTCTCTCTGTTTGTATGTCTGTCTCTCTCTGTTTGTCTGTCTCTGTCTGTCTGTCTGTCTGTCTGTCTGTCTATCTATTTCTATCTGTTTCTATCTGTCTATATATCTATCTATATATCCATGTTCTTGTAAGACCTGCTTGAGAGTGTCAGCTAGCAAGTAACTGGAAGACATTTTCATCCCTGAGGATACATCCATGGCTAAGTTAGATGATATTGTCATTTCTATTGTAAGCAAAGTTAATTAGAAATCTGTTCGTTGCATTGAAGGGCCACATTTTTGCCATCAGTTCGTGGCTGACGAGTGCCTCAAGCTCATTTTCACTATGGTTTACTAGCACTTCATGTTTGCTGTCATGACATGAGTTTATATGATATATATACACATGAGGTGTGGCATTACTCATTTTCACTTAATCATTGAATGATTGGTTTATTTGCTATCTCTGGTCAGCCCAGGCTTTAATGAATCTAACCTTCTATGTATGTGGGGAGGGACTAGCTGTGGGGAGAGATATGGCACCAGTTGCATACCAAATGGAAATGACTTACGCGTACTTATTTTATTTGTTTATTTATTGCACATTCAACTCTGTTTACATTCATGAACTACTGTCTTATGCTTTAGTTCATGCTTTTGCTTATGACTGACAGGAAGGGCATGCCTTTTAGACAACCATGCTATAAGTATGTATGTGCATTTGTTATAGCGCCCCTTCAAGATTACTACTCAGAAGCGCTCCCGACTACAGCACGGACATCAAATTGGAGTTTCACACCGAAGCGCTGAGCAATTACGAGTGAAGGACTTGCCCATGGTCCCTACGCGGCGGCTTGAGGAGGATTCGAACCTGCAACCCTCTGGCTGCAAGGCAGTGAACATGCCCACTACATTACCGCGCCCCATAGTAATCTTTAGTTAAGACTAAAACTTTTTAATACTGTCAATTTGGCTGTGTTTTGACAACTTTAATCAGACCCATTTTTCTCATCGGGATCTGTTATCTTATAACTGCTGTTCGTTAGATTCACAGAAGGAGGAGGAGGAGGCAACTTGTGCAACTGGACTTTGGTGGCATATCATGGTATATTTACACTGGACATAAAGTATTTCCTAATTTATCTTTGCCCTTATGCGGTTGGTTAGTAGGCTTGAATACTACTTTATGTGAGAATGTAAAGTCCAAACAGTCTGTTGTACAGTCAGACAGTATTTATTGTGGCCAGTTGTTGTTGTTGCGTAGGTTGCATCACCACAACTCTGCTTCAATACAATTCAACGTATATTTGTCGGCATTCTGATCACATTACTCATCTGCCGTTGATAATTAATCGTAGAATTATTATTAGCCTACCTTCCCCTCAAGGGTTATTTTCTGGTTTTCATTTCTGTAAAAGACACCGTGGCTCTGACATATCCCTCTCTTCCTGATCACGGAAATACTTGCACCTTCATTGATGCCGCCAATATTAGCAGCTTCTTGAAAATATAGCGCTCCTGTCTTTACTATTGATATGTGAGACGAGAAGGCGGCTGTCTAGAAAGTCCTGCAATCCTAAACCATCTTTCATTAACCTCTGGGAAGTCACTCAGTCCTAAGACCATCTTTCATTAACCTAGAGCTGGGAAGTAAATTCTGTTCTAAGACCATCTTTCATTGGCCTTGGGAAAGTCATTCAGTTCTAAGACCATCTTTTATTGGCCTTGGGTAAGTCATTCGGTTCTAAGACCATCTTTCATTAGCCTCAGGAAGGTCATTTGGTCCTTATACCATTAGCCTCACAAACTGTCATTCAGTTCCGAGACCATACTTAATTGTCAAACAGAAAAAGTTGTGAAGAAGGATGGAGAAAAATAGTTTCATGAAGCAAACCTCCTTTAATACATGATCCATTAATTGCTAGTAACATTGTGTAGTCAAGTCTGTGGACTGCAGCGTGATTGTGTCAACACCAAGGATCATCAGGTTATGGAGTGTGTCCTCCAGGTGTTATTTTTGCCAAATCAAAGAGAGAGCTTTTGCGTGGTGTGTTCTTAAGAGCACCATTACACAGATGAAACAAGTTGCTTGCTGTTCTGTTTTGTGGACGGGGTTGTTAATTATTTGAAACTAACATGGCCACTGCATCATTTGTCCATTTTAACCCTGATTGGTTCTTCTGATATCATTGGAGATCTCTTATTGCTATAATAGTAATGATGATAATGATCGGTAATAATAATAACAACAATGATAAAGTAGCAATTATTGTGATAAGACAAGTTGTTTGGCACCATAGCACAGGCAAGTCCCAAAGGAAAGGGTGCTGTACACTTTGTACAGTGTACATGATTCAGAAAGTCAATGACAGTCGTATATAATGTATGTATGTATGTATGTATGTATGTATGTATGTATGTATGTATGTATGTATGTATGTATGTATGTATGTATGTATGTATGTATGTATGTATGTATGTATGAAATACAATGTAATTAATGTAAATCTTTGATAATTTCTCAGCACCCACAAAAGCCACGTCAGGGAGACCAGCTTATTCACCGGCGCTATATCAAATCAAGTCCGTAATAGCCAGAGATGCCGTTTCCATTCCGGTGCCAGGTCACAATCCGGGGAGGTCAAGCCAAGGATGTGTGTTTGTATGCATGTATGCATGTAATATGTATGTATGTAATACTATGTATGACTTTGTATGTATGTATGTATGTATGTATGTACTATGTATGTATGTATGTATGTAATATGTATGTGCACTTATTATGTGTATGTCCTATTTGCAAGTAGGTCATTTTCCTTAATTGGCACACATTGTTATTCCAAGTATTTATGATAGGATGAGACTTTTAAGGACTTCTATGTTTAACGCTTTAAGCACATTCTGCATTGGTTTCCCAGTTGCTTTTAGTACGCTCTGGTTGTTAATGGGTTAAAGTAGAGATTTTGATGATATATGACATTTGGGCAAGAAGTTGAACTTATTTCTACTGAAGGGCATGGCTTACCATGCATTGACACATGCAGAGAACTGCATAATTATTTAGGAGTGTTTACAGGGCTTCACCATGGAGTTCTGGATCCAAGGCCAAGGCTGTGGGTTGTGTAGCTTTTCCCATGATGGCTGTTGCTTGAGTTGGGTTCTGCTTTGAAGCTGTGCTTTATGGTTGACTTTCCTTTTCCCACTGAGCTTCTTCTTCTTCAATCTTCAGTTGACTTTATTATTATCCCATATAGTACAAGAAGAACTGGTTTAACTTTAGCCAAAGCCACATTCTTCTGAGACGGATGAATGTGGCAGATTTCGTTTGAAACAAGCAACCAATCATACTTTATGTCGTTTCTCTCAATAAGCTGGTACCCTGTGCTTGGCTTTTAAGTGGTGATCAAGAAATTGGGAGTGTCTGTTATTAAGATTGTATTGTGATTGTATTATGGTCAGGAAGTGCTCAGCATATTTTGACGTTACTCTTTGTGAGCTGAGTGAAGTGAATATTTATAAATTACTACATGCAAAAAATGTGAATTGAGTTTAAAAAGAACTCTTATCGGATATACTATAATTAATTAATACAAGGAAGTTGTCTATGGGTCCAAAGACCAATCAATGGTTGGCTGCTACGAGTGAGATCATAGAAAATCCTTTGGAGAAACGAAGTTGAATATTTGTTTGCATGTGCACTTGTTATAGCACTCCTTCAATCTCTCTACTCAGAGGCACTCCCGAATGCAGCGCAGACACTGCATCGGAGTTTCACGCTGAGGCTCTGAGCAATTGTGAGTGAAGGACTTGCGCGGCGAGGCGGATTCGAACCTTCCGACTCCAAGGCAACGACGCCACCACTACACCACCGCGCCCCACAAATATATGATGTGAATATAATGTCACGTAACAGATTTGTGAAAGCAAGTGAGGCTATGGTGGGTGTGGGGCTGTGTAAGTTGAAGGGGAGAGAGCAACTTGCCTTTGAGATGCACATATCATGTCATGCTGCAATGCATGTGCAATGCATGTATGATGCAATGCATGTATGATGTTACTCATTGTCTCTGGAGCTGTAACCATTGTCAAGAGAGTTGTCCAAGTTGCTTTCTGTCATCTAGAAGTGGAGTCTTAGAGGTGAGAACAAGGAAATGGGAAGGCATTCACTGACGTTATTTAAAGCGAATAGGTAGAGAAGGTCTGGAAGAAAAAAATGAGTCGGAAGAGAAAAAAAGGATGATGTCAGGCCAATTGCTAGCTGATGTGAATCCTACTAGATAATTATAGTGTTAAATGTTTGAGATGAGAAGGCTGCAGAGTGATTGATTGATTGATCCATCTTCCATGTATTAAATGGCTGATTAAGCAGACACCAATCAAGCCCAGGTTGAGTAATCATGGGAGCTGCCTATACATGGGCATTTTGGAATCCAACTTTCTTCTAGCATCATTAAATCCAGTTTTCTTTTAGGACACAAATTGGGACATCATTGATTTATGGACAATATGAGTTGTGATTCAAGAGCATTGTCTTGTTATTGCAATATAATAATAATGAAGTAATAATAATTGGTAATGTGGAAAAATTAAAAACTTTAAAAAACATGATTGATCCTTCATTATTTAGGTAAAAGGTGATTGTCATTTGTTTTATAGGAATGTTGCATTTATGCATATATGTTTAAGTATGTTTTGGGATACTTGCTATAGTGCCTGTCAAGTACCTTGTAAAGCCCTGCGGCTGCTGCTTGTCGCAGCCTGTGACAGTCTGTATGATGTTGAATGTCATTAATTAAAGACATAGGTGTCGTAGGCAGGCCAGACAATGCACCAGTGGCATGCTCTCACTCACACATGTGGGACCCAACCAACAGGTTCCCATGCTTTTTGACAGATGGCATCATATTCAGAGTCTCTGGAATGGAACTTGCATTTCTAGCGTGCAGCGACGATGACATTGTGCAGAGTAGCATTCACGCTTACTCGTATTAACTGACTGAATTCTGCATTTAGACAAAATAATCGACCGAAGTGATGGCATGGTGGGGCATGTGCTGAGTGAAATAATTATAATGATTATTATTGTTATGCTGGTTAATTTATTGGTGTGTTTTATTTATGCCAAGCTAGTTAATAGTGTTGTTAAACTGTTGTAAAGTATATACTTGTAAAAGTGAAATCTGACGTTTGCGCTTTTCTAGGGTTTCTTCCGTCGATGCATAACGCAGGGAATGACGAATCGTTGCGCGAACGACGAGAAGTGTGAAATAACGCCGTTCAGTCGAAACAGTTGCCAGTTCTGCCGCTTAAAAAAGTGCTTTTCCGTCGGCATGTCTAGAGAAGGTAAATATATTTCTTTTTATCTATTTTTTTATGTTAAACGTGGTGTGATAGTTGTTGTATGCATTATCACTGACTTTTTAAATTGTGAAATCACTTTAATCTGTTGCCAACATTTTACTTTATGGTTGCAACTGCTTGAGAAGAAGGGCAGGCTGTTCCTTAAGATGACCAGCAATGGGTTTGAAGTGTTGGCACCTTCGTTTTCTAGCCTTGACACGTGAAGGTGGCTACTCAGAAGCGCTCCCGGTTCAAGCATGGCAAAAAAGAACAGTTTTGAGTTAATCAAAAATGCTTCAGTAAGATCCCCATGAGTCAGTCCACTTCTTTACTCTTACCACTGGCAATGTATGGCAAATGTTTTGATTCTATGGTCAAGCTGGTATATGGATGCTCAAGTGGAACAGAGGTTTCAAAGTGCATTTCTGCCAGTGTGGGATTTGAATCCAATACGTTTGGGTTGATGGTCTGGCATGTTAGCTTGTAAATTACCCTATACCTCTAAACCCGACCTATGCACACTGCGCAGTTCTGCCACCAACTGTAATTTTTTGCAGCATTGCGTATGCACGTGTAAGTGTTGTGCACATTTTTAAAACTTTATTGGAGAACATTCACATTAATGATGAACTGCAACTGATGATGATTGAGCAATTGTTATAGTTTTGCTGTTACACGGAATAGAAAGTAATAGTAGTAGTAGTAGTTGTAGCATCAGCAGTTGTACCAGAGTTTACGGACATTACGTGGTATCTAAGGACGTTGACATCAACAGAGAGTCCAATGTTGTATTTTTTATGGTTGCGACATCTGAATGACATGGGGTTAGGCTGAATAAGAACGCCTCAACATGCTACACGTTTATGTTGGCTTATTCTCGTCTTTATTTATAATGTAGTAGCTAGTATTAAAGCATGTGGCTGAATTGCCAATTTCTCTTTATGCATAGAGGTGCTGTCATGCATGTTAGGCAAAACAACCTTTAAAATGTTTTAAATGCTCTTTATGTCCGTTGCGTGCATCACTGACATTAAGAAATTACAGTACAGACTACAGAGAGAGCTGTTCTTGCTTGCTAACTCGTTTTCTCATTCTGTGTGTGCAATAATAATTGCGGCTGAAAGAATAATTTTTTGCACGGTGTATGAACCTGTTTTATCATTTGAATGCTCCTTGCATTAGATAACTGACCTAGAATAGACTCTTTCAATGTCAACAAATCCATTTGTACCACTTGGCAGTGTTCGAAAACTGGAGCATCGTAGAGTATTGAGTAACGAAAATTGTGCTAGCTATCTGGCTCCGGGTTGGTTGACTTGATCTTTGAACTAGTTCTGTGACCTGCACTTGCCGAGTGCAGATTGAAAATACATACACACATGAGCATCGCACATGCTCACACACGCGCGCACACACACGCATGTGAGCAGCCGTGCGGGCGCAAACACACGTGTACACTCACGCACACACACACACACACACACACACACATGTTATATGCATTTTGTGAGCTGCTGATGAGCCAGATAATGCATTTTTCTAGCCTGTCTTTAATTCCAAGTAGCATAGTGTTTTTGGAGGAGCAGCTTAAAAATTCGCTGAGACCTAATAAATGATTGATATACATTGCAAGCTGATAAATATTTCAGTGGGAGGCAGTGGGAGGCCTGTTTTTTCTGTGAATGCAGATGCATAGTTCTCAGGTTTTTAACCATCAATTCATTGCATGAGTAGCCTCTCGTTGTTAACCAATCTACACCCAGCTGATCCTCCTAATTGACTTTACCGAGGAGTTTGACAGTCTCCGGTCCTCTTATTTAGCGCTTTGCACTGGCTACACTGACATTTTTTCTGATGAGTTTCCATCTCTCAGGTCAACTGAGTTCTTTGTTTTTGCCCCAGAGTGAAAAGAGAAGAGACAGATAGATGCCCCCTTAACCCACGACCATTAGGACTGGTTTGTGAAAATGCCTCTCTAAGATTTATGTCTACGGGTGCATCTTGAGTTTCTCCTGATGCTCGATGCACTTCATAACTTTCACTCAGAGAACTTCTATTGAATCATTTGCATGGATCTGCTTTTAGTTATCTCTGACCAGAGAAGCGAATAAAAAATTCCAGCCTTCCACAGTTATTCCTGAATGCCTACATTGTCTGGTTAATATTATAAGACAGGAAGAATTGAATGAATTGTTGGCAGCCATGCAAGGCGTCGTTACGTCCAACTGCTCATTTTACCAACACCATCTGCCAAATGGATGGTTGAATGGACCTTTGGAATGGTAGCGGAAAGCGATACTGCGTCTACTCTATACTCTGTTCATGCCACAGTCTTTCCATTTCCCCACCCCCCCCTAAACCCCCTCCCTTGATTTACAGGCTGAGATTTTACTACCAGGTATTTAAGCTGCCTCACATGTATTGTAGAGATGTAATTTTTTAGTAACATTTTCCTGAGTGTCCTTTTCCATTTTGAGCGAGCAACTGACTGCACGCACATTACTGTCACCGAATAAATAATATCCCTTCCAATGTTTTATTTAAAAAAAATATTATCATGCACTTTCGAGCAAAGGCAAAATCACATCTGAAATACTTGTTAAGTGATGTTTAATTCATATGGGGTAAAACTTGAGTTTAAATGAGTAGCTTTGCACTTGCTAAAGTGTTGCTAAATTTGTTTGACGCATTTCTTAATATTTATCATGCCATTTTACTACAATATTATTTGTAGTTTCACCCAATGTTACCATAGATACTTACTGTAGAGAGAGATACTTCATGGAGCTTATAGTTTCTAATATGGGTTTTTTCTTTATAGTTTCACCCAATGTTACCATACATGCACATACTGACTGTGGAGAGATACTTCATAGAGCTTATAGTTTCTAATATGGGTTTATTTTATTCGGAAAGGTTGTCTCATGTGAATAAGATGACCATATTAATTAATGGTGTAATCTTTAGAGACAAATAGTGCCTCTAATATTAACTGTGCACAGCCATCCAGGTTTGCAACAAATGGTGATTGACTCGGCTGGCTGGCTTGCACTGCTGCATGAGGCATGGCTCTTACCAAGCAAGTGAACTTGCCAGTGCCCCATGAGTAATGAAGGGTAGCAGACCAATGTGCATTAATATTAAAAAGACTAATATACTGTAACATCACTTTCTCTTTACTGGTACAGGCAAGAACAGAGCTGCATGTTGAAATGCCATGCAGGCTGTTGGCTTCTAGCTTTACACTTATACGTAATTTCTGGAAATAGCCGGGTCTTCGCTCGGATCTACTGATTCATGGCTTGGGTGCCTACCTTTAGAATAATATCACCGGCTACCCATTTGATGGCTTCTCACCTACCATCACATTATTTCACTAAAAGACATACCATGTTCTTACAGTGCAAAGTTTTGCATTCTTTATCTTCCCAGTATCGACATGTTATTAGGTGGTGACTGGTGACATTCATTTTGAAAATTGGACATATTGTGGAAAATTTAATGTGAAAGTGTGATTTCAATGTTTGATTCTGTGTTAGCATTACGCTGACTCACAATGTGTGTGAGACATTAATGTGCCAAATCAGCCAATGTTTGTTTGTGCACTTGTTATATAGCGCCCCTTCAAGCTCAATCTACTCATAGGCGCTCCCGAATGCAGAGCGGACACTGCATGGGAGTTTCACGCCGAAGTGCTGAGCAATTGTGAGTGAAGGACTTGCCCAAGGTCCTAACGCGGCGAGGTTGATTCGAACCTCGAACCTTCCGACTCCAAGGCAACGACGCCACCACTACACCACCACGCCATTGACTGGCGGCTTCTTGTACAGCTGAAAAGTCTTTCCTTGGTGTGATTTGGGGCTCAGAAGAATCCTATATCAGGGGATGGGGGGGGGGGGGCATGTGAACGAACTGATGCAATGTCTCCAGACCAGGCGATGAGTCTTCAGGAGATCATAAAAGATTATTATGATTTATTGGCAGAAAAGGATGAGGACATTTGTATTATTTGTATTATTAAACACCTGCTGTTACGCTAACACAGAAACTGCTGGTAGCCACTAAATGTTCTAAGCATATCATCAAGCATATGGAGCATTCAATCCTTGAAGCGTTTATTGTTTGTGTATATAGCTGCCTACTAGAAGTATTTGTTGTGCAACGAGAGAACGAAAGGTGTTAGTTGAATATGTGGCTGGACTGGGAGCACCTCTGAGCAGGTTTCTTGAAGAAGCGCTATATAAATTCATGAAATAAATGAATGAATGATTGTCATATATGGGATTCTTACTTACTTGATCTTATTTGGGCTTTGACTATTGAAGGCAGTTGACTGCAATTTGAGATATATACTTAGCTGACTACAAATCTTTACAAACTTGTCTTTTCGCTTTCCTTGCGATGACAGTGTCTTATTTGCTAATGATGTTCTCTGTCACCATCTGATTGGAATTTTGGTATTGGGTTACTTTTAATTTTTTTACACATACTGAGGTTTGCAGCAGATGAGGAAAGGAGCTAGACAATTCTTTGCTCTTTTTTGTGAATGTAGTCTCATTGTGAAAGGAGACAGTGAACCAAAAGAATCTGTATGAGCTTTGATGGATACAGTTTTCTCATTCAGACGTGGATTCTTATTTCTCGCTCGTGGACCTCCACAAGGAGACACAACGTTTCTCAGTTGTTGGTCCTGCAATGGGCTTTCAGTGGCTCTGTGCCGTTATATCTTTTCGAATATATATGACACGGTTTAATGACGTAATTGTTTCTCTCGCATGATGTACTTCTTGAGCTTCTCTAGTTAAAATTAGTTGTGGACATTGACTTGGATTTAAGCTTCTTGAACTCAGTGCAGCTTCAATTTAGTTTTCTATCTGCTCTCAGTTGATGAGATTTTCATGTGCAAGTGATTTCGTTTTCAATGTCTGTGTCAGCGAGTTTTGTGAGGTGTATGCATCTTTTTAACACATCGACCGCCAGGTACAAGATAACTCGTAGTTAAACCAGTCATTTAACATGGCGTGTAGGCGGTCAATGTGCTAATAAACATTATAAACCTAATGGATGTACATTTGATCTGTTTGCGTGGAGAAAATTTTGAAATTGACTCTTGAAATGGTTGATCTTGATTTTGAAGATAATTTGTCAACTTCATTGGGGCTGTTGTAGCACGAGTTTGTATTGTTGTTATGTGTGCATTGGTGTAAATAAAATGTGACGAGTACGTTTTGTGTTTAAAGTTCATGTTGTGTTTTTCCTTCTTTAGGGTCAAGACTGGGTCGTCGTCCTAAGCGGTTGAAGGGTTGTCACGGATTAGAGACAACGCCAAACCACAAGACGAATGATGCGCATCAGTCCTCTGCTGCTGCTGCTGCTGCATCCAAGATGTCATCCTTTTGCCAATTAACTGCCGAAGGAAACGCTCTACTTATGCAGAGGCTGGATTCATCGGCGTCGGAAAAATCGAGATTATCAATTTCATCGGAGGGCGAACCGGGCGAACTGACGTCATCACATTCTGACTACTTTTTTAACCGGCCGCCTTCGATAGGCGGTAAAGATGGATGCTATTACCGTTCAGCTAGTTACCCGGCATCTGCCAACGAACAGCATAGTCTAGCGTACCGTAAATCACATCATCCGTCGTCGTCGGCGTCTTCGGCTGCTGCATCTGGTGCCATGAAAACCGAACCGTACTTAAGCGATGTTGCCCACCTGCCTGCGAAAATGAAACTTCCCGATGGCGGCGGCCGAGCGCCGTTTTCTTCATCAACCGAGCGACAGGGATGCCTTCGACCGGCAAATGAACTCGCCATCTGTGGTACTACGGAACCTTGCTGCGCTGAACTTCCTCGAGGCATGGCCAGCTGTTGGTCGGAGTACGCAGAGCCATTGTCTGGCGTGGGATCCAGCGGTCGAATGGTCAAGAACATGAATCATCGGGTTTACGGTCATGTTCCTCAGACCATGACACTTGCTGGCCAGACAGGTTTTATTAAGAGGGAGGTTATTAGGGATGAGGAGTCGCCTCTCAGTGATGAAGCGCCAACGAGACCCTTCGTAGATTGCCCCTTATCAGATTTATGTACCAGTCAGGATTCATCGTTTGCACGTGACTTTCTCGTGAAAAGCGAGAACGAGAATTCATTTGTGAACAGTTCGGAAGGTCTTTGTTACGACCGACGAGACGCTGTTAAGGAAGTGAAGTGGGATTCGTGTAGAGACCATAGGTTCAGCGATAGAGTATCACAGTCAAAAGCGTATGGAGCTGCCAGCTTGTCGGCCACGTGGAAAGCGGAGATTTCCGAGCCATTCAAAGTTGCCGACGACAAACTTGCCTTGCCTTGCACCTCAAGCGAACCGGAGGAAGTTGCTCTTCTTGCGTCGATTGAGGTTCTGATTGCGGAAGCGATGAAGCCGCCTGATTGGGTGAAGATGCGTCTAATAAAGCACGTCGTTGAAACGGTCGTGGAGTCACACATGAACACCTGCAACTATACTTCGGATAAGGTGGCTGCTGGCATTCAACAGTACACAGAGATGAAAGGACAGGTAAGGTGCTGGTCGGCTCTACCCCATTGGGATTTAATGTCAGATGTATGTATCTGTTCTTTTTTCATCTATTGGTGCAGCTGATTCCTTTATTACTGTCATACGCACCACACAATCGGTGAATTTTCTTTGTCTTGTTGATTCTGTTATTGCGTATTCTTTAAACAGAATGCTACATGATTCCGAGTAGAAAGCGTCCAAAATGATATACCGTTAACTCATGCAAAATTGAATAATTCAGCTCAGCAATGTTAGTCCAAGCTTGCCGAAATTATCAAGTAAAGTCTGCTTGTTTAATGAAATAGTTAATCAAAATGACAAAGATAACCATTAACAACCAACATCGCTGTTACGACGTCTGCTATATTCAATTTTATCAGTTTCAAACTTCACCTCGTAACAACACAACTTTGTGGAGGTTTTACATTTATATTGTTCCCAAACATGTAATTTTTAAGAAGGTTATCCTCAGGATTTGCTTGTCTTCTTGGAAAGTCTGGAGAAATATCTTTTTTTCTCATGCCTTTGATTTGTGATATATTTGTTGCGATATGATTTTTTTTATCATTGTTGCTTTTATTTTCAGGAAATGTGATTAATTTTCACGTGTGCCATGTTATTGGTGTGGCAAAATTTCTTATTAAATATTCTATTTGCATCATAGATATAGCTCGCAGTTTTGCTGTAAACTTTACTTGTGAAACCGAATCAACGTCTGAAATTAAAAGGTAGATTTTTTACGGTTTGGTTTCAAAGAAGTCTTTCATTGACTCTGCTTATATGTTCTCGAAGTGCTCTATAACTGTGAGCAATGAGCAATCTGTTGTATTGCACTTTAGAATAAGAAACACTTGGATCCGTCCAAAGTTTGGACCCTGTTTGTTGACAACATGGCGCCCGTCATTAAACGAGTTGTCAAGTTCAGCAAGAAAATTCCTGGTATGTTTTATCTTTTGCTTTCGATTTTCCAGATAATGTAATGTAAGGTAACTGCCCACTTTGTACTGAAACTTTAATAGCTGAAGTACTGCTAAGCGCTCTATTGGTCAGTCGTTGTGTGCATCAGCCTTTGTTGTAAAATGTAAATCTATTTACAACAGCAATAGCTTTTCCTTTCAATAAGTGTGGCTTACAAATTATTCATTTACTTCGCATAACAATTGGGATGTTAGCAATTTCGATGAATTTATTGTCAATAAAAATGCCAGGGGAGCATTTAGGAAGTGAAGTGTCTGCAATACCCTTTGTCAGAATTGGGTTTTTTTTCTAATTTTTTATCATATCTGTATGTGCCTAAACTTTTACCACTGATGCAAAACACATTTGACAAATCAACATTTTGTAGGTATGGCTATAGATGTAGGTATGATCTTAGCCCAGTGCTGTTTACTTACTTGCCACTTTGCCAAATCTGTACATCCTATGTCATCATTTTAAAGTACCGTTATATACATGTTAAAGGCAAATGCCGTCATTTTGTTGTACAAATGAGCGACAGAAAAAACGTTAAATCCTCGTCTAAACATTTTTTGCATTTATTCTTCTGAACAATGAAGACAAATCTGCAGGTTATGCAGATAAACAGAAATTGAAGGCATTGTTTAAATTTTTGTGTTTCATCCTTTTCTGTACACCTTCGTCATTTACGCTGAGTTTAGAGAGGTCTAACGTTATATGCTTGTAAATCAGAGTGCGTTTGCAACTGATACATTAAAGAATATACTTACTTACTTACTTACTAACATAGAAGCGATCCATGTGAATATTTTCGATAAACTAACGGTCTAAGCGTTTATCTGCTGTGAATCGTTCCGATCAATAGTGTCTCATTGAACGATTACTCGCTTGAGCATCAACATAGACCAGACACTACTGTTTACCAACCTTTGATGCATCTTTCCTATAACTAGCTCTCGCATGTGTTGAGGTCAACAACCAATCCTGAAACGCACTGACCAACGCATGCTCAGTGTAACTTCGTCTGACAGTTCAAACCTTTGGGTGGGCCCAACGATATTGAAGTTTGATCCCTTTCTATGTTTTTGGTCTCCACAACGATATTGAAGTTTTATCTCTTTCTATTTTTTAGTCTCCACGTCGTAGGCCGCTCATTCTATTTTCAGAGCATTCCTTACAAATAATTGTTTGATAAACGGATTGTGCATCTTCAGAATAACTGAATGCAAACGAATTAGAGACATCTGGAAACAATCTGAAGCAGCGTTTAGCAATTTATCAAGTTGACAATACTCATGCAGGAAAAAACGAGACTATCATGTGTAGGTACAAGTGCCCTAAATTCTGGCCGGGCGGAAGAGTGGGAAAATGTATTGACTCTTACATAAGTTACTGTTGGATAATATGCTTCTCCTAAGACATGCTGGTATTTTGCTCGAGCCATGTTATAAATATTATCAAGCTACCTTTCATCATTACATGCTGAGTAAAACTGTAACATTCATTTAATTCTACAAAATATATTGCTACTGTAGTTCAGTTTCTACTTGTAATGGTTAATCAGCAGGTTTTATATGACATGGGGAACCTAGGCAAAATTATTGTTAAGCATTAAAAAATTCAGGGACATAGAACTGATGTAAAATGCTGTTTATTTATTGACGTGTTTATTTATCAAGGCCACTTCAGAGGCAGTATCTGTGCTGATCTAAATCATGTAATGTCATAAAAATGTTATTTTATAATCTCTAGCAGAAATATTGCTAAATCATGTTAATGTCATTAAAAATGTTATTTTATAAGAACAGAAATAGTGCTAAATCATGTTAATGTCGTTAAAAATGTTATTTTATAAGAGCAGAAATTTTGCTAAATCATGTTAATGTCATTAAAAATGTTATTTTATAAGAGTAGAAATATTGCTAAATCATGTTAATGTCATTAAAATGTTATTTTATACGAGCATAAATAATGCTAAATCATGTTAATGTCATTAAAAATGTTATTTTATAAGAGCAGAAATATCATCAGAAGGCAGAATAGTGCAAAAAGAAAACGAAGAGTAATCTGTGATGCAATTATAAATAACATTTGGCTCTAAAAATATTGCGAATAATATACCTCTGTGTAAACTTGCGTGTAGCAAAACTTTTACGCTTACAGTTTTTACAGTTCTATGTTTAGATTTAGTCTTCATTAATTAATGTCAAGAAAGGTTTGACATTTTACACTCTGTTTTCTTAACTTAAAATTATTTCCTCTTTGGTTGGCATTATTAGAATGGCGTTTCATGACAGCTATGATTTGGAAGCAGTGTGATGTTATTGAAAGCTTAACTGACGCTGTTTGATAGCATGATGTATGGAAAGACACGACATGTCTGGCAAAATCTTTGTAGATTTTAGTATATATATAATTTATTATATATATGTTTATATTAACTATTATGTGTATTACATATACATGTACATAATTTACGATTACAATATGTGTGTAATTGTGTGTATTTATATATATGTAAATTATGTATTTATATATATATATATAATTATATATATATATATAAGCTTGTGGCATCATTAAGATGAGTCTTTTGTAAGTTTTGCCATGCCAAAGCCCCATAGTGATCTGCACTATCCAATGATTTTGTCCACTGTCTTTGAGCGTTTATTTCTAGCAAGAGTTGAAAACGGATGTAATTAGAGATATCTTGACACCAGGTTTAAGCATTTATTATAAACTGAACCAAGCCCTTGCTATAATGCTTGAGAACTATACACTACTATTGCTGCTATGGAGGAAGAACAAAGAATTTGGGTTGGACATTAGACACGCCATTTCATTGTCAATGTTTCGTTTAGCAAGAACTTTGTATTTCTTCATTTCTTGCCAAGCACATTTTTACATTTAATACTAGCAGTTTTTAAATTGCCTAGTTTTAAAGAATTATGAACACTGCTGTCAGAAATTTGGTAAATGATAGTGACATCAGCTTATGGCTATTGACTTTGATACAAAACATCTGGCTGTGAATGTGTACTTTATACGTAGACCACTTGAGCTCTTATCATACTATAACTACAAATTAAAAAGATATGTTGAAACTTATGCTCAACTATGTCAATTTATACCATCGTATTCATCACATATCGCACAATCGCGAGGAGAACTTGCAGAATTTTACTAGATGACTAAGATTAGTCTAAAGGTTTCCATAGATGTGATTTGCATATTATTGTAATGGCTGTAGAAAATTGGTATGCGTGTGCCTGTCACAGCTGGTGACTAGGTTTTCCACTTTTTTGTGAACACAGGTGGTTGGACAAAAACTCAGATACAGCTACTTTAATGGTAGAAATGTCCCAGTTAGACTTCTGCACACAGTTTATGTTTCAGGTCAAGAGCCCAGTTCTGGCTTCTGCTGATGTGACCTAGAAATACCATTAGCAGCAGAGGGAAATTATTCATTGGTGTGTCACCAATACTGAATAAGAGGAGTCGATTGATAAATAAATTTATCAGGCGTTAGATTTGCTTGGAGTAAAGCGGCTAGTGTGTCATTCAAATTATGCATGCTGGATAAATATTTTAACCTTTTCAATTCAGTTTTTATCTTTCTAGCAGTAATTCTATGGTACTTAGGAAATGTTTATAGACCACTGTTGCTAAATAAATTTGCCTCATTATTGTTCTCATGATTTTCCAGAAGACTAAGTCATGTGCAGAAATGCATCTGATAGACTCCTAGAAAGCAATTACCATGTATATGTGCGAGGTCTTGCACTGGCTTCCTTTCCTGCAGCGCATCTCATTCAGGATTGCATCTTTGGTGTGGCGATGCTTATCAGGCTGGGCACCCTCTTACCTTAGCGAGCTTTGCCTCCCCGTTTCCACTTGCGTATGCCGCCGCGCACTGCGCTCTGCTGTTCATGGTGACTTAATGGTTCCTTTCACTTACTTTGCGACAATGCAGAGCCATATGGGCTTCCCTTGACTATGCGACACCTCCCAAACTGTTCTCAATATCACAAACTGTTGAAGACTGGTTTTTTGCTTGATCTGGGCTGGGAATGCCTCTGGGTAGTGGGTAGGTATCTTGAAGGGGCACTATATAAATTCTGATTTATTGATTACGAGTATGTGTAAATGTTCAGTTAGCAGTTAGATGTGTATCGGTTGATCGAAGGACAAAAAATGTATTTGTAGGATTCTCTGAGTTGCATCAGGACGATCAGATCGGTTTGATCAAGCAAGGGTCATTTGAGGTCATACTCACCCGATATACACGACTCTTTACAGATGATGGAATGTTCGTTCCAGATATGACCGTCTTAGTGCCTCGGTGCGTACGCATTCTGCTGTTATGCTTCTTAATCAATCATACAAAACAACGCAAACCCAGGATAACACTGACTATCGGATAACATCATTAGTTGCAATGCAGCATAGCGGTTTCCACGATAGCACATTTCATAAGTTCAGAGGTTTGGTAATTACTGAATGCATGGCTACATCGTTTAATGTAGTTTAACTTATTTTTGTGCTTCATTCACTCTGCGTTGCATTCTGCATTTATTCATTATAATAGTGAGAGCTTGTGGGCATTTCTTAAGTCTATAATTACCAGTATGTGTTGCCGTCGGTTGTTGGGTAATGTTATCATGAGATACAGCTTAGCAGTTTAACGTAGCTTTCTATATTATGTCATCTGAGTTTATGATCATATGTTATAATTTACTGACTTGACCCAAGAATTCAATTCATCAAAATAGATTGGCCAAGTTGCGGATTTTACATATTTTTTAACCTGTCGTGTGATTGAACTGTCAGTTTGTCACATTATTGAATCTAGAAGATCTGAGCAGGTGCTACTATTCATCAGCTCTAGTCTGCTTGTCCACTCTTGTTTACTCTGAGAGCACAGCATAAATGTTGCCACTGCCTTGGTTACTTAATTGCACTTTCTGACTTGTAGAAGAAACTACATTGTAGCAGGTACAGATAACTTAAGGCAGCTCTGGATGTCTTTGTTACAATTAATTTTCTTATTAGCATATTTGATTCATTCATAATCATTACTCATTAATCAAAGTCCAGGCTTTCAAGAACAATATTGCCTTTAGCAATTAAAATTTATCATAAATTGAAAGAGTTGTTGGAGCCAGAAATGCAATGATAAGTTCCAGCTGGTGGCAGATGATACTGTCACTGAACATTTCACAGTGAGGTGATCTACTTTGAATAGTGGGAAATAACAATATCTCTTTACAGTGTACCTGTTTAACGGAGCTGTAAACCATCAGAGTTAAAAACATGACTACGAGTGCTAGAACAAATGTATCGTAGGATCTCTCGAGGAAATTGAGAGCGTTTCCAAGTTGTCTTCTTATATTGTCTTAGAATTTTTATTGGCATTGAACTAGATTTATTTTTCCATGGTAGGTTAATAATGACGTTGTCATTGTGGGTTTTAGGCATAATACGACTGATCCTACTACCAGGCGAGTCAGGACTGTGACCTTTGCTGTGACCATTACTGACATTTTCCAGTTCACCTTTCCATCATGCATTCAGTTCACCGATCTTTTATTTTGCAAAGACTTTGACTTTCCTTCGTATGCAAAAAATGTTAAGTCTTTGTACTCTATTATGTTTGGTTGAAAGACCTGTGATAAAGATTTGTTACTTTTGCAGTGAAACCATCCGTCAGATGCCTATGGGAATTTTCTTCGAGGAGCAGTATCATTTTGCTGAGATGTTCAACAAGCTGAAACTAAGCGACTCGGAGATTGGTCTGTTCACCGCAGCGATGATCGTCTGCCCAGGTAAATTATTTACAGGAAACGAAGAGACTTTTTCAAATAATTCCACTTAGTCTTGATGTTACCTCTGGATATTTGATGTGTGGCCTTTACCGTCGTCGTCGTCGTGGCATGTCTGGGTTGGAATGGCAAAAGTGTTGTCTTTGATCTTGTCTTTTATGGTATTTTAACGGAAGTCGTTAAACGCTGGTGAATGAGACTTGAAAGAACGCTCTTTTGGTGCTCTGTATTGATGATGCAGCTATTACTTGACCATCAGCTGGACTGAAGGGCAACTCGATTGCACTATGACCTGCTGTCCAGATTAGTGCAATCTTTATATAGGTGTAAATAAATCCAGTGGAGGAGGCATGTGTAGGTCATCTGTGGATCTCCTCTTGATCTGTTACAATACTTATCTAAACGTATAATATATACTAGAGCATCATCATCATCTGTTGATCATCACCATAGTTGTAAAAAACGTTTTTTTCCGTTTTTTATTCTCTCCCAAAAAACGTCGTTTTTTTCGTTTTTTATTTTTCCTATCGTTTTTTATTTTTTCTTTATCTTTATTTATACATTTACTTTCTATTATTATTTTCCTTAATTTTAATTTTTTTCTGATATTTCTTATGTTTTCCGCCAACTCTCAAGGATCCAGCTAACTAAAGTCATTATTTCATTGTTTAACATCATCATTTTAAGAGATAGTAGGTTCCTAATCAAGATTTTCATGGTTAAAATGCGGTTTTAGATGTAGCAAAGTCAAATTATTTTCCGTTTCCGTTTTTTATCGTTTTTTTGTCGTTTTTTATTATTTTGAAAAAACCGTCGTTTTTTACCGTTTTTTATTTTGTTTTCATCGTTTTTTACATCTATGATCATCACCACTGTGCTCTGATGGCTTCCAACTATTCAACCCTTTCTGTTGAACCTTTGCACTCTGTTCTATGTATCATCTTCATCATTTGATTCCTCCCACCTGTCCCTCCCACGCCTTCCCATGAATGATGATATCTAGTCTCCAGTGATTGAACCAATCGAAAACCGAATCATACTTGCAGATTTTCATGAATAGTCTTACGAGAATTTCTTATCCCCCTATCTCCCTCAGCCTGTACATGCATTCGAACTTACCAACCTGTACTACCAATTCTTTAGTCTGTAAAAACTCGTGTGAATGTTTTGCAAACCTTCAACAACTTCTCCCATCGTATTACCAGTTTTCCTGACCTTGCTTCATCAGTTTCAGTTACCTCTGCAGAATCTACCATATGTTTGATTTCAAAATTGTATGTGCTGGTTGTTATGCTGTCACTAAAACTTGTAGACACCATCTGATAATCTCCTGTTTTCTAATAACCTCAGTGGCTTAAACTACCCAACTGAACAGATTGTGAAATCATAAACCACTTACTTACAACACTTTTCAATCTTCAAAACCCTTTGTTTAATCATCAGTTTAATACTTACAATTCAATAACTCATGTCATTCTTCGTCCGTAACACTTCTCCACCGTCCAGTCACATCATTCTTAACATTTGAAATTTGTGCCATGGCTCAAGCTGCTTCACTTTTCTAGAATAAACTCTTGCCAGAATTAGGGAAAAATTTCTGTCTGAACCCTACAAAAGTCTATAAACGAAATGAACTCACCAACACTGCACTCATGCTGTATCTCAGCACATGCCTTTCACTTGAAAATGAAAGCACTTCTCTTCCAC
This sequence comes from Lumbricus rubellus, assembly GCA_945859605.1. Taxonomy (NCBI): domain Eukaryota; kingdom Metazoa; phylum Annelida; class Clitellata; order Crassiclitellata; family Lumbricidae; genus Lumbricus; species Lumbricus rubellus. Next base: position 27,196,623 of record OX243813.1, on the reverse strand, counting down.
GTATCCTAACCTGATTCTGTATTTCCATTGCCTCAGTCGTTGCCCCCATTTTTAGACACCATTTGACATGACTGTCTGTCTACCCATTTGAACTTTAATATTGATGTCAATCCGAACCTGACTTATGCCTGCCAATTGTTTTAGTTTTGACTGGGTGCCACTGCCTATGAATAATAAGCTGGTTTATATGACATAGCATTTCTTGGGCACTGTAGAAATCTTGCGTTTGTAATGATTGTGATTATGATTAGATCAACAGCGTTCTTATTTGACTCTAAACTATTTCTCTCAAAGTTCATATAATTATTTGGAGGATCTTGAGACAGAAAAACAGTAATGACTTTCATAATTTACTAAACATAACTGATGAGTTGAAAGACTCAGATCAATGTTATTTCAATTTTTATGGAACTCTGATGGGAGCCAGAGATGTGATTGTCATTATCTTACTTAACCCATTCCCGCCTGAATTGTTCCGATACCTATTGGGATAATCGGGTCACCCGCGACCCGATCCGGCGGGAAAGGGTTAACCGTTTAATGCCGAGATGGTAGTAAATGGTATGGGAAATCCTATACTCTCCGTCATTAAAGGGTTAAACTGGGCGACTTATAAATTTGCAGATCGTGTTGGACTGATGAACAGCGAGGCGATTCGTCAGTTGCATCTGCTGCTTGTTCAGTCACTCTACGACTTCATGGTGCAGAACCATCCAGGTGACACGTCATATTCTCATCTCTCTATCTCTCAGGCCTGTGGCTTTTCCCTTAAGCCTTTAAATGATGAAAGGGATTAGTTTTCCATGCGCCCTAGTACATGCTCATCATCGCCGATTCATCGGTGTCCAGTTTAGTGTCCATTGTCCAAGTGCAATGTTTATTGTTATGAGGAATGACCAATGACCATGGAACCGAGCTTGGTTTGCAGATTTAACCCGTTGAACCCGGTTGGCTGGTTTTCCGGCCCGTTATCCATAGCGTTACGGGAGCTCCGGGTTCAAAGGTGAAGTCTTTTACTTTGTGATCTACAATAGAGGTATTAAATTGGATGATTCGTTTAAAGGTCAGTCGGTGTTATGAAGGCAATATTGGCATGACCAGAAAGACTGAACCTCTTCTACTTGACAACATGAGACCTTGCTTATTAAAACATATATATCAAACACTGTAGCAAGAATGTCTGAGAGGTTTGCAGGGGCAGCGTTCTGTCAGCATCGCATTGTATTTGTGTGTTTGTTGCTTTTCAGACGGATGCTTTGAGTTGTTTTCAAAGACACTTCGTATGCTGCCTTTAGTACAAAGAATCAACGAGAGTCACTCAAAGCAACTCAACAACATTAAATTGTCAACACCTGAGATCGCGTTTCCTCCTCTTCATGACGAAGTTTTTGACAAGCCAGGATAGGATTTCATCTGCACCACGCACAGCAGCAGCAGCAGCAGCAGTTCTCTCTTCATCAGCCTTCTTCATCAGGCAACAAGACAACATCGTCGTCGTCATCGTGTGCATGCCATGGCACGAGAGCCAACATGGATGCAGTTGCGTGATTCTTAGGCTTCATCTGAAGGTGGCGATTCTTCTTGTGCAACTGACACATAGGAATCAATTGACTCTTGTTATTAAAAACTTGTGGTTACTTTGCCAAAAGTTATCTCTCGTTTTGTAAGATAGAGTTTTGGGTTTTGCAGCATCCTTTGGCCCCAACTTTGCCTTTTGTTGTTAACATGAATTGTCACTTAAATAGTTTTTTGGTGCTGATGCTGGGATTTCAATAACCTTGGGTTACATCTTTTTTGCTTTGGATAGTTTCGCATTGCTCTGCATTCAGTTAATTCATGAGTTTTGATAGGACAGGTGGTGTACTTGCTGGTACATGGGGCCTCTCATTATTTCGGTCTCGGCATATTTGCTTTACTTTCTAGGTGTTTCATTTTGCAATTCTTTGTGAATGAATTCATTTACTGACTGCCACTCAGACTTGCCATGTGGTCTATGAAAACAAAACGTAAAGTGTAACAAGTTGCATTATTTGTCAATACGAAAATCACGATAATCGAACTGAACCTTACACAATTTCAGTGTGCTGGAACTTTATGAAAACTGTGGTTTAGTACTGGTCTGTCTTTGTTGAATGCGGTGTTAATAAATTTTAATGACGTGTTTGTTTCTAACGATATAGGTTTCCGTGCATGATTTTATGTTTGCATGGAAAAAAGTAGAAAATGTTGCGACTGATACATTAACCCACTATGATTTCAAAATTAGGCTGCTTGGCTCAGTTTTGCAATTGTCATTGCATTTAAAATACTGTCATGTCCATTTCTTGCTTACTTAGATAGCATTGCCTATGTTCTTAATTAGTCCACTTTTATTTACTTATAATGTCCAGTGCTGCATTGAGAATTTAAATTTTTTTTATCCCATAAGATTTATGGTTTATATTGAAGCCATATTGTTGGGTGGGGTTCGTAGTTTGCCTCATGTTGTTTGGGCACATTAGGCAAACAACAGCGTGTGTCAGAAGAAGAGATGAAATGTGATTAATGGGTAATTACAGAACCTTGTGCAGTAAGAAGAACTATTTTGTAATATCTGAAGAGTTCTATGAAGATTGAACCACTTCTCATCAGGAATTGTTATCTGTTGAGGCGACGGAAGTCAATTTGATAGTTGCCGTCGGAACGGAAGCTATGTTGAAAGATTGTTGTCTCAGTGTGACTGACGGTTATATTTTGCTCTATTATGAAAGTTCTGACTTTTTGATTTTGACGAGAGCTGCTTGTTGGTGTCTTAATGTTGTGTAATGTTACTTATTGCTCTGTTATGAAAGTCTGTGTATTGGCGACACATGTATGCCTTTGTGTTTTGTTAGCAATGATGTTGCTCTGTGTGACAGTGCCTCCCCCTTGTGTGCAGATAGATTGATGTTAAAGAAATTGTTTGAGAGGGGAAGGGAATAGAGGTAAAAAGTAAAAGACAATTGGAATTGTCTCGTGATTGGCAGAAATAATTGTGATCAGTCTGCTTTGTATGTTTTAAAAATTTGTCATGTCTGTTCATTGGTTGGGTGAAGGCGTATGAAATGGCAGTGCTCAGTAGTCACTGAATCTTGTATCAAAATTGTTACTGTGCTGATTTTTATCATCATAGTAGATGTCATTATTGTCAGCATCATCATCAGTAGATCTAATATGATTTTCAATTTCATCGTTTTATCTACTACCATATCAGTTTCCCTTATTGTTTGCATGTTATTGTTTGATGATGAACCTTTTTAGCCTACACACTTGACTGGGTAAAATGGTATACTTTTAAGTACTAGGCCTATGTACTTGTTATTTGTGCACTTGCCTATGTATGTGTATTACATAGTTTTCATTGTATGCTGATTATTTCAAGCAATGCAATAATGCAATTGTTTAGATAATGTTTTTCTCCATGCGAAGTTCAAAAGAGATGGTGCTTGCTGTGGCAACTGTGCATTTAAGAATTTGCTCAAGTTGTTTCCCTACACTGTATCCATACTCTACACGTTGCAAGCTGAACGCACTGACCGGTAGGCTACCACGCCCCAAAGCCAAAATTTTGCTTTGCGTGGATATTTACTCCTTGTTTTAGAAACCTGCTTGTTTTAAGAACCTATTGGTAAATCATGGTTTTCATTCCTGTTGCACACTGAGCTAAAACTTAATGTGGTAATGTTAATTGTGACGAGACCACAATCTGGAAGCCAGTTAATGTCATAAACTTCAGAGCAGGTCACGTCATCCTACACGCATCTGCACAGGAATTTCGTTTATCTGGTCTGTACCCAGCAGACCAATCTGTGCTTTTTCTAGAGACACATGTAGCCAGATTTGAAGACTGGTTTCCTGAACTGTTGTGATCGCTTTTAGGTGAAACCGGTTTTTGTTTATGGCTAAACGGACATCTGATGATGAAGAAACATTTGTTTGATTGATTAATTATGTATGTGTTTGTTTCGCGTATTGTATGCTGTTGTCCAATGGCATGCATATAAGGATCATCTTTCAGTGATGTGTCAGTGTGATATTGATATTAGGATATTGGTGTGATATTCAAGTGTCATATATACATAATTATATATAATTATATGTATATAATTATATATATATTTGTGTGTGTGATTGTGTGTGTGTAACTGTATATGTATATATATAAATAAATAAATATAAGTATGATTATTTGTAAAAGATCTAGAATGCCTATCCCGGTGTGACATTTGTGGTATCTGTGTGATTTGTTGGCGACATCTGTCAGTGTATCTTGTGCTTTCGTGATAGAACTTCATCTATTGTTTAGTGTTGGACTGACTTTGGACACTGAATAATTAGAATAAGTTTTTTTTTAGAAAGAAGGCGAGTGTTACAATTCAGAATCGTTTATCATGATAGTTGTTCTGTGCAAAGTCACCACCGTGACCGACTGACCGTGTGCTGACATGCGTTAAGATGGCCACATTTTAAAGTAGTGTATGATTTAAATTAAGTCACAGTGTTACTACTATGCTCAAAGGCATGGGTTATTTGATGTGAAGGTAATTTCTCTATAGCCAGCTCATGATTTAGTACCAGAAAATTTAGGTTTCTTGCCGCCACATGTCTACTGTATCCAGATGTTATTTAAAATCCTGAAAGTGCCTGGAAATTTCATGTGTTCCCATAGTGTGTCACTCCCTAGAAAAGCTTTCTGGTTATGGTGTTGTGGTATAATGCAGCAAAAACTTCAGGGCCACTGGACATGTATATTTTCATAAGTGGCTAAGCCATGAAGGGGACTTAGTTTGCCACATGAAGGCAGCTTATTACTAATAGCAAAATGCCAATCGTATATGTATGCGCTATGCAGCTATTGTCACCATGATGAGACAGTAGCTAAGCATCTGCAGCATCCAAGTATACTGCATGGCTTTTAGCCAGCTGCAGCTAGCAACATTTTGCCCTGTTTGTATTATCTGGTAATGCTGCTGTCCACAGCTGATACAGACTGCTTCCTATCAAATTCCTGTACTATATGTTACAATGCATTATTCATTATGGAGATTTATATAGTGCCCCTTCAAGGTTACTACTCAGGAGCTCTCCCGACCCAACCTTGGTTGAAACGTACTGTTTTAATGCTGCGATAAAATAATGCATCTGAACAAGCCTTAGGCATAAGGCGTACAGGTCGTGTGTTATAGAGTAAATGTCAGCAGGACCCATAATGTTCCACGTCACGTGTTTAATGGAATCGCACATAAACAGGTCATGCATAAATGAGTCTCCGCTGTTTATCGTTCCCCAGAACGACATAATGTTCGTGGCATTTCTTGGGGATGATGTAGCGCAACTTGAGGACGTCGACTGGAATTGGACGTTTTCAGAAGTGATCATTTCGCTAAAAGTCATGTTTCATTATATAGGAAACTTACAGGTAGTTAACCATTGCAGGAGAGCTTAATGAACTGCATGATTGTAATTCAACATAACTGGTGATTGTAGGCTGTGATCATTGTGTGCAGCTTGAATTAACCTGGACTTCCGAAATGATTTCATGACAACAATTATTGCCATTGTGATTTGATGATGTTATGGCATACTTAATTTGTGTCCTTTCTAGTTAAAAAAACTACTTGATTCCATGGATGGCCTAACTTCAACGTCCAGATGTTACGTCGCTTGCGCACCCACCACAACTTCACGCAATAACTTGAGTAGGAATACATAAAAAGCACATGTGCAGTTTACTACTTTTGATCAACCTTCGTATCTTCCTATACTGCCCTCTTTCTCTTGAGTGTTCTCCACCTGAGCCTTTTGTGTCCAATATAACATGCTTTCTTGCAGACTTTAACTGAATGGTTTAGAACTAGGGCAGATTTTTGGCTTGCAGTCCTTTGCTTTTTGTGTATTCATCTTGTGAATGCTTGTGTTTTTGATGCTAAGGTTTGGGGGGAGAATGGTTTTGTGGTTTAGAGTTTCATTTGTGTTTCCTCTCTCTCCATGTATTAGATGCACTCTGTCAGAGTAGTTATTTGACCAATAAGATCATCACAACAGCATAAATCTGTCCTTAAATATTCTGTCACATATGGACAGACTAAATCATGTTTCCTGTTCGAGTCTGTTTTGGCTTCTAGAGCTCAACTGAAAATTCCAACTTTTCTTGGCTCTTTCCTTCGTGGGCTGTTTGTGTTTCTTCTCAGATGTACCTTTGGTTTCATCGAGGTTTAACCCTTTAACCCTTGGTTATGTAATGAACAACGACTACTTATTAGCCATCGTAAACTGTTGCCTTCCACAGATCACTGTGGCACTCTTGAAATTCTTGGCTGTGTTGCCTACATGACTAGACACTTGTATTATGGATTGGTGTAGGTGTGTTGTGCTGTAAGCAATTTCAGTTTATGTGCGTTTGACGCTTTAACGACAAGCTGCTTTGGTTTCTCAGCCGCGTTTAGTGCACTCTTGCTGTTTAAGGTTAAGGGAAAAACCCGCAATTAAGTTTTACGTGTGAATGTTTTTTGCTCAACTGCTTGCTCTCGTCATACTTGAATAATCCAGAATCAACAGAAAAACTCTTGTAAAAATTCGCTGCTAGCTATAAATGATTTATAAAGCGTTGATCAGTTTCATCGAATGGATATGTTGTGTTCATATGTGAATGCACAGTGGTTCGTTCCTACCAGCTAAATTTTTTGGAGCAATTGATTATGAACTGATTTGAATTGTTTTGTTGTGAAACAGATTTACTCACTTGTCTTTTGTTGCAAATGTTAGATTAAAGAAAAAGGGAACAAGAGGAAAATGTTTTGAAGTACAGAAATTAAATTTTTTTAAATTTTCAAAATATAGCTAGGCCATTGTCTCTCACTTTGAGCCTTTTAAAGTGCCCTGCCGTGATTACATGTATGTTTTAATCCAGATCATTGTGCTTACATTTTTCTTGATTCATCCGTCATCTGTTAGGCGTAAGTTGTGGCTATGGAGCAGGGAGTCTTCAGCATATACAACTGCAGTAGCGTTATAATAGTCTATTTTTATCACTGTAGAAAATAGCAAATGGCTCTGAAATAGGAAAAATCGTGGCTGTTTTGGTAATAGTATTGGGATGTTACTTGTAACCCCCTCATCTTGTTAAAAAATTATTAGCATATGTTATGGGCTTTTGAAAACAACCGCACAATGGACAAGCGATCTTTTTGAAATGAACAGTTGAACTTAGTTATACTAGGGCTTCTGGTTTAGCAACTGCTACTGCTATGGTAACCAAACTGCTGCAATGACTGCTGTTATGGTATTTCAAATTGAACTGCTACTGTCTAAATCAGGTATAGTTCACGATGCTATTAGTTTTAGAAATATTGCCAGGCATGAAATTACTTGAATTGTGTCTGCTTTCTTGCCCTGTAATTAATTATCATTGACGTTCTTCCTTAATGTCTTGTAATTCTTAAGAACTCTTTCTATCAGCCATTAAGAAAGCTTAGCTAATTATAATAATTATTTGCACTGTGAATGTTGCATTCTAAATGTTACTGATGTAATGACTTTCTGGTTTGAATTTCAATGGTGTCCAGCTAATCAAACAGTTTTATCTGTAAGCATGAAACATAGGACATTACATTTTTCAGTGAGATTTAAACTTTTCTGAAACTTTGACCAATTTTGTGTGTTTTTAGAGATGCTATTGATGTCATTAAACTTTATTATAATTTTAATATTTAAGATGTTCCTATTGAACTTTAAACAGTATTCTTTAGGAGTTTTGGGCCTCTGCTATGTGCTTGGTGTAAATTGTAAACTATGTTTGATAGCTTTGTGAAGGGGTGGAGGTTTTAATGGAAGGAGTAAGTTAGTTCTCTCAACACGTGTTATAATTATGAGCCTTGCATTTTATTTTACATGTGTTTTGATGATGGGCAGCTGTTATGCAGTCTACTCATAATTTTGTGGCTAACCTCACATTGCATTGCAGCATGCAATTTGTAAAATCAGGTGTAAAGAGATATATTTTTACGGTATTTTTAATCCCCGTTTATCGTTATGCATGCGATTATTGTTTTTTTTGCGGTATTATTAGCTCTATCCTTCTTGTCTACTACATCCTTTTGCCTCTTTAATTGTCCTTGTGATAGGCAATAACATTTCCAGGTTTGGGTAAAACATGTACATATTATACAGGAGCATTGCTGTTATTATTACTATTTCAATTATTATTTTTAGCCCCAAGTAAGCATGATCCACATTATTATTATTATTATCAATATTAATTATGATTAGTATTACAACTAGTGGTAGTTACCATGATCCACACCTTGTTACTGTTAATGTAAGTAGGATAATGCTATTTTGCATGTTAATTTTTCAGATTGTTGTTATGTTGCAATTTGCTGTCATGTTATTTCGGCTGTGATCTTGAGCAAGGGATGGAAATTCAATAAAGCACAACCCTTCTTTCTTTGTTTCTTGTCTCTTGCACAATGGTGAGACAATTCCCTTGCTAATACTGTTTAAGAAAGAGTTGTTAGAATTTTGTTCTGATGCATACTGTGGAAGGGATTTGAAAACGAAAGTTAATTTATGCAAAATAGTTCATGGGAACGCTTTAAACAGAAATTTTAAGTTGATTCGTATGGTTACGCATGTTTGCTAATGAATGCTGAAATTTTCTGAAAAGATTAGTCTGTGGCATTTGATTGCAAAGCTGATAATTAGTAGTCACTGGTCAAGTGGGGTGTTAGTGAATAAGCTGGTCTCTGTAACACATCTTCAGTATGGTGCTGTGAATTTTCAGAAATTTAAACGAATAAGTACTAAGTAGTTAACATAACTGTTTATGGAATTATTGCACTGTGCAAAAAAGTGTGCATGTCTATAAAAAAATCTGTCAGCAGCATGTCTATCTCTTTAGTGTGCTGACTTCAATTGCTTGCAGTTTTAGTAATTCCTTTGTCTGCCTTGCAGTTGTTTTAAACATTAATTTAACATCTAGTTGTGCATAACTGTTTTCTGTGTTGTACTGCCCATCATTTTATTTCTACCCTGATTGAAGTTGCTTTTCTGTATTGCTTGTACCATACAAGAATTATATTTTGATTTGAAGTGATAGAGAGAACATTTGTGGAGATATTATAGACATCAGGCACAGATCGTGGGAGTGGGACTTAGAATTGTTTTTTTCTGTTGCTGTGCGTGACTATTGATTTGTTCTAGGAGTGTGTTTGTAAACTTTACCTTTTCCTCTGTTCCTGTTAGTGTTTTTATTTGTGTTTGGCCGAGTAGTTTCTTCGTATCTGTCTTTGAGATGTTTTCAGAACTGTCATAGTCGGTGTCCCTGAGGTTGTCGTTCCCCTTGTATGTTTGCTGAGATCATATATCTGGATCCTGTCCATATTCTGCCATAAATTCGTATCGCTGTACCCTATCTTCATGTGTATTTTCTAGGAATCAACATCCCGCGATCACCTTAGTATTGCACCTGAGGGGTCCTACCTATTGCGCCTGTGAATAGGCTAGTTCCCACAACTTAGTTTTAATGGCTGCTGTAGGAACTTTTGAGATTACGGTTCTTCGTTCTGTTATGTTGAGATGACCACCAGAGATACAAGCAGACTTTTGGTAGTATCCATGTACAGATTAGGAGCTTGATGTGCCTACTCTCAACATAGATTTGTGTTGCCTACTGGTGCATGTTATAACGTTCTGTTTGTGCGATTTTATGAATGATGACTGAAACTGAAACGTTGACATCTAAACAATTGCTGTGTGGAACACGTATATATGATGATGTGTTGTAGTCATGCATCCAAAGTAGTAGGTCTTGTATCCGACTGTAAATAAACGCTTTTGTATAAACGCATCTGTTTAAATGTTGGTTATATGCCATGTGTATGTGTATACAGATTTAGCCTGGGTTGTACATTAAATGTTGCATTTGACTTTTACCTGTGAATGTTCTTGATTACGCCTGGATAGTTTGTAAAACGTCTTGCAATGTATCACGTCTTGCAATCTATAAATTGTATAAGTATTAGAGTATGGAAGTAAAAACTATAACAATGAATTCTGGTTACTATTAGCTTCAGTTTGGTTACAGCTGATATTGTTATTGAATTCAAAATTTGCACGGCCAATCAGTATAAATGCAATCTAGCCGTGTTACATTAATTTTTTCATCCAATAAGTCTAATGAAATGCGAGGACTGAAGTTGATACCAGGCTTGAGTTGTGTTATAGTGTTGCTAGTATCCGCTTTCAAAAGGCACCAGTTGATGCTACATGATTCCATGTGGTGTGTTTATTGCAAAGCGGGGTGGAGGTGAAACTATCTGATGATATCTTGTGCCTAAGAGAGCAATGGGTGATAGGCACCCAAAAATTCATTGTAGGATGTCTATCATGAGCCAAAGAGCTAAGAATTTTTATTTACAGTAACATGTACCATGATGGGTAAATAGACCTAGTATGAAATGCCCCATTTAAAAAATCAGTACAACTTTCAGTTACCTTGTTGGTGTTTCCTGACAGTGTACAGATAATATGGTTTAATCGTATTCGTGCAGATAGGTTCCTACGGCTGTTTGTCAACAAAAAAAGCACTGCTAAACGCTTGGAAAATGGTTTAATAGACAGCTTAATAAGCAGAACTTTTTCTTTCAGCTTAGAAAAGTCTTGCGGTATAATACGTGTGATGCTGAGCCTTTGAAGAGGATGAGGAGGAGGACCGATCGATCGTGTTTGATCAACTGTGTTTGTCAATTTGCTCAGGATGTGTATGTAATAATATTGTACGTATGTTATTGGTTAATAATTCTGCAGGAATTACTGTCAGAGAAGCAAACTCGGAAGTCGTTGTGTAATTTATTTATACCAGATAATTAATCAGCACCATGTAGGCTAATATTCAAGGACGTATAACTTTGTCCGTCAAAGTGATCGTGACGAATCTCCTCACGTTCCATTCTACCTTCCCTCTCCTTTCTGCCTTCCCTCTCCTTTCTGCCTTCCCTCTCCTTTCTACCTTCCCTCTCCTTTCTACCTTCCCTCTCCTTTCTACCTTCCCTCTCCTTTCTGCCTTCCCTCTCCTTTCTACCTTCCCTCTCCTTTCTACCTTCCCTCTCCTTTCTACCTTCCCTCTCCTTTCTGCCTTCCCTCTCCTTTCTGCCTTCCCTCTCCTTTCTACCTTCCCTCTCCTTTCTACCTTCCCTCTCCTTTCTACCTTCCCTCTCCTTTCTACCTTCCCTCTCCTTTCTACCTTCCCTCTCCTTTCTACCTTCCCTCTCCTTTCTGCCTTCCCTCTCCTTTCTGCCTTCCCTCTCCTTTCTACCTTCCCTCTCCTTTCTACCTTCCCTCTCCTTTCTGCCTTCCCTCTCCTTTCTACCTTCCCTCTCCTTTCTGCCTTCCCTCTCCTTTCTACCTTCCCTCTCCTTTCTACCTTCCCTCTCCTTTCTGCCTTCCCTCTCCTTTCTACCTTCCCTCTCCTTTCTACCTTCCCTCTCCTTTCTACCTTCCCTCTCCTTTCTATCTTCCCTCTCCTTTCTACCTTCCCTCTCCTTTCTACCTTCCCTCTCCTTTCTACCTTCCCTCTCCTTTCTGCCTTCCCTCTCCTTTCTACCTTCCCTCTCCTTTCTGCCTTCCCTCTCCTTTCTACCTTCCCTCTCCTTTCTACCTTCCCTCTCCTTTCTACCTTCCCTCTCCTTTCTACCTTCCCTCTCCTTTCTACCTTCCCTCTCCTTTCTACCTTCCCTCTCCTTTCTGCCTTCCCTCTCCTTTCTACCTTCCCTCTCCTTTCTGCCTTCCCTCTCCTTTCTGCCTTCCCTCTCCTTTCTACCTTCCCTCTCCTTTCTACCTTCCCTCTCCTTTCTACCTTCCCTCTCCTTTCTACCTTCCCTCTCCTTTCTGCCTTCCCTCTCCTTTCTGCCTTCCCTCTCCTTTCTACCTTCCCTCTCCTTTCTACCTTCCCTCTCCTTTCTACCTTCCCTCTCCTTTCTACCTTCCCTCTCCTTTCTACCTTCCCTCTCCTTTCTACCTTCCCTCTCCTTTCTACCTTCCCTCTCCTTTCTACCTTCCCTCTCCTTTCTGCCTTCCCTCTCCTTTCTACCTTCCCTCTCCTTTCTACCTTCCCTCTCCTTTCTACCTTCCCTCTCCTTTCTACCTTCCCTCTCCTTTCTGCCTTCCCTCTCCTTTCTGCCTTCCCTCTCCTTTCTACCTTCCCTCTCCTTTCTACCTTCCCTCTCCTTTCTACCTTCCCTCTCCTTTCTACCTTCCCTCTCCTTTCTACCTTCCCTCTCCTTTCTACCTTCCCTCTCCTTTCTACCTTCCCTCTCCTTTCTACCTTCCCTCTCCTTTCTACCTTCCCTCTCCTTTCTACCTTCCCTCTCCTTTCTGCCTTCCCTCTCCTTTCTACCTTCCCTCTCCTTTCTACCTTCCCTCTCCTTTCTACCTTCCCTCTCCTTTCTACCTTCCCTCTCCTTTCTGCCTTCCCTCTCCTTTCTACCTTCCCTCTCCTTTCTGCCTTCCCTCTCCTTTCTACCTTCCCTCTCCTTTCTACCTTCCCTCTCCTTTCTACCTTCCCTCTCCTTTCTACCTTCCCTCTCCTTTCTACCTTCCCTCTCCTTTCTACCTTCCCTCTCCTTTCTGCCTTCCCTCTCCTTTCTACCTTCCCTCTCCTTTCTGCCTTCCCTCTCCTTTCTGCCTTCCCTCTCCTTTCTACCTTCCCTCTCCTTTCTACCTTCCCTCTCCTTTCTACCTTCCCTCTCCTTTCTACCTTCCCTCTCCTTTCTGCCTTCCCTCTCCTTTCTGCCTTCCCTCTCCTTTCTACCTTCCCTCTCCTTTCTACCTTCCCTCTCCTTTCTACCTTCCCTCTCCTTTCTACCTTCCCTCTCCTTTCTACCTTCCCTCTCCTTTCTACCTTCCCTCTCCTTTCTACCTTCCCTCTCCTTTCTACCTTCCCTCTCCTTTCTACCTTCCCTCTCCTTTCTACCTTCCCTCTCTGAAACCTTCTCTCTATCTCTCCTTCCTCTATGCAAATTTAATATACTCTTTCCACTGCTGTATTTGGGAGAGGCAAGAAGTGATGGCGACTCCAGATACCACGTTACAAAGTTACACCCATGGTTGGGCCAATGTGACACTGACTTGATGGGCCCAGTGCAGTGGGATGCATATATTTATGTATGTAGTTGGGTGTCTGGATGTGACTGTTACAGCCTTTTGTATTAGACTGCTCTTATTAGAGTTTCAGGCAATATGTGGTAGGAAATAAGCCGTTTTCTGGAGTTGAACAGATGTTTTTATTGACACTGTTTCCCTTTATAGAGAGCTGCTAAAGCAACACTCTAGAGGAAAACTGCCTGATGGATTCTGCAAACTCAGATGTGTGCTGTTGTGTATGGTACATTAAAGATTATGCAGTCTGCCAGTACTGTCGTAACAGCAAGCCAGGGCAAATGCCTGTGATGTAACAGTTAACCAAGCGTTTAGAGTACAAAAGCTTACCCTGGCCAGTTAAGTGACCACTGACTGGGATAATTTCAATTTTATTGTTCATGCATGACAGATTTAACTTTCATTGAAGTACAGTGGCTCAGACGGTGACGACGCCGGCGGAAGTAAGCTTTTATAGCTCCAGTGTTGTCTGTGTCCCAGTTTGAAACACCTGTGATTAGAAAAGAAATATGCTGAATTAAACATAATTATTATCCATTCATTTCAGGCACTTCAGAACGTCTACAGCTGATAGTTCAGGCTAATGCTATTGACAGTTGGGAACAAACTTTGGCATATTAATTTTTTTATTTTGTTATATATGAAGCAGAAATTTTTTAATTATGGCATTACCACGGCAGTCATACAAGTAATCATGCAGTGCTAGGGATTATTTATGACCCAAATATATTATTGACAGGGCAAACATTGTCGCAGGGCAAAAAGGCTTCTTTACGAGGGTATTTGCCATGCTGTTACGCCAGTACTGATATGAAGTCTTCCCAGACTCCCAGGCTGGGATTGCATTTACTTTTAAGACTTGTTTCTATGCAAAGTTTGGCTGATTACGAATTTTCCCGATATAATATATATATATACACTGTGTCCGGAAAAAAAACAACCAGTTTTGTAAATATGAAAATAAATAGTAAATATTCATCGATTTTCACAATTCAAACACCATTTTAATCCTGACATATTTCTCTAACAATTGTGAAAATATAAAAGTTCCAGTCCAAATAATGACGTCATAATGACGTCATTTGCACAAAAAGTCAAATTTAAGAGATAAATGCGCAAAATCATCCACAATTTCAATATTTTTTCATGTAATTTATCAATAATAAATGTAAGTTTAATTTTATTTTTATATCTGAATTATGTCAGACTGCAATTTGTGGTCAAAGAGTACACCTTTGGCTTCAACATAAGCGTCAAAAGGGTCGCGCTAATACCCAACAGCAGCATCGATAACCAGCTTATCAAAACCTCCGAGGCGTTAACAATTCGCTTACGGAGTTCTTCAATGTCTCTTATCCTTGTCTTGTAGCCTGCACCTTCTCCTCCATCAATCTCCAACTCTTATTATCAGTGGGATTTAAGCGGGCGGCCGTTTTGCGGCCAAAGATTAAGATGAATGAATTCCGAGTCTTTTTAGTCAACAGATCAACAGATTCACGAACTCAGTGAGCTGAAGCGCTATTTTGTTGAAATGTGTAGGCTATTGTTCCGAATATTCTCGGATATCAGGCACCACTTTTTTATAGAGCAGACAATCCCTCTAATAAGCTGCGTTTATTTTCACTTCTGGTTCTATTAAATGGATTTCCGTTTTACCAAAAGCCAATAATACCAACCGAACCATGCATGAATGGCCGGCTATATGCATTTTGATGCAACTGACGTCATTATGACGTCATTATTTGGACTGGAACTTTTATATTTTCACAATTGTTAGAGAAATATGTCAGGATTAGAATGGTGTTTGAATTGTGAAAATCGATGAATATTTACTATTTATTTTCATATTTACAAAACTGGTTGTTTTTTTCCGGACACAGTGTATATTAGGGTGCCACTCAAAATAAAAGTTTGTAATTTGTATCTTCTCACCCCCCAAATATGTTTTCAATGTCGAAATAATAAGGCTCACAAAATTTGGAAGCATTCTAAAAAAATTTACTGGTAGCTTGACGCAGTTAAAGTTTATAGCATTGGACAATGTTAAAATCCATGATGTTTCAATGCGTAAGATACACTATTATGAAGGGTGCTCATTATTGCTAAGTTAGTGATGAGCAATTGAGCCCAGCACTACTGGTGAGCAACAGTAGACTCCTTAGTAACTAGAAATGTCCTGCGGTGCCTCTCAGCAACTTATAACATAAATTTATTCCGTTTTTCATAGTGACCAAGAACACCATTGAATAAATCAGTGGCATTTTTGACCACCATCAGACTCTCTGCCCATATCTGAGCACTAGCATACTCAGAAATGCTCTCTCAAATGCTAGGGTTAAGGTCTTTAGAGCCAAAAAGTGCTGTGATATTCCAATTGCCACAAGAAACTGCTAAATATGTTGTGACAAACACCGAAGCATTGGTATACAGCAACAGTGTCATGTCCATTTGTCCATGCAGTATAAACTTACAACGTGCCGAGGAGTTTGTCCATGGGTTTCTTTACTTAGGGCTGTGCAATGTGTGCATGACTATTGCTTCCTTCAAATCCAGAGGAACTATTGTATCAGAGAAAGTGAGACCAGTTAGTATTTCACCTAGATACTACAAATGACTACAGAAGGAATTGATTGCTGAATCGATAACAGTTTAGTTGTTTGTCTGTATGCATCAAACTCATGCAGAAGATTCAAGTCGTTGCGAGGATCAGGTGTGGCACATGCATGTGTGTACAGACACTTAATGTAAACTTAACAATTGACTTGAACTCTGGGAGAGCTGACAACTCACATTTGATGAGATTTATTGAGAGTAAAATAAGTATCTTTTAAACCTTGTTTGTGACCTTGCCATCCATCTAGCTCTAGGGTGGACTCCAGGGGCATGGATATGCACATCTCCCTTACTTTATACTCCTTTTAAGAATATCAGTGCCAGGTAAAAGAGCTCATAGTCTTCCTAACAGTCTTGACTGAATATCATTGAGCTGGATGAACTCGATAAACTCATTTTGCACCAGATCCAAACCACTGCAGTTGCTGTCACCTTTATGCCATTTTCATAACGGTCTGCCTCAAATGCACATACGTGAGCCTCTAAATCTTCTAAATATCTTGATGTTATGCCATTGGAGGTCCCATCTGGTGTTGAACACTTTGGCATCGACTAATTCCATGATTTTGGTCTACAAACCAAGTTCAGTAGTGTTTTCTTATACACTTTTGTTCAGACAAAACATAGGCACCAGGAAGGATTGTATTGCTAGAAGTTGTATGAAATGACATTGACAGTCTTTATTTAGCCTTTTATGGTTTATCCGTGTTATTAGAGCAACATCCAAGAATTGGGAAAGATCAAAAAATTACAAGAAATATTATTATTCTTAGTCAGTATGGACATTGAGTCACAGCACAGCCTGTTCTCTGTAAATATAAGCTATTTCCATATGCGATTTTGAAGAAATTATGTTATACGCTACTATAAAATACTGACGCGCTAAGCTACCTCTAAATAATCTTCTATCAGAATAAAATTTGTATCACATGAGTTTCTTGCCATAGAAAACATTTTTAGGGGGTGAGCAACTAAATCAGGCAAAATTATTTTTTGACCATGCATTTGGTTGGCACCCTAGTGTATATATATATACATATATTGCGATCGTAAACTCAACATTTCTAATGCACTACTCTGAAGCTAAACACAGTCCCGGGTTATTCACATGCGCTGACTGCAGTGGTGTATCAGGTTAGAGTGGTTGTCCCCAGATATCCCGGAGATTCATTCAAGTACAGGGTGCGCCAAAAAAAGACCCCCCCCTAGGTTTTTTGCCAATATTTTTGTCAAAAGTAAGAATATCGAAATGAAATTGCACAGTCTTATAGACAATTCATATTTACACATGATGACCAGATTTCATCAACATATTTCAGACAGAACAAAAGTTATGCCACTTTTAGGGAGGTCACCCACCGTTTTTTGACGATTCAAAAACGAAACGCACCAAAAATTAGGTTTTTCCCCAATATTTTTGCCAAACGTAAAAATTTCAAAATGAAATTTTACAGGCCTAAGGGCAATTCATATTTACACCCGATGGCCAGATTGCATCAAAATAGGTCATACACAACAAAAGTTATACCACTTTTAGTAAGACTACCCACCGTTTTTTGACGATTCAGAAACGAAACGCAACAAAAGTAACAAAACACGATTTTATTAAGTCTCATGATCTCATCTCAAATAACTGTTGTCAAATGAACTTGGTAGTGCTTCACAACTTGTGTTCAATGTGCCCACCACCAGTGCCAACACTTCTTTTGAGTCTCTTGGCAAAGTTCTTGATGGACCTGTTGATTAATCTGACAGATTCTTTATTATTCCTTATTTGCCAATTTGATTGTCATCTTGCTAAGCGACTTCTCAGTGACGTGCAGCTACGCTGGTACCCTGTTTCTTTCTTAAATAGTATTAATAATGTTCATATAGCAATATGAAGGCTACTTGATAACAATTATTTGAGATGAGACTTAATAAAATTGTGTGTTTGCTACTTTTTGCTGCGTTACGTCGTTGAAACGTCAAAAACTGGGGGGTGGCCTTACTAAATGTGGTATAACTTTTGTTGCGCTTGAAATATTTTGATGAAATCTGGTCATTATGTGCAGATATGAATTGTGTTTAAGCCTGTGAAATTTCAGTTCGATAGTCTTACTTGTGCCCAAGATATTGGCCAGAGTAATTGAATTGCTATTTTTTCACTTTTCGTTGCGTCCGGTTTTTGAATAGTCAAAAAACGGTGGGTGGCTTCACTAAAAGTGGCATAACTTTTGCTCTGGTTGAAATATTTTAATGAAATCTGGCCATCTGGTGTAAATATGAATGGTCTTTAAGACTGTAAAATTTCATTTTGAAATTCTTACCTTTGGTCAAGATATTGGCAAAAATCTTAGGGGGTCCTTTTTTTGGCGCACCCTGTATTTATATAGCAGCTCTTCAAGGAAACCACTGAGAGCTGCTCCCGACTCAAGTTTTCAAGTGCTTATAGAATGTGTGCACAACTGAATAGGGAGACCATTCCTTACCACCGGGTCAACCACATTGGATATCAGTCCTTTGTCAGAGAGAGAAAGAGACAAAGAGGAATCTGGTAAGTAAGGTATTCCAGTACCTAAATTACTCATGAATTCCATAGACGTACAAGTGCTCCAACGCATCTGCTGTAATTGCAAGAATTATTCCACAAATCCAAATAACACTAAATAACTCATCATATATATTATGGAAGGTTCAAGGTTCAAATCCACCTCACCGCGTAAGGACCTTGGGCAAGTCCTTCACTCACAATTGCTCAGCGCTTCGGCGTGAAACTCCGATGCAGTGTCCTCTCTGCATTCGGGAGCGCCTCTGAGTAGTAGAGAGCTTGAAGGGGTGCTTTAACAAGTGCGCATACATACAATAATATATATTCGTTTTATATATAATTATTAAGAACTATTATAGGACTGAAATCTTGTGGATATTTTGAGTACGACATTTCACTCTCAACCATAGATGTCGTCCCAGTTAAAATTCCGTTTCTGATGCTAAAGATTATGTTATGAATCTCCAACGGCGGATTTTTTTACTTTGCAAACATAATTATTCGTCATTCTGCTTTATAAATGTTATTAATTGAATGCTTTTATTTTTGTAAAAAAGATATGAAATTTTCCGAAACCCCGATTATCGTCCAAAAACTTGTACAACAACCTTGAAATTAATAAGATTCCAATTCTATGAAAACCATTCTAAAACGGTTCTTGATATTTACACAAATAAACACTCATACATAATTATACACACCCACACCACGTGCCCACACACACCTCAATTACTGAGAAGACGATGCCTAGAAATGTACTCCGCGGAAGGTCAGAGGTCGTTTCAAAAGTACGCAGCGAAAAAGAGTGGATGGCGATTGGAGAGGAAAGAGGGTCACGGACGAATTAGTAGATCGTAATGAAAGAACAATCCGAAGGAGCAGTGAAGAAACGACCCTCTGAAGATGAAAAAGCGGAAGAAAAGCGTTTCAAGGAGCTGTTTAACAGACTGGACGCTAATAAAGATGGAACGATCGATATTAAGGAGCTAACAGCTGCTTTGCGAGGAGTTTCAGATGCCAGCAAGCATGCCAAGGTGATGGAAGACCTAATTTCGGTTTACGCTGCACTACTAACACACTAACACCATTAACACATTGCTCTAGATTTTCATCTTTATCGAACATTGATGTTCGCTCCAATGTTTGGGAAAAAGGAGTACTGCTGCGCACAGGGCCGTAGCAACAACGAACGTGGCCCCCTCCGAGCATAATGTTCAAAATTTCTGACGACCTTTTTTTAAATCATCCAGCCAAAATGTCGGGAAAATTTCATCATTTCGCCGTCCGAAAAAGTTGATGACCGTTTTGGGGAAAAATCTCAGAAAAATTTCATATTCGCCCTCTCAAAAAATTTGATGACCTTTTTTATTTAAGTTTATTTTTAGTCATTTCATTCATTTTTGGCACTTTTAGGGGCCCCTTCCTTGCCGGGGGCCCCTTCGGTCGGAGGGTACGGAGGGCGGTCGCTACGCCTCTGGGGCCTGCGCAGGTCGTATTGATACAGCTCAAATTGCATGGTCAGTCACGTGTGTTTCGGTTGTGTTCTAGGAAATGCTTGTAAGCTGCTATGTTTATTTGACTTGTGAATGTAAGTTGTGGATGCAAATCTTTTGAAAATTTGTCAGCGCCCATCAAAGCCACGACAAAGAGACTAGCTTATAACCGGCACTATATCAAATCACATTGCATTAGCCAAACTGCTCTGTTTGTTCTGGTGCTATTTCGGAATAGGGGAGGTCAAGCCCAGGAGATAGCATTGGGTCTAGGGTTTCATTCTTTAATGATGGTGGTGGTCTTGTGGTGAATAATGGTGATGCAGGGGTGGAATCAGGATAGAATAGCTTGAAGAGATCGCACACGGCTCTAGGTCGAAGGTCGTATCAGGACCCCGCAGACACTCAGAATGCTGGTGTCAAGTTGTTGCAAAATTAGGTAACAATACATGTGCCAGTATGAACACAAGAGCATTTGCATCTGCAGAGGGAGTGAGAGGAGAAAGAGATGAAGAGTTGTGTTGTCAGCATAGAAGTGATGATCAGCAGAGGATGACAAAATGAGTTTACTGAACATGGAGGTGTAAAGAATAAAGAGCAGAGGACTGAGAACAGAACCTTGAAAATTAGTGTTGAACTATTACATGTGACCAAGTATTGAATGCATTGCAAGACGAATTTTGCAGAGTTCTAAGGACGTAAAGATCATTATATTTAGAACTCCAGTAATATGATACAGCCTGTGGCATCAAATGCCATCCAGCTCAAGAAACTTGCAACTTTATTGCAGTTGATACCTGTATTTTCTTTTGAAACTCTAATTGATTTAACTACAAGCATCACATATCACTTTGTTAAAGAGTATCCATTGTACAAAATGAATTCAATGTGTCTTTGCTTCAGTTTGCGGTACCCAGTAGCAAGTGTAAAATGTCATTGATGCCATAAATGAAAAATTGGCAGAATATAGTTAGATTGTTTTTGTGGTTTGTCTCAGAAAATGATACACAAGGCAGACTTGGATACGAATACTCTAATCGACTTTAATGAGTTCGTGCAATACATGCGCCAGCATGAGCATAAACTACGACTTGCTTTCTCAAGTCTCGACAAAAACAACGATGGTGAGTGACTGAGCGTGTTTGCGTTTGAGAGTTCAACATGCCATCACATGCCCATCAGATTATTATGAACTTTGCTCTGTAGCAACAATTAAATGCTGACTCGCCATGAACGACATTTTTAAGTAAATAATTAATATGTATTATTGTCAATGTTATCTAGATATTTGAATGTATGAATGGCGCTAATGTCATGATGCTCAAGGTATCAATAATACTGTTGGTCACTAAATTGAACAATATCATGCAGACCAAATTCCAGGGTGACTCAGGTCAAGGTCAAGAAGGAAGTCCAAGTAGCAAGTCAATTGTAAACATCATTCTCTGCAGTGGTCGTTTCATAACTCTGTATGGTCGCAGTTAAATAAAACCCAACAGACATGTCTAGAGTAAGAAAATTGAAAGGCTGGTGGAAAAGCAGTTTCAAGAGCAATATTTTATGCAGGAAAAAATTGAATTCAGAGCATTATTTTTTGGCAGACAGTTGCTTTGCTGATGAAGTATCATAATAATTATGTCAGATATAATCACTTTTGGAACCAAGCGCTACATCAATGAGGACTAGCCATCATAGAGAAATGCTAACTCTAACTTTTGAGATCTTTAGGATCATGTACCTCAGGTAAAAAGTGCTACCATCATAATGATAAAATGACTAGGTGCATTATATCTGATTCATTCTCCTGTTGTTCTCAGTTCCTTGGTGTTCACTGTAAATGTTGATTTTCTTTTTAGCGGCATTAATCTACTCAAGTTACTGCTGCTGCTGAGGTTTATAAATTTGATAAACGATTATTACTGTTGCTGGAGTTTATAAATATGACAAACGATTAAACATTAATAGGTTTCATTAACTGATGCTGGTTCATTAATGCATTATTGGGCTTTTGCGTTCAAAGCGTTGCGTTTATCTTCTTTAGGAAAAATCGAACCATCAGAGATACGGACAGCCCTGTCACAGCTTGGCATACATATCAGCGTGGGAGAGGCAGAAACTCTAACAGCCAAGTAATTCTGTTCTTGATAACTTATTCTATTGAGAAAATTCAAGAGCAGTAGTGAAGCTCTGCATTATCAATTATAGACATCTTCAGTGGCATGTACAGTTGCACACCTCAGAGTAAGTAAGTAAGTAATTTCGTTTATTCAATAACCAAGTTGATACACCGTAACCAGTAACAGGCACGGTTGCATGGGTACAGCCTGTGTCTTTTATCAGTGCTGACTTAGTGTATTTGTACAATCAGAGTAAATATATGTGAAGATATCTTTGCACATAGCAATTTATATACAGTATTGTGTGATTCTATATCAGATTAGACACGAACAAAGACTCTGAAATTGACTGGAATGAATGGAGAGATTTCTTCAATTTATATCCATCGGAGAATCTCAAAGAGATGTTTGATATTTGGCTGGATCGCCCGGTAAGAAAAAATTACTTATTTTAAACTTGCCACTCTGAACTTGAACATTTTATCCTGCAAAGTGCACTGCTTGTATACTATCTTGTGCACTAAACTAGTATACTACTTGCTCGCTGTATGATTTTTGAACCAGAAATAAGCATTACCCGGCGTTTGCTGTTTCTCTTCTGCTAAATGAACAGACACTGCAATATAAATATAACTGGAAGTTTAACAGGAGAAATTGCATTTTCTAATGCCCAGGTCAGGTTATCCCTTGTTCCATGGACTATGTGCACAAAAGAATACATAAAATTTCATAAAATTTTGCATTTACGTTTAAGTTCAACGTGTTTAAAGAGAGTCGCCCAGTCCGTATTGGCCGCAAATGTTATCATGATCTTTCTGTTTCTCTGAAGATGATAGACATCGGTGAGCAGCTGACCTGTCCACCTGAGTTCCAGTGTAAGGGTGGCGTGTCGTGGCGCCACCTGGTTGCTGGTGGCGTCGCTGGATCGATTTCGAGGACAGCAACCGCTCCACTCGATCGGCTAAAGGTTATGCTTCAGGTTTGTTTAACTGTAAAGTCTGTGCATTTGTCTTAGGCTGATTAAGTTCTCAGATATACTAGCACTGCAGTAAAGTCTGGTAACAAGGGTGACATGTTGTTCTCTTTGCTCTGTGATATACGGAAACTCTCTAGTTCCATGGGCTCGCTTGGCTGCTAGGCAATACTGATCTTTCTCGGTTGCAGGCCCCTCTTACTGGAAAGACCTCTCTTCGGAGTTGTGCACATTATCCCTGACCAATCGAACTTTGTTTTATAAATCACTCAAGTCGTTTTTCTTAATCTGTGAGTAGGTTTCTATGTGCACATGTTTTATGTGATGAATTAGGTCAAATGTTACTTTGTGTGTGCTGAAATTATGAATAGCTAAACAGAGCGTATCTTTGTGATGTTTCAGGTCTATGGTTCAAAGGCTGAGATAAAAATGTTTGATGGCATGTGGAACATGATCAAAGAAGGTGGAGTACGCTCTCTCTGGCGTGGAAATGGAACGAGCGTCGTCAAAATAGCTCCTGAATCAGCGTTTAAGTTTGCGGCATATGAAGAAGTATGGAATACTATTCACACTGTTCCTAACTTTGTCTACTTCCTACACCATATATTTATTATAATTATTTTCATCACTAGCATTACTGTTGTCATCATTATAGTCAAGTATTAATATAACTTTTTGGTCGTGGTATCAATTTTCCCTTCAAAGTTGTGCCACTGGCACTGTGTGGACCATAACCTAGACATCTTTTGTCGTTTTATTACTCATTATATTTGAACATTTATAAATTCCAATTTTGTTGACTCACAGACTCTGCAAAGTGGGACAGAACTCTTTCAGATTTGAATTATTTTTAAACTTCTTGATGAAGGATACCATGGGTTCCACCTGCTTCAGTGTATTATGTCAAGATTTTGTTGATGCTTAGTTGTCTAACCAACCCCACTGTTAATTTTTTTATTGAACTAGGATTATGTTTTGATAACTTTTGTTTTTACTTGACTTGACCATTTTAAGCACTACTACCAAATCTTTTCAAATGATTCATGTCCTCAATAAAAGAATTGCTCTAGCTTGGTGAAAACTTGACACTGAGCAGCAGACGATGCTTTAATCTTTTACCCGTTTGCCCCAAGAATATCCGCTGAAAATGGGCTTAAAATTTAAAAATGAACGGGTAAAGGGTTAAGCTAAGATCTGTTTATTTGCGAATGTTCTGTTTGTTAGATTAAGCGATTGATGGTCGGTCGAAATTGCAAAGAAATAACGGTCGGCGAGAGATTTGTGGCCGGTTCAATTGCCGGAGCCATCGCACAAACGGCCATCTTCCCAATGGAGGTTACTAATTATGTTTGTCTGCATTTTCATTGCTATAATATATTGTGCTTTTAATGAACCCTGCAAGTTACCGAGGCAGAGCTTTCCAACAGATTTAAAGACATGCAAATTAAATCTGGAACTTGGAATTGTGCTTCACTGATGTGCAGGTAGGGTTGAGCTGAGTGGCAGAATTAGAGGTGGGTACACGCTACAGTTGCCAAGGCCTGTCTGCAGGTCATTTTCACGTATACTAAACACAAATATTTGTGAGGTGAGTACAGGGTATACCCGCATATATCCTTGACTACAGCCCTGTGTGCAGGGAATTTGGCACTGGTCTTTTTATCTATGCCTGTATTTTAAATAATAATTTTGAGTATTTTTTAAATACTTTACTACATCATGTGTTTAGATGTATTCTCTTAAAACAATACAATACAATTAGGCATTTATAACGCACTTTAACAAAACAAGTCTTGCATGAAAACAATTCTGAAATGTTTTCTATCGTGGCTTTAAAATTGCTGGCTCTTCTTAATGTTTGTTTATTACTTTTAAACACATTCCAGTGACTTGGCTACTGTTCTTGATGCTGTTGCTAGGTGATGAAGACACGGTTAGCCATTTCGACAACTGGTCAGTACTCGGGACTGTTAGACTGTGGCTTGAAGATCTTCAAGAAAGAAGGCATTCGCTCTTTCTACAGGGGTTACTTACCGAATCTTATTGGCATCATACCTTATGCTGGTATTGATCTGTCTATTTACGAGGTACGTTGATCTCTGTAGTTTGCCAAATAAATGAATGGCATTGTGCAGAAATCTAACAGGCAAAAGTTTGATGTTCCATTAAATGTAGCCATTTTGTGTAAGTTGCAGTGACATAAAGTGGCAAAATTGTTGTAAACTCAATGTATAGGTTCCAATGAGAGGCAGATATGGTGCACTCATGCACAGATATGCATATATTTGGCCATTTTTAAGAAATGCTTGCTAAGAAATGGCCTTTTATGTTATAATTAAATTTTATGCACTTTTGACATGAAACTTGATCAATATTTCGGGTTTGCTACTGTTTTTTAGATTAACTTTCATTATTTATAAATTTAAAAACCTTAGCTGTTTTTATGATTTTACAATGAAAAGTACTGGATTCTGTACCTGCTGTAGCTGAAAGATTCCAAGGATAATACATTGACTTATCGAGCTGCAGTTAGATATTAAACACGCTGATTAGTTCAGCTCCCTTATATAAGCTGCTGCCCGTGACTCTCATGATAAAAACCTCAGTGTATAGTTTGAGAAATGTGGTAATCAGTTTTGGGTTGGGTATAATTTGGTTGATATTAGAACCACAGTACTTAGGAGTTATTATCCATAGTCATAATTTTTTGTCATTGCATGAGTTACTTTACTGTTGTACTTGTGAAGCTTTTGATGAAGGCTAATTTGGAATGCATTGCTGTTACTTTGAAAGCTTCTGTGTTGATTTGTCAGTTTTTCATGTAGTTTTCAATTGGCTTTTTCTGTACTGTATCCCATCGTTTTTTTGTGATTTCATTTTGCGTGTGTGTGCGTGTGTTAGACTCTGAAGGTGTTCTACCTTCGAAGCCACCCAGAACGGAAGGATCCGGGTCTTGTGGTTCTGCTGCTCTGTGGCAGCATCAGTAGCACTTGTGGTCAGGTAGCCAGCTATCCTCTGGCACTCATCAGGACCAGGCTACAAGCCCAAGGTACGCACTACGCTCTATGTCGTCGCTCATGGTTTTTAATTGATATGTTTGTACATCAAAAACTTAAATTGGTTCATTCACATGATGACAATAATAATACTGATAATGATAATGATACTGATAATGATACTGATAATGTTGACTTGTTTTCAGCAACGGAAGACGCCAAAGGTGGGCCGATGTCACTAGCAAAGCACATAGTCAAAACTGAAGGACTGAGAGGCCTTTATCGAGGGATTCTGCCAAATTTCATCAAAGTGCTTCCAGCTGTTGGCATAAGTTACGTCGTTTATGAACACATGAAGACCTTTCTTGGTATCTAGTGGACCTCTGTCTTCAGTCTCCTTAAATCCACCTATTTTTATATATGTATAATGCACATGTAATGTTCCATGGTCAGCCACGTTGTCTGCATAATTACAAACCATCGGTTATCTCCTCTGATTCATTTGGCTAAATCTCTTGTAATTCGTTTTTTGACAGAATGGTCAACATCCTACTGTGTGCTCAAGTGTGCGTTTACGAATTTGAATCTCTTTGTTTACTTTTATATCGTGCGTTTTATTGAATTTTTGATTTCACCGTCTGCAATCTCTAAAATAGCGTTCTTATACTAATATTATTAAGAGATCTCTTGGTCTATGAGAATAATGTACCTAATCACTTAAGTGTTTTGGTGAAGTTGACCTGTGGCTCTTTAATCAATTTGGAAATGAAACTGGTTAACGAACCTATCATAAACGTTTTTTTAATTATCTCAAATCTTGCAACTGTTTGCCGTAATTTGTGCCTTAAAATGTTCTGCCAGCTGTTCAGAATAGTCTGAGCATGGCAGCATTTGTAACATAATGTGATATTTTTGAGCTTAATAGTTTTGTTTTTGCCCTGACTTCACAAAAAACGGAGTGTTTTGCCAAACTTGATTGACTTTTTGTGTTTTTATACTATATATAATTATAGTAGGTTTTTCGTATATCCCTGCTTTCGATGTTCATTAACCCTTTAACGACCGGCTACATATGTTTTCAATGCATTTTAGTACATGCTGGTCGTTAAAGGGTTAAGAAGCAGTATTATTTGTTTGCATATTATTTTCGTATACGAATGCTGTTTAAAAAGCCTTGTTTTGAATACTACTGTATGTGCTATTTTAACCACCGCCCTAATGTCAAAGCTTCTGATTTTTATATGTAGTTCAGTTAGATTTGCATACAATGATTTTTATGTAACCTAAAATAGCAATACCGGTAAGTATGACCTTGAGATCAACATAGAGATGGCTTTTTCTCATGGCAGACATTACAACTGTCAGCTTGTAACTAAAGAAAGAAAGAAAGAAAGTTTGGTCACTGAGCATTTTACTTTTGCATATATGAAATATTCTGTAAAATGCAGCTAACTGATTTAAGTGCATGTTCAATTGCATGTGGCATCTTAAATTATACATGTGTTGGCTTATTTTAATATATTTTAGTGTAAAATGACCAAATTTAGCTCATAAAACATGTACAAATGTATTGAATTCAAGGAGTTAAAATCTCAGGCTGAGTGTGTTATTCTACCTTTGCCGAAAACATTTTGTGTTTCATATGTAGCCAGGGTTGCCAGATTTTGGAATTGCTTGGTCGCAATGTCATGCCAAAAAGTAGCGAGCTCAACATCTAAATGAAAACATTAATAAATTTTTGCTAGGTATATTAAATACATAAATTTTTGGTTTTGTTGGTCACTGAACTTTAGAATGTGATAAACCATTGACGTTGAAATTATGCGTCAGACTGCTTAGTTGTCATCGCAGATTTGTCTTATGCTGTACAACATGTATTTGTTATTAAGTAGGCAAGACCACATGTGAATAGTAGCTAGTAAAAGTAGCATTGTAGCGTAATGCAGTCAATTTATGAGCATTAAAAAGTCGCCGTAGCAACCATGGTACTGTACAATTTAAAAGGAGCCCAAAATAGTGCAAGGTCGAAATTTTTAGTCGCGAGCACGTTAAAAAGGAGCCCAACTCATGCTTTTCACGAAGACCTGGCAACCCTGTAGTTAGCACTTCGATACATGGACAA
Source organism: Lumbricus rubellus (assembly GCA_945859605.1). Classification (NCBI taxonomy): domain Eukaryota; kingdom Metazoa; phylum Annelida; class Clitellata; order Crassiclitellata; family Lumbricidae; genus Lumbricus; species Lumbricus rubellus. The sequence goes on along the minus strand of OX243813.1, from coordinate 27,168,606 downwards.
TTGTTTAACACTTTAACGATGAGTTGCATTTTCTCAAGTCGGTTTTCGTGCAATCTCGTCATTAACGTGTTGAGCTGAAAATAGCTATGGTAGTTTGAAGATAGCGATGGTGTGTGTGTTAAAGCAGAATTATTTTCTGTTGATTTGATCCTGCTGATGCCTTATGACCCGTTTGGTGAGTTCCAGGGTCTTTTTGATGTTTATCTGTGATGTGACTCTTGCAAAAAAAATTGTTGTACTCACTGTTCGTTCTGAGAGTGTCTGTGGAAAGTCGTTTAACCTAATAATGGCATCATCCATTTAGTATGCATGCAGAAACTGGAAAATTTGCTCCTTCCCTGATGACATGTGTAATTTCTGCCCCTCCACCTTTGCCCCGCCAACCCTCAAGCCTATAGAGTGGTCTATTTAATACATTCAGAAGTAATCAAGGATTAAGGTCAATTAATAGACCACTTATTATGTAGGTTTCACCCACACCCCCCGCCCACATTTCCTATGCATACATAGCTTTGTCGCATTACCCGTAGACCCCTTGTGCAATCCTATGTATTTGGATTAACCATTTCATGCATACATACTAAATGAATGGCTCCTAATCGTGCTGTTGCTTGAGACTGATTTTGTGTCATGTTTTAAAATGGGTTTTTTGTTTTTGTGTTGTATTGATCTCTGTAATTATTGTTTAATTATTATTGTTCTCACGCAACTCATGTTAGACATAAAAAATTTAGACAGATCTTTTACACTCCCTTAATATTGTGGCCAGTTCATAAAACTGTATAAAAATCTGATGCTCTAAAGCAAACTGCATTGCTATAAGAGAAGTTTTGTTTTCTCTGGTCGTCAGACACACACACACACACACACACACACACACACATATATATATATATATATATCACTGGGTCATCATCAGGTGCAGAAGTCTTGCATTTCCAAGACTTAGTTCCTTAGACTACTAAATTCTACTCCAGACCTGTAAGAACTTGTTATCATCCGTTCATACTATGAATTGTAATCATACTGCAGTTTGCCAGTTTTAAATTTTTTAAAGATATTATTAGGATTATTATTACATTATTATTATTATTTTACAGACTTTACTGCATGTAGACCTACATTATTTTCATGGTTCAAATTGTCCACGCGGAGATGGATCTGTATGCATTTTGTGTAATCATGCTAGCCATGAAAAAAACCTGCTGTTGCTGTCTGTGTGAGACATACATATACAATAATTTGTACAGGTCTGCAACACAAACTGTTAAAGCGGCAATGCTTTTCAGATGGAACGCTCAGGAACGGTATTCCGGGACCTTTTCAGCTTAACAAATTATTTAATTAATTTAAATTAGTAATAAATATCATTTAATTACTGTAACTTCGATGAATTATTTGTTCTGTTTTCCAGTGTTACTAACTATGTGTTAAAATAAAAGGCTGAGGTTAATCCTTTGCAATCCTTCCATGGCTGTTCTTATGAGTATGTTCAGTTCCAAATCATAATTATGTACTAAAGAAGCACACTGTGAAGCAGTAGTTGAAAAGTAAGCAGTACTTTCCACCCACACTACATACGGACTAAACTAATGACTAGTTTTTCTTATCAGTCTCTCGTGCTTTAAGACATTTCTTTCCTTCGGAGTTTTTCGTGCTGAGAGCGCCTCTGAATGGTCATTCTGTGAGGCGCTATATAAATGTGTAGATACAATACACAATACTGAGTTCTTTCAAAAAGAGCATGTTAGGCGTGCCACCGGTAGAGGTCGTTAGAGACAGATTTATAGACTTGGTATATTATAGAAGGAAGGAGAAGAGTTGCTGTGTTGCACACTGCACAGTCTCGAGAAAGAATTAGGTTGGAATTGGGCCAAGGTCGCATTGCTTGCTTTCAGAGGCTTGAAGGAAGGTAGTGATTTGCCTAATTACGTCATGGAACACGGGATGAATGCAATTTAGAGGTCTACAACCGACAGAAGTTGTAACAGACCAACAGCGAAGTTTCAGAATATGATGTATTTGAGAAAGAGGAGGACGAAGAAGAGAAGGAGGCTAAATTGGGGGAAGAGAGAGAGAGGGGGGGGAGGAGTAGGAGAAAGAAGATGATGGAAATGGACACAGTAGAAGGAGGAGAGGAGAAGGAGGAGGAGGAAAGAAATAATTCTCCAGGAGAAAGAGAAAGAAAAGGAGGAGGCGAGAGAGACAGAGACAGACAGAGAGAGAGACAGACAGACAGACAGAGAGAGAGATTGAGAGAGAGAGAGAGAGAGAGAGAGAGAGAGAGAGAGAGAGAGAGAGAGAGAGAGAGAGAGAGAGAGAGTTCAGTGGGGGATGCGACGGCGCTTCGTAATTGACATGCAGCCGGTATAATTAACGTCATCGTTACATCGTAGTGGGCAAGACAACTGCAGCGGAACGAATGCAAGGAGGGAGAAAGATGGGTAAGAGAGACAGAGACAGACAGGCAGACACACGGGTAGACAGACGCTTCCGAAGCTTTTCCTCTGCTGGCGGAGTTGTGCCTTCAGCAAGATCTAAGACATTCTAAAGAATGACGTCAGAAAAGGCAGGTAGAAGAGAGAACATACAGAGGAAGACAAAGAGACACACACATACACGAAGAAAGTCAGGCGGACAGAAAGGTATACGAACTGACGGAACTGTCACAAGAGCCCTTGAAACTGATCATGTCACGATCTGATCTAATGACTTCTACGGCGGCGCTGCATGGTCTTAACTTTCTTAATATAGGCTATCCCATGCATAGGTCTTTAGGTGACCGAGTCAGGTACAAAATCACGAAGAATTAAACCGTCGTCTAGTAGGCCTAGCAGTAAAGTTGCTCATCATCAATGGACACCATACGACGTACGAAGGAGTCTGGAGAGAAGGATGGATAGAAAGTGCGCAGCTTCCGTCCACTGGATGAGAGCTAATTGCAGAAAGAAGTGTCAAGCTGGATGGCCGTTAAGCAGGTGCAAAGTCTGTTTAATGTTTATAGCATATGCGGCTCTGCGGCCTCATTTAATGGGTGATATATTACATGGTGGACTTGGGTATCATCAGCAAAAAGACTGATGTATTGAAATGCGTGCAAAATAACGCACGTTAATTATTGGCCTTGACGGTTTGCATGCATATCGAGATCTGTTCTGCGAAATCTTCCTCCGCTCTGATTAATTATTCTGCTCTTCGTGCCATTTCAGAGACTGCATGCGAGTCTTCTCTCTAGTGACGTCTAGTCCACTGTCCGCTCTCTATTGCCAGAGTGCACGTGCGAGCTGCTTCTCCAGTGTAGTATAGTAGTATAGGTCTGGTAGTTTTCAGTTTAAGACACTGTGATAGCAAAGATCATTAATTAGCGTTGCACTCCTTTATACAGGCTTAATTGGTACTGTCACCGGCAGAATGCAACCAGTGGCGAAGTTGCTTTTGTATGAATGTAGGCGTATGTATGTATGTATGTATGTAGGCCTATGTATGTATGTATGTATGTATGTATGTATGTATGTATGTATGTATGTATGTATGTATGTATGTATGTATGTATGTATGTATGTATGTATGTATGTATGTATGTATGTAGGCCTATGTATGTATGTATGTATGTATGTATGTATGTATAAGCACTCGCTGTATCGCTCTTTCAAGATTTCTACTCAGAGGCGCTCCGAACTACAGCAGCGGAGTTTCACGCTGAAGCGCATGAGCAATTGCGAGTGAAAGACTTGCCCAGGCCCTACGCGGCGGCTTGAGATGGATTCGAACCCGTAACCTTCCGACTCCATGGCACGTACGGTGGCACCGAACATACCCATACAGGGCCTACACCACCGCACCCGAATACGCAGACAGCGCTTTCCAGAATATGCTGCGTATGCTGGAGACACCTGAAGTAGGCTATATCCAATTATAATAGGAAAGACGACTGAGTGAGAAGTTGGCATGATAGAACCCGTCTGCAGTCTGCTCAACGCTCCTTCGAGAACATTCCTTTTTCTGTGCATATTATAAAACTCAGAACTGATCTTTTTGAACCTTCAATTCATGCATAATTTTCGCAGCACTGTTCATAACGACTTCAAAGAGTTGAAGACCACTGATCAGACACTGTCATCCTTTTCTTTTCTTCACTCTCTCCCGTTCCCATTCGCTTCATCCGTCTATTTTTTTTGTCTCTTGCATAAATAATCTGATTTCATAGTGTCATAACTTCTCAGATTCCAATTTCGGTAGCCTATTTGTCGTTTTGCCTATAGATGTATATAATTATGTGCTTCTTTTCTCTCATAATTTCGACCAACATCTCCGACTTAATTCTTTCATGTCCGCCAAAATTTAGAATTTAGGCTATTTGGTTCGGCTCGCAATCTCTTTTGTTATCATTACAAAAATTGTTTCACCTCTCTCTGTCTCTCTGTCTCTCTGACTCTGTTTCTGTCTGTCTGTCTCTCTCTCTATGTCTCTATGTCTCTGTCTCTGTCTCTGTCTGTCTGTCTGTCTGTCTGTCTGTCTCTCTCTCTCTCTCTCTCTCTCTCTCTCTCTCTCTCTCTCTCTCTCTCTCTCTCTCTCTCACTGCTCATTTTTGTCTGTTCTTTCCATAATTATAATTTCCCGTTTAAGTTGGTCTCCTTCATCGCAATCCTTTCCATTGGATCCTTTAGCTCCTTTTTCTATCGTCTCACCATCTCACGGTGAAGGTTTCATGCCTGATTTGCAGTAGTGAAGAAAGGCCAATGGTTTGTATTGAAATGTATCGTCAGTGGAAGGTACTCTGTGTACCATGCAGTAGTGAAAGGATGTTTCCCGTCCCGCCCCGTCAAGGTTATGAATGGCACTCTGCCTAGGCAGACAGAAAACGTGCTTCTCGTTTGAGGAAAATGAGTGAACGTCTTTTGACGAAGCACATAATAATTATCTAATGCAATGTCTATGATAGTCTTAGTATTCTAAGACTATCATAGACATTGCATTAGATAATTATTATGTGCTTCGTCAAAAGACGTTCAGTCCTCCTATAATAGTCGTCAGCTCTATTCTTAACTTTCAGAAGAGCCTCAAGAAGTCAACGCGCAAGAACTCAGTTCCACAGAAGCCGCCTGTTTCTTTCAATTCTAGAAATATAAGTCTGCTTTATTCTCTCTATTTCTCTTATGACTTTTCTGTTCCCTCTTCCCTTCTCCTCATAATCCCGCTCCTTCAACTGTACATCCTCGTTATTCATGTTTTCCACTTTTCCCTCCTCCTTCTTCTTCTGCTCTTGTTTTTGTCTTTACCATGTCGAAGGTGAGCTGCGGTGACGTACAGCACTCCACTGCGCATACTTTTTCTCCCTTCTGCATATATATCTCGCTCTGTCTGGATATGTCTCTCTGTCTCTGTCTGTCTGTCTGTCTGTGCGTCTACGTCTGGTCTTCTTCTTCATTTAGTTCACAGCTGCATGTACGCTTCATCTTTCTCCATCATTCAGGTAGGATATGTCGGCGGCGCTGACGTATCGTTGAGCCATAGCAAAAATCCCACTGATCGAGGCGCTCTCTATAGGAACCTTAAGTTGTTGGGGAATGTGCGCCATGCCCCTCCCCTTCCCTCCCCTCCCACCCCACCTTCCCCCTTATGCTCATCCATGCCGTCTGTTATCCACGGTATCTATAGCGTTGGCGCAACGTCTTCTGGTCAAAGCAGTCACGTGAAGAAGTCCTTCTCATAATTATTATTATGCGCATACTTTTGACGGAGTTATAGTCACGGAAATAGACTATATGCATGTGAGTCACAACATGGAATCACCTGTGGTGGTGGCGGCGGCGCCGGTTCGTCATTAGAATAATGATTCTAAATTAAGACAATAACTGCTTTGACTTTTTAAAAATCTCTTTTGATAGGCGCCGACTTAAGTCATTGGAGAGTAACGGAAATCAATTTGCAGCTTGGGGGAAACGGCGACGATAAAGGACAGAGCAACTAGCATACGAGAAAGACTGTACGCACACAACAAAGCAGGTAAATCAGTGAAATAATTGTATATCTGCATTTTTCTTCCGAGTTGGCACTTTCTTTTTCAATTTACACAGCATAGTAGGACTGTTGCATTGACGTTCAATGCCAGCAGAATTAAGTTTACTTCAAGGTAACGTTGTTCAGTTTTAAGTTCTGGCTACATGCAGCAGAGCACACTACATAGGCGCCAGCCCAGGGGATCCCGCCCATTGCCTTCTAGATAGGCCTACCGAATGCCCCACCACTCACCAGTTGCCCCACCAATTGCAGTTTGTTGCCAATTTTGGACATCACCAATATTTATTGAACCTTTGTATGTATAAGCTAGTGTGACATGTTATAACCTAACAGGTAGGCAGGTATGGGGTCGTCCTTGTAAAAAATCCACTGCATAAGAGAGCCTCCCCCCCCCCATCATATTTGGCACCATTGGATTCTACCGCTTTAAAGCCGAACCTGCACGCTGCCGCTGCAGTCTGTATTATTGCTTTTATTTGAGCAGCGGTGCATGGAAGGTAGAAGAATAATAGCCATGAATAGCCATGGCCCATGGGAAAAGACGCATTGAACAAAAGAGGGGAACTCCTCAGAGGAAAACTAAATGTGAACCTAAAAAAGAGAATGGTCAAGACGCTGGTGTGGAGTGTAGTCCTGTATGGGTCAGAAACATGGACAATAAGAAAGGATGACATAAAAAAAAGATTGGAGGCTTTCGAAATGTGGATTTGGCGCAGAATGAAGCGTGTCAGCTGGAGGGAACACAAGACGAACGAAGAAATACTGCAGATGGTGGGAGAGAAAAGGTCAATGCTGGAGACAATACGGAGGAAGCAGAGAAACTGGATTGGCCACATCATGAGGAGTGACACCATGGTAAGAGATATCATCGAAGGAAGAATGGAGGGGGAAAAGACAAGAGGAAGACCAAGAACAATGCTACTGGACTGGATGATGACAAAGGACGGTTACCGAAGGCTAAAGATGGATGCAGTGGCGTAACAACTGAGCCGGGGGCCCGTGGACATTCTCAGCTTGGGGCCCTATCCATTTTAATGGGACTAAACAGTGAAAACAATGAGATGGCTATTTTAATACAAGAGTGCCTATCATAATTATCTGAAGTAATTTTGGTACCGGTAGCGGTAGCGGTAGCGCAATAATATACCTACTGGTGAGTTTTTGTAAAGTTTCGCTTTATGAATGGCAGTATTAAACGCTGTACGTCATCAATAATCCATTGTTGAGGCACATTAGGCTAATGGTTCAATGCAAAACAAAAAAACGGTTCCACGACAACTGGTCGACAATCGACATCTAGCCTACAGACAACTTGTCTAACGACAACTGGTCTACTGAAAACTCTTATTGATGAAATAGAAACTTTTATTTATGAAGAAACGTTAAATGGCTTATTTCTAGCTTGAATGGAAGCTGGATTAATGATTTTTCATTCATGTATTTCAACATGCATCCATGCAGCTTCCATTTCAGATCTAAAAATACCTCATGCAGCTTCTAGTTCTCGTTCGTTATTTTCGTCGATCCAGCTTCAATTTCAGATATAAGAATACCTTCATCCACTTCTTAAGCGTTTTTCGTCAATCCAGCTTCTATTTTAGATCTAAAATTTATTTCTATTTCACCTGTAAAAGAACCTTCATCCAGCTTCCATTTCTCTTGCGATTTTTCATCAATCCAGCCTCCATTTAAGCTGTAAAAAATCTTTCATCCGGCTTCCATTTCTCAAGCGCTGGTCCAGTTGTCTGTAGACCAGTTGTCGTTAGACCAGTTATCTGCAGACCAGTTGTCGTGACACTCATACAAAGGTCCATACATATATACAAACACGTACGTGCCTGTAGGCCTATAGACTCACTGTGGTCTGTTACATTAGTTCTTAGTAGGATTACTTCGTGAACTTTGCTATTCTAGCCTTACTGTTCGCAAAAGTGTCCATCAAGTCATCGATATTCAATTGTATTGCACCTTCGTCTTCGATTGCAAGGAGAGAAAGATCATCAAACCTATACTGTGAAATAGTTGATCTAAGTTATTATTATTATTATGAACGCGAAGGAATGAACACTGCAAATGCAGCGTGTATCAGTCACTTCAACGCTTGGCTCGTAGAGACATTGACAGAGACAGAGACAAAGACAGGTACACACAATGCGCACACACAGAGAAAGAGACAGAGGCAGACAGACAGAAGACAGAGAAGGAGACAGCTAGGCAGACTTATCTATCTCTGTCTGTCTGACAGACAGACAGACACACGCACAAAGAGCTAAAATTAGAGAGAGTGGAAAAGAAAACAGATAGTACTTCAAGCATCATTCCTTAACGCTGGATTTGACAGGTTGGATAAGGACGATTAAGTGATGTATGCACCTCTGGTCTGGCTGCTCCACCTGCTCGGGCACTATAGGATGAACCTAGACCTCCATGGATGAACGTATATATATATACTCTAACGTAGACCCCGCCCCTAACGTACAACTAAGTGTTAATGTCTACTACGGGTCAAATGCTCTAAAATCCGATGACCCATACAGTGCCGACAGTCTGCGACAGACATGACACATGAATATCATTTATCATATCCATCGTATCCAGAATAGGCCTAGGGGGCCAGGGCCTACTATATACATCTAGATACATTGCTAATAATTATAGGAGTCCTTGGGCGTATATGGTCAGACTCTACAATCTGAAACTAACTATAAAACGCAAAAACTCCGAAAAAGTACATGAATTTTTTTTACCTAGTAAGCTTTGGGGCCCTTTGGAGCTCGGGGCCCGTGGATTTTGTCCACCTTCGTTACATGGTTGTTACGCCACTGGATGGATGCACAGAACAGATATGCGTGGCGTCATTGGACATAATTATGAACCTGCCTGACGGCAGAGAACTAAAGAAAAAGAAGAAGGCCATATATCATATCATTCATATGCACGTGTAGGCTATATGCATGCATATTAAATTTTCATGTAGGGCCTACAAGGTTCCAATGAATCCATTTATGTTGCTAATGCACAGTATAGGGCCTACATGTACGCCCTACTTAGGCCTATGTCTAGGCGACTAGGCATATGGTGTAGTCACAGTGAATGACTGCATAATTGTGTAATAATAGCCTATTATTATAATAGTATTATTACTAAATATTTCTGTAGTTTAATTGGCATTATTTTCAGGTCGTTGTTGTCTCTGTTCATGTTAATTACTACTGCTGATACTATAGCAGTCTAATAACTTTTTTCTTATGTCCGTGTCTCAGTTTATAAGTCCACCGGGCAACAACAGATGTATAGTTTGTATACCCTTCCACTGCTAATTGTAATCGTAGGCTCAAAATGTTCTTGAGGCGCTATTATAATTTGAGCAAGTAGAGGAGCTCATTCACAATCGCTCAGTCACATCAGAGAGGTCGTCACTACTCAACTAACTCTCGTGTGACCTTCAGTCTCTTCGGAAGCTTCTTCGTATAAGTTCGTGGTAGCCTAGGCCTATCCCTAGAATAACTGTTTCATTAGCTAATGGCTAGGTAAAAGAATCTACAGTCTTTCACTGTTTTATAACCAACAACGACGACGTGTTTAATCTTATTATTCAACTCCAAAATCCGATATAAAGTAACGATCAGCAACAACACAACAATGACTACACTTGCGTTATCATAACAACTAACTTCATCAGCCTACTACTAACTCAACTCAACAACTCTCCGACAACTACTACAGCCTATCTCAACAGCTCTCAACACACAACTCTTTCTTCTTCCTATTCACGCTCACCCCTTCTTTCTATCTCTCCCTTGTACACTCAACGTACGCTTGTCCCGACGTCGCGCGCCGCCCGCCAGACAATTGTCTAGACAAATCGTGCCAATTCGCAGCTGGTCTGTCTACGCCGTCCGCTGTCGTACGACAATCGCTGTGCACTGATTAAATTAGCTTACAGATGCCCACCGTCAATTTTGTTCGCTTTCCAAGGCCTAGTTAATCGTCTGAATTTCCGAACCGTATCATATAATATAGGCCTATGTATAATATAATATTTATATAATATATATAATATTATATATTATATATAATATTATATATAGCCTATTATACATCCTAAGTTTTTAATCTTTCGGACAGATGTTTATTCGTCGATGAGATAGAAGCCATGCCGTGTTTAGACACGACCACGTAAAACATGACTTGTGACTGAAGAGTAAAGATGCTCTGCTGCTGCTGCTGCTGCTACTACTACTGATGATGATGCTGCTGCTGATGATGATGATGATGCTGTTGATGATGATGATGAATCATGGATAGAAGTAAAAGAAAGAGGAGGAGGTGAAGGAGGAGTAGAAGGTGAAGGAGAAGGAGGAGGAAGAGGATGTAACGATGATCGAGTTGCGACTGCTGATTGAAACGATTCGTTTTAAGGACGGTGCACTCTGTGCATGGCGCAGACGTCCAATTGGAAAAGGGCGAAGAGGAAGAGGAGGAGGAGAGGAGGAAGAAGAGGAGGAGAGAGGAGTAGGAGGAGGAGGAGGAGGAGGACGAGGAGGAGGAAGAGGAGGACAAGGAGGAGGAGGAGGAGGAGGAGGAGGAGAGAGGAGGAGGAGGACGAGGAGGAGGAGGAGAAAGAGGAGGAGGAGGACGACGAAACACACTTCCTACCTTTTCTCACGTTTTTCACGCGTGCCACACATGCACGCACGCACGCGCGTAAATACGGATGGCTACCAGACGTCAGTTTACACTTTACACCAACATAATATCGACCAATGGACTGATATATAATATCAAACCACGTATATAGGAGTCGAAGCACGTGCTTTTCAGGCTCATTACTACTAGTTTTGCTATTTCACATTCGCATTTCCCACGGACACCGGAACCATCGCACCGGTATATTAATAACGATTATGTTTGTAAGGTTAGATCGCCGTTGCCATAGCAGCATCTCATTTACAACGTTCTCGACCGACAGGAATTCCATTGGCAATATAATAATAATTATGCTGATGTACATAATATTTCGTCAACATAAATAAATGTGAGTTTTATTTTCTGACGTAATTCGCTGAGTTTTCAGTTGCAACAGACAAACGATATCTGTGTCTACAGTAGGCCTATATAGATCCGCCCGCTTCTCATCTCCCGATTGCTGTTGCTGCTGATGCTGTTGCAGATGCTGCTGCTGATGCGGTCCTCAGTTTGTACGTCGTCTGTTCTCGTCTTCTGCGACTGATGAAACGCTAAACCTGTCTTGACGGATGGATAGATGATGCTGCATTACTACTAGTTTTGCTATTTCACATTTACATTTCCCACGGACACCGGAACGATCGCACCGTTATTATGTTCATAAGTTTCGATCGCCGTTGCCGTAGCAGCAGCTCATTTACAACGTTCTCGACCGACTTTCCATAGATCAGGTGTGCCGCAGCTGCTACTACCAACTACAGCAGCTCAGGGTCATTGCTCGCTCTCTGACTTCTAAAGCTGCAGCCTAATTGTCCATGCATTTGTGCTGAGCCGCCTCGACCACTGCGCCTCCATCTTTTCTGGTCTCCCGCGGGTTCTGATTGAGAGGTTGGAGAGGGTCCACCGGGCTGCCGCGCAACTCATTGGGAGGTTCACCAAGTCCGATCGTGTATCCCAATATTATGCGCGAGGTCTTGCGCTGGCTTCCTTTCCCGCAGCGCATCTAATTTAGGATTGCATCTTTGGTGTGGCGATGCTTATCAGGCTGGGCACCCTCTTATCTGTGTGAGCTTTGCCCCCCTTTCCACTTGCGTAGGCCGCCGCGAACTGCGCTCTGCTGTCCATGGTGGCTTAATGGTTCCTTTCACTCGCTCTGCGACAATGCATGGCCGTTCGTTCTCTGTGGTTGGTCCAACAACCTGGAATGGACTTCCTTTAACTATGCGACACCTCCCAAGCTGTTCTCAATTTCACAAACTGTTGAAAACTTTTTTTCGCTTGATCTCGGCCGGGAGCGCCTCTGAGTAGATACCTTGAAGGGGCGCTATATAAATTTTGATTGATTGATTGATTGATTGTTGATAAGTACTACTGTACTAAGTAGCCATACTGTTAACTGTGTTAATATACACATACAGCGGTTTGCTTGATGCTGTTTTTTGTAAATAAATAAACGAATATACATAGGCTGCGTATACATGTAAAGTACAAAAGAGTCGTATAGATGGTGCTGAAGCGTGTCGAACGCTCCATCGAGCGATGGTTCCAATTACGGATCAACACTTAACCAGTAAGCTTAGGTGATGAAAATAGCAGCAACGTCTTCCCAGCCGCTGGAACAAGTTACTTCTCCTCCGGTCACACTGAGTACCAGGCAGAAACTTGTTCGTCTGACACTTCCTCCAACGCAGATTCAGTGTCTACTATCAACGCCATGGATCTAAAACCCAATTTGCAGTCATGTCTTTCTGCTTCTCTTCAAGCCTCTGAAAGTATACGTGCTGCTATAATTATTCTCTCCCCAAGAAACTATAGACTAACTATAGATCTTTATCCTTATTTTAGGCTTACCCACATGTATCTGGATTTTTTTTTACTTTCTCTTCTGCTTTTGTATGGCTTTTAAATAGTATTATACAAGTACAGGTCCTTGATTTTCAAGTACTGAGCGCGGTGGTGCAGTGGTGGGTTACGGTGCCTCTAGGATCCGGAGGGCACAGGTTCAAATCCACCTCAAGCCGCCGCGTAATCAGGGACCTTGAGCAAGTCCTTCACTTGCAATTGATCGTGCACTTAGGCGTATGAAACTCCGATGCAGTGTCCGCGCTGTAGTCGGGAGCACCTCTTAGCAGTAAGCTTGAAGGGGCGCTATAGCAAATGCAAATAGCAAAATAAATAAATAAACATCAAACATGAGTTCTGCAATTTCGTTAATAATTTTGAAAAGAAGGGAAGAGGAAAAGAGGTCCGTCATGCCAATTGTACGAATCAGAGTCAATCATGCCACCTATCAGACGAAGAAAGCACCGCCTCCTCCTCTTTTTTCTCCTCTTCTTTCCCTCCTCTTCCTCCTCGTCGTCTTCCTCCTCGTCCTCTTCTTGCTCCTCCTACTTCAATGCAAATGATAGCAAACTCCGGACACAATGAAGTCAAGCCGCAGAAACGATGTATCATGATTATTGTAAGCAATTCATTGTGTAGACTATGCGTCTAAGGCTCTAAGCGATGGCAGCTATGAATTGCAACTACATGATTGCATTATAGGCCTATGCGTGTGACTGACTTATTTCTTTATTGAAGTGTATACTGTATATGCTATACGGTTGCTTTCACGTTTTATAGACTGTAACGTATAAGCCTAGACAGACAGACAGTGGCAAACACGCAAAAACACACATGCACACACATGCATAAGTAGCATAACTGCATATACATTGTATATGCATAATTGCATATAATTATATATATATATAGGCTATATATATATGATCTGAGCTGAATATGTATGTATATATAATGAACGAACAGCTGTTTTATTTCTGGCGCTAATTTTGACTTAGGGTTTCACTGTTCAGCAGTAGAGATGCGAAGGAGAGAGGCAAGAGAGGATAAGGAGGAGTTGGGGGTTGATGCATGGAAGGAGGAGCGGATAATATATACATATATAATATACAGGGTGCGCCAAAAAAAAAGACCCCCCTAGGTTTTTTGCCAATATCTTGGCCAAAATTAAGAATTTTCGAATGAAATTTTACAGGCTTATAGACAATTTATATTTACATATGATGGCCAGATTTTATCAAAATATTTCAAACAGAATAAAAATTATGCCACTTTTAGGGAGGTCACCCCCCGTTTTTTGACGTTTCAAAAACGAAACGCAGTTTTTTAAAGGTTTTTTGCGAATATCTTGGCAAAAAATAAAAATATCGAAATGAAATTTTACAGTCTTATAGACAATTCATATCGACACATGGTGGCCGGATTTCATCACAATATTTAAAACTGAACAAAAGTTATGCCACTTTTAGTGAGACCACCCACCGTTTTTTGACGTTTCAAAAACCAAACGCAAGAAAAAGTGACAAAAACACGATTTTTAAGTCTCATCACAAATAACTGTTGTCAAATGAACTTGGTAGTGCTTCACAACTTGTGTTCAATGTGCCCACCACCCGTGCCAAAACTTATTTTGAGTCTCTATGAAGAGTTCTTGATGGACCTGTTGATTATCTGACAGATTCATTATTATTTCTTATTTTAAGAATTTGATTGTCATCTTGCTAAGTGACTTCTCAGTGACGTGCAGCTACGCTGGTACCCTATTTCTTTTTTAAATAGTAATAATAATGATCATTTGGCAATATCAAGGCTATTTGATAATAATTATTTGAGATGAGACTTAATAAAATCGTGTTTTAGCTGCGTTACGTCTCTGAATAGCCAAAAATTGGGGGGTGGCCTCACCAAAAGTGGTATAACTTTTGTTGTTTTGGAAATATTTTGATGAAATCTGACCATCGTATGCAGATATGAATTGTCTTTAAGCGTGTAAAATTTCATTTCGATATTCTTACTTTTGGCCAAGATATTGGCCAGAATAATTAGATTGGATTTTTAATACTTTTTGTTGCGTCGCGTTTTTGAATCGTCAAAAAACGGTGGGTGGCCTCACTAAAAGTGGCACAACTTTTGTTCTGTTTGAAATATCTTAATGAAATTTGGCCATCGGGTGTAAATATGAATTGTCTTTAAGACTGTAAAATTTCATTGTGAAATTCTTACTTTTGGTCAAGATATTGGCAAAAATCTTAGGGGGGGTCTTTTTTTTTGGCGCACCCTGTATATCGATGGATGTGAGTAAAAAGACGACTACCAGCTTATCAGTCGTTGAGTCTCTATCTCCTAATTCCCGTCACTCCTCACACACACTCACTGAATCGCCTGTTCTGCTCGCCTAAGCAGCTGCAGTCGTACGCCCTAAGCTGAACGTGTATGAAGAAGGCAGTCAGACCGACAGACAGACAGACGGACAGATAGACAGACAGATAGACAAAGACAAGACAGATAGACGGACGGACGGGTAGACAAGACAGATAGACAGACGAGCAGACAGACAGATAGAAAAGACAGATAGACAGACGAACAGACAGACAGACAGACAGACAGATAGACATACAGACGGACAGCAATACAGTATGTCTGAGAGACCGAATGATCATACAGATAGATTGATCCAATCCATTCACTCGCTGATTCACTGAATCGTATTACAGGCTAATAATGTAGATCTACGGTCTGAACTTGACATTATATTATGCCTATCATGGTCGATGTATAGGCTACGCGCTTACACATGCTACGCCAGATAGTACTTGCGATATATATATATATGTGTGTGTATATAGTATATACACATGTATATATATATATATGCATAGCGATACAATAAATATATCAGAATCTCGGCGGTTGATCGTGTATCATCGTGAATGTCTAGAAATAACGACGACGTGGATTGCTGCATCTGTTGGTCGATCATAATATTGTGATGTGCGTACGTTAACGTCGAGTTGGATATCTACGATGATATAAGCTTACACATGATGATGTGTGCTTAGGATCATCATCGCGATGTGGTCTCTGATTAAATATAGGTCTAACTTCTTCCTTACGCAGCATGCAGTCCGTAAATAAGTGGTCCTTGACAGCAGCTCCTTGTGCCTATACAGGTAAAAATACATAGTACATCTTCGTTCTGGAAATAGAGTGGCGATAATATGTTGATATAAAATAGGGCCGATAGGGCCTACTACCGAGAAGTTAGGGCCTAATAATATGCACCATACCGACTTTATTGTCTTGACTTCGGCGTATCAGACTACACAGTAGTCATTCATTCGAAAATTTATATAGCGCCCCTTCAATTAAGGGAACTACTCAGAGGCACTCCAGACTCCAGAAGAGTTTTAAGTTTAGTGAGGAAAGATTCTGTTAAAGTCCCAGGGTGTAGACGTATAGATCTATAGCTCAAAAGGAAGGCCATTTCGGACCACTGGGCAAACCACAGAGAAGGCTCGATTCTTCATGGTTGCAGTCCGAGCAAATGGAACTAAGAGAACTCCCTTTTCGACAGAGCATAATAATATGCCTAATGCAAAATACGACAGGATAAATGATGGTAGACTAGACCATATTATTAGAGTTCGCGTAATTCAATAATGTAGACTAAATAGCAACTAAAACTATTATCATTTTGTAAAATTGTAACCTGCAGGTTCTGCGTAAGTTTATGGTCAAAGCGGAACATTTTTCTGCATGATCATCTTTTGGGTTTGAGGCTGTCAGGTCGGTTCACTGCAGACTATATACCGGAGTTGCACTTGATTCATAGGATGCTTATTTGATGCTAACGATTTTAAAGCTGTTATCTTAACAAAATAACTTTATTATTTAAATGCTGCTAAGAGTAGTTTTACCAGGTGAAGAGTAGTTTTAGACATCAGTTAATATGCTTACATTAATAACAGTTTGTTTTGATTCCACATTGTAAGGGTAGCATGTTAGATGTCATCTCAACAAAATTGCTCTATTATTTCCGTGCTGATAGAAATCATGGTTTACGATTTTAATCAATATAACTATAATTAGGCCTACAATAATGGCTGTGACTAGCGGACCGCCAAGCGGCCGTCGAATCTCAAATACTAGCGGACCGCCAGTCACGTGTAACCTGTCACATGACTGGCGGCCGTCCAATACGGAATACTAGCAAGCCGCCAGGCTTTCTATTTACACCAATCCACAAGAGTTTCTAATGGCTAAACAAACCCTAAAACTAACCCTAACCGACCCTCACGACGCCTAACCTGAACCTGACCAACACTCACGAAAAAATTGGTTGCTTACTCTGTTTCTAGTAATTTTCTAAGTCATTAAAACAAGAAAACTTTTGTCCGACATAAAACCAACTATCGGTAACTGCCGCCATTGTAACAATATTCAAGAATCAAGACTCGTCATGTGACAGGTTACACGTGACTGGCGGTCCGCTAGTATTTGAGATTCGACGGCCGCTTGGCGGTCCGCTAGTCACTTCGTTACAGGCTATAATAACTTCTTCCCCCCCCCCAAGAGATGCATAAATGAAACGGTTCTATAACGTTTGGTCACTGGACGATTGATCACCGGACGATTGATCACTGCAAGTAACTAAGGTTAAAATATAAATGTCGTATTTAAGGTAAGCTTATACTAAAGAAAAAAAGTCATCTGCTGATCTCGTTTCCTACAAAGATTTATATGTAGCCTACAGACAGCAAACAGGACATTGCAATTATATTATTAGTAGGCTACGCATTCCAAATGAACGTTCTTTGTTGTTTACGATCGCCGTCCCTCAAAGTGTTAAGACAAACTAGTCCTGAATCCTCTGATTGGCTTGTCTGATGATTACCGGATTATCAGTTGTTATTGTCGTATAGCCTACATAAAAGGCTTTGTAAAAGGACATTTGCCACGGTGTCAATCGTCATGGAAGAAACTGGAGTGTCTAAACGTGGTGAGAGAACTATGAAACGGATATTCATACTTAGGCTACTTGCCTGCAATAGGCCTATGATTTATTTTATTGCTAACTCTTTGATAACTTCTTAATAATTTTTGACATAATTATTTTCATATTTCGCTTCTTATTCCATTAAAGATTAAGCCTAAATACATTGGTTGGTAGTGATTATGTGTCATGACGTTTTATATAAATATTCCGATGATTAATCGTCCGCAATGATCAAACGTCCGCAATGATCAAACGTCCGCAATGATCAAACGTCCGGTGATCAATAGTCCGGTCACCGGTGATCAATCGCCCAGTGATCAATCGTCCCCCGTATACCAGACTAAACACAGGCAGTTATAGACAGTGGAACTCAGGCAGACAGAAAATGTACTCGAAGATTCGACTAATCTGGATCAAGCTCTATCATGTTAGCCAGCATATATGCTTACTATCCGTCCGCCTATTAGAAGTTCTAAGCGTCTGTGAGATTACTCTTAATGGCATTCGACTCCGTTAACAAGATTGCGCGTAAGTCGCGTGTCGGGTGCTAACGTAAGCACAGCTCTCCGTGTAATCGACCTGTATCAGTAAATATCCTATGGCATTTCATCATCCTAACATAGGCACATCTCGCCTTTTACGCAGCCGTTAAGCAGTTCCAACGAGAAGCGAGTTCAATGCTAGTTCCCACAGAAAGAATTTCTTAATAGCTGGTGCAGTAAACATTTTTTAGTATGTGTACATTGTTTCAGTGTAGATATGCTAGAGTCGGGAACGCTTCTAAGTTTTGAGTAATGAGTAGTGCTATTGAAGAAGCGCTATATAAATTATGGATTGAACGAACGAATGAATATAGGCTATATTTGTTATTTGTAGGCCTACTCTGTGGCATAGACCCATAGCTATTGATATTAATCTACAAATCAGTTAGTAGCCTACTTAGTAACACGATTTGTTGAAAGTTGTTTATTTCGGATCTAGTCCTAGTCGGTAGGCTAATGTTTCAAGCTTGATTATAATTGACCTATATAATGGATACCGGTAGGCCTATGCAATAAAAAAATAACATGCTCTTTAGTCGGTCTTGAAATAAATTTAAATTATCACTTTTCCGCAAGATTACAGAATAAGCCTATGTATAGGCCTAGGCCTATACAGATGTATCGGCTCTAACCTATTGATGCACAACCATCTGCCCATAGCACAAAGGATTAGGAGATGACGAACAATGTGTCAAGTACTGAGCGGTTGATTTTTGCTCTTCTACTGCAGATGTAATGTAATGTGTTAATAATTTCTGCAACGCCACTCACAGTCACAGCCATGGTTATTCGTGCGAGATTAACCCCGAGAAGAAGAATAAAGCTTAAGAAGAGAGAGACAGACTGGTGAAGATATATCGATACATAGAGTCCTACGTAGAGTGGAGGGAAGGGAATTCCATAAGGAGGATCCAATGATGTTAAAGGATCTATCGCAATTTTTAGCAATAGTGGTCACTGGTCCTATAGCTCGCGGAACAAACAAGTCCGACCTGCCCAGATAAGGAAAGGTCGATGAGAAGATGCAGAAGGAGGAGAACGAATGATCGAGAACCTTAATTGAGATATTTTGTCAGAAGACCACGTTTCGACTTGAGTAATAAGCACTAAGCAAGGGTTTTATATATTGAATGCGGGCAGAGAGACAGAGAGAGAGAGAGAGAGAGAGAGAGAGAGAGAGAGAGAGAGAGAGAGAGAGAGAGAGAGAGAGAGAGAGAGAGAGAGAGAGAGAGAGAGAGAGAGAGAGAAAAAAAAAATCCAGTGTAGTTGGTTGACCGTAAACGATGATATATGAGAGTATTTATAGGAAGACGAGGGTGCTAGGACAAAATGTCCCCGGACAAAATGTCCCGGACAAAATGTCCCGGACAAAATGTCCCTGGACAAAGAGTCCCCGGACAAAAAGTCCCCGGACAAAAAGTCCCCGGATAAAATGTCCCAGGACAAAAAGTCCCCGGACAAAAAGTCCCCGGACAAAAAGTTCCCGGACAAAAAGTCCCCGGACAAAAAGTCCCCGGATAAAATGTCCCTGGACAAAAAGTCCCCGGATAAAAAGTCCCCGGACAAAAAGTCCCCAGACAAAATGTCCCTGAACAAAAACTCGCAGGATAAAAGTGATGTCCCTACACTACGTCGCATAAGGCCTTTGTTTATTGTATACATGTATCGTTTCAAATGAACTTCAGTTATTAACGAATACTACTTCAAGACATCCGTTTTTGAACTTAACGTGCCATATGTATTGTGCAGATGGTTTGAGGGGTTTGTCCCGTATGGAAAGGGCCAGTAACGTTGATATAATTGCTATAGGAACAGTATCCATGGTTAAGTGAAAGTGGATTAACAGTAAATTAATGGAGAATTGCATTAATATAGGCTAAAGTCAGTATGAGTATACGGGTAGATCAGTCGTGCTAAATAATAGACTTTAAGGTAGCCCTAATGTATTATAAAAATCCATATTATGCAGTTCGTGGATAAACTAGTGTTATGTATCGCAACCTTTAATTACAGTTCTAAATAACAAGAGGAATTAAGGATAAGGGGGATAATGAAGGAGGGGGTATAGTCGAGAAGGAGGGGTATGGTCGAGAAGGTGAGTTTTTGTTTTAAATTCCTTTGTCTATATTGTAGGCTATTACTGTATACGACCTGGTGGCGGACCGGTAACGCGTCCGCTCACGGAGCGGGAGGTTGCGGGTTCGACTCCCGGTAACGACCTTGGGCAAGTTGTTTACGCACACGTGCCTCTGTCACCAAGCAGTATAATTTGGTACCGGCGTAAGCTGGGAAGTAAACAGCAAGTCCTGCGATACACTGGCCCCGTGTCCAAGACCTTGGGATTCGTCCATTGCTGCCATGGCTCAGGGCTATGGAAAAGGAGATGAGCCCTATGTTCCTCATGGAACGGGATAGGACTTTTTTTATTACTGTACGTCAGCGGTTCTCAACCGCGGCGATCTGCCTGGGGGTCCGCGAGCAAGTCCTGAAAGTTAAGCTTATACATTTCTTAGTTTTAAAATAGAAACAGATAAATTTTCTGTCAATTTTTCCTCTTTTCAATAGCGATATGAAACTAGTAGCCTATCTACTCAGAAGCGCGCCCGACCCAACCACGGCTAAAGAGAACAGTCTTGCAACATTGTAGTGTGGTGTAGTTAATGTTTAAGAGCCCCCAAGCCTTTAGTGTCCAAGGGCCGAAGGTTGTCATGCCACTGCATGGTCTACGTCCTCGCGCTATAACGATCGAGAAATAATTTCTCGACTGATCGATTGTCTCACCAAAAAACCTTATAATTAGGATAATTTATAAACTATCTAAATAGCGAGCGATCCGGACACACACCTTCATGGACAAACGCAGATACTATGAAAAATAGCTGAGCCACTTGGCAAATTTGTACATTTCTGACGCAAGAATCGGAATTCTTCTAAAATAGTGAACCAAATGCAGCTTGCAATTTGTTGATTTGCTAAGAATGTTCTGTTATACCTACCTACATTGTACTACTAGGCGCCGATGCGCTGGGTTTAGATAGTGTAGCGACATTACTTTTGTCCTGGGACTTTTTGTCCGAAACATTTTGTCCGGGGACATTTTGTCCGGGGACATTTTGTCCGGGGACATTTTGTCCGGGGACATTTTGTCCGGGGACATTTTGTCCGGGGACATTTTGTCCGGGGACATTTTATCCGGGGACTTTTTGTCCGGGGATTTTTTGTCTGGGGGACATTTTGTCCGGGGACATTTTATCCGGGGACATTTTGTCCGGGGACTTTTTGTCCGGGGACATTTTGTCCAGGGACATTTTATCCAGGGACATTTTGTCCGGGGACTTTTTGTCCGGGGACATTTTGTCCAGGGACATTTTGTCCGGGACATTTTGTCCAGGACTTTTTGTCCGGGGACATTTTGTCCGTCCACGAAGACGAGCAATCAGTCGAGCAGCAGCATTAAGGACAGATTGAATGGGAGATAGATGGACCTTAGGAAGACCAATAAGAAAGAAATAATTGCGGTAAGCAATTATGGAACAGACAAATGCGTGGACTATGGACGTTATGGTAGAAAGGTCGTAGTGTGAGAATTGTGGAAAAATTACTGAGAGGGGTTGGACTATGATCCACTTGGAATTGCGGTGTAAAAAAGACTTCACTGTGGGGCTCTAAAAAGACTGGGTGGTTGAAACCCTCCAACCCCCAGCAATTCTCACGCTGAGAAACGGAGACAGATCTGCGAATGGCCCGGAGACCACGAAAATGAAAGTAAGAGGAGACTGTAATGTAAGGTTGGTTATTTCCAGTCTATTGTTCAGCTGCAAGAACATGCAGTGCGATACGATGCTCAACGGATTCTATAGCTCCTATATAATTATGATCAGTACGTGCGACAGATGCAATTATTTACGTAGATCTGTACATGTAGGCCTATAATTGTATATATGTAATATGTATGTATATGTATGTATGTGCACTTTTTTTATTGCATCACTTCAAGATTACTGCTCAGAGGCGCTCCCGAGTCCCGACTACAGCGCGAACACTGAATCGGAGTTTCACGCCGAAGCGCATGAGCAATTGCGAGTGAAGGACTTGCTCAAGGTCCTTATGATGCGGTTTGAGGTGGATTCGAACCTGCAACTTTCCGCCTGCAAGACAACGAACATACCCACCCACTATACTATACACCACCCATACGAACAAACTTTTCTGTTGAGCACCATTCTAGAGGAAGGCAGGTCATAAGTTTTGCTCCCGAGTTCTTTAGGATTACAAGCGATAGTATAAAATTATGCTACTCTGAGCGGTGCACGGCCGTCGGAGGCTGTGACTTTGAACCGTACCTGTAGAGCACTCGATCGACATCCATTTAGGAGATGCTACAGCAGCAGCAGCAGCAGCAGCAGCAGCATTCAGCAGAACTGGAGATGAAAACAGAGCACGTGGTTCGAATGCCAACGGCATCACGCTTTGAATACTACAGACACAATCATTCATCTTCAACGTTGACTGGCGGCTATCATGGGCGTACAAACTCTAAACGTAGCCTGCAGCCTGTGCGCATGCACGCCCTCGTGTGGACAGCAGCGGTCTATAGCCTATAGACTGCAGAGTCCAATAACTCATAACCACGAGAAACGTGAATACATGTACTTGTGAAAATTATCCACAGGTGCATCATGAAGGCATGAAGGCCTCGGCATTCCAAGTTTGACTGTAACGAACTTATAGCCTCGTAACCGTCGAATAGTAGGAGATCATAATTACATGTACATGTACTTGTATATGCGAAACCCCGCAAGAAAAATGCCAGCGCCTTGAACTTTCGGTTTATTCCGGCGCAAACTAGCGGGTTGAGGTACAGCGAATTGCATGATTTGTAGTGTATATGAAATAATAGGATATATTGGCAACATGATTATATAATATAATATGAGCGACTTTCAGTTTGGTAGCTAAGAATCAGCAAGTATAGGATTATAAATTATAATAGGTTAACCGTTAACCTGTAACCGTGCTCATCCATACACTCGGCAACATGAAAATAAATCAAAATAGCACATGAAGCCTGCATTCCAGTATAGTCTTTATGCATGGGGATGGCTATGCCGATTGCTTTCCTTCTTGATCACCATTTCCAAGTTTCAGAAGAAGCCTAGGCAGGTCATGGGTTTAGCTCGCGAGTTCTGTGGGGTTACACTTACAGACGATGGATATATATTGCATCGCCCGTATCAGAAAGACGTTACTTTGTAGACGAATATGCCTATTTGTACGATTTGATGTGGCAGTACCGGTAGTCTATATTATACACTCTCGCCACCATCTAGGCCTATTCTTTTTAGAAACCCGATGTGCCATTTGCTATCAAATGTAACTTGAGAAAGCCCTGAAGGATCGCTGTCATGTGTCTTTGAAAAAGGATCAAAGCTGAGACATCAAGACATAGTAATCTAGGCTGCCGCTCCAAAATGCCTCTCACGATATGAGACTTACCGTACGCAGTGTCTTGATGCGGACTGATGCACAGTAGCACAGCGAAGTCAAGAAATTGAGTATTTGAGTAGCCTACAAGAAGAAACTGGTGCCAGGATTAGGAAGAGACTGCAAAGTAGTTACTGGGTTACTGGGGCAGCATTATGCATGAGCAGTCTTTTATTTTGTTACATATCTCGAATTTTTTTGCATAGGCCTATAGTTATAATTATCGAACTGTTGAATTTTTCCACAAAACTGTCACTTTGGTCCCCGCAATTCGTTTTCCTTGATTTCAGACTTGCATTTCTTGCAACAACTAAAAAATATAGACTACCTTAATCTCACATAAGTTTATCTTTCACATCTTATAGGCTTACATTAAACAAAACGATGAATAGGTAGCCCTACATTTAGAAAATGTCCACAATAGTTCGCTAATTTGTACAGCGCCAGGAATTTCTGGCCTATGGCGGTTAAGGGGTTAAAGCCGAAAGCCTTTGGTCACCAATTCTAGTCGTTGTTTCTTCAGATCTTGCATATAATCAACTCCTTTGAAGATCTGCCATTTATGAATTCCTGACAAGCACGTTGTTTACTTTGGTCGGCGTCATAGAAATACAGATTACAATGACAATGCAGCTTTCTTCTTTCTTCTTGTCCAAGCTTTTTTATTTTTAACCTGACAGTGAACCCCAGCTGCAACTCAAGAAGATACCAGCGACCATGCCTTCCGGCTTGTCTGTCTGTTTGCCTGCCTGTCTGTCTGTCTGCCTGCCTGTCTGCTGCCTGGATGTCTGTCTCTCTGTATGTACAAATCTATATTAATAAAGAGAGGATTCTGTCTGTCTGTCTGTCTGTCTGTGTGTCTGTCTGTCTGTGTGTTTGACCGGAATGCATTTCGACAGTTTTTGACCTTTTCACTCCAAACCTTCACTACTCTCTCCGTCTCGGCGTCGGACACCCAGTGGAGGGGTTGGCGATTCTCTATAACCATGGGGGCCAGGGTGGGGGGCGAAACCCCCCAAATTTTTTTCAATAAAACGCAGCTATTGATTTCAAACTTTGCACCTAGACAGAGGGCCATCGGAACCACCCAGTGAAGTTGTTGGCGAATCTCCCCCACCATAGAGGCCACGGTGGGGGCGAAAACCCTAAGTTTATTAAACACCTTTTTAAACGCTTGCATGGTCATTATATAAACGCAGCTGATGTAAATGATCTTCCAATCCGCTTTGCTGTAAAGTCTTACTATAATTATAGTCAACTAGCTGAACCCGGCCACGCGTTGCTGTGGCTGAAAAGAGCATTCAACCATCCCTCCCTACCTCCCCCTCCCCAACCCCCTCACCCACCCCTCCCCTTCCCTCTGCCAACCCTCCCCCTTCGCCTGCCCCTCCCCTCTCCTCCCCCTCCCCTGCCCATCCCCTCCCTCCGCTCTCTCTCCAACCCCTCCCCAACCCCTCCCAACCCCCTACCCCTCCCCCTCCCCTCCCACTTCCATCGCTCCCCTCCGCTCCCTCCCCACCCTCTTCGTCCCATTAAACCCTAATTTCACGGGTGGCGTACAGGTGGAGAGGTCAGAGTGTGGTGGGGTGTTGTCGGGTGGGTGAGTTTGGGGTGTGTTGGTGGAGGGTGTGGGGTGGGGTGGGAGCTGGCTTGGGCTGGGGGTTCGGGTGGTAGGGTGGAGGGTAGGGGTGAGTGTAGGATGGGTGGAGGTGGTAGGTGGAGGGCGGAAGGGGTGGGATGGGGCGGGTGAACGAGGTGGGGTGGACGGGGTGGGGTGGGGTTCGGGGGTGGAGGTGGGAATGTGGTGAGAGTGTGGGGTGGAGGTGGGGTGGAGGAGTGGAGGTGGGGTGAAGGTGAGGGTGTGGTGAGGGTGGGGGTGGGGTGAGGTGGAGGGGTGGAGGTGTGAAGCGGGGCGGGTGGAGGGGTGGGTGGGGTGGGGTGGAAGCTTTGGGGTGGAGGTGGGGGTGTGGTGAGGATGGGGTGGAGGTGGCGTGGAGAAGTGAAGCGGGGGCGGATGGAAGGGGGTGGGGTGTACGGGGTGGGGTCGAGGTGGGGTGGAGGTGTGGTGTGGGTGGGTGAAAAGGGTGGCATGGGGCGGGTGAACGGGGTGTGGTGAGGGTTGGGAGTGGGGTGAGGTGGAGGGGTGGAGGTGTGAAGCGGGGCGGGTGCAGGGTGTGGGTGAGGTGGAGTGCTTTGGGGTGGAGGTGGGGGTGTGGTGAGGATGGGGTGGAGGTGGCGTGGAGGGGTGAAGCGGGGCGGATGGAAGGGGTGGGGTGTACGAGGTGGGGTGGAGGTGTGGTGTGG
The DNA here is from genome assembly GCA_945859605.1 of Lumbricus rubellus. Classification (NCBI taxonomy): domain Eukaryota; kingdom Metazoa; phylum Annelida; class Clitellata; order Crassiclitellata; family Lumbricidae; genus Lumbricus; species Lumbricus rubellus. Next base: position 27,142,728 of record OX243813.1, on the reverse strand, counting down.
GTGGGTGAAATGAGTGGCATGGGGCGGGTGAACGGGGTGTGGTGAGGGTGGGGGTGGGTGAGGTGGAGGGGTGGAGGTGTGAAGCGGGGGCGGGTGGAGGTGTGGGTGTACGGGGTGGGGTGGGGGTTTTGGGGTGGAGGGGGGTGTGGTGAGGATGGGGTGGAGGGGTGAAGCGGGAACGGATGGAAGGGGTGCTGTACGGGGTTGGGTGGAGGTGGGGTGTGGTTTGGTTGTGGCCTGAGCGGGTCTAATCCTAAATTTCCCGGGCAACGCCGGGTACCCCAGCTAGTGCATAATATGAATATGCATCGTATCGATGGATTTATATAGCACCTCTTGCAGAATGACTATTCAGAGGCGCCATCAGTATGGATTTCAGGGGGTGGGGGCGGGGCGGGGAAAGAAATGCCTTTAGAGAATAAGAGACTGGTGAGAAAAAAAGGCCCTTTTGATTAGCCAAACTCACGATGTCCTGGGAAGAAAAAAGATAGTGAGGGAGGATGGCCATTCCAAATGAAGTGACTAACCACAAACTCACGATGTCTTGGGAAGAAAAAAGATCAAGGCGATCAGCAGAGCGTATACAATGAGTGCAATAAGTGGGATGAAGATGTGGATTGTGGCTGTGAGCCGCGTCAATTGAAAGAAGCATGGTTGGGTCAGCTGGTTAGATATAATTTTATGCTATCCTTTGTATGTCCTTATCTTATACATAATTATATAGTCCTATGCATCTTTTCGTCGTGCATGTATAGCTTCATTTATAGCAGGCTTTGTTCTATGCATCTGTTTCTCGCTGTGCACATAAATTATCTTCATTTATCCGACACTATAGGCCTATACAATGTCATGTATGTGCATCTGCGATTGAAAATATCTTTTGTAGGCCTATCTATAATAATTGTATATCCTTTTTTAGTTGTAATTATTTCCTAATGTTTCAGATTAAACGGAACGAAAGCTGAATGAACGTGAGATTATTTTGTCGTCGATTACGATGAGCGACAGTGAAAGAGACAGCTACAGCGACATCGAGAAATCCGATTCAGAGACAAGAAAATCTACTACAGTCGACAGCAGTGGAAAAGGGGGAGAAGGTGGAGGAGTAGATGGAAAGGGAGGAGGAGCAGGAGGAGCAGGTAAAGCGGGAGAGCAGAAGCGGCCAATTAAGACGCCTTGCAGTGAGGATGACACCGACTCCAACATCTTTGCGCTGGGTGAAGCAGCTCAGCACCTCGACAACCTCGACGATGTCCTCACAGGGTTCGGCGTCGATCTTCTGCAGTCCTTGGAGGAAGCCAGTGCCGCCGCAGCCGCCGACACTCAGTCGTCGTTGGCGGATGATCCTGCAGCAACGAGAATCCGTCGGTCGTCCATCGCATCTTCATCGGACAAGATCATCGCCTGCCTCCATCATCCCTTCCGGAAGTACGAGTCGATGATCACGACCGAAGGACGCACCGAGGGAGTTCAGGTGTCCGTCATTCGCAAGAAGAACGCCGACGGATCGGTGATTTCTTTGCGGGTCATCGAAGGTCCAAGTGTTGGCGGCGGGGGTGGGAGTGGGGGCAGGGGCAAGAGACGTGTCCGCGTGATGAGGGAGACCCCCGACGCAGGCCTTGAACTTCTGACGGAGTTCGAGGCTGCCGCTGATTGCGACGTGAGGCGAACACTGGAGAAGACTCCGACGTCCGTCCTGCTGACCTTGGCCGGGTCGTCGACGGTCGTCTGTCGAAGGCGGAGGGACAGCACGGAGTCGTACGACAACCTGAAGCCGAGCTTCTGCGAGAAGGAGTCGAGGCGGAGGATGGACGAGGAACGACGGAGACTCATTCGAAGGAATTCGGGAGGAGGAGGAGGAGGAGGAGGGAGTCGAGCGCCGGTGAAGTTCATGACGAACGGAAACGTTGTGATGCTGCAGAACGTTGAGAACAACGTTCGAGAACGATCTTCATCGTCTGCTGCTGCTGCTGCTGAGGCGGAAGAAACGATCATCGTCCAGAAACCAAGGATCGGAAAACGGGTTTCATTCAGCAGGTCACGTGATAGTGACGTCCTCACGCAGGCGGGTCATGACCCGGAAACGAAGGTCGTCGATCTGTTCGGTCATGCGCGCAAGCGACTGGAGAGCGTGACGGAGGACGACATACGACCGTATCTGCTCTATTCCGGAGGAGGAGCGGATGCGGAAGTGAACGAGGAGGATGCTGAGGATGATGAGGAGGAAGAGATGGAGCACCACTCCGTCTGCTGGTCATGTGCCAAACTGATCAAGAGCAAGGGTAAAGCGATGCCGAAGAGTCTTATCGACCTAGGCAAGGGTAAGTCGTGTCTGACCTCATCGGAGGTCAATGAGGACGATCGCAGTCTCCCCGGACCGCAGGCCGTGCTCGCCAACTACGCTCGGATGTTGGTCGACAGTCGACCACAATTCGTCGAAACGATGTTCCGTGCAGTGAAGCTGAACAACGTCAGCGTCACTCGAATCCTCTGCAAGATCATCGAACGATGTGGACTGAAACTCGGACAGCGGGACTTCCGTGAACCGGAGTCGAGTGCCACGATCCTTCATGTCGCTCTCCTCTACAACCATCTCGACATCGTTGATTTCCTCATCAAACTCGGTGACCGCGATCTCATCCTCGCCAGGTACGAGACGTCCGAGTACCACAACCAGACAAGTCTGCACGTAGCCGTCGCCAACGGAAACCCCGACCTAGTGGAGCGACTGATCCTCGCCCTCGACCCAGCCGACAGGGTCTCCTTCGTCAACACCCTTGCCGACGGACATTACTTCAAGATCCAGCATCCGCACGGACAGATGTGCCTGACAGCCGCCGCCTGGGCGGGAAATGGTCAGGTGATCAAGACCCTGGTGAACCATGGCGGAGATCTGGCGATGAAGGACTTGTCCGGCAACACTCTCCTACATTCTATCATTCTCCAGTCGTCGCAGTATCCGAACCGCGATGACTACGAGAAGCTGTTCGACACCGTCTGGGAGTCGTCGGAGATCTGGGCGGGACAGATGCAATACGACACGAGATTCGCTCAACAGCTCGAACTCGAAAAGAACCAGATGCAGGTTCAGTATCATCGTCATATTAGTAATACCATTATTTAGTTTCACGCAATTAGGCAAAAAGTAACTGCACAAGATCTGATTTTCAACTGCACAAATTTCTTTCCCAACTACACACTTTGTGTCCAGCTGCACGCTAAAATAAGCCCTGAATACCACCATCCATCGATCATGGTGGCCCATATAATTATATAATTATGCAAATAGAAATTTTACGTTGAAAATAACAAATGATATGCAGCTCCTGTTTCAAAGGGTTTCTCATAACGAAAGCGTGTTCCGTGAATAGTTGCAATAAAAAAAAATGGCCTTACTTCTCGTTTCGACCCATATAAGCTGTGATTGTAGCTCGTGATCTATAGGGACCATCTAACAAGAAAAGACCAAAAAGGCCAACATTTTCTTCTGTCATTAGATGCCATTCATTTCTCTGTTTGTCTCAAATTGACTGGGCCTTTCTCATTCCACAAACGAATTCTCTATATCGTCTTCTATTCGCCTAAAGAGCAATATCATGTTGTTGGCAATTTCTGGCGTTAGTAGCAACAGACCGGTTGATGTTTGAAAAATGTTCCCACACTGCAGAGATGACGCTGAAACACCAGCTGCAGGCGTAGGCATCATACTAAGTATTTCTCTCATTCGCCTGCGACCACGGGCTGCTGCTGTTGATGCTGCTGCTGCTGCTGCTGCTGCTGCTGCTGCTGGTGTTGGTGGTTCATTTATCCCATGGTAAAATTCTTTTCCCACGAAAATAGCGTCCAGTAGCTGAATGTTGTGTGCTGCTGTCATTGGATAATCATTGACCACAAATTCCAGTCAGCGGTAATTCTCTGCAACTGTCTCGGCGGCGACATATTTGCAAACATCAGGACTTTCGTTGATTTCTCTCCTGTGTGTGGGGGGGGGGGAGGAATCATGGAAACCGGTTCCTTCTTCAATACTGACCGAATGCATCAACAGTTTCCAACATCGCTGTCTCTTCTGATTTTTTCGGATATAATATATAATATAGCCTCAAATAATGATGTTAATTTTCCGTGTCAGAATCTTGACAACTGCTCGCGCTGTATATACGGACCTAACTCACTTACTGACTAAATAAATGATGGCTAGGCCTGTCCTGTCGTTCTCTTATAGCGCAGAAACGACGCTAGAATAGTTAGCTAGTGTTTGCATGAAATTGTAACATTTCCTAACCTGTATTAGGTTTATGTTCTTGTGATGTTCAACTATTTATACTGCACTTTGTCTTACATGATATAACATTTGAATACAATAAGACAAAGTATCCTTGTAAAAACATGATCTCCTCGTTAGGTTGTCTGCCGTAGGGATAATTCGAGCGTTTAGTCTTGGCCTCCTGAAATAAGACTGTGACCTCAACGGTGGTGGGAGGACTGAGGAGTGGGTTCAGCACACGTGTCCTTGATCAAAGAGGACAGCTGCTGCGAAGGGAGGCAGCCTCCCTCCCGTCTGCCGTTCTACACGATAATTGAGCGATCACATCTGGCTCTTGCTAAATAATAATAATTTCTAGACACACGTACACGTTTTTATCCCTCTGACCCTGGAAACACTGGGGCCCAACAACAGAGCAGGTCTCAATTTTATTTCGGACATGTGTCGCCACCTTACAATGGCTACAGGTGAACCGAGAGACACCAGCTATACTTATTTCAGAGGCTCTGAATCACATTTCAGCGAAACAGGACGTTTTGGCGTCGGCCGTTGTTTTCGCGCTAGACGTTTTTTGACGTTCATTCCGGGAACACAATTGTGATATTTTAGGTAGCTGTAGGAGCATGGGCGGAGTTTATCAGGAGCTAACGGGGGGCTAAGCCCCTCCAAGAAGGCCCAGATTCAACTTTTTACCATAGAAATGGTATCATTTTTTGGGGTTAGCCTCCCAATAAGGACCAGACTCGAGGTTAGCCCCCAAGAACGGAAACCAAACTCCGCCCATGTGTAGGAGGTTCATTTACACACAATCGTGTTGAGGTAAAAAAAATTAATGTGCGATGATACTCCACGTCATTCAAAAGTTCTGCCCAAAATAGCCGAGGTACTCAAACGGTGGAGATCATTCCCCTTATACTGTATACCGTATCCATGATTTATTGTGGAGAGAAACAAACTATGCCAATCGATAAAAGGAATGTGGGCTGGATCGATGAATTTATTTTTATTTGAAATAGAGGCTGGCCTGACGAAAAAGAACGCTTGGAAGGTGAATGAAAATGCACGCATGAAAAGAGCGTTTGATAAATGAAGTTGGATTGATGAAAATAAGACTTGTAATATTTGAAATGAATAAACAAAAATAGCTATCTAATTAGGCTTTCCTTTATGGTTTGTCCTGCTGCTGCTGCTGAAGTCATCTACAGATTATCTTGAACTTCTTGCTTCACTTCTCGTTTCAAAGTTTACCTGAGATTTCTGACATTGTTATTCTGTCAAGAAAAGGCTGATTGATGACTGATGAAACTTGATGTTGCTTGATGATGTTGATGCTGCTGCTGCTGCTGATGATGATGATGTTGACGATGATGATGACGATGATGACAATTACAATAATAATAAAAATTAATAATAGGCTTATTTAATAGCCCGAGTGACCTTGAGTTCGATGCATGTTAGCTTGTTCTGCCCTCTGCTTCAGCTGTATTTGCTGAGCGGCAATAGAGGAAGAAGCGGTGCAGGTATACAATGTCATGTCCTATATGAACGAACAGCTGACGTTGTGGCATTCCAGGCCAGATATACATGTATACATGTATTGACATTTGCACCCATCATCGTTCCATCCATCGTAAATCTTTCTCATCCTCTGCAGTCTCATCGTCGTCTCGTCTTTTGCCATTTAAATGAAACAAACCGGTCGACTCCTTAGTACTTGAAAAATACATGTATTATCAGCTGTTTGCATAATAGTGTATACACTGTATACACTGTATAGTTTATGAAGAGACCGCTATAGTCAGTCAGACAGCAGTGCCATTGTTGATGAAGAGAATAGTGTCCGAAAGCCAATATGCAAGCGGGGCCTCAGTGATTGTCATCATGGTTTATTATTTTAATTATTATGATGGTTATTATTATTGATGTCGTTATCGTTATTATCGTTATTCTTGTTTTTGTTATTATTATTATCATTATTATCGCTATTATTATCGTTACTATTATCGTTATTATTATTGTTATTGTTATTGTTATTGTTATTTTGTTATTACATGTATTATTATTATTATCGTTCATATTATCATTGTTATTATTGTTGTTGTTGTTGTTATTACTATTATTATTATTATTATTATTATTATTATTATTATCGTTCTTATTGTTATCGAGACTAATATTATCATCATCATCATCATCGTCGTCGTCATCGTCATCAACATTACCATCATCATCATTGTCATCATCATCAATGACAACATCATCAATATCATCAATATCATCATCATCATCATCATCATCATCATCATCATCATCATCATCATCATCATCATCATCATCATCATCATCATCATCATCATCATCATCATCATCATCATCATCATCATCATCAACATCATCATCATCATCATCATCATCATCATTGTTATTGGTACTATTATACTCCTGCTGTGTACCGCTGATGCACGATGCTACTACCGGTACTATACTAACATGCACAACCACTACTGCGACTGCTGTTACGACTATACAGCAACTGCTGCTACTATTACTACTATAGCCTACAACTGCTGTTGCTACTATACCATACAAAGGTCCATACATGTACCATAATTTTTACTATAGGCCTACTATTAGCCTATATGCATTACTACTATTGCTATTATTGGTACCACTATTAGCGCAATGATAATTATTAGTATTAGTGGTATAGTGGTGGTGATGGTGGTGGTTGTGGTGGTTGTGGTGGTGGTTGTGGTGGTGGTGGTGGTGGTGGTGGTTGTGGTGGTTGTGGTGGTTGTGGTGGTGGTTGTGGTGGTTGTGGTGGTGGTTGTGGTGGTGGTGGCGGCGGCGGCGGCAGCAGCAGTATAGCAGCAGCACTGCAGCAGCAGTAGTAGTAGTGTAGTAGTGGTTGTTGTTGTGTTAGCGATAACAGTGGTCTGATAATAATGATGATGATGTTTGTTGGTGCGTGTGCGTGTATATGTAGGTGACGTTGTTCAAGCGTCTGTTAAGCATTCGCAACAACGACGGCTACACTCCGTTGGCTCTGGCAACAACGAAGAGTTCTCGATTCTTCCGTCACATGATGAACTTCGAGAAGATCTATAAGATCCCTCAGAACAGACTCGGATCGATCGCCTGGGTCACCTACGACGTCACCGACATCGCCAGCTTCGCCCGCAACGTCTACAACAAGTATTCGGTGCTTCACATCCTCGCTCACAACAGCCAGCACCTGTCGAGGCATGCCAGTCTCGACGATGGGGATGACGACTTCATGGAGATGGAACCGGTGAGGACTCTGCTGACGAGGAAGTGGGACGTCTACCGCTGGATCTACATCCTCTGGTTTGTCGTCCATCTCTCCTACATGGTCCTTCTGACGTCCGTCACCGCCGAGGAGATCCACACCAGCTCAGCACCGCTGGCCGTCATGCCAACCGCCCTTCCAGCCCACGTACTCTTCTACCCTTACCTCGTGCCTGGCTTCCCGCTGAACCTGACGGACCTGATGCTGCCCAACCCTGCCCCACACGACCCCCAGTTGGGCTTCGTCGTTTTCACCTTTCTCCCCGTGATCTACCTTGTCCTTGAACTGCTCGACCTGTTCGGAAGCGCTCCCTACCGTATCAACTTCATGACGGGTCAGAGCTACCCGAGACGACTCGTCAAGAGCGTCCAGTCGGAGTGGACGATCACCGGAAATGGACCGTACCGGATGGTGTCCGTCGGCTTCTCCGTCTTCACCGTCTGCTGGTTCCTGCTGTACACGCAGCGGCACGACTACCAGGACATGGGTCTGGCCATGTCCCTTCTCCTCGGCTGGATATTCGTGCTCTTCTTCACGCGCGGGTGCAGGGTCACGTGTCGCTTCTCCATCATGATCCAGAAGATGTTCTTCCGCGATCTCATCTACTTCCTCACAGTCTACGGCATCGTCCTCATTGCTTTCTCGTTCGCAATGAAGGTGATGATTGGATTCAGTTCGATCAGCAAGGTCTTCTACGGGATGATGAGCGTCGTCACGGACCTCGACCAGAAGCAGACAAACCACGGCTCCCGCCACCCGACCTTCGCCCGCGTCCTCCTCATCTTCTACGCCATCATCGCCGTCATCCTGCTCATGAACATGCTGATCGCTATGATGAATACGTCGTACGAGACGGTGAGGGTGACGCGCTGCAACCTGTGGCGCCAGCAGCAGCTGTCCATTCTGCTGATGATGGAACGGAGGTTCTTCTGGTTCAAGTGGCTCTGCAGGAAGTCGGAGAGGGACATCTGGAGGAAGACGGACGTGAGATCGTCGACGGAGGAGAGGTGCTTCATCGATGTGACGATGCTACACATGCCAGGAGGAGGAGGAGGAGGACGCAAGCACAGCAGCAGCGCCAAAACCTCAGCATCAGCAACAGCATCAGCATCAGACTCTCCTGTCTGATGGCAAACCATCGCAGACAACAAACACATACACACACACACACACACACACATGCAGGATGACGCAGACGATGACAGTGATGACGACCGACCAGTATATATATATGCATATATAAATTATATAGTCTGTATATATATAACTAATATATATATATATATTAAAAATTATGCTTATAATGCTGACGATGATGATGATTTTAATTATGATGATAACGACGACGACGACGACGACGACGACAATAACGACATGGGGATGATAAGTCTTTGATGACGAAGAAACGTCTACGAATGCGACGATGATGATCATTTTTCTTTACATGTATCATGGTGATGCTGACGAAGAAGATATTCGCTTAGACATGGGACGACCACAATATATTGGTTACAACTACGACAATAGGGGTTACTGAGTTATTAATGTAATGTAATTCAGAGTTGACTTTTATCCTGATTACTGCGTAATGTACGTATACAATATGGAGTGCTCCTAATGTTTTCATCACAATGCTCGTTGTGTAAATTGTTTCTGATTGCAATCAACTGCCATGCAGACTGTGGTGCTTAGAATCATTTATGACTCAACTTTTTTCTGGCAATCATCCATGGAATTTGCTTTCTCGCATCACCATCACCTTTGCGAGAATTGATGAGATATATAGCATTGCTTATAATGGAATCGTATACAATTAAACTGAATGTCATCGGCATTTCACAGTGTAACCGCCATCATATCTGCTGCGCGTCATTGTCATCAAGTTTTATGTAGGCTTTATTTAGGCCTACCTTTAGGTTTTTAGGCTAATTATGAGAATAAGACTGATTATAAGAATAACCGAAGCAGCAGCTGTCACGAGAGCAGAGATCACGACAGGGATGACTAGAATGAACAATGATAGAAGTTCTGTTCAGTTTTATCATCATCATCATCATCATCAACATCGTAGGAGTTTTGCTTGTGTTATCACCTTTTTTCGTCAGTATATATCAGCAGGTTGTCATCAATATAGAATGAAAGCCAGCAGCTATAGATGACAATGATTAAAGAAGATAGGAAAGACTGACACGCTTACAACGGTAATGAGACTGTAGTATACATCCTCAGCTCCTCGCAACAGATAGGATAGTAATGCTGAAAGTATGAGTAATATGTCACTGAAATGCTATTACGAATAGTATGATTAATGACTATTATTTTAATGATTAATTAAGGTTAAGAAAGGTACTGCAACAATATTAGGCTGCAGATCATCAGAGTAAAGTTACTAAAAGTATGCCTAACTCCAGTAGCCTATAGCGTACTGACTTGAACCACAGAATAAAGAAAGCGTAGCTACGCTTTCTTTATTCTGTGCTTGAACTGACTTCTTAATCAATACTAACCGTATAATAACGCAAAACGAAAGGCAATAAACAACCCAGCTTATAAACTATTGAACAGTTTTAGGCTACAACTTTTATTTGTTGAATGCAACAGTTACTGTTACTGTAGTGACGAAAACACGACGACAATGACGACCTTGTTTACATAGGTGACAGTAACAACATTGATGCTGGTATATACTGCGCATTGTGCTTGAGGATGCGCTAATGTTGCCAAAGATGATGAGCACATTACGAAACCCGGTACCTCGGTACCTGGTATACGGCAAGACATACTACCGTAACCAAAATAGACTTCACTTTTTGAAGTAGGCTACTGTTAAACCACACTGGTTCATGTTCCTTTAATTCCCGGTGACCTGTAGTACGGTGTATAAGATTAACCTTTCCATGTAGGACATTTATTATTCGTGTGATACTGATCGAGTAGTGTCTCTGCTTTTCGACAGATGGCGTCTGGTGATTTTTACTGTTTCTTTAAACTCACTATTTTATTGCTGTTGACAAATGCAATGTGCAAACTGACCGGTAATAATTATAATTTAGGTCTAGATCTATTTATTTACATGTCAATGATTTACATGTCAATGATGTCATGTGTGGTAACTGCAGATTCAGTCCATGACTATAAATAAAAGACGATATAGGCCTATCAAATAACTATAGACTAATTATTATTGTAGGCTAGGATTCTTTTTTGTTATAAAATAGGGTATCTACTTTTGCTGTGTTATTCATTGTCATTGAATGTACGCTGTTACTGTTTCTGTTCTTGTATGCTTGACAAAGTTGTTTATAAAGAGAAAATAACTCATACAGTCATACATGCATGTACTAAGTACTCTTTTCGCTTCTTATATCGATCTAACACGTTGACTTATTACAGATCACTCATTCCGAGACAATTCACAGATGACCGCAGTAGGTATACGTATAGGCCTAGATCCGTGAACTTATGCGAAACGTTTAGCGAAGAATTAAGACTAAGTCACTGTTGAAATAGAATGTGATTTCAATTTTTAGATCAGTCATTCATCTTCCATGCTAAACATTTATAAAGTAAAACCCTTATCTTTTCTCCCATATGTGTATTCGTTTAATTGAAATAAATCAGACAATTTCTGGTGACAAACGCACCCGGTTACAATGGTACATACCAAAAATGTAAAATAAAACACAGAAATGATAATAAAATATGGTAATAATACTGTAAAAAAATACAGTATAGTGGCATCCGTAAACAGGTGCCTATCTGTCGGGTTTACAAGTGCTTGAACTACAATTAGGATAGCTATAGCCTACATGTAGGTGCATGATGTTCATTCTCGTTGCCCTGCTGTTTGAACTCGCCTTAATAGATCCTATATTTTAGGCTGCCGCTTTTTTTTAGCACGCCTTCACTTCTTCAATTAACTTATTCGGCGTTCAATCTCTTCAATTATTGTTCCATTAATTGCGTAGCATTTATAGGCTAATCATTATGTTAGTCTGCTACTTTGGAATATTTTCCATCTCAGTCTAGGAATTAATTTTCCATCAGCAAAAATTGTACTGGCTCTAGTCATATAGGCTAGCATTAATTGACCTAATTAGGCCTAGTTCCTGCGGTAGGCACTATACCTTAGGCTTAAAGGGTGTAATTAAATGACTATCGATTGACGATGTGAGTTATAACAGCCATAATAAAGGAAGCCCTTAAATGGATTAATTACGATCATGAAGTGCGAACGTGATCCACATAATAATTTATAGACCTAAGTATGTTCATGAATTTAGCCTACATCTGCATCGCTGTTTCAAGGTTTTCTTCTTTATCTCCAGTCTGGAGGAAGGCTGTGGACAGAACAGGTTTTGCGTCGCAATGTTGGTATACGGTTGCGCTCAGCTGAGTTTGACACCGTCCTGCAGAAGAAACCAGATCGAGCAACTCTTAGATTGAGACTAGGAACGGTTGTAGATATAGGTCAGTGGTTCCCAACCTTTTTTACTTTGGGTCCTAGGTCCATATATTTCGGCGCCTCAGTGTCAGTTTCAAACGCACCGTAGGCCTAGACCTGTACGAAACGCATTGATCAAACGAACAGAACGGTTAGAAGCGAATTTCATCATCGACTTCATGTTATTCGTGCAGAGACCAGCAATCACCTCACCATCATAGGCTTCGATCATTATAACCATAAGCATTGAATCTGTCTCCGATATAATATATGTGTATACATATATATATATTATATATATTATATATATTATATATATTATATATATTAGGGTGCCCGTTAAAAATAAATGTCTGAATTTCTTTTGTGGTACCATCCTATTTTGTTATCTGTCATGAGAGTAGTTCATGGTAATTTTTTAAGAATTTAGGATGCATGTTTGAAGCTTGCTCAGCACCTGAGAAATTTTCAAACTTTTGATCCGACTGTATGTTATTCTCGCTTATGTCTTAATTATTTTATCACTGAAAGATTTATGATATTTTGTCAACATAGCACTATAAAATGTCTGCTGATTGACTCTGTTAAGGCAATTTCCTTATCAATTTTGTTAAAAGCATAGTTCTAACAGATATTTGAAATAATCAATCAATAGTCATTCTTAGTTGTCTGACTCTGATACCGCAGAATATCATCACTGACAAACAGCGTCTTTCTGGCTGCTTGACTTTCCGGCTTGCAGAATCAGCAGCAGTCACTCTTTCTGCTCTTCACTTGTTGTAGGGGAGTTGTTGATGTACAATGTACTATAATATGTCAATTCCGCAGCTTCCTCTACTCGGTCGTTTACCACTTCCAGGCTGTTGACATATGCCCATTTCTTGTTGTATTGGAAATCTCCAAGGGTGCGCTGCTAGTCTGAACCGTCTTATCCAAGAAAGTCAGCGTCAACCTACGGGTGTGAAAGAATGACAAGAAACATCCAAGTTGTCAAGCCCCTTTCTAACAACTTGGTTCCATATGAATTCTTTGTGTCCTCAAAGTGCTGACCATATATCTGTTGGTGTGACTTCTTACAGCATCAACAAAAACTCGGGCCATTGGCTCCTCAGAGTCCTCACTAAGGTACCAAAATATCTGACGAGTAATTGAACTACAGCACCCAAAATGCCTCGTTTATAGTCTCCCACTGTTGCAGTTGTTAAACTTGTTGGACTTCAGGGTTATGTCCAAGCTTTGTGTACAACAGGCAGAAGAAAGGCTCATCCGTCTATCAGCGTTGTTTCTATGAAAGCAGTTAGTTCGAACATCCAATTTCATCCATATGTTAAGACACTGCAACTTGACCAACGACCATCCACCAGGGTATGTGCATCGCTCTGGGAGCCATAAATGGCACACCACTTGATAGTACATCAACCCCCAAAAGTAGTATTGTCAATTCTAACAGTGCAGAGTAATCATCACTCGTCTGCTAACTGGGCATAAGAAACTTGTTTTGTGAAAGCAGCATTGTCCTTAAAGTCGACAAATGTCATAAGGACTTCTCTATCAATTCTTGACTGGGTCATCTTTTTCAATCTGATACTGGCTTCTATCAGTTCTATCATGGCCAGTAGTCATGCTAAGGCTTGAATAAACTAGTGTAAGACCCAGATGATGGACCATAGCAGTGTTTGGAAGCATCTCTGATCACAATTTTGTGAGCATGGTGTTGACTTTCCAGGTAGAGCAGATTCTTGCCAAGCGTGATCTCTATCACCACAAGCCAAACTTCGACTGCCAGTATTAGAAGCTGTGGGGATCGAACCAAATGGCCCTGACCTGACATTCTATCTCCAACTTTGCTCCATTATAACAATGTTCATTATCACTAGTTTGTTTGAACCCATACCATGCATATGGAAGTTTTGGCACAATGGCACGCTGCAAACCTGATCTATGTCTGGTACGATGTCTGGTACAGGTCAACCCACCCACTGCTTATTAGCCTATATCCAGCAGCATTCTGCCGTCCCAGTGCTCAACTCAAGGTACGGATGTATTAAAAGTGATTTTTGCTGTTTGGGCCCAATGTTCGTCAAACAATAGTCTAGCTTGTCTGCTTGATTCAGGCTTGATAAGGAATCTATAAATGTCATGTCCAGGGCTTTCTTTTTGCAGCTTGATAGTAAACAGATCAATCAGACCAAAATAAATGACTAAATCAGTAAATTGCAAGTATACACCTGAAACAAAATGCAGTACAGCATAAAACTGAAGCAGGCGCAAAAATCGCAAAATCACTTAAACTTTCGAAACGCTGAGCAAACAGTAAATATTTCCCAAAAATTCTGAAATTATTCACTGTTTATTACCTCAACAGGGGTAACAACTTCAGCGGGTACCACATTAAAAATTATGAATTCTAAATTTTTTCATTGGTTCAACGGGCGCCCTAATATATATTATATATATATATATATATATATATATATATATATATAGAGAGAGAGAGAGAGAGAGAGAGAGAGAGAGAGAGAGAGAGAGAGAGAGAGAGAGAGAGAGAGAGAGAGAGAGAGATAGCATGTAGAGAACGTGCTTGGATCTATGATGCACCCATGGCATGGAGGCATGGAGGCATGGAGTGAGGAGGAAGCGATGCATTATCGTTCTTGCGTCGATCGATTCTGTTTCAGTGTCCACTGTTAACATGGTTCCTGCTGCTGCTGCTGCTGCTGCTGCTGCTGCTGGGGCCGAGGAGGAGGAGGAGGAGGAGGCGATGTCCATCATCATCAGTTAGCTCTCTGCCTCTGCCACTGTCTCTGCCTCTGCCTCTACAAGACTGCAACGAGTAACGTTGAATAGAAGAAGCAAATAGGAGGAAGAGATGCGGCGGGAAGATGACGTTGTAAAGCAGGAGGAGGAGGAGGAGGAGGAGAAGAAGAAGAAGGAGGAGAAGGAGGAGGAGAAGGAGGAGGGGAGCTGGAAGAATATGCGAATGAGAATATATTGAGAGGATGGGGAAAGAAGGGGAAAGAGCCAGAAGGGCAAGAATGAGGAACATTTGAGGCAAATGTAGCAGAAGTCTAACATATGACTCTCTCGGTCATTGCTAGAGTTCGAACCCTGCAGGCCTCTTCCGAAGTCTAACCCTCCACCCCTTGCATCCAGCCACCGAAAGCCTTTCGCGCAATTACCGGCAATAACAAAAGACTCAATCACAATGACGAAGGCATTGCTGCTGCAGGTAACCTACTCACAAAAATCCAAGACTTACGGGCCTACTAAACCGCGTATAATTATATAACCTATCTATCTACAATGTACCATTGACGACTCGCAATGCCTTGTACAATGTACGCTGTACGCAATGCGTTTGTCCCTCTACAGCTGGCTCCCTGGGGCTACTGCTGCTGCTGCTGCTGCTGCTGCTGCTGCTGCTGCTGCTGCTGCTGGTCAAACAATGTCTGAATATTCATGACGACCTCATTCCGGAACTGCAGCGGTGCAGCAATGAATACTCAATGAGGGCGAGGGGACCTGCAGCGGTGGCGGCGACGGCGGTGGCAGCGGTGGCGGCGGCGGACGCTGGCTGTGCCTCCTCGTATCGATGGACCTATTATGTTTGCCTGCCTAGCTGCCTCTCATGTGTACATAGACGACGACAACGACGACGACGACGGCGACGACGACGACGATGATGCCTTCGTGACTAGTGAGCCGGCAGCGGGTCCAGTCCTCCGTTGTTGCCGCAGAGTCCAGTGAAGCGCCTGCCGTATATCTAGAAACCGTCGTCGTCGTCGTCTTTCGGTGGACGTCAAAGAAGGAAAATGTCGGAAGGTAATCTACCAGAAACTCTGTTTGTTGTTGTTCGATGGTGATGATGTGCGCCCCTTCTTCGAAAGAAATGCGCTATATAAGTCGCGTTTTATTCGAATCCGCTTTCCTTTCGAAACCGGTTGAGCAGCAGAAATGCTTTTCAGTCATCGTTCATTCATAGACCATTGTCGGTGTGGTACACGATTCTTGGAGAAGAGTGACATCAGATGGCATTGTAGCTATAGGCGCTCAATCACGTGGATTTTAAGGACGCCATTAAAGTTGCCAGACCGATTAAAGAGAGGAGATAGAGGAGCAATAAGAAGAGGAAGAGGAGGAGTAGGAGAAGGAGGAAGAGGAGGAGGAACAGAAGGAGGAGGAGCAGAATGAGGAGGAAGAGAAAGAGGAGGAGCAGAAGGAGGAGGAAGAGAAGGAGGAGGAGTAGAAGGAGGAGGAAGAGAAGGAGGAGGAGGAGGAGGAGGGCAGGAGGAAGAGAAGAAGGAGGAGCAGAAGAAGGAGAAGGAAGAGAAGAAGGAGGAGCAGAAGAAGAAGGAGGAAGAGGAGTAGAAGGTGGAAAGAATATAAAACAGGAAATAGCGGGAGTTGATAGGACAGTAGAAAATATGTGACATGAGAAAATTGATGAATGGATTGAAGGCAGAGGGCGGGACAATAGATCGAAGAATATGACAATAAGACAATAAAGGATGACATCATTGTCATAGGATAAGAGGAGAAAAACCAGACAGGATGGAAGAAAAGGTGAGACAGTGCATGCAGGTCAGAGGGAGAAGAGATCTCGAGGGTTCAAGGTTCAAAAGACCATCGTGACCTCCCCCTCCCCAACTCCACTTCTTTTCGATGCTCATCCTCAGTTCTTTCCTATCATTATTAGCCTCCATCAGTTCTCATCCAAAATAGCCGTGTTGTGCGTGTGTGTATGTGTGTGTGTGTGTGGTGGTGGTTTTGTGTGTGTGCTTATGTGTGTGTGGTTTTGTGTGGATATGTGTGTGGTTTTGTGTGTGGTTTTGTGTGGGTATGTGTGTGCTTTGTGTGTGTGCTTATGTGTGTGTGGTTTTGTGTGGATATGTGTGTGGTTTTGTGTGTGGTTTTATGTGGATATGTGTGTGCTTTGTATGTGTGCTTATGTGTGTGTGTGTGGTTTTGTGTGGATATGTGTACGGTTGGTCCACACTTTCCGCCATTTTAGTTCTTGTGTTTGCGAAACGGCTTGAAATGTTTCCGTTTGTGTGTAATGTTGGTCATAATAATATGTTACACGAGCACGGCTGGGTCTGCTTCCTATATGTGCAAGGTCTACAGTGTCTGTCAAAGACTGTCATATAGTGGCTATAGCCTGTACATGTAGGCCCACGCGGTAGAGAATGGCCTTTAGTCCTACAATTGCAAACAGTATGTCATAGACGCATAGGCCTATACAGATATGTACAGGCCTTTCATACTTTAGTGTAGGCTATGCAAACGTATAGGCCTATGCCTACGCTGCAGTTCTGTGATGGCGACTGACAAAAAGTGGCGATTATAGCCTAGGTGTTGTCTTTGAGAAGCGACCCAACTCCAATGAGACTGGGACATATTTTGTTGTACATGGACTCAGACAGAGAAGGTTTGGATGTTTCAATAATGAATAGACCTAGTATGAAGTGCATTCATAATTTTAGTAATAATTTATGGCCAATACTTGGACGTCTGTCTGCAGTCTAGCGTTTTGCCTTCTTCAGTTTCATCTTCATCCGTGCTATCACTGAAATGTATCCAGTTAGAGCATCGCTGTTGTTTGCCCAATCCATTGCATACATTGGCTTTGCACGATGGTGAGGGGGGTTCGTGTGGCTGTGGGTGCGTGCACCCTGCAGTGCAGCAACAGCAGAGCGCCCTCTATGATCTCAAAGCTCATACACGCATGCTGCCAAACGACGAGCCATCTAATTACGTCGTCTGAATCGGCGATGGTCTCGCCATGCAATAGCCTAATGAAAGCCAGGACCGAGAAAGCCGTTACTGCCTGTACATGGGAACGATACATGTTTATGAGGGATACTAGGATAATATACTGAAGACCTCCCATGAGTATCTGTGTGTGTATACGTTAGGCGTACATGTAGCCTATGTATAGTATTGTGTACGCTTTCATGGATATCAGTATAGGGTCTACAATCTACATACGTGACATATTATTATATGCAGCGTACATGCCTCACAGCAGCACTGCGGGCTTCTGTCACTCTGATAAGCTATAAATATACAATGTATGACGAATGCACTAGCTACACCCATTACATCCATTCATGCATGCATCCAAGCTATATATCATATAAGCCTATACATTTAGCCTCGATGTATTTTGAGATCCTGCGAGATAGCTAGGTTACTTGCAACATATAAATATATATATATGTATATGGATGATATATTTATATGTACATGTATATATGGTATTTATATATCATGCATAATAGACCAGAGCCTCTGTGTACAAAAGTAATTGGCCAGCACGCCACCAAAGCTCGAGTGCATTTGGCAAATGTGCAATGCGGTCTTCTGAAATAATATCCATATAATGGGATTCGGTTGACCGAGGCTTATACAGTTAACGTAGGCTACAGTACATAAATATATTTAATTTATATATTCGGCTATTATATATGCCTGCGTTCGTGGCTGGTATCCGTGAGTATCGCCCGAATTAATTTACTGCTATCAATGTAATTATCCTGCCATATTACATTCGTATTTGAACAGTCTCTTATTATTTTCGAGTGTTTGTTCCCGCATTCGCGCTGCTGCTGTAGAGCATATTATATATGCCAGCAGCATGTCGCTTACACGAATTGGCTTCATTATGGCCTCTTCGAAATTCATATAAGTAGCTCTAGGGGTGACTGCAGCAGCGCTCATATGGCTCAATTATTTATTCGAACAGCCTTTGGGGCTCTCTTAGAGATGAAAGGCTAGAATTCTGTAGCACCATACGATCCAAACTATACAGGTATTATTATCGCCCGTGGCAAATTCTAAACATGTGTGTGTGTGCGCGTGTGTGTGTATGTGTGCGAGTTGGGCTGACTTTCAAATTCCTGAGAATAGCCTTAGCCATTCGGTAATTATGATTTATTTAAGATATTTTTCTATGCATGCATGGTTTCAAATATAGCCTAAATTTATATATATATATATATATATATATAGAGAGAGAGAGAGAGAGAGAGAGAGAGAGAGAGAGAGAGAGAGAGAGAGAGAGAGAGAGAGAGAGAGAGAGAGAGAGAGAGACATATGTATTATATATATAATTCTATATGTCTCGTATTTAATACTACTGTAATTTAGGGCCTCGCTATGGTTCGCTATGCATCGCTTCAGCGGTCATTTATATAGCTCATATATCGAAAAGAACGACAGACGTCGTTATAAGTTAATGCGACGATGCATGATTGCACTGAAAGTGTGTATATTGATAGCCATAAAATGGTAATAATTGCTTGCCTTACACACGTGATTGAAACAATGGCGGAGTGGATAGGACAATGACTATAATTCACGATGGTGAATTTGGATTTGAATGCAGGGTCGATCACGTGAGTTCACTCCACAGAGAGACTGCTACACATTCACATGTGTGTATCCGTCGAAATGTGGACAACGTGTGCATGGGGTTTTCTTCAACATCCACAACACTAAACGACTAATTATTGCCGAATACACCTAACCTAAGACATCATCTATACCTGTTCTTGTTTGGGTGTAAGAAGTTGAATGAGCGAGTTACATGTACGTCTTGTTGGCGACTGGGAGATGGAAGATACGAAGAGGAGGAGGAAGGGAAGAAGGGAAGAAGGGAGAAAGTCAAGAATGGAATAAGGGAAGAAGGGAAGGGAAGAAGGGAGGAAGGGAAGAATGGAAGAAGGGAAGAATGGAAGAAGGGAGGAAGGGAAGAAGGGTAGGGAAGAAGGGAGGAAGGGAAGACGGGAAGAAAGGAAGGGAAGAAGGGAGGAAGGGAAGAAGGGAAGAAGGAAGGAAGGCAAGGGAAGGGCAGAGATGAGAGACGTGGACGACCTGCGCATATCTCGTATGCTCTGATCACTTCTTCCATTCTGATAATTATTTCATAGAACGCAGCAGATTATAATACATCTCATCCTTCGCCACTTTTACAAAGGCTCCTCCTCCTCATCCTCCTCATCCTCATCCTACTCCTCCTTCTCATCCTAATCTTTCCCTCTCATCATCTTCCTCTTCCTCTTCATTCTTCTCATCTTATCTTCATCCTCTTTTTCCTCTTCTTCGTCGTTGCTGAGTTCAGGATCGAATCCTTTTTTCATTCCACTCTCGTTAAAATCATTTCGTCTTCGCCTTTGTAGCCGTCCACTCCCCCTCCTTCCTTCCTCCTCGTTCCATCCCTTCTCACTCCCTCCCTCTTTTTCTCGCACGCTCTTGTCGTTGTAATCAGCGTCGTCGTCGTCGTCGTCATCATCGTCGTCGTCATCATCATCGCAGTCGCCGTCGTCGTCATCATCATTGCAGTCGCCGTCGGCCTATCGGCATTTTATTGGAAACCGTTGCCATAGTGACGCCTCGCTGAGCTGCCGTACGTGATATCGGTTTCGACGGAAAGCAAATGATGGGCAACGGTGGAGGCGGAGGCGGAGGCGGCGCAAGGACCCCATGGCAAATACTAGGAAGGCTCTCACAGCAGCGGCAGCAGCAGCAGCAGCCTCAGCATCTGGCAACCTGCTGTTGGTCCTGTCTCCCACTATCCCTCTCCATCTTCCTCTCCCTCTCCATGGCGGGTGACTGATTGACTACCAAATAAATAGCAAGCAACGAAGCAATAACGAACTCTTCTATAAATAGTCATATATATATAAATACATGTATGTATATATATATACATGTATGTGTATATATACATGTATGTATATATATATACATGTATGTATGTATGTATGTGTGTGTATGCTAAACCAGTGGAATGCGCTCTTTCATGTACAGCAGAACGAATGAGGATGACAGATTCATTATTCATTGGGACGAAGTTATAAAGTTTTATGCCGATGGAGACAGTATTGTTATTGTGATTCGGTAGATAATCGGACAATTATTGGTCTGCATGGGTAGATGAAGATGATGAGGAGAAATTGTTCCATTGCTAGAGATGTCATATCTTCATTGAAAGCGACAAGGGATAAAAGTCGTTGGAGAAAATGACAGTTTCAAAGATGAGAGAGAAGAGAGAGATATATAGAGAGAAAGAAAGACAGACAAACAGAGACAGAGACAGACAAACAGACAGGCAGAGAGCAAGAGAGAGCGACAGAGACAGAGTGAGAGTGAGAGACAGAGACAGATAGACAGACAGACTAACAGAGGCAGAGATAGAGACAGAGAGTGAGCAGGAGAGAGGGAAAGAGAGAGAGAGTGACAGAGAAAGAGACAGAGGAGTGAGAGACAGAGAGAAAGATAGACAGACAGACAAAAAAAGCAGAGCAAGAGAGAGAGAGAGCAAGAGAGAGAGAGCAAGAGAGAGAGAGACAGAGACAGAGAATGAGAGAGGAGTGAGAGACAGAGACAGACAAACAGACAGAAGCAGAGGCAGTCTCAGGCAGAGGCAGAGGCAGAGACAGAGATAGACAGCGAGGCGCATGGCATCTCTTTGCAGAGATACATGTTCGATGATGAATTGAAATTAATAAAGTTGGAATGACTTACTAACTATCGTAACATAGTCTAATAATCATCTGGTCCACTCACTGTTAAGATCATCTTTATTTATACAGATTAGAAAGGATTGGAGTGTGTGAGGACCTGGTTTTGTCGCAACTCATAATTTAAAACAAAGTCAATTCGTTTTAAATGAATATCTTGTATTAATCTTCTCGTTGTGTATCTTCACAGTCAAAAACAAGAACTCGCACAAGAGTGAGACATATACTGTCTCCCTACTATACATACAAGCTTTAACTATCTACTGATACACTGTTACAAATTAAACAGTAAGCACTGTCCTGACAGAGTGAATACAGAATCTATAGATTAGAAAGGATCGGAGTGAATACAGAATCAGATGTGACGGATGAACAAAATGGATTCCTTGAGTTAGAACAACACGAAATCAAATCACAGAACATATATAGGTCTATAGAGTCATCATGTAAAAGACCTGGGATCATCAGCAACCTCTTTCTATAATTATTATGATGTGCTCTGTTGATTTCGGAAAGGCTTTTGATTAATTGTGTCTCGCATGAGAGGCTCTGGGGCTAGACATGATGGAAATCGACTATCATGTTCACGTTGGTAGCCTGCTTGACTTGACGGACTCCTCTGCTCTAGATGTACAGCAAGCTATAGAGTGAGAGTAGGCGTTTTAGTAGAGTACACTTGAGTGTACTTGAGTAACAATGAGTATTTGAGTAGTCGGTGTATTTGAGTTCCGTGTTAAGTAGGGTGTCCGACAGCGATGTATACAATGATGTCATCATACCTATTCAACATCATGATGGAGATGATTATAAGTGAGCCCATATAGACTAGAGTTTAGATGGTAATGGTGATGGAATAATAATTAATCGGAGGACGAAGAATATTTACAAATCTACATTTTCCAACGTCTGCATCCGTCTAATCAGAATGTTGTGAAGTTCTGCACGTATTGGACATAAACGTCGCTATATAAACAACGCATATCACACTACATGACTGTGCATGTGTAGTCTACACATGTATATATGTGATCTATACAATAAGTTTCAGTGTGTTTGATGTCTTGCCTCCGTATAATAACACCTAATCAGTATGTGCATAATAATTATGCAGATTGACTAAAACAAAGTTGACTTAAAAATGTTACGCAGAGGATGGTCGACTTCAAGACCCGAACACGTCATCCGCCGTCGATCACAGAACCCCCACCGCCTCAGCCTCTGCATCCTCTGCCTCCTCCGCCGCCTTATCCGCCGTCGTACGTCGGATGCGTCCATCATCATCATCCCGGGGTCACCACCCGCATCCCAATCCGCATCCCCATCACCGCCGCGGCCTCAGCAGCAGCAGCAGCAGCAGCAAGCACTGCCATCCTTCGTCGTCTGATGCTCGACGACAGCAGCAGCGACAGGATGCTGGTAGGAGGGTCTGTCGCAAGTACCGTCAGGTCTACATTCGAAGCCTCCAACAGCAGGAGTATAACAAGCTTCTCAACATCGTTCCGGTACTGGCTTCCAGTCGCCATAAAAAACGAATACCGAAGGTTTGGATAAGCTGCTAGACGTCTGCTATCATCAACGTGCTCTGTTCAGTATTCGCATTCCATCCTTTGTTGTCATTATTGAGTTTGAGGTTTTGTTTCGTGAATTACCACTTTACCACTTCGTGTTTGATGTATGCTAAAAAGCCATTCATTTTGTCCTTCCTTTATTTCTTCTTTTCTTTTTTCCAATCTCATCATCTCTCTCTTTCTCCCTTTTTCGTTCCGTCATTTCTTCCTTTAATTCTTTCTTCAGCTTGCTTTGCCGTTTCGTGGTCTTCATTTGCGTCATCGTCATCGCTACCTTCTTTGCATCCATGACACGGTTTGACTCTGCAAGTTAGACCATATATAATATCTTCTTTTCTCTTTCATTTCTTCCCTCTTTCTCCCTGTCTCTCTCTCTGTGTCTCTGTCTGTCTGTCTGTCTGTCTGTCTGTCTGTCTCTCTCTGTGTGTCTCTCTCTCACTCGCACACACGCACACACACTCAAACGCACACACCCACACGCACGCACACGCGCGCGCACACACACAGTGACACACACGCGCGCGCGCACACACACACGCGCGCACACACACGCGCACACACACGCGCGCGCACACACACACACGCGAGAACACGTACCTGCATGGAAGTTCAACAGGAAGGTTGTTTATTTTAAGAAAATACTCAGAGGAGCAGACAAGCAATGACTAGCTTTCTACGCACCCACCAACATCCATGGCTGGCTGACATTAAACGAAGTATAATCTTTTTGTCGACCCAGTGTTTATAATATCTGGAGATGGCGCTGGTCGTGCTGGGCAGATAATAAAGAGCTGACAACTTGTTCTCGTTTCTATTTCATGATATATTATTATCTTCAGTCTGATAGATGATCATCCTAATCATCTCAGCTTGTAATAACATTCTGCAGATCTAGTATTAAGTACAAAGTGACGTCTGAAGAGAAACATTTGTCAAGCAGTGGTTGGCCAGAATTTACGACGTCATCCACTGCTGCGTGATGACGTCAGAATGCCGAATTGTAATGCGAACATCTTCGCAGTGCTTCTAATGTACATGTAGGCCTAGGCCTACACCTCTCACTGAACTTCTGGCGTCGTTAGATTTGCATTGAGCAAGCAAGTGCGTGGTTCTAAATGAGGTTATGTTCGTGTATACGTACGAGGGAGCAATGTGGTATTGGACTTGATGTGTTCTGCAATACATATTGTGGATTCGATTTGCATGCACTTACCCTAACAAAGTTAACACACAGGTTAAATAGCCTATACACGCCACGTTAATTTTTACCACTCATGAGTCCGCTCCAACCGGTCAAATTAGGACCAATTCATTATTAAGCTGAGCGGTAAAGGTATATTATACGATTATTCTTGTTGCAGGTAACGGTCATCGAAGAGACGATCAGATACATCGATAAGTTGCATGAAGCTTTGGCTGAACGAGTCGACAGCGAAACAGGTCAACAAACATACATGTATATCCAATTCTTACATACATGTATTTAACGACACTACATGTATAATTGCATATTAAATACATGATTAGCGTCGCCCTCCTCCTTTATCCAGGCTTGGGACTGGCACTGGCAGAGAACAACCAGTGGCGGAGTTTTAAACAGGCCAACAGATCAGAGTCGCATATATATATATACACATACTATAGCCTACACAAAGTATACAAAGTATACATAGGTAGAGACTTGGTCAAGAAGTTGGGAGGGCGAACGAGCGGCCGAAGGACGATTGCCGAGCAGGGGAGGGGTTTTGGGAAGGGATCTGTAATAGGTCTATATAATTTTTATTTGTTTCTTCTATCGATCTGCATAATATGCCATTCTTCTAATCTAAAAACTAATGCATTATGCATTATGCATTACTCTGCCTTTTACTCTGCCTATTACTCTGCCTCTTACTCTGCCTATTACTCTGCCTATTACTCTGCCTATAACTCTGCCTATTACTCTGCCTATAACTCTGCCTTTTACTCTGCCTATTACTCTGCCTATTACTCTGCCTATTACTCTGCCTATTACTCTGCCTATTACTCTGCCTATTACTCTGTCTATTACTCTGCCTATTACTCTGCCTATTACTCTGCCTATTACTCTGCCTATTACTCTGCCTATTACTCTGCCTATTACTCTGCCTATCACTCTGCCTATTACTCTGCCTATTACTCTGCCTATAACTCTGCCTTTTACTCTGCCTATTACTCTGCCTATTACTCTGCCTATTACTCTGCCTATTACTCTGCCTATTACTCTGCTTATTACTCTGTCTATTACTCTGCCTATTACTCTGCCTATTACTCTGCCTATTACTCTGCCTATTACTCTGCCTATTACTCTGCCTATAACTCTGCCTTTTACTCTGCCTATTACTCTGCCTATTACTCTGCCTATTACTCTGCCTATTACTCTGCCTTTTAGTCTGCCTATTACTCTGCCTATTACTCTGCCTATTACTCTGCCTATTACTCTGCTTATTACATGTACTTCGTCCATTGCTTCAGTTGGTGCTTCATTGGAGGTCTTCTTATACACGACGCATTGTCTTCTCTTCCATTGTCTTCTCTTCCATTGTATTCGTCCGTCGCTGAATGGAATAAATAAGTAAGACCAATGTCAACGGCTGTGAACGTCAGCAATTAGAAATCGTTAAACGCTGCACGGTACAACTACTGCTGTATTGTATCGCGACAATAATTACCGTTGTTTATTGTTTATTGCAGGCGGTCGATTAAAGATAACGACGGAGGCAGTTGCAGAGGCTGCTAAGGACATGTTCGTAGTAGATGCCACAGCCGTCGCTGCTGCTGCTGCCGCCGCATCCGCTGCTGGAGCCATCCCTGCGGCAGCATCCGTCTGCACCAGCAAGTGCAATGTCTGCGAGAAGGAACGTTCAGCGTCAAAGACATCCAAGTTATCGTCCTGCTCCTCATCTTCATCCTCATCATCCACCTGCGCTTGTTCATGCTGCTGCGGCAGCACAGACACCTGAGCCATCCATTGTGAAATCACAATCCACTTTCTTCTATGACATCCATGTCAGTATAAGTGTGTCGATCACATGCATGTAAGGGCACCTACGGTACACTTTGAGTTCGCCCATCTCTGTGTTTGTTTGTCTGTCTCTTTCTATCTCTCTGTCTCTGTCTGCCTGTCTCTTTCTGTCTGTATGTCACTCTATTTCTCGCTCTTTTTCTCTATGTTACCCTATCTGCCAGTGTGTGTCCCTATATACGTGTTTGTCTGTATATGTCTGTCTGTTTATCTATCATTCTACCTATCCACCCACCCGTCCACCCACCCACCCACCTATCCATCGATGTACAATGTACCTCACTTTCAAACATATTACCTCTGCTAAGAATCTCTTTTCACTGAGAGGCGAACTATGTTCGTTTAACCCTTGACTTGTGACTTAAGTCTCGCGGTGTTAGTTGCATCACCTGACAGTCGTCTGCAATGTGAAAACAGACAACACAGAAGTCGATCAATTGGTAATAAATACATGTAATTATATTTCTATTAAGTCATTCCGTTCGCATGTTTGTTTGCGAAAAAATGAAGAGACATTTCTTGCTTACATTCGATTCTATCAACGTGAGTCACGTGACCATCACTGACCAATCAAATTCGCTGATCATCTTCGCCTTGGCTATAGACTATACCTGGCAACATTCACTCTGGATCGCAACCCAGTCCTTGACCTTTGTATAGACAGCGACCTTGAAGTAATTGAAAACTACGGAGACGAATACCCAAGACTTTTCCCAATCGTTATCCTGATACAAGGCTGCCGAGAACTTATTTTGGGGCATAAACTGACTCAGCACTGCAGTCTGCATGGTTATTGTTATGACTGCCCTGGTCACCAAAATGTCTGGCACCCCCTCTGGACGTATCGTAATGATAGGATTATGGTTTGCTTCGATTCATTACCGTTTGACCTCACTCTAGAGTCTTGACAGAAACGGGTAGTAAACACGTCGTGTGGTAGAAACATGTAGCAGACACTTGTGATCAAATGGAAAGTGGCCACCGGTGTCTCTGTTTTGCGCTGTGTACAAATTTGAGGTTTTAGTAGAGACGGTGACATTGCAAGGACTTTAAACGAGCAATTACTGCTATAATGCACCGTTGATTGGTAGGCTATCTATATATAGAGACTGATTCTAATGAAGGAACATCTGTTTGTGGCGTTATATAATAGTTTCTAAAATAGGTGCGAGAAGCATGAAATGTTATTCAGTAGATTGTTTTTTATTGTATGTTTTGTTGTTAGGTGTTGATTGGCTATACGCTATCTAGCGAAATAATATAATTGAGGCACACGCTTCAGATCGCCTTTAAACGGGTTAAGGGCGAAGTGCACTTTTCATCTCGAAGAGACTTAATTTAATGCCTGCCTGCGCCAGAAGTGAAACAAGTTTGGTTCGCACATAAAAAGCAGACTGACTTTATTAACTGTACATTGCATTCCACTATTCGAGGCATTTAAAAGTAATAACTGCTGTGCACGGTTTATGTGTCTGTCATGTAGGCCTATATACAGTGCAATGATATCTAATGTAAAATATCGCGTAGTCTAGTTTTTCTATATAGCCTATTGCGGGTTAAGACTGTTGACGAATAAGACTCTTGACGAATAAGACTGTTGACGAATAAGACTGTTGACGAATAAGACTGTTGACGAATAAGACTGTTGACGAATAAGACTGTTGACGAATGAGACTGTTGACAAATAAGACTGTTGACGCATGTATTGGTTTCCACGCAGATTTTTTTTAGATATACGTAGGACAGCGAATGATTGCAGTTTCTAGAATATTTATATTGTTTCACTATGATGTTATTTTAAAAGTTACTTCTGCAGACTGACTATAATTATAATCGTTCCGTCGACCGAGTCAAATGCTGAACTATTAATTGTAAAATATGCGAATCACAAAATAATATCTGAAAAGTTTCATAAAATTTATGTATACGTGTTTTACATTGTCCTACATGCATAGGCGTACGGAAGATTTCAGCAGTGGGGGGGGGAGGGAAAGATTGAACTTCTGCCAGAAAAATATATCCGTCAAACCGTAAAAAAAGTTGACGACCTTTTTTTTAGTCATTCGGTCTGTCTTTGCCCGAAAAACCAACCAGTCTTGCCCGAAAGTGGGGGGGCAATTGCCCCCTGCACCCCGCCTCGTACGCCTATGCTATGCATGTACATGTACATGTAGCCTATATCGTCGGTCTTTCGAAGTGCCCGCCTCTGAACAGCAGGCATTGTAGAACATGATTGGCGTTAAAGAGCCTATAGCCTCATCTGCCGTTGTCTCCTACTCTGTGCCAGTCCGTGGTTAAAGTGGTCTGGACGAAAAAATTTTATTGGACGAACAGTGGGAACGCCGAAGAAGAAGAGTTTTATTGGATAATTATACGCTTTCGGGTTCCATGCATTGTTAGCTGGCGTGAGCAGTGAGAACGCCGTTCCTATGCGTTCCCATGTGCACCCACTTTAAATCCTGCCCCATCTTTACCCTACATAACTGTCTTTGTGATCCCAAGCCAGCTGCGAATTAAAGTTTAATTGTTAAATGAATCTGATTGCTCGTAGTTCGGACGTCATTCACATGATAGCCTACTGAACAGTGTTGCTTCAATGCTGCATGGCGAAATTTCTATGGTTCTGATATTTCACGAGTATCTGGTATCATACAGCAGGGCTTTTTTTAACGTGCAGCAAGTTACAAAGAAAGAAATGATAAAGAGAATTATAGTAATTTTCAATCAAAATCAAATGGGTGCAAGTCAGATAGAGAGGCAATGGTCGAGTCTCTGTAAAGTAGCCTACTCGGGAAATGCAATTTGTTTTGTCCTAAGGACTGTCAGCATCTTCTTTTGGAAATTTCATCGATGCTGCTTTAAGAGCTATAACCACCAGAACTATAAACACGCGTTAATCAGGAGTAGGGGAAGGCTGCCAAAGATGGACCACGGTAGCAACGTTTCCTTACTATAGGCTATAGATATATACAGTAGATGCACGCACACTCAATTCATTCAGTTTGCTGGGAACAATTTTGTTACATTTCCAAAAGGCAATGGCGCACGAGAGAAGCTAGATCGTACGGTCCACGTGTATTCGAGTCTTACATTTGATACCAATTCATATAGCGCCGTTCATAATCGTTGTTTATAGATCTATAGTTGGTCTGTTGGTTACAACGGACTGCGGTTCAAGCTCCGGACTGGGAGTTGACATTCAGAGATTTCGATATCTCAGGCTAGCACGTGTGGGACGCAGAGGCGCAAGCTCCTGCGGAGCGACCTTGGGCAAGTTGCTTATACCCATCATTGTCTGTGGGGAAGGCAACGGGAAACCACCTCACTCATCTCATCCCCAGAGGCGTAAAGCCAATGAACCTACCTACGGACAGAGAACCATATCATCATCATCATCATCATCATCATCATCATCATCATCATCATCATCATCATCATCATCATCAGTTGGTCAATAACGATGGCCCAGCCCGATAGAGGCTGAGGTCATTTGGTTTCACCTTTTTTCATACATCAACAAACTTTCTTTTGTATGCGAATAGGCCTACGCCACGCCGTTTCACAAACTGCGTAACTGCGTTTCAATCCTATAGGCAACCGTTTATTATAACCATAACCATAACCATAACCACAGTTTTTATTGCTCAAAGTGACAGTTGACAAAACATCTTTATTACATATAGTGTCTATAGAAACTAACAAAAAGCAAAAGGAGAGAACCCTTAAGGGACTACTGTCCCACTGACAGGGTTTCCCAAATACAAGTGAAAGTAAACAGCAACAGGTTATACGAATAATAGAGTAATAAAGTTAATTTTTTTTATCTTAACTAGTTAACTAAACATCCTGGGGAAAACATCTAAAGGTGATGTAGAGTGAGCCAAATTAGAAAAGTCGTTGAAAATAAAAGAATAAGGGCAGATACATAGATTGAGATTTTGTAGTTTAATAGGAGACAGCGTAAAGTAAATGACATTTAAGTTTACGTTTAAAAATGGTGAAACAGAGGGAATTCCGAATAAACAAAGGCAAATTGTTCCAGGTCTTAGGACCAGCACTTTTAATTGAGAACATACGAGTATTTGTTCTAGTGATAATACGTCTATAATTACATGAGGATCTGAAGTTATAGGGAACTAAGTCAGAGGTTAGAGTAAAGAAATCCGCAAAGGCATGAGGCAAAAGATTATGCATATGTTTGAACATAAGTTCGGACGTTTGCATGACTCTTATCTGTTCAATGGTAAGTATTCTTAATTTAGTTAATAGGAGATGTGAAGAAGACAGGCGGGAGAGCCCCATAATAATCTTTGCAGCTCTGTTTTGAAGTGAGGTTAGTCTTGTAAGTCGAGAAGAGTAATTAGAAGCCCAGACAATATTGCAATATGAAAGATAGGGATGAATAATAGAGTAATATAAGCTAAGTCTAATTCGAGGTGGGAGAAGATAAGAAATACGGGTCAAGATACCAACACTTTTAGCTATCTTTTTAGAGATGTTTTCAATATGAACCTTCCAAGTTAGAAATCGGTCCACATGGACACCAAGGAATTTAGTTGATATTACTTGGGGTATATTGAAGTTGTCCATAGAAATTGTTAAATTTATGTCAGGAATTGATTTACGATGAGAGCAAAATAAGATATAGTTAGTTTTCTTAAGATTCAAAGATAACTTATTAACGCGAAACCAATCAACAACGTGTGAAAGCTCTCGATTCATCAACTGAAAAAGTGATTCATAAGATTTATTGGAGGCAAAAATGTTAGTATCATCAGCAAATAGAACAAAGCGCAGTGAAGGGGAGGCGTTAGGAAGGTCATTGATAAAAAGTAAGAAGAGGAGGGGTCCAAGGATAGACCCTTGTGGGACACCAAATTTGATCAGATTGATTTTGGATAATGAACCATTGCACGAAACCTGTTGCATTCTATTTGAAAGATAGCTCCTAAACCAATCAAGGGCAATACCCCTTACACCAATATTTTGTAATTTAGAAATTAGAATGTCATGATTTACAGAATCAAAAGCTTTCGCAATGTCAATAAATATGCCCAATGCAAATTCACCTCGATCAATTATAGAGGATATGTTATCCTGGATATTGAGAAGTGACATGGAAGTAGAGTGGCC
Source organism: Lumbricus rubellus (assembly GCA_945859605.1). Classification (NCBI taxonomy): domain Eukaryota; kingdom Metazoa; phylum Annelida; class Clitellata; order Crassiclitellata; family Lumbricidae; genus Lumbricus; species Lumbricus rubellus. Next base: position 27,111,442 of record OX243813.1, on the reverse strand, counting down.
TGGTTGGAAGCCATGTTGAGAATCATGTAGAATATTCTTTTTGGTAAAGTAATTAAATAATCTTGAATACATAACTTTTTCAATAAATTTGGAGAAAAACGGCAAGATAGAAATTGGCCTGTAATTCATAAGCTCTTCTTTATTACCTTGTTTAAATATTGGTATAACCTTGGCTATTTTTAGAGCAGATGGAACAATTCCAGTTGATAGAGAGCAATTGATGATTTCAGCCAAAGGGCCAGCAACTAGTTCAAATGAAGGGCTCATAATAGTTGGGTCTAACTCATCAAGACCTGCGGAATGAGAAGTTTTAAGATTATGATTAATTGACAATAGTTATTATTTAATTTACTGTAAACTAAGTTAATTGGAACAATTCGTGTTAAAATAAAGAAGGTGAACAGCGGCAATGTAGTAATACAAACTGAGCGTTCCGTTGTCATCATAATTCTAAGACTCGCAGTGATTAATTATAGCGGCTGCACCATATAGCAGACTGACTCTGCAACGTCATGAAAATGTCAGACAAAACGATGAGGCGTGAAGAAAGGAAGTCTATGCAGCCGAATTCTTCTAATTAACTGAAAGACTTGAAGGTTGCCGTGGTATACGTGATCCTTGGAGTCACTATGTAGAGCTTGGCAGTTGACAAGACACGAACAATACCAGCAGACTCTTGTGGTTGTGAGCAGTGCTAAAAGTGTAAAAAAGTGCCTGGACCCCCTTACCTTTGCAAAAGAAGTGCCAGGACGCTCCTTACATTTTCAGGCGTGCTGGCCAAATAGGCGGCAGGACGGCATAGAGATTTGAAAATAAGTGCCAGGACGTCGTCCATGACCGTCCTGTCACACTTTAAGCCCTGGTTGTGTGGGATCAAGTGATCAAGGCATTCGCAAGGCTCACATTGGTCATCGTTGTTCTCCTCAGTCGGCAGTTCAAAGCTTGCATAGGGATCAGAGATTGTAAGCGACACACGTACGTTTCGGCGGAACACACCATAGCATTATGATGAAACAAGGAAGTAGACACTAGACATATATACGCTACTTAAACACGCAGTGTAAGAGCAGATATTCATGCATCGGCACACACACAGGCTTACATGGGGGCAGCGACCGAGTTGCAGGCTTTGTAGCAAATACAAAGGATGGAATCTGCTAACCGAAACGGTGCACAGCTGCTACACTGCAGCCGATAATTGTTGGTGACAATTCCAAGGTCACGACATAGCCGTCAAGGGCGGATACATAGGCTAAACTTTTATCGGGGGGGGGCAAAAATTCTAGGCCTTGGATCTGGGGGAAAAATGTTCGTGTCCGCCCAAAAGTTGATAACCTTTTTTTAGTCATCTGCCAAAATTTTCGGGAAATCATACCATTTCATCCATTTAGTCCTCAGGTTTTAACTTCTGGAAAAACATGCCATTTCCAAATGGGGGAGGGGCACAATGCATGGGCATTTCTTAATAGGGGGGGCCAAAATGTGCAATATATACATTGTTCCACAGCATGTTCAATCCAAATGGGGGGCACGATACATGGGCATTCCTAAATGGGGGGCCATGGCCGGATAAGCCCCCCTCTGCATCCGCCGTCATGGTTAGTGAATACCATTCCGGTATATCCGCATGACGCCCTTCGTCGCATATAACGAACTATGTTGCATTTTTATTGCTTCATTTCCTCGTTCTGACACGGCACCCTTCTGTGCTGCCGGGGGAGTAGGCCTAAGGCATAATCAGGTTCAGCTTATGCAGCAGACTCGCAAAGCCACTGATTGGAATAGTATTGTTGGTATACTATCGAAAGTGGTAGATATGTGTGAACAGGAATAAGATCAATTGCTGTATTATTGTCATTTTAATTCACTCCAAAATAGGAATCAACAACTTAGTTTTAGAATTTGTAACTTATAAGCGAAAATGAGATCCGCGATGTGCTGCTTTGTTTGCGCTTTGTTCGTTCTGGTCTTCGTTTGCCAAGGAATCGATGCTCAGTTCAACTCAACTCTTGATGTGGTCTACTCAACTGGTCTCGGATACCTGTATAAAATGGTTGATCAGTTCTTGGAAGTGATCCTACCATCCGGTGGAGCCACGTTATTTGGAAAGGTCAACGAATACAAGAGTTAGTTTACTTTTTAATGATAATAATAATAATAATAATAATAATAATAATAATAATAATAATAATAATAATAATAATAATAATATAAAATAATAATAATAATAATAATAATAATAATAATAATAATAATAATAATAATAATAATAATAACAATAATAATAATAATAATAACGAAGAGTAGGGTCATTCTGGACTGGTTTTTATGCTGTAGGCCCTAATTAGCAATAAGTCCCTGAGGGATCCTAAATACCTCGGGGCAATAAATAAATAAAATAATGATAATAATAAGATTTTTCATGACAAATAAAACTTCGTAGTTAATCTTTCTTGAAGGCTCTAATCTCTTCTCCAACTGACCTAAAGACTCAGCAGGTCATTTAACATTATTAAGTGAAATCAAATGATCACACTATAACAATTCGCGACGTCTTGATTTCTTTTTTCAGATTAACCAACACATGTAGCCTATAGCAAGATGACAATCAAATTGGTAAATAAGGAATCTATCAGCTTAATCAACAGGTCCATCAAGAACTTTGCAAAGAGACTCAAAAGAAGTTTTAGAACTGGTGGTGGGCACATTGAACACAAGTTGTGAAGCACTACCAAGTTCATTTGACAGCAGTTATTTGTGATGAGACTTAAAAAATCATGTTTTTGTCACTTTTTGTTGCGTTTCATTTTTGAAACGTCAAAAATCGGTGGGTGGTCTCACTAAAAGTGGCATAACTTTTGTTCAGTATAAATATTGTGATGAAATCCGACCACCATGTGTAGATATGAATTGTCTATAAAACTGTGAAATTTGATTTCGAAATTCTCACATCTGGCCATGATCTTAGCAAAAAACCTAAAAAAATTGCGTTTCGTTTTTGAAACGTCAAAAAACGGGGGGTGACCTCCCTAAAAGTGGCATAACTTTTGTTCTGTTGGAAATAATTTGATGAAATCTGGCCTTCATATGTAAATATGAATTATCTATAAGCCTGTAAAATTTCATTCGAAAATTCCTAATTTTGGCCAAGATACTGGCAAAAATCCTAGGTGGGGTCTTTTTTTTGGCGCACCCTGTATATAGGCCTAAAGGCCCGCGCTTGCATGTATATTATAAACGCCATCATTATAATACCGTCCTACGCCTATAGACATCTATACAAAAGAAATTCCTAAGTATATAATGTGTGAGGCAAATCTGGAATAAAACTTTATATAATGTTACTGTAGTTATTTATTTCATTGTTTCAAATGTCACAAACTCCATTAATTTGTTGATTTTCAGTTATACCTGATCTGCTTGAATGCCTTTCAAATTCTTCATGTACGTCTGATACCGAGGCCACAGCTAAAAAGTTTGCGCTAGAGTCACTCAACGTAAGTGTGACGACGTAGGCCTATTAATAATACATGTATAGCATCGCCTATACCCTACTTGACAGGATTTTTTCTTTTCCTTTTTATTTGCTAAGTTTACGATTCTTCTATAGACATTGAGAACCGAAAAACAAAAATTATGCTTGTTCGTCTCGATGAGAATTACACTCGATCCATTCGTAGTTTTGCTGTCATTCAGATACTACATGTATAGCTTACTTGCCTGTGAGTCCCAATGGAAGTTAAATTCTACACATGCGAGTCTAACGGACCTATGCTACACGAGAAATCTTTATTGACTTACACTATCTTTACAGATCTGTAGGCCTATCTTCAACTGTTCTTGTTGAAGTTTTGCATGGCATAAGACTGATTTTATATTAAAGCTTATTCATTTCCAGGTTGATGAAATACAATCATCACTAATTATTGCATATTTGCAATGGCATTGCACAAATATTTATCGTCATGAATATTGGCTTGATGACCATTACGAAGGAAACTTTGCTGCATAGCCTAGATGAAGCTTTTTACTGGAAGAACTAAAACCTTCACCGTAAAAGTTAATTTTCATTTTTACATGTGTTCTTTATCGTTCTATAAGATTAACTCTGGATTTCGAAAGGAGTTGAGTATAGCCTATAGGCTACATAAACGGTTTGTGCTATCCCTCAGGTGTTGATGGTTTTTGCTGGCATCGCGATCTGTCTGATCTTTGGCATCGTGTACATCATCGTCATGTGCTGCGGATGCTGTTGCTTCAGCTGCTGTCGGAAGTGTGGTCTTTGCGGAGGAAAGATATTCAAGAAATCCATCCAGAAGTCGGATAGAATCAAGCGACCAATATTAACGGTCGTCGTTGTCGCCGTTACCATAGTGATCGGGTAAGCAGTGAATTAAAGAATTTAAGAAGTTCCTCTCTGTCTCTCTTTTTCTGTCTCTGTCTCTGTCTGTCTGTCGTTTTCTTTTCCTGTGTTTAATTTCTGTTTCGTGTTATAAGTCTTTTCTTTGTACGACGTTCCTATTATTAAAATATAATGCATTTTCGTGGTATTTGTATTTTTTTTAATTGATTGACAAATACATACAATCTTGCATATATAATCATTTTCAGTTGGGTGTGATAAATAGCAGTAGCCTAAACCTGGAGACATCAAGCGTTAGGATAACAGTTTATTTCTATGATCGTTGTGGGAGTAATAAGTCCAGGATAACTTGATTACCAAACGTAGTCCTGCATGAAAATCTCTCAGCTACTCCTTGGTCTGTTTCTGGAATGGAATGTCTGCATACAGCTCTTGATAATTATTTAGTTTGTTGCTTATATTCCAACGTGTTAATTTCTTTGAGGCTTGTTCTTGCATCTGCTGCATGCAGGGCTGGGTTGGTGTGCACGCTGCTTTCGGACGTTGCCATCTCAAACCTCGTTGCAGTTGATCAGAACACGAACGAGGTTCCGATCATTCGAGCGACTACTGATATAATTCAATCAGTTTCCACTCTCATCAAAATGTATATCAAGGTATATTATATAATTATGTTAATCACTTAATCACATTCGTCTAATACTCTAATTATAGATGCACAGTTTTTGATGTATGAACACTTTTTATAGCCTTACATGTATAGCGCCCCTTCAATATTACTACTCAGAGGCGCTCCCGACTACAGTGGGGACACTGAATGGGAGTTTTCCGCCGAAGCGCATTAGCAATTGCGAGTGAAGGACTTGCTCATGGTCCGTACGCGGCGGCTTAAGGTGGATTCGAGCCCGCAAACCTTCCGGCTCTATACATATACCGTAATCTTCGCTTAATTAGACAAATCAGGGTGACACACCGCACCCAGTTACATGTCGATGCACTTTAAAATAACAACAAAATAATGTAATGTGAAGATAACAATGTCATTAATGGGCGACAAAGAGAACCCTCGGAATAAAGTTTCTAACATCTTTAACTGGTAGAACAAAAGGATGCGGTCTTGAGCGTAAGTTCTAAGGCACCGAACATACCACTACACCACTTATATCCCTACAATACTTATATAGCCTATAATTATATTTATTAGCTGTATACACACGCTACTCATGCCAATTACTAATATGCCCTACTCTTCGAGAGATAACGTGCTCCTAAGACGAGACATAGCCGACGCATTTGGTCTGTCGTCGTCATCATAATTATTATGTGTATTCGTATGAGAAATTGAAATATTGTTGCAATATCAGTGTGTCAGACTTAAGTCATGTACGTGTTGTCAACAGGATGCTTCATCGCTATCCGATGCCCTCAGAAACATCATCGACTCCATTTTCGGTCAATTAACAGGTGAGCATAATATAGGCCTACGCCAGTGGTGGCCAACCTGCGGCACGCGTGCCACTTGTGGCACGCCGGCCTATGATGAGTGGCACGGAGGGCCATGGAATGTTTGAAAAATATTTATGCTAGATCTGCTAGTTTACAATGTTATCTCGTAGGGCAGACTTAGGTGAATCTCAGGCGCCTCTGTAACTCCGTAGCTGCAGTGACCCCTGACCAGGGAAAGGTTAATTAACTGCTGACGGACGCAGCACAGGCGCTCGAAGTGGAGGGGGGGCAGGCTCATCACTGTCAGTCGGCTGGTGGTCAAAGTCCATACTCTCCACAGCATCCATTCAAAGATAAGAAATTGAGTTTCAGCCCACTGTAGGTTTTCAGGATCAAACAAAGGAAGAGATTCCCGTTGGTTATGTCTTTAGCAATGCTACAGTTGTGGTGCATGTAAATAATTAACATTGAACTTCACTTCAGTGAGTTACAGGGAAACTCTAATGAAAACCACCGGCCTAGGTAAGCTATCAAAACTAATTTTAGAGAAAGAACCTTTTAGGCAGAACAGTCATTGTTTGCCAGAACAAGTGATGAATTGATAATGATGGTCAAACTTATAGGAGTTAAGTCTGACATCAGCATGAAAGAAAACTCATTCTGATGGCGAGTAAAGTCTTTTTCAAGTTTTGTATGGTTCAAAATCTAAGCAATAATAACAATAATGTCTAACATTGCAGCCATGGACACACGCTGTGATGAGACCGAATACAAAATTTTCATATATATATATATATAATTATATAGGCACGGAGGACCATGGAATTTATATATACATATATATATATATATAATAGTTACTTTAATATATGCAAGTGCAAGTTTTAAATTGTAACAGGTTACAATTCCTCTCGTCAGGCTGGTATATGTATAGTGGCACGCGGACGGTACGGGCGATAGTTTGTGGCACACTGAGTACAAAAGGTTGGCCACCACTGGCCTACGCGGTTCTTTTCTGAATGTAGGCTATACCCTACTGCGTTGAAGATGACTGCCGTTAGGCCTACATTACGCAAATTGAACAGTAGGCCTACTATATTTATAAATAATATATTAGGCCTATATATAATTTTATGTTTATATATATAATATATGTATTATGCGTCTATTATTGTATAAGTGGCGAGTGTCGAAGCAATTTCACGATGTGGAATCGCCCTGACCACCATTTTAAACTAATGAGACAACATGGATATACATGGGCGCCCGCAGAAAATTTTGCAGGAGGGGGCAAAAATTTTACGGTGGTCATGGTTACATTTTTCAGTGACAAAAGCATGCTAAATACAGCGCTGGAAATGAGAAACACGGGGTTTTTTCAAAGACGTTTTTAATGCAATTTTCTCGGTTTCATTTTGTGTATTATTTTTGCGAAAAATTGGTTAAAAATCCAAAAGTAGATGTTAAAAAGTAGGTCCATGAAGGGCACTATTATATATAATTACATATTTATTTCTATTGAGATTTCTAAACGTAAATTTATCACTTTCACATATGTATCATTCGTATGATTAGTGTTTTAATGCGAAGAAATTTGTTAAAAACTCAAAAGTAATAGTTAAAGAAATAAGTTTCACTTTTCCAGGGGGGGGGCAAGTGCCCCCCCTTGCCCCTATGTGCGGGCGCCCATGTGGATATAGTGACTGAAAACCGTTTGAAACTAAATGACATGCTTTTTCTTTTATGTAATTAAGCCTCTCGGTTTTTTGCTGTTCTTTCCTCTTATCGCTGAAATAGAGGTTCTCAACAACTACCATAATTTGTTGATTTAATTTAATACTCGTTATTATAATATTTTACACATGCATGAATGTAATTATTATGGACCTACTTTGTTGTGCGTTTTGTTTCTCAGTCTTAGAAGATGAACTCTTGCAAGTATTCAAGAATGACTCTGTACTGAACTCAACATTAAGTTCCATAGACGATCTTACAACTGGTAAGGCTGGTAAGCTTTCCTTAGTCTGTGACAACAAATGTAATTTGATGATGTGCATGGTAGTCGACTATTGCATTGCCTTTGATAGGAAACAAACAGCAATGGTGTGGCGGGGTGGTGTATTGGTAAATTTGGTGCCCTGGAGCCGGAATTTTCCAGGTTCGAATCGACCTCAAGCCGCCGCGAATGGACCTTGAGCAAGTCCTTCAATCGCAATTGCTCAGCTCTTCGGCGTGAAACTCCTATATTATGCTACAATGTCCGCTCTGTAGTCAGGAGCGCTTCTGAGAAGCGAGCTTAAAGGGGCGCTATAGTAAATGCGATAAATAAATAAATAAATGAGCAATTCGAGCAAGATAAGTTGATATTCATGAAATTGAAGCTGTTACTATACATGTATAATTGTATATATATAGGCTATATAATATAATTATTATATATAGGGTTTATATTATGTTGATCAGCTATAGCCTAGGCTAACCTAAGCTGCTCCCGGAGTCCTGGTTCCTGGGTAAGTCAGTCTGAAGGAGCAAGTAATTCTTTTTTTAAATGCACCATGTGTTTTTCTGGAAGGTATACTCTCCGACATCTCAAACTGCATTGTATGATGTCTTAAGAACTCTGCGAAGAACCACCAACTTTTATGGTCCCCTATGTCAAACCAATAACCGTACAGTTAAAGAAAACGAAAGCTACAGCAGTTTCTATTTCAAGCCTACATGTATAGACCTATATAGTTATCTATCCGAATTATTGAACCTTACTCAATAAGCCACAGATCATGCTCTTAAAAGTTAATAATTATTCATCCCATTGAAAGTGATGTGACACCTTGAAACAGAGGCGAGTCGAGTGCATGATATCCTGTCGACAATCAACCAGACAACACACGACCTGCAGAGTCTTCAGCGGGACCTCAACGCCACACTCGCAGACATTTCACAAGACATTCTGAGCAACACCAGCGGATGCAACACACCAGAATGTACGCATCTCAATGACAGAGCGACTGCTTTAACAACAGCAACACCAAACTTCAATCAGGTTGGCCTATTACATTATAAGAGCTCATGTATATGTAGGTCTAAGTTGTAATAAGCTTATGAAATGCGTCTGCTATTCGATCATGCTATTACAATTGACACAAATGTCATGAAGACTTCAACCTTTCGAAGTCAGAAGTTTACATTAGATGTTGACTTGATGCATAAACCAATCTATCTTTTATTTCGTATACCTTTAATAAAAACTGCACATCAGTTTTAAGAAATAACGATTGGCAACTTGAACTTCTAATGGATGCATTCAAGATTTATCTGACCGCGGGGGTTAGTGCACAGATCATCCATGGAAATGTCACCTCAATCTTCCACTATATATTCATTGGTAACATGGCGCTCTCTTGTTGGATAGAAATGAGTAATGCTTCAGTTGAGTAATGCTTCAGTTGAGTAATGCTTCAGTTGAGTAATGCTTCAGTTGAGTAATGCTTCAGTTGAGTAATGCTTCAGTTGAGAAATGCTTCAGTTGAGCAATGCTTCAGTTGAGAAATGCTTCAGTTGAGCAATGCTTCAGTTGAGTAATGCTTCAGTTGAGTAATGCTTCAGTTGAGTAATGCTTCAGTTGAGTAATGCTTCAGTTGAGTAATGCTTCAGTTGAGTAATGCTTCAGTTGAGTAATGCTTCAGTTGAGCAATGCTTCGACATCTGAACCACGTTTCTGAGCAGTTTTTTGATAGGCATAGGGTCTACAATATTGCTCGTTGATCTTAATATTGTAAACACAACTTTCGCCTTCTTTATTGGTTGTTTCGCGTGCAAAACACTGTGTAGTCTAACTTGCCTAAGTCTTAATGTCACATTAAAAGTGTCATTCATAAATTGATGCTAAATCAAAACTCTTCTTATAGCTTCAATTCTTCATCATTTATCATCATGCTTTGATATTTAACAACAGGCTCCAGATGTCTCAAAAGCATTGAAGAATTTACAGGATATTCTCAATAACAGCGCATCTAACAACTTTCAAAAGGTAGGCTATACGAGACCCTATCGTCATTTCCTAAGCTTTCCAATCATTCGTCTATTTTCTAAGTTGTATCTAATAGCCTATAGTTAGCCTAATTATTGGTTATTGGTTTGCAGAGGTTCACAATAAATTGTCAATAAACAAAAGCAATAAATAATTAATATTTATATTCATAGAATTTCTGCACTGTTTAAACAATCGTAACGTCAGTCACCTCTTCGTTTTGATTACAGTCTTGCAAATGACTTTTTGGCCTAAATATCAGACAACATGACCAGCGTCCGACAGAAACATAAAATGCTCGTGTTTTTAATTTACAGAAGCTTCATGACATTACGAATAAGGCAAATGAAACAGGTTTGTGCGCAGAACTTGAAAGTGGTACTGACAAAATTTGCGTCGTATTAGTTGCAACTTGCAAGTGAACATTTTTCTTCTTTTATTTAGGTTTCTAAATGCATGGGACAAGTTTGTGTCAGAGCATTAGAATTAAGCAGCTATTCTGGAAAGTTATCAACCCTATGCCTACTTGGTATCCAAACATCTTCAGTAATTATAACCGACATTATATATTATATAATATTATACTGGTGCATAGACCTACTAAAATACATTGCAATTTTATAGAGTAATATGGGCTGATGAGAATTAGCGAATAAAAGACTGTCAGTTAAAAGAAACAAGCCCTTATATGAAATCTTGGACAATTAAGCTGAATCTAACTACATGTAGCCTATGAAGACGTATTTTTAACTGTAGGCTTATGAACTTGTAATTGCACCTGTAGGCCTACTAAATTTATGATTGTGTCTAGGCAATTAAGCACTGAGCACGAGAGAGAGATTCTTGTTGGTCACCTAAGTAACTATGTTTGTAGTCCAATAAAGAAATATGCCTAAATAAATGCACTTAGACTTAGTTCCTCCAGCTCCGATCGGAGCGATGGTCAACTTACATGTAGGTAGGCTAGCTATAGCCTACAGGCTATAGGTGATCCAGTTTAGTTTGCATCTGTTAGCTCTTGTTTATTTTTACTGGCAACCTCCAATTCGCTCATTCGTCTTAGTGCATCTCATTTGGCTGATGTGCCATTCCGCGGCTATAGGCTATAGTAATATATCCATCAATCAATCAATATGGTGGGTGATTATTGATCTGCGATGCTTTGTTCTTTTAAGATTTATTTCAATTTCAGTGGCGTCTCTGAAAAGTTTAACCGATCAGTTCCTGAATATCACGCAACTATTAGATAGCTTCCTTCAATCTTTTGGATATAAAGATATCGACGCACTGGTGAGTTATCGATAAGATTGTTGCTCAAATATCAGGAGATAAATATAGTAGGCCTATAGGTCTAATAGAAACTACATTCTTCTTCTACTCGCTATCACTAAAACTGCAGGTTCCCCGAGGTTGTAAAACGAAATCCGCTGATCTGTGATAAGTGCATGTTGGCCTATCTATAGGTAGGCCTATCAAGATAGGTAGACGCCTATTTAGATAGGTAGGCGCCTATCTAGATAGGTGGGCCTATCTACCGCACGTCAGTCGGTTTTCATTGTCAATGCGACACCAAAGACCAAGGATCCTGAGCGCCTCAAATATGTTTGAATGGGTTCTTTATGCGCAGTCGACCGTAGGCCTGCACGTTATTTTATCGATAACGTACAGTGTATGAACGATACAAGACAGTATAGCCTATAGACCTACGATATTCCGGTATTATAGGCGACGTAGGTCGGTACTAGCACTATGGAGCGCTCTAGTTACAGTGACCGTCCACGCTGTTAGTAGTAGGCCTATTTGATTGACGTTGGACCTTCATGTATATAGGCTGAACTGATCCGTCACATCCGTGCACTGTGTGGCTATAGACTATACATGTAGTAAGAGACACGTTTTCTAGAGCTTGGTTATTTGGAGTGCGTTGAAAAGCTCACTTAACTGACTAAATACTAATTGTATTTTAAATTTATTATTCTGCATGAATTCAGTTGACTTCATTCGTCGAAACTCTTGACAACTCGACGTCGATCTTCTCCGAACGAAAAGCTGGTCCATTTACAATTTCACAGATAGTGTAAGTTAATCTTTTTCTTCTGTGTATAGGCCTACGCTTATAAACCAACCCTTTGAAAAGCAGCCGTTTTCTTATTTAAATTATTAAATTATAGCCTAGCTATAGCTATGCAGGACCGCCTGAATCAACTCAGTCTGCAGACTGGCATCCCTTCAATTCGGAGTTTGCTAATGATTATAAACGAAACCGTTTTACCGCAATGTCGCTAAACTTATCTAACGTTTGGACGTAATATGGACGGCCACATAATAAGTAGGCTAAATGCGATATCCTGCTTCAATATTAAAATGTTTAAATGCTGTTTCAATCATGCTGCATGTTAAGGTTACTGGCGTTGGCTGGATATGGCATCACCATTCTTCTTGTCATCATCTGTAATCTCGGTGGCATTTTGACGGGACTGTGTTGCAAGCGACCGACCAATAAGACGTCAGGATCTTGCAATTCAAAGAAAGCCTCAGAGTCGTTCTTCACATGGTAGGCTACATGCACATCTTTATGACATTGTCTACTGTTTTCAAATGCACAAGAGGTCACTTCAATAGCTGCATGCTGCGGTGATGAATAACTGGTTTGATTTCGAAGTTAATTTATGAGTATGGGTCTTTGACATAGCCTAGCTTTCTTGGCTGCCACCACTTGAGTATCACTGACACTTTTCTGTGCATTGTTTTGCTCGATGACACTTCTGTTATTCTTAACTACATATAACAATATTTAACCTATAGAATGGAGGATCTTTCATTAGCTTTCTTACAACGGCGCTATGTAAATTTCCCATTGCAACTACAATGTTCCCGACAAGGACCTCTCTGTCATGATCGATGTTTTTGTTGTGTATTGTATGTCGTCGTCCACCTTTCAGCTCAGCCTCATGTTCCTTCTGCACTGGTTGTACAACGATGATCATCGTCGTCGTTCTGTTCTCGCTGACAGGTCCAACGTACATCGCCATCTGTCGAGACAGAGAGAACTACAACAGCACCAGCTATAAGGTAGGTCTGAAGTTCGAAGGAGGAGAAGGAGGAAGAGGGAAGAAGAAGAAGGAGAAGGATGAGGAGGAAGAAGGAAGGAGGAAGGAGAAGGAGCAGGAGAAGGATAAAGAGAAGGAAGAGAAGGAGAAGGAGGAAGAGGGAAGAAGAAAGAAGAAGAAGGAGAAGGAGGAGGAGGAGGAGAGGAAGGAGAAGGAGAAGGAGGAAAAGGAGGACGGTATACCATACAAAATGTTGCAATTCGTTAGTTTGAAATATGATCGGTTGATACATGGTAACATGTAGCCTACGTTCAAACGTCGCCGACATCATCATAACTTTATGAAACGGAATTTCACGCCGATGATGACGATGACGACGACGACGTCGATGATAATGACCATGACGACAAAAATCGTCGACAATGATGTTGAGCATGATAATGACGACGACGATGATGTCGTGGTGATAATGGAGAAGATGTCAGATGACGATGATGATTATAAACTGTAACGTTTGACGGACTGTTATGATCATTTTCTAGGCAACACAATATATTTTAGCAGAATGCTCTAAAACGAAGTCTTACCTTTTCCAGGATTTCGACAATCTGACACATGTCCTTGTCAGCTATTTCAGTGAAACTGGAAAAATTCCAGACACCGTCAATGTAGGCAATAATGTGACAATCAACATTACTTTGATCCTGTCTCGTTTCTATATCGCAACACTTATCCGGTAAGCTAACTATAATATACATGTAGGCCTATCAGTAGGCCTATAAGTTAGGAAAATGTCACGTCGTTAAATACATGTAGACCTATAGCGTGTCAGTTTAGTTATGGTAGAGCCATTAAACAATTATTGATTTAAATAGAATTTATGGTAGAGTAATTGTTATTGTAGTTGCAATTACTTCTAAATGACCCTTGCTCAATAAGAACAGTACTGCACTGTTCTAGCTTTATCTTTGACTTTCAAATGATAGCCTACTGAGATGTAGCCTACTAGCGGTAGGACGTTTACCTGCCTCGTTGGCATGCAGGACGCAAACTCGCCAGCTCCCTATAATTATGCTATTATGCTTGTTTGTACGTGCACTTGTTTTAGCGCCCCCTCAAGATTTCTACTCAGAAGCGCTCCCGACTACAGAGCAGACACTGAATCGGAGTTTCATGCCGAAGCGACCGAGCAATTGCGAGTGAAGGACTTGCTCAAGGTCCCTACGAAGCGGCTTGAGGTGGACTCGAACCTGCAACCCTCCGACTGCAAGGCCACGAGCATACCCACTACAAACTTGTCATTAAGAGATTTAATATTGCGTGGTTTTATATGCAGACAAGAGTTTGAAAGTATATAAGAGTATCCAAAGAAAGTACAAGAAGTTCTGAACTCACTGTTGACCTATACTGGTTTCTAATCGTTTGGCACGTTTGATCTTTTAGAGAATGTCAAAATAACGTCAGCATATTGACGATGATAATTGATATCCTATCCGTCGATGAATTGAAACGAATTGCAGTTAAGTATATGAACTGAACTTCGTCAAGTTCGCCGTCTTTGTTAATTATTATCAATGTCAGACTTCAATAATTGGGCTAAGTAAATGATCATCCAAGTTCATACAATTATTTGCCACACACTCTGTGGACTCATGATAATTATGAGTTCCTGAGAGCCTATTGGTCAACGCTTTGAAGCACTAGGCTTATAGGTGATTAGGCCTAGTTTCGTTCTTCGTTATTAGCTGGTATACCCAATCACATCTTTCCGCTGTCTTAAAACTACTTTCTTTTTGTGGATCTTTTGCGCTGGGAGCGCCTCTGATTGATGCGCATTGTGACAGGCGCTTTATTAATTTATAGACAGGTCTACAATACAATACAATGCAATCAAGCGTTGAAAACCTCATGGATATTATGCTGTTGGTCTTTAGACTGAAATACCTTACCAATTAGTTGTATGCACATTCATTAGATTCCAACTTTTTCTAGGACCTGCAATGGGCTCCCTGTTGCACTCCGCCTTGTGCATAAAGGTCACACCACTATGCTCCTTTCTCTCTTAAAAATTGCCTTATTTAGCCGCTGTTAAACTGGGAGCGCTTCTCAGTAGATTACCTTGAAGGTGCGCTATATAAAAAGCCAATAATATTTTAAAACTAGACTTTGCTTACTTGCGTACTTGTTATTCTCAGAACGAATTAGTCGATGATAAGCTGAATCCTTTGCTGGATGACTTGAGAGGGACGCTGAATGAAACATTATCTGGATTGGTAGATGCGTTGATCACTAACTCAACACTGAAATCGTTGAGCGATGCCACGTCATCCATTCCGGATAAATCCAATTTCAGTTCAATCATTGATCAGGTCAGACTTCGTCAGTCTTCCTCTCAGATGCTTCTTTTCATATGGTATACTTATACATACTGATGTATACTTGTTTTCATAATTTATGGTATACTTATACATACTGACACTGACGTCCATATAATAGCAGGTCCTAATAGCAAGTTCTAATAGCAAGTTCCAATTGCAAGTCCTAAAAGCAGGTTCTAATGGCAAGTGTTAATAGCAGGTCCTAAAAGCAAGTCCTAATGGCAAGTTCCAATTGCAAGTCCTAATAGCAGGTCCTAATAGGCAGCTCGAATAACAAATCCTCCACATGCAATTGCTCGGCGTTAACGTTTGATGCTAAGTCATTTTTGACAGCGATGAATGATAAATATAAACATAATTTTTATACTAACGTTTGATGCTAAGTCATTTTTGACAGCGATGAATGATAAATATAAACATAATTTTTATACTAATGGCATATAAAAAGATGTTGTCTTATCTAATGGCATTGATTAGAGATGTCCTTGACTCTGAGATTTGTCATCAAACCCGTACCGTAGGCCTACACAAGCTTGGCGATTTTGTGTATGACAGACATAACTTTGTCTATGCAACTATTCCTTCGTTGTATCATATTGCATTAATGTTTACACGCAATTCAAACTAAATTGAATATGCATATGGCATAAAATTATATTATAAAATTATATGCATAATCAAATGTTACAGTTTCAAAACGTATCGCAGCTAAACTCAACACTGGAGGACACGGCAATTGCGGCAGACAACGCCTCTTCGTCTCTTCCCAGCGTTAGTCTTCCTCATTTTTTAGACTATTTTTCAATGATTGATTGATTAATTTTCAAGTTCAATTCAGTATAAAAACGTTGCAGACTTGCAGTAGGCCCCCCCTACACCTAGACCTTTACATATCGTCAAATTAAGCAAGAAAAATAAATGATGATGATGATGACGATGCTGCTGCTGATGATGCTGCTGCTGCTGATGATGATGATGATGGTGATGATGATGATGATGATGATGATGATGATGATGATGATGATGATGATGATGATGATGATGATGATGATGATGATGATGATGATGATGATGATGATGATGATGATGATGATGATGATGATGATGATGATGATGATGATGATGATGATGATGATGATGATGATGATGATGATGATGATGATGATGATGATGATGATGATGATGATGATGATGATGATGATGATGATGATGATGATGATGATGTGAACAGGTGCTGAAGTAGCTAGATTACTCTACAGCTTTAAAAGCATTGGATACAAATTAAATGTTTATCTTTCAACTCCTTCAAATGTGAGGCATAGACCGATGACTTCTAGTTCTGGATGCGTTTCTGAATCATGCAGAATTGCCAGAATTGCCGATTGGCGTCGAAGGTTGCAAGAGTGTATACGGCTACATACATTATGTAGATATGGTCTATGACGACCTTAAAAACAACCCTGATTATCACTGTTGATGCTGACCGTTAAGACCAATGCCATCACTCTGAATCTCAATAAGGTCTCAAAACCTTTGGTCTCAAGACCAATTGGTACCAAGACCAAGCCCATGACTAATGCTTTAAAACTCAGGACCAGCAAGACCAAAACTTCTAGAAACGAAGTTGAGTGCACTCAAGATCAAGACCTTGGGCTCGGTGTTCAATTACGGCAAATAAATTCGGATGCAATATTGTGACTGACTATCTTACTTATGTGTTTATTTTAAAACAGACGGCAGGTCTTCACGTGCAAGCTGACAGACTTCGTAACGCATCTGTCACGTATGTGACGCCAATCGTACAAAAAACGGTATAGCTACATTTGATAAAGAGTTTTGGATAGGCCTAATGCAGCTATTAATTATAGAAACACATGTAGTGGTACTACACGATTATAGCCTGTCCATAATAATTCAGACATAGTGCCTATGGATGATTTCGAGTGCCCCATTGAAGATTTCTGTGGTTTTTGAAAATTCCAGCAAATAGCCTACTTTTGAAACATATAGGCCTAATGTAGGATAATAGAAATCGTGTTCGAAGGAACTATGATAGAATTCATTGATGCTTATTGGTAGATTTATTAACCTGTTGAAGTAATTAGCGTTCTTTATTCAACTTTGTCGATGCATAATAACTTAGTAAACGAACGTTTGCAGAAGTTTTAAACTTGTTTTACGCTTAGGCCTATTTCTAAATAGGCCCTATTTATAGTTATCATATTGGCCTACCTCTACGATGCCCTGATAATCACGACGAGTGTTGTTTTGTTACAAATCAGGACCAGTTGAATAAGTCCCTGGAAGAGCTTGCCAAGACGGTAAGTATAGTTCCTATACAATCCCCTCTATTGTATGATTTATCTGTAGCCTATAGGCCGATAGACTTACAGACTACAGTAACTGTCTTGTAAAGTTACCAGTGTGCGGACTGAGCGACTACAAAACGATTAACTATACTATACTATGACATTGATGTTCTTATAACAAGACAGAAATTATTGATTAAACGCCTCTCAAATGGCATGGCTGCATTATACGGGGGCCATGTAAATTGTGGCTGTTATTGATTATTCAACACTTTATCTAGTGAACCTCTAGAAAATCAACTTCATAATAATTATGATATCAACTCGATGTCAGAAGCTTGTTGATAATATTATATCTCTCAAAGACGGCGCTAATATACAGGGTGAGAATTGCTGTGGAGTTAAGGGGTTCAACTCCCAAAGTTTTTCCTTCCCCCCACAATCTTTCTTAAATTAGGTCCCCATAGTAGGCCTAAAGTCTTTTTTTCACAGCCCAACTCCACATGAATCATAGTCTGACTCCTCAGTTAATTTTCGCTATTATTCTCACACTGTAGCCTAAAATGTCACTTGCAAACAAAATAATGCTTATTGGTATAGTATATGCTAGAGATAAATCAATACAGTCGTTGAAAACTTAAAATAGCTAGCCTACGTGCATGGCACACATATTTTCGTCACCTCAAGCAGAGTTAGGCTATGCATGGATGCGCCGAGTTGTATCAGTTTATACGTTTTGTAACTTCAAAAGACTTCTTTGCTCTTTAGATCGATGAAAGCGTAGGCTACAATCATCATGTAGGCCATTATTGACTATAAATTATTATAGTTTACCGTAGCATAGGCCTATACAGTCTAACATCTAGTATAAATTGGTCTAACCTGTAACTTAGGCCTATAATGCGTTACAGAATGGTGTGTTCACTATAGGCTAATTAAAATCTCCTTTAACGCTATTATTCTGTTCCAATGTTTCTTCAGTCGTTTTCTGAACATATGATGGCAAGAGATTAAGAGATTAATTTAGATGACAATGTAGGCCCTAACTCTACATAGCCTACTTAGGCTACAAAGTCTATATTCGGGTATTTCAGCCGATCAAAAGTCAGATCAACGCAACTTTAAGGAGTCTAGACGCCGCTAAAACGTACATCTCTAGCAACAAATCACAACTCATTGACTCGGTAAGCAAGTTAACCTACTAGACTAATATTATTGTTATTGCACAAATTGAACGCAGCTCTTTCTTTGATGATATTGAACCGAGATGTCACAAATAAATAACCCTGCACATTGTCGATGAGTCATTGCTCAACATTAGGTGTTGAGCAATCGCTTATAATAGGCCCTATATACACCGTGATTAAAAAAAGTAAGCCAAATTGTTTTTCATATAATTATCTCTAATGTCTGATAACATATATCACGCTAAAATTTTCCAAATATTTAGAGAATTGGACCAAGAATATGATTCCAAAATTTCATGAGATAAAGTTGAACGGGAAAAACATATGGATCTTTCAACTTCATATGCCGAAATTTCAGTTTACAAGCAATTTTCTGTCAGAAAATTTCACGGTTCCATTTGGAGTGGGCTCCAATAAAAATACCCGACAAACACACAGAACACACAGAATTAGTTTGAAAATTTCTGAGATTATAGGCCTACATTTTGGGGGTTTGAACTACGAATTCCTCTTAGGGCCTCGATCTATGCGCTCAGGACATAATTTAATGGCATATTATTGAATTGTCTTTGCCCAGATTCTGACGCTGGTGAAACGCTTCGTAAAGAAAGAGGTTCCTGAAGTGATAGTTGTCGCTCTTCAAGAAGTGAGTAGCTACATGAATAATGTTAGAATAATATACTCTGAATATCAGTGCAAAATCACTGATTGAGGCCGATTAATGTTGCCTCCGCATTGCAGACACAGAAACCCATGTATGGCATACATGCTCTATCATGTACGTTGGCCTATACGGTATCCGGGCTAACGGCTAATAGGACTGCATGCGATATCTCTATCTTAATATTTACTATAGGCCCTACCGTATATTGCATTGTGCTACATTTAAGCCGACGTTATAAGTAGGCCTATGCCTATCGCGAATGCAAGCTTATACATGTATATATATATATATATATATATATATATATATATATATATATATATATATATATATATATAAGAGGGTATTGCTTCTGTTTCAGTTGTCTGGTTTCTTCGGATGTCGGTATCTATACAATGTCATCAACGGAGTGTTCCTGTTGATCTGCGACTCGATTCGACCTATTGTATGTTGAGTCGTCTTCTACTCATTTTATAATTAATCAAAGGCGTCATTCGATCGATCGATCGATCGATCCTCACCAATACATGGACCATACATGTATACTTGTAGGAGGCTAATGATCGAGGGGCCGTGTAGGGCACATTTGCACCTCTCCCTGAGTCGGGCGTTCGTGCGTTTCTGCAAGGGTATAGCTTAGCATGCAAGGAAGCAGAATGTTCTCCGACGAACTTAAAGTGTGACTGCCCATAATTATGGACGGTCATGATCGGCGTCCACGCACTTATCAAATCAAAGAACCATCCTGCTACTTACTTATTTCGCCAGTAGCCTACAGCCTGGAAAGGTTACAGGTGTCCAGACACTTCTTTTCTTACACGTTAAATGCGTCGTTAATCACCTCCTGAGGCTGAGCTCTCCAGAGAAGACCGGGGCCCGATACTCCGCAAAAATAGGTGTAGGCCTACGGCCTCTAGTCTGCACAGCTAGGGGTGGTTTTGGTGTTTGAACACCCCTTCCCCCCCCGAAGTGAAATATTGTAAAAATAAAATGATGGATTAAAATATTTTTAACTCTTGATGTAAGAACTGCAGTGTACCGTGTTGGCCGTCACGGTCCAGCACAGACTGTAAGAGCTCACGACGTTTCTCCAAACCCATCAGTTAGTTATTTCGGTTGCTTGTGGACTTGCCGTGCACGGTCGAGTGAACACCCCGCCCCCCCCCCCCCCCCCAATCCTGGCTACGGCCTTGGTCCATTGTTCTGACTCCGGAAGTATCCAGCAGCTATAGGCTGCGTAGGCCTACCACCAGAGGCTTCTATCTGTATATGGATAAATCATAGAAGCGTGGAATCATGATAATTTTTCTCATTCTGCATTTTTTCAGGTGGCGCTATGGTTTAGCTACGGTTGGTGTTCGTTTTTCTTCATACCAAGCATCGTGTTTGGTCTGTGGCTGGGAGGTCTCAACGCCAGGCAATTGAATCCACCCAGGCAGGATAATTATAATTACCGCACCTTATTAGCTGTGTATCAAGCAGTCAATATAAGCTTTTAAGCAAAGTTTTTATAGTTAAGATTACCCTTAATTAAACTGGTAAGAGACTCTTTATTTTGTGGTCACTACCAGTGATGTGTATAATACAGGCCTATATAATATACAAATATATATATATATTATATAATATACAGAGAATATTAATAATTATAATAGAGTAGGCCTATGATGTATCTGCCCTGCAGTCAGGTTTGAAATTGCAGAATTAGGTCTGCCGAACTTCAATGCCCGCTTTTTAAAGTGGGCATTATCAAATTTCAGTTGTAGGCCTATTGTATTGTAAGAGGCATGCAGTCCAATTAACTAGTCTGCTTATAAATTAATGTCAGTGATCCATAGCCTATAACTATATGCCTACATGATGCAACTAATGCAACAAAGACCAATATTATATGCAAGTTGTCATATTTTCGTGTTTTTAGTTCGGATAAGAAAAAAGGAATTCCGCCGTCTCGCGAAAAAAGAAGAAAGGAAAGGCCTGAAAGAGTCAACTCCTCCTCTCGTACAGGACCAGATGATGATGATGATGATGATGATGATGATGATGATGATCAGCCATATTTCGACAGAGATCCCTGGGATAAGTCCCCTCCAGATTACCCAGATCCGTATGAACAAGGTTTTAGGCCACCACCTGAGCAATATGATGAACAAGGTTATAGGCCACCACCTGAGCAATATGATGAACAAGGTTATAGGCCACCACCTGAGCAATATGATGAACAAGGTTATAGGCCACCACCTGAGCAATATGATGAACAAGGTTATAGGCCACCACCTGAGCAATATGATGAACAAGGTTATAGGCCACCACCTGAGCAATATGATGAACAAGGTTATAGGCCACCACCTGAGCAATATGACATGCGCTATGACCCCTCTCCAGGTTACTCAGATCCGTATGGAAGAAGTTTGAGGCCACTACCCCAACAATACGAAATGGGTCTTAGGTCGCTGCCCCCAGCAGGGTCTGTGAATCCATACGAAAGACACCTCCGCCCTGCATTGCCTCCAAAATACCTAACCTTCTATACTACTGGCTCTTACCAAAAATCACCAATGACGCTTCCACTTGCTACATACTCCCCATTTGCAAGACCCCCACAGCCACCTCCTCTTAGACCTAGCACACTCCCACACACAATGAATTATCCTGCAGGGGTGATATCTGACCCCAGTAGACCTATTCAAAGCCGCATCTATCCCTACTGGTATGCTTACATACGCCATCCATCACCCTACTACTCCGCATCAAAGTAGGTCTACATGTAGACGGTCCATCATTTCACATAAGTATGTAGTAGCTCAGTATCTGTGTTTCTGCACTTCACTAACACAGTCGCTACTTCTGACTCCAGCCCCTAACAAGAACAGATCGTAACACTACTTCTGAGACTCCAACAACGTAACTAACAGACAGTCGCTGAAACGACGCAACTGTAAATGAGTAATGGCAGCTTCTAACCAAGTACAACTATTCAACCACTTCATCCAATTTAAAAGCAACCAATTCTCCACTTCAGGGCCGGATTAAGGCATGTTCAACATGTTCGGCCGAACAGGGGCCCCCACACTTTTGGGGGCCCCCACAAATGTGTAAAAAAAATTTTTTTTGCAAATTTCGGCAAACGACTATTTTCCAGAAAATTTCGCCAGAATGATGACTAAAAAAAGGTCATCAACTTTTTTGGCGGATGAAATGGTATGATTTTTTCCCAAAAATTTCGCCAGATGACTTTAAAAAAGGTCATCAACTTTTTTGGCGGATGAAATGGTAGGATTTTCCCAAAAAATTTTCCCCCAAAAATTCCCGAACAGGGCCCCCACAAAAATTCCCGAACAGGGCCCCCACATTGCTTAATCCGGCCCTGCTCCACTTTAGGGTTAGAGGTCGTCCACAAAGAACATCCGCACAAATAATTGCACCCCTTGCCTGCAACATCCACCTGTTCAAAACTCTCCATCCACTCGATTGCGGACATTCTACTAACAGCTGAATTGACTAGTATGCTTGATGGTATTTATTTTGTCAATTTGTGACCCAGGGGCTCAAAACCTGTCACATGTCAGTTTCTGACCATTTTTATTCAGTCCTATGCTACAATGACTCTACTTTTAAAATACTGTTTCCACTGTAATGAAAATATCTTTTTTCAAACTGAAGTCATACTTGCTTGATTATTTCATTAATTTAGAGTGAGAAAATCGAATAAAACATTTCTGATTATTAGTGTGATCAAAGTCCTGAGAAACCATAAATGGATTATTCTGTAATTTTTTCTGGGCAATAAAGAAATAAATTCTTAATAAAATAATGCAAACGGCATCAAAATCAGTTTACTATTTGGCAAATGATGGTGAATTCATAACCATCTGCCAACATTCTACATTCTTGAGTTCTCACCTATTTAAATTTCTAGCACAATATCAAAGAAGTGAAGGGTATGGAGCTCTGGTATCACATTTATAATTGTTGCATGTTTTTATGCTATATTAGAGCTACTTCTATAAATTTTTACAGCCCCATTTAAGTAACTTTTGTGCACTTTAGCAAATATATTTCTATTCTACATTTATGGAAAATGGCCTCTTCTGAAACTGTAATCATCCTCTCCCATGTATTAACTACTAGCAGCATTGGTTTCCAAAGTTTTTTCATCATTAAAGAGCTACGTGTAATGAATATTGGTCTAATAAAGCCAAGATGCCAATAGAGATACCTTCATCTGCCGATTGAAAAAAGGTTCTGCACCACTTCGTTATTTTTTTATGTACTTTAACGTCTTTAAGTAATGATGATTTTCTTACTAGATTTCTACACTTACCAAAAAATATACTTTTTTCATAATGTAAACAAATTTATGCCAAGTCAATATCCTTGTTTTAAACACAAACAACTCAGTTTAACACCAATAAAACCATTCAAATTATACTCTTCAAGACACAACCATACAGCACAATTTATCAATTCAGATGCCAGTGCAGTACAAGTAAAAAGCCAATACATGCACCTAAGCTCAGCTCCTGCACACTACCATGCTAGTCACGGCTCACACTCAGCATATAGATCTGCAAGATGTTAACTATCTCGTAGACTTCAACATCATGAATATTCATTCAGTAATTCTTTATCATTGTTCCTTCACAGCACATTTAAATTCCACTGTTAATTAACAATAGCAATGATTACTTGAAATGGCATCAATTGAGAAGTAGGCCTAATATAAATGTGGTCAATAACTGCCTATATAAATGCCTTTAACATGTAATCCAAGTAGCCTTCCAGAACTATGAAAATAAATGTCAGAAATTTCTGACACCAACATGTACCAAATCTACGATCAAACAAGATACAGTGAATAATAATAAGACAATTTTCATAGCAGTGTAGCAGTCTAGGCTGAAGAAAGTGTACTGTACAAGAGTTTACAACCGAAACTGAATTATCATACACTGTATCCAAATTTTTCCCAAGAAAACCTAGTGATTTGGTGAACAATCATTGAACATGTTTCTGAAAAGCACATGTGAATGTAAATGTAAACAGTAAGAGTGTTCAAGATATAAAAAGGAAATACAGGCTCAATTAGATTTCCACAGATTCACCATATCAGCTACTTATTCGACACAAAAGTCATTGATTTCACATGAAAATAAATGAATGGACAGAACAGAACCACAGCTCAAATAACTCGTAAGAAATGCAAAACAGACAGTTTCTCATTGGCACAGCAGAGCAGATCAGTTCGGAGCTTTAAAATCTGTTCAGGAAACGGTCGGAATATTCAAACTTATCATTGAAGAGTTTATAAAAAGATTACTTTTTAAGAAAACATCTTTGCAAACAGCTCAACTCTTCACAATCTAGCAATGGGATACTTGTTGCTCAATATGTTCCATGTTAAGCACCCAATAATTCATCAAGATATGTGGTATTTATAAGCATTCCCAACACAGTCTTGGTAACGTAGAAGTTTTAATCATTAGCAAGCATTAGTAAGAACATACGTCGCTAGGAGCAATACACTACTTCACTGTTACATACATACATGCATGTCTCTTAAGAAAACAGTCAGTTGCAAATTATTCATTGTAAATTAACTAAAAGCAGAAGCCTGTTTTATTGAAGATAGATTTTAGGGCAATTTTCAGTCAATTAATAATTCAAGGTCAGATTACAAACACAACTACACACAGCACTGACAGAAGGAAAACTTTTCAGAAGAAAATAAAAGAACATATTTTAAAAATAAACTTAAAAAACAAATGATGCCCTTCAAACTTTAATTTACAATGCAGTTGCTCAGGTTGCTAATCCACTACATCAAAACAAAACCTGTTAAGATAATTGTTAAACTAAAATGACTTTCCAGCCTTTTAACAGCAGAAGTCCCTCAGCAGGACAACACAACATCTTGCCTTTGAAACAAATGTGACATATATTCCAGTTCAGCATCAAGCACCGCTTTGCTAATTAAAGTAGGTTTCTGTCTTTACCAACAGAAAGATAACCACACAACTCATTCCACATTGAAAACTACTCCACAATCACCCACACAAGATCTACAAGAGGCAGGCCACAGCAGCACAATCACTCACACGCTTCTGACATGAACGCAATTATCACAGGACAATGAACAGCACAAGCACAGCACCAGACTAAAAATAAAAAAATTCCTCGCTTTCACTGGAGCTAACCTTTTTTTCAGCCAGAATGCTAAACTCAATGTTTATAAGTCATCTTCCATTTATACACAAATATTACAGAGCATCAATCATCTTGGATGCATGAATGTAGTCAGAGGCGGATGGCATCACACCAACTTAACTCTTGTCTTTTCCAGCAGCAAGAGCTGGTTTCGTGGCAAGCAGCTTTTCCACCATCGTTTTTGCATAGCGCAGTCGACTGACGAGGTCTGTGCTGCAGCCAAACTGTTCGATCAGCGGCAGACGGAATGTCCGGAAGTCCTTCTTCGCATCTATGTACGTAATCGCGATCATCAGCGGACAGAGGATGATCTTCGTGTGATCGTGAAAGAAGTTAATCTGGAAGAAACCAAAACACCAATAAACAATCTCGGTTTCCCGGACACCTGTTAGTTTATCAATATTTTTTTGTTTAATTTCTCCACTTCTATAGCGACTCTTTTCTCTACTCAGAGGCGCTCCCGACTACAGCACGGAAATTGCACAGGAGTTTCACGCCGAAGCAATAATTATTGCAAGCGAACGACTTGCTCAAGGCTCCTACGCGACGGCTTGAAGTGGATTCGAACCTGGAACACTCCAGCTCCAAGGCACCGACAACACCACTACACCACCGTGCCCCGCAAATATATATGTGAAGCCTGTTTATTCAGTAGACATTCATTCATCTGCCAACTAGCACAAAACCCAGCATGAAATCCAATCAATCACTACTTCCAATTCCATAATAACATCAATGTTTCTAAGAAATAGATGACTAAAGTAATTAATTATTAATTATATTACCACAGATCATAATTATATGCACAGACCTGTAGAGTTCCATTGCTGAGATACAGGACAATTGCACTTCTTGTTCGAAACCAAGTGCGAAGAAATGGAAGGCGCGTCATTTCTTCGCCTTCTCTTGGCATCATATTGGCACCAGCCTATAACAATAAAATTCATAAACAGTCCATTTTAAGAAAAGGCACAATATTTACGAGTTGAAGCATAATTTATCCACTGGGAGAACAATACACCCAACTTCTCATCCATACTGATAATCATGGCTGCAGAACATTTGTACAAATGCAAACAAAAACGATCAAATGCAAAGGTCAGAGCACAATCACACTGATATCAATTGCACAGAGAAACAGATGTTGCCTTTAAAAAAATCAACTCAACACAAGAGTAAGTAACTGTTGTGAGTTAGCTTATAAAAAATGTGATTACAAAATTATATCAAAGCGTAAGCAAAACTGTACGAGCAAATTTTCTGGATGGTCATAGCAACAAACATATTCAAACAAGGAAATTTCTTAGCGCTAAAACAACTTAAAAAGTTGAAAATACACACGCTATTCTGTATGAAACTCAATCTGTTACCTTCAGCAGGTGTTCGCTCATGTAATTTCGGAAGTACTTGAGAAGAGTGACTTTCTTCGTCAAGTTATCTGGAAACGCCTTTAAAGTGTGGAAGAATTCGTTGCCATCTTTCTCGATGTACTGAATATTCCTTTCGAACAACAACAGTTAAAGTGCAAATCTTTTAGCATTCAAGTGTTACCAAATCAAAGAATTATCATCACAAGACAGTTCAGAAACTTAATCACATTTAGATTTCTTTAGTATTTACACTTAGCTGATAATATCTTTTACTTATAGCAGATGAAGATAAAGCATGCATAAATGCCGCAAAGTGATAGTACAGTGTGTCTAATGAGGGACAGATGAAGAACAAATGCTCAGCTGAATATCTGAAAGCTACTACAAAGTAGGGTTCGGATTTTTTGGCAAACTGATTTTTAGCTTTACAAATCGTATTTAAATCGAGTATTGGTTATTAAACTGGCATATAGAAAATCCAATTTTCCAAGCTGACAGTGTAAACAAATATGGCAACAACTTGGATTCATTGCATCATACGGCGTATTCAATGTAATCAAGTGTTCCAGAAATTCTGCAATTATATCATCTCGTTTGCATGAATCAATTAATTAGATTATTGGCTTGTAAAAAGGAAAAACCGATAATCGTTTTCAAAAGCGCTAATCAGATTTCAGAAGTACAGAGTGCATACTTACTCGCCATTGCTCGTAAGCAGAAGTCGTGAAGAGTCATTGAAGAGAACACCGATGCTGTTGTCGCAGAGTTGGTATCCAAGGCCGTACTTGTCGCTGTAGTCAACCCACTTGCTGACCCAGTAAATTGGAACAGCAGCTGGGTCCTCTGCTTCCTCTGCAATGACATGTGCATCATTTGCTCACAATCTAGCACTGTCCAAGTGTCCATGTAAACTACTCCGACAACCATTAACCCTTTAATGCCGGAGGGTATAGGATTTCCCATACCATTTACTACCATCTCGGCATTAAAGGGTTAAACTAAATACACGTGTAATGTCGTGAATACAAACACACAAACTGCATAATTATTCTGTAGTAAGATAAAGTAATAATTCAACTCCAAATTACCTTATCAATAGTATGCTAGGATACAGAATCAAATTTATTGTTTGAGGTCGTTAAAAATCGGTTTATCATTAACTTTACCACCACACTTCTGACAAAAAAGTAAAGTGAGTAACCGTTTGCGGTCTGTCAACCGGATTGCTAAATCAAAGAAAATTATTATTATTATTATTAAAACAAAATGGATAAATACTAACCATCATTGGCAAAAGGCTTCTCCAATGCCTTTGCATTCGTAACGGATGTCAAAATGTTCATCAAATCAAAGAGATACGAGTCTGCAGCTTCATCGTCTAAAACAAAAGCATCAGTGAACAATAGATATGATCAGATGTCATTGTTATGCTGCTACAGCACAGAAGCAGTGCCAACAAAGAAATTACATTCTGCTGCCCATCTCATGCTACAAGAACATGAACCATGATCCACTTCAGTGATAACATGTGTGCTGTGGCACACTAGCAACTTGTGTGCAACGAGAAAAATTCTAATATGCTATTAAATGATAATTAATCTAAGCATCCACTGGTAAAGGATAAACTAAAAGAATATTTTGAGAATCTTGTAGCACAGCAAATGAACTACAAGATATTGTAAGAAAAAGAATTGGTTGCAATCTATAAAGCCTAATTTTTATTAGATAATAAAGACAAATAGATAAAAAATTCAAAAGAGTCATAGTCAGATTAATTAGTGTTAAATCAAAGTTTGCGATATATCAATGATCTGCAGTATTCAGCAATGATCTGATTTGGTTTTCACTCGCTTTAAGTAGCACACTCGGTCTTTAAAGCGTCAAATAAAAATGTTTAAACACTCATTTAGTATGGACACTAGGCATTTACTATAAAGAAATTATAACACAATAATCTGTGTTAAATTAACCATAAAATGAACAACCTGTGTTGTTTGCTACATGCTGTGTTAAACTTTGCTTGGATAAGTGCAGTTTAATATCTACGAGCAAAAGAACACATTTCAGCATTGAATTAAGATAAGTTGAAACGTACTGCTCATTCTTTTGACACACTCCACTGCGCGTGTCTCTGCTCCCTGCGGCGGTTCATCTGTGGCTCGTCCAGAAGCTAAACCAGCCAAGCATCCAGCCATGTTGCCACCATCTTAAACAACACAATGTTTATAATGTTTATATACATATATATTGTTTAGCTAATTTCACAGGATAAATCCTAAACATGGCAAAAACACAAAGCATTAGATATTTAAACATAATATAAAATATTGTTTAAGTATAAAACTCAATGCCTCTAACGTTAGACAATTTTTTTTAGATGAAACTGATAAGACAAAAATATTGGCTTATAATGACTTTCTTTTCTCTTAATCCAATATTTAGCAAAATGATAGGAAGTGTACAAAAATCATTATCCCAAATGTCTTATATAAATTTATTATCTTATGGTGAAAATCAAGCCAGTAGAAAGAAGCAAGACTAACACACAAAACATGGCTAAGTCTAAAAGAGCACAGCATTGCAAAAGTTCAAGTCAGACACAAGAAATTCCGCACATGAAAGAAATTTATGATCTCGCTTTCTTAGCAAATGTTGTCAACTACCATATCAAGGGCACCATATAAAAGTTGCTATAAACTGTTTGATGAATGATGGAAGAGGGATACAGAGAACTGAAGGACATGGCCCAACAGCAAGAAACGTGGAGACATTGGACGTTTGGACCTGCCGATTGGCAGAGAACGTAATGAAGAAAGAAGTAAACTGTTTACCATTTTAACCTATGTTGGAAGCCCTCAAAGAGAAAGATCTGTTAATACTGCAAAGTAAACAAATTAAAATGTAAATTACCATTCAGTTCCAAAAGTGGTCTCCTACCGAGATCTGCCTGCTTAAGCGTATCAAATCGAGGAGCCATCGTCAGGCAACTCGTTGGCAAACCAGCAGGAAGAAACCCTGCAAATTTGAAAACATATTAGGTAATGATCACAATAATCAAGAAATGAACAGAATTATAAAAAAAATCAACAGCATATAACTTTAGAGCATCATACTGCGTATAAATAAAACTGGGCTGTGGAATTTTGAAATATGTTTATTACTTTACACAAATCCTAATGTTGTGATCATGAAACACACCAGCAAATAAAACTATATGCAAAGTATTTACGAAATACGATGAACAGTGCATTCGTGACTCGAATAGCCAACATACAGTGCTCTACAAAGTAGCACTTTACTAGTATTTATCATGTGGATGGTGCTCTAAAAAAGTCCAAAATTTAATATAATTTTACATAAAAAATCAGATATTTAAACCACAAACTGGCTAGTTTCACCGACAGTTAGATCTACAAGAAAACTGCCAAAACATTAAAGGGCATAAAGGCCATACCTGACGTAAAGAATTCATGCTGTAGGACTTTCTCCATAGTTGGTCGTTGAGTTGGTTCCGATTGGAGCAGCAGCTCAATCAAGTTTTTCGCTGAAACAGACGTTCTTCCTGCTGGGATGTAATATTCATTCTTCTTGATCTTGGTGTACGTATCTTTCAAACAAGATGTCTCAAACGGCGGTTTACCCAGCAGCAGTGTGTACCTGCATTTCAAATTCCAATTTGAGCAGATGTGAGAAACCAATCGTGGAGCAATTTAAGAATTTTTTTAATGATTCATAAATGTGAAAATGAATCAGTCTGTGTAAAGCTAGCACCATTATATTAAACATTATACAATTATACACTGGTCAGAGTCTCCTTGTTGCACACTTTATTGTAATACAAATTCCGATATTTCTTGGTTGGACAAATGTATGTCAAACTGACACACACACAATCACATTTTAACTTATCCTCAGTACAGCACAGTATTTACTACATAATCTCCCCAAAGAGGACTTTTGTGGATATCTGGTGTATCAAGGACAGTTTGCTTGCACTCTCATTTAGACAGATTCATAATTTCAGCAAATTCCACTTCAGTCATTTGCAAATCCAGACTACGGTTGTAAATTGTCATCACAGAATATATACAGAAATTGATAGAAGCATGTTAACGTTTACAATAAAAACAGTCAAATTTAATTAATGAAGTGTTTAAAAGAGAGCAACTAACAGAATGCATCCAAGTGACCAAGAGTCAACCTCGTAGCTATGTCCCTTTTTGCCAAGCACTTCAGGAGCAATGTAGTTCGGTGTACCACAAAGCGTTCTAGAAAAAAAACACAATAAAGTAATTCCAGAAACATGATGCAGGCACTTAATGGCATAATTAATCTTTGAATTTCAACACATAATATTTTTAAGGTAAACCAACCATGTTTCAATGCAACTAGTTATTTTTAAAGTACTTATATATGATTATATGTAATAATCAAATAAGCATCTACATAACTGCAGGTCATTTTCAAGGTATGCTATAGTTTTTTATTTTGAAAGTGTGAGAAACCAATTAAATTATATTAAAAATAAACATAGAGACCAATAGATCAATCTCCCTCACAAGCCACAGCCGAGAAAAAATGAAGCAACTAATATTTTCGCACTACTTCATTAGTGAGAAGAAGGTCTTGAAATATTATACAATTATTATTATATTATACAATTCTTGAAGAATGGCAACAAGCGTGCACAAAGTTAGTTTGAATCAATAAAAGAATATTATTATAATCATGCCACGCGTGCATCTCAGGGCCAGCTGAAAACGTTAACAATTCGAGTCTTGTGAGAGAACCAAAAGCGACTGAGAAAAAATGCAGCATATTGTTAAAGTGTTAAGGGGTCCTCTACTTCTGAATATTAGGATAGCTCTAGAATTTTTTTTAAATTCACTAATGCAAAAATGTACGCAAGACTTACTTCTTTCGTTCTCCTTCGTAATCTACTTTTGTTGCCAATCCAAAGTCTCCGATCTTTATCTCCATTTCATCGTTCATGAAGAGATTTCCAAGTTTGAGATCACGATGTATAATGTGGCGCTTGTGAAGATAATCGCAAGCAAGGACGATCTGATGAACAAAATATCTCGCCTCTGGCTCTGTAACCGTACGACGTCGCTTGTGTAACTCCATCAATGACTGAAAGAAGCAAACAAAGACGTTTACAGCTCAGCTAACAAACAAATATGCAAAACTATGTCCAGCTTTTACATAAAAAGACGGTAAAATGGTCATCAAATATAAAGCTAATGAAATTCCAAAATATTTTTTAAAGATCTGTAGAACCACACAGAGCCAACACATTGATGCCCTATATAGCAAATTAACTCATTGAACTTTGCGGAGTATAGACAATGCACAGTTTGTAAGAGGTGTGCCTTCTGGACACTCAAGTAAATGTCCTGGAACATTTCATTCATTCCGTACATAGTCTTGTATCACCTTCAAGGCTTCTATTTGGTGGTTGGCTCCAGCTAGCCATGACACAACTTGTATAGTGTACACGAATACAAAACCAAAATGACCGTAACCTTTATGCTTCCTTCTTTTTCTGTCAATCATCACTTTCCTTGATTTTTATCCATCCGGTTACTGTTAACGTACACCTTTATATTTCGCCACAATAAAGTTATGAACTATGCTAAAAGATATGATTAATTATTATTGTCGCTTTTGCCATAGACAGAGCGACACTAGTTAACCCATAATGAACATTGTATAACACATTGTCAATGAAATTAATAGCCATGCACCCTGGGAAATCATGATAAAAAGTCAGGTCGCTTTTCGGCCTTCTGGAGATATAGTCGGAAAACTGGTCTGTTCTAAAGGGTTAAAATAAGCCTTCTACAAAAGCAAACTTACTCGACGTCTACATAATTCAAGCAGAATATAAACGTTGTCGTTGTCTTCAAAGAATCCATGAAATCCAACGATGTGCTTATGCGATACGCTACGATGTATGCTGATCTCTTGCGTCATCTGCATGCAAAAAGACATTACCAGGTTTAAAAATGCGGAATATGATCGCTGTAAGGCTGATCTAATGAGAGCTGCATGGCAAAACAGGAAACATGTTTTTGTTTCACGCTGCCAACATGTAAATTTATATTTATTTGATGAATTGCATCCAAAGATAAAATTAATGCGGTAGAATGGGTGCCTCATATGGAAGAGACTAAATATTTCGCCACAGAACACTGAAACATTAGTTAATAAAATTGCAAGCTTCACGTTGAAGTGTAAGTCTCAGATATAAAGCAACGAAACATATATTTCTAAACAAGTGATTTTGAAAAACTGCAAACAATGGTAGTTAGCAATCAACAATTTAGATTTTAACAATTCTGCAAGTATGCAAGTTACAATTGTTACCTTTTCCTTTTGATGAGGCTTCACCAAAAGACTTTTGGGAACAATCTTGCCAGCAAGTATCTGCTTTGATTCAGAATCTGTGAGTTCGTAACATTTTGCAAAGCCTCCCTTCAACAGCAAACATTTATAATCAACGTACAGTGCAAATCAGTTATGACAAACAACAGGAAATCCGTGTAGAAATGTTGTCTTAACCAAATTCGTGATAAACTTTATACAACACTAAACACAACATGCCAGCCAGAAATGTCTTATGGTTGCAAATGTCCTCCAGGGTGGAGTCATGGAATCCATTATATCTTGGAAAGTGTTTCAAAACATTGCAAAAAGTTTTTGAGTTCTCTGGTTTCGAGGATTCGGGTTGACCCCCTTGAGGGTAGTCTTCTAATAAAGAATATTCTTATTTACTTACTCATACATCTCCCCTGAACATGGATATCCACGACAAGATTTCGTTCTCTGTGCCTTGCCTTACGCAATATGACGAACAAATGGATCCAGATAATAATTCATCAACAAAAGATGTAAGCTATGTCTCAAATCCAAAAACTCAATACGTACTTTGCCCAAAAACCGTCCTTTCACATAGCGCTTCTGACTGGTTGGATCGACCACGATGTCCGGTATCTCAGCTGCCTTCGGTTCTTCCTTTCGCAAACTCATGTTCTAAAGTTTACATAGAATGGTACTGAAGATACAAAACACCTATCCCTAACTACACCTTTAAAACTATGCTTAACTTTCCCGAACTACCACGGAAATAATGACAATTTAAAACTAAACACAACACCCTTTTCACCTTCTATATGCAACCGGAAGAACCTTTCAAATTGGAGTCAAACGAGCGCAATATTGCGCCGATTGGTTGCTAAATATAAATTAACTCCCGATTGGTCAAACAATCTGCACGTGTTAGCAATTTACAAGAATGCTATAAATCAATTTCAAACTAAAGAAGAGAACAAGTAATATTTACAAATAAATAAACTATAATTTACCGCGTATAATCTAAAAATCTTAATATTAGCCCTGCTATAGCTTCTGGTAAATTGGTAACTGTAGGCACGCAGAGACGCAAAAATAAGGCTGATCCGATTATTATAGCGCCTATAATATAACGCGATCTTACAGTGACAAATAAAAATCTTGTGAAAAGTCGCACGCTATAATAATATTGGGCTTAGGCCTATGTTAATTTCTGAAAGTTCAAAATGCATACTGAATAATAATTCAGAAATTTTTGGCAAGCCGCTTCTCTGTTTTATTTTCATCCGGAAGAGTGAGGACACTGGCGTTAATTCAGTTGCCGGTCCCTCCATCTGGAATAATGCACTTTCTTCTCATAATTGAAGTGAATGTCTTTTGCTCTAAACCGAAAACTTATTTTCTTTCAGCCTACTTATGGTTGCATGGTTTCAAAGTGCACTTCTCAACTTTGTGAGGGCACTACGAAATAGCCTAAGTTGTATTGTATAAACTCTTTATAATGAGTATTTCATGCTTCAATGACTGCCAGTCTTAATTATGGAGGTCACTTGCAGCTTGAACCAAATACTCGAAAGTGAATATTATGTGTCACTTTGAAATCCGTGTTGGCCAAGCTTAGGTCTTCTGTGCTTATGAAGTTCGGACACTCAAAATAAATCTTCTAATCTTTTAAGCTGTTATGTTTTTCACACAATTATCAGCGTTTCTGGTCTAGGCAAGGCCCAACTAGAAGCCTCACTGAGATCTGTTCTGGACTGCAATTGCTGACTATTCTTGCCAGTATGCATTCACCAGGTCAGTAATTCCTGTTAGCTACCAATCTGTTGCCATTATTTTCAGTGTTTAAAAACAACCATCTGGTACAATGTTTTCTGTCCGTTGTGTTCCCTTGTCTTGATCATTATTGCTTCTGAAAAAATGACTCCCTTCCGGACTGGACTGTTAAGAGTAAAAAGCCACAGTTATCATCTAAAACAGGGATTTCAAACCTTGTTTAATTACAATATTTTCCAGCAAATGCTGAAGTCCCCTAAGCAAAATGGGGTAAGAGTGCAGAAGAGGGGCTTGGTGAGCCTGTCTCAGAAAATTGTTCAAAACCAAATCTGAAATAATGCATTTCTCAGCATAGTCATTAGGCCTACAAAATCTTAATTTTGGTCTTCATTATCAGTCACGAATATCACATAACACTCATTAATCCATAAGTCAAAGGTCAATTTATCCTAGCTTCTTGATATTTTACATAAAGAACTCAACTTTATCTTTGATGCAAATTCGTGTCAAATGGACTTGCAAAAATATACTTGCAGCAACAAAATTTAATTAAATTGTGTAGTCATTGGGATGGGCTCTGCGGGTCAGAAATGGTCCTTGTGTGAGCTCTTTGACAACCCTGACCTAAACGTTCTTGTGTATACCAGCACCTAATGCTCATTCCTGTACTTCTTACTGGTGATATTGAGATAAACCCATCACATATAAAACCCTTAGACTTTTGTTATCTGAACATTGCCTCTATCCTATTCTAAAGCTTGATTTTATACAACAAATTTGACACATTTAGATTTCTTCTTTTATGCATTAATTTCTGTTGCTTTGCAACAAAAAGAAACATTTCATACAAATACTATCAAAATCATAACAAGGTCACAGTGAGGCAATCATGGGATATCTGATCCCCTTGCACATTATTATACACATAATTGGTAAGAGTAAGAACTTAAGACCATTCCGAAATCCATTGAACGGCCCTAAAAGTAATTTGCTATCTCAATTTCTGACCAGCAGTCAGTTAATACACTACAACAGTTACTGTCTACGGAATACCATATTCAAAAATAGTACTTTTGATTATGAATATTGTAATCTAAAAATGTGATTAGCGTAAACAGAATATGAACTTGACATCACAGTGCAAAACATACAGTTCAAAGCAGCTTTAAAATGTGAGATATGATACAGTTCAAAGCAATTAATTATTTGACAATTGACGTTTTGGCGATAAAAAAGTGACAGTGCCTGACTGACCATGGGCAATATACCAAATTACTTATCAATGATTAGGACATTTCTTCAGTGCGTTAGTCGTGCAAAGTCTGGGAAATTACTTAGTGCAAATCGATTGGCAGTTTGGGTGCATAGAGTATAGCAGAACAAAAGTATAGTTTAAAGCAGAGCCAAATATCTACCAGGTACGTACCAGTAACCGAAAACTTGTGATCAAAAGTTTACAGTACGGTCAGTGGCGCAGCCAGGAATTTATGATGGGGAGGGGGGTTATGGCCTGGCTGGATGCCCTTCCTGACACCAACCTAACAGTATTACAATAAATAAAAAGGGAATAAAGTAACAAAGGGAATAAAGTAAGTAAAACAATTGTTACTACAAACAATTGTTTTTTTCTTATTTAAATGGATAAATAACCTTTTAAAAAACTTTTTCCTAAGTCAATAGGTTTTTTAACCCCCAAAACCCATTTGTCTATGCCACTGAGTACAGTGGCGTAACTAGGAACTCGGGGGCCCCTAGACAAAACATGAAGGTGGGGCCCTCTCCCTGCGGCACTTATTGAAATGTATTATTACTTATTAATTTACTGAAATGCTGATGTATAGTTATGAACAAGGTACTATAGTACAAATTACAGTAAGGCCTAAAAATTAGTGTTTCCGGTAACCCGATCGACCCTCTTTTATTGCCGCGACTAAAATAATTTTGTAAAAAGATTTATTTAAAAACAAGTTTAATAAAAAAATTTAGAAAATTTTTTTAATTATATTTTTTTTATATTTGCATTTGTATTGAAATAGGCAGTTTATACTTGCTTAGAACACGTATACTTTGTTGCAGCGTATACCTTTCTGCAAAAAAGACTAGTCGGGTATACTTTTTCGGATAGTCACTGCATAAAGATATTTTACCAAAATAAAAATAAAATTCGACCTACCTACCCAATTGTTTAGCTCTTTTACCGGAAACACAATATTTTTTTAGGCCTAAACTGTAAGTTCCTAACATTTCTCAAACAATGAGATGCGCAATTTATTTCACGGAAATAAGTTTCTCTAAAATAATGTCAACACCATGACGTCTTTTCGGGTTGACGGAACTTGACGGGTTCTCGGTATAACCGTACGGACTACTGAGAGTCTGACACAGTATCGTCTACTTAGTCTACTACAATATTTATTTAACATATTTTTCTGACTCTTGCAAACTCGGGGGCCCCTCTGGGGCCTCTACACTCGGGGGCCCCCTAGACTTTGTCTACCCAGTCTACCCTATTGCTACGCCACTGACTGAGTATGGTACTGTAGACACAAAACCCTTATTTAGTACATGCTACTAAATAAATCACAACTAATAGCGGTTCAAACTGGATCAAGGACAACATTCGATTTGAATTCCTATTCCTACACGGAAAAGGAAAAAACGATAAAACAGCAACAGAATTCTCAAAAACTGCACTACCGATATATTCTTTATATATCACTCATTATTTACAATAAGAGAGCAAAGCTTAAAATGACAAACCATTAACATAAAAAATTCTAACTCTTTAACATAATGTCGACAGTTAAAAATCACAAACAGCTCACAATTTTTTGAAAGAGGTGGATGTGCTTTGTGCACCAACGAAATCCAACAGGTTAAGTAATTGGTAAATTAGCCCGAACCAATACACTGCGACTATTTGGCAACCTGTTTTGGTTGTCTCTTTTCGCTATCTTCGTTCGCTGGACTGTCATGATATTCTTGTTCCCAGATCTTGGACCATTACTGTCCAACATCGTCCTTAAGATTCTGTCGGTTTTTCACACTGGTAAGACCTCACCCTGTGGTTTGCAACGTTACTGCCTTAGCACGTTATTTTCTGCAATTAGGTTGTACTTCATGTGGCACTTGTTTTTTATATGAAGTTTCTTGAGAAGCAGCCACAGGTACAAGAGCTAGTTTTCTGAGCCTCGGCATATGGGGCTTTAATTGCCATTTGATTCAACTTGCAATGTTCCCAAGTAATCATTGGGTGTAACTGGAACAAACGGTTGGAGTTAATTTCTGTCCCTTTTGGAAATATGAACTGCAACATCTGGCTATACCGGTAGTCATGCGACCTATACAAGAGTAAAGGCAATTCCACTTGGATCAGGACTGCTCCATGATTAGGCAGTTTTAGATTTTGGAATCGTGCTTCCAGTTTTGGTATTATTCTGCTGCATCATTCAACCTTTCAAATGAATGAACTTTAAAGCGATATTGTTAGTGGACTACTAACGTCTAGGAAGTAATGGGGTTATCCATTCAGCTTAGTCTACACAATATCAGCAGTACTTACAAATGGTCCAACATATTTAGATATACCACATAAGTTCCTGACAAGCACATCATGTATCAAATCCAACATGAAAAATTAAAAAACAGATATGCCTGCTAAAAGCACAGTAGCAGTACATGATTTTTTTTGCAATTTGAAAAATT
Organism: Lumbricus rubellus; assembly: GCA_945859605.1. Lineage (NCBI taxonomy): Eukaryota > Metazoa > Annelida > Clitellata > Crassiclitellata > Lumbricidae > Lumbricus > Lumbricus rubellus. Next base: position 27,072,603 of record OX243813.1, on the reverse strand, counting down.
AAATAATGCAGAGCTGATTCAATATTGTACAAAATGCTAGACAATTCATACAGTTCAGAATTCTTTGGCAAATAAAGCAACATGAAACACTAAACGATAACTAACAACAATTTCCCAAAAGCTGGAATGGAGAAAAAAACGCAAATGTTTCGACAATTTTGTATATGCTGTTTGGAAGAAACACTATAAGACACAAACAAAAAGTTTAAATATTTTGTAATTTTAAATATTTAATAATGCAAATTTGTACATAATTATGTTGGAAAGAAACATTAAAGACATGTAAACCAAAAACATTGGAAAGACGAACATCATGTCTAAGAACTGACTTCATCTGGTATTTCAGCACCCAAAATGCCAAGAGGACTTGCTCATAGGAAACTTAGTAACAGGTGCGAAAGTATCTTCCAAAGAAGCAACAAGAAGACAGCAGTAACAATTTCAACAGAATCAAACAGACTGAAACTTCATAAAAAATTGTTGATGCCGATAATTTAAAAAATGTACCAATGGGAACAGAATACTGCATACAGCGACCAAATTTCTGTACAATTACCTTAGTAGGCCTATGATAAATAAACAACATAGCACACTGAAGAGTTAATTTTCTTAACATCACCTCCTATCAAAGGAAATTAGACAATGGTTCAAAACAGAGATTATACAAACAAACGTTTCAAACACCAAAAGCCATCCACACAACCAACTTAACCTTTAAACAGAGGCTCTCAGTATGTTCCTAATTTCATAAACTGTTTGATACTACAATGCCAAAAATGCAGCACACAAACCTTATCAGCATCACCAATATTTAAAGCCAAAAAATAAGCTGCAATACATGCGCCTCACAAAAAAACCCGAGTGACAGTTTGTACGTTGAAGCCACAGGCAAGCACAAAAAAGCACGCATCACAAGGAGGAAGTAAGAGAACACCCAAGCAATTAAGAGCATCCTGTCATTGAGCAGATTATAACTGAAGATTGAAAGAGCTCTACTAACATGAAGTGAGAAAGAGGAGTCACAACAGAAAAGAAAAATTAAACAGACACACACATAAGGAAAGGGATGGAAAGCAAGGCAAAAAGATGTGCAGCAGATGACAAGAGCAATTGACATGCACCATGGTCATGACCTACAAAAACGATTACAGTACGCAACACTTTCTCTTCTTCTTCTTGCTCTGATTCCTCTCTTTGTTATCTTTCTGTGAAAAGACAACACAAGCACAAAAGCTACTTAATAACATCAAAACTGAGATCACTCTCAGATTAGCTTCTACAAGAATCACATCAGAAACACTATATAAAATATCCAGACACTTGACTTGCTGGAGAAACTATTTTATCAAAGCTATGCGGTACATGTACTGTACAATACCTGAACCATATTTTGACTGTAATTCAGCTTTTTTTTATCTGAGATTCATTGCTCTCAACTTATGATGCCATTCGACAAATGACCATTGACCACGTCTTCTTTAGTCACTGATACATCTATCTAACTGTGATGCCAATAACTGTAATGCACTAAGTTATTTTATGAACGTACAACAAATGACTAATTGCATTTGTATTTGCAGGTAAAGGCATTACTAGAAATAAACAAAGACCACACTTATTGATTTAAATAATCATTGATGCAACAGTTGATTAAAATATATAGTCAAACAACTATATATATATATATATATATATATATATATATATTACCTTACCTTAGAACCTATATATATATATATATAAATTATAATTATAAATATATATAAGAGTAAGAAGCAGCCACTCACATATTTCCGAATCTCACGTACAAGCGTGTAGAATGCATCATCAACTCCCTGCCGTGTCTTCGCCGACGTTTCAATGTAAGGAATGAGGAACGAGTCAGCCTTCAACTTTCCCTGCTTTGTCTCTACCATTCTTGAAGGCAAGTCAACCTTGTTTCCTACCACTGCATTACACAGCAAAATGATATGATCAGCAAACACAGGTTTGAGGAGCAGTCTCTGTAGAAACTGCAAATAACTACATTCATTGTTTAAAAAAACTGTCCATTACAACACGATGTGCAGTTACACACAATGACTGAGAACAGGAAGGTTTTTTAGAAATTCACTGAAAATGAGTAATCTTAGTACTAAATAAAATCGACAATCTTAGAGTAAGAAAACTCAAATTTCAGAATTCGAATCAGAGTGACCGAAACCAATAAGTAGGACATCACAATAAACTATGCTGTTGACAGATAGACAGTCAAACAATTAAGCATCCTCTTAAAGGAGTCATGCTGGCCAATGCTACAATTTACAAACACATAGAAAAAACTCCTTTACGATGAAAACTGTTATTCAGTTACAAAGCTATTACTCGGTCGGCAAATAATTCTAACGCCAAGAACAAAATTTTGCCCCTAAAGCAAAATTAACAGATTAACAATTTTCTACAACAGTACAAAACTACTCAACATGCTGTAGAAGAAATAAAGAGCCTGAAGTGTTCAAAAAACTACTTACAAACCATCGGAACTTCATCAGCATCTTTTACACGTTTGATCTACAGAATGTTACCACACAAACCGTTAAACAATGCATTGTCATATAACTAAGTTTTGAATGACAGCCAGAAAAACAGACAGGGGAAAGAAAGAGGCTAAGTGAACTCGGCCTGGAAGAAGTATTAGACAGGTCGTAAAATAGGGGCAACAGTATGAAAGCATACCCTGAAGGTACTAAGCAAGAAACGGATCTGGCTCATCGCATTTGCGGCATCATTTAGGAATAACATCAAAAGAAGAATCTAAAATAGTATAATTTGAACACACACCTGTTCTCGATACTGGTTAATATCTTCGAAAGATTTTGCATTGTTAACAGCAAAGACACAGAGAAACCCTTCCCCAGTTCTCATGTACTGATCTCGCATCGCACTAAAACACAACGTCAGCAATTCAGTTTTATAGATCATATCATCGAGAGACATCGATCCAGATTAGTTATAAATTGATGCAATTATCAAAGGAAACTACAGTAGACTTAAAATTTTCACCTTGAAGAAGCGCTATATAAATTCTTGAAGGAATGAATGAATGCAATCTATAGGCATTGAAGAATTGAGAAAAATCTAAGTTCCCAACACTTTAACAATGAGAGTGTGCCCACTGGAAAACTAAGGCAGCAAGTCATTCAAATATGCACAATGTACATATTAAACATTATATTAATACATAACATACATACATTAATAATTTAATACATTATTAAAACATATTAATACATATGTAACATTATGATAATCTCACTTTCACAACTTAAAAACCAACACAAACATTGCCCAACTTTGCACTGTAGATAGCTACAGATATGGCTTGGCAACATTTGTGATGATTCTTGAGCTACAAAAACACAGACTTACCTTCTACATGCACATGCAGAAAACTGATCTATATCGTTTATGTCTGATAGACTGACCTATACTCTTCTTGCCCAGCTGTGTCAAGTATATCCAAGAGGCAGGTCTCCCCATCTATGACAACCTGCTTGCGATAGGAATCCTCTAGAAATGGCAGCAGAAAGAATGCTTTATTACAACATCAATAAAACTAAAATGTTTTCATTGAAACCGACTCTACAGATGTGAAAATATTAGAAAATTAAAAATTAGTGTAATTTTTTATTTCACAGTTTGTCCATAAGTGCTACTGCAAGCTCATAATTCAATATTTTAAACATTTGATAATAAAAAGATGAATGCACTTACCAATGGTTGGATCGTATTCTTCAACAAAGCTGCAGAATAAAAAATGCTCATCACTAGGCATGTCATAGCAGTAGCAAATCAATTTAAACAAGGCTGCTTATCCAATTCATGACTTGAAACATTATTTATTGGTAGCACCACCCGGCATCTTAATCTGAATTTTGATATTGACCTAAAACTGATCTTGACCTTCCGTGCCTGTTGACTTTGTTTTGACTGACCGACTGTAAATAAGCTGGTTCCTGCAGCTTATCTTTCATTGGGAGCAGTAGCATCTCGAGATTACAATAAAATTATCAAACACTTTGATCTCATGCAAATCTTTTCTAATATTTGTTTACTTTTCATAGTTAGCATTAACTAAATATAATTATTTATATATATATATAATTATATATATATAGTACTTTAGACAACTTCTCAAAAATGTCTAGCAGCTAGTTTAAACATTCTGGTGAAGTTTGGTTTCTGGTATGCATAAATAATGTAATACTGCAACAGTGTCCGTCCGGACTGAAGCGCATCTCAAAGTTGCTGAAATTACTCAACCAAGACAGCTGAAGAGCATGCACAGTGTTGTTTTCTATTCATACCTGATGCCTAAACCATCCCAGTCATTCCTATCTACATGTGACCACTTCATATACTAGCAGAACTCAATATTCTGGTTTGCCTGGGTAAAGGAATGTTCAAAACTAGAATCCACGAGGAGGAGAAATCCCTAGTCACAACCTTGATAACTTTCCTAATATAGAGAACATGACACTAGCCAAAATTTAAGTGGCTGCTGTGAAGCAGATACTCATTAAAACATGTACAAGCATCAGTCTCTCGAATTTCACGAATAGCCTCATTAGTTCCTGATAGAATTCAGATTGTTTCATTTTGAGTGTCACTTATATTGGCCTCAAACCACTTTGTCAGCGGTATACAAAGCCTCTTCAAGCCAATTCCTATTATGAAATATTTATTATGATCTTTAATTTACAATGAAAATTTTTCCTATTAGAATTTGTTAAAAACTGAAGTACTTTAACCTGATATAAGATAAGTGTGGCGAAGTTTAATTAATACAAAATTGTTGACTTACTGGTTCTGAATAAGCTGAATAGTGAGAGCACTTTTACCAACACCACCAGCTACAAGAAATAAATAAATATAGACACAAAAATTATGATGGGGCACATGTTGAGGGGAGACTCGTTCTTGAGGACTGTTCTGGAGGGAAGGATGGAGGGAAAGAAACCACCAGGAAGACCGAGAAAGATGATGTTGGACTGGTTGATGGACAGAGAAAAGGGACAAGGATATAAAGAAATCAATGAAAAAGCACAGAATAGACAAGAATGGTGTCGTTGGAATCTTGGACCTGCCTAAGGGTGGAACACTAAAAAAGAAAAAAATTATGTAATGGATACAGTGTAACTGAAGTATGCATTTCTATAGCCCCAAGCCCCACTTCAAAGAACCTCATTAGTGCCCAACAAAATACTGATTTAAGAAGAATACAATATGTGTTTGTGTATGCAAATATGTTGTGCATAAATGCATATACATTTGAATAAGTACAAGAACTGCATTAACTCGTTCCCGCCGGATCGGGTCACCCGCGACCCGATTAACAGGATAGGTATCAAAACAATTCCGGCGGGAAAGGGTTAATGCATGAAGTGCTCATCAAGTGAGGCAAGAAATCTAGTATAGGCAGGTCATGCATACATTGTTTGGGATGATATGATTGCTTGAAAAGTGATGCCCACCTTCTAGACATGTAGGCCCTGATCTGCAGCTGGTCATGAAGACATGCTAGCTAATGAAACTAACACTATACTAAACAATAGTAAACATGATGCAATAAGATACGAGACAACTGTACAATGCAGCCCAACACTTTTTAACTTCCTTATTCTGAGACCTGAGTAAGGGTAGGCATTGATCTAGAGCAGGGCTGTCACAGAGCTGGCTTACAGCCATTTCTTGCCTGCCGATTATGTTTTTCTGGCTTGCAATACATGTTTCAGAACTTAGTGGGCTTATTCAATTGGCATAATTACACAGTTACATGTATTTTTCTTTACATAAAATGCAATGGATCTATAAGCCTACTATAAAATAATTAATATCCTCAGCCCAGAACCCTGCACAACTTTCTCGTAAATGACAAAGTTAGTACTTTACCCATCTAATCTACCAGCTTGCATTCACCTGCTAAGGAGGTTAGCAAACCAATTAAGGATGTTAGGAGGAGTATTGTAGGCTTTTATTTTCTGTAGGAGAATGAGGTGGCTGATAAGAGTCACACCCTCTTGAAAAATCAACAAGTAGATAACAAATGCAGACCTGTGTTGTGCTCAATAAAATTTATAAGTCGATTGACGTAAGAGATATATACAAGAGCACATGTTGTCTTCCAGTAGGGCACCATGCTCATTTGCTAGTTTTAACAGAGCTCTCTATAGTCAATGCAAGAAACAACAATGCAGCAATTCATCAGATCTGGTCTATTGTTATATTGAAAAAATCAAGAATAGTATTATTGCCCATGTTTTCAGACACCATCTGCTCTAGTCTCAGGTAGACATGGCAGGAGAATGCAGGTATGGTTACAAAGCGAAGATAGAGGTGAGCCCACGCCTATTAAATATGCATATTCATGTTAAGACTATCAAAGAAGATATTGTCTTACCTCCAACTACTACTAGCTTATATTCTGTCATGGTTTTTCATCAGCCGAAGTCGTCCCCTTACAGTACACAAGCCATTCTAGAAGACAAATATTTGTAATAAATTTATATTTACATACATGTAGTAACTTGCACGAATGCAAAAGATACCTTTTACGCATAATTTTCATCAGATTTTTCGTCACTCTATGTAGTTCTTGTAAACGACGAGCGTTTGTCTCGTGTTAATAAAGATTATTTGCTCACTTATCTACTTACTTACTTACTTAAATGAAGATCAATTCCAGACTTGACCATCTATTATGGGGACGACGGGTACATGCCATTCTACTCTATCCAATTTTAACATGGTTGCAACAATTCCCTTCAGTGAATTCTGTCCTCCAGTTGAAGGACATACATTACTTTTTTAACTTGTTGATAATAACTATTCTTGAATTGCGATTCGAAACGTTTATATATAAAATTTTCTTACGTCGAGTCTGTCTTCCGGAGTCCCGACATTAGGGTATTACAAATCTATGATTAGTTTACATAGAGCAGCCAACTGATGTAGCGCTATTCCCCCAAATGTCTGCAGACCTGCAGACGCTCAATCAATGTTTATTTTTTCCACAGCTGATTTATTAGGTTGAACGAAGACTACCTTCAAAGTTGTGAAGTCGAACGACTCTTAAACTCATTCTTGCTATTCTTCGGCGGACTTCAAATTCGTTTAATTGCTCGGGGTTGTGCTTTTCCTATTGGAATATTATTAGGGCCTAGGCCTAGACCTACAAATGGGCTGGCTTATTAACTTCTCAACAATGGCCGCATCTCACGCGACTCTGTAAAAGAGCGCGAGCGGAGCGCTGTTCGCTTTCCGAAGGTGACTTATTGCGGAAATTTAAATCACGGGCTATCACCGTCCGTAGCCTGCACGGTAGTCTAACCCAACTTAGGCCTATGGAGTGGCGTCCGTGCATATCAGACGAGCAGCGGTGAAGGATCGGGAGTTCTCGACCGATAAGTTCATTGCAAAATGAGCAGCGTCGAGGTCATAGTGTAGGCCTATTGTATTGTATATGACCATTTACAAAGCGAGCGGCCCTCGCAGCAAGAACCTTTCAGAAGCGATCCAGCGATGTAGGCCTATATCCTACGTGCAACCTTGAAGGAAAAAATGCAGGTTTTGAGACGAAAGGAAGATGACGAAAGAGTCGGAAAGAGTTCCGACAGACTACCATAGGCCTAGAGGCAGGGCGAGAATTGCCGAGGGGGCTGAGGGGTTTCAAACCCCCAGTCTCTCTTACAGCCCCAATGTAAAGTCTGTTTTTCACACCCCAATTCTAAGTGGATAATAGTCCAAACTTCAAAGAATCCAAACCCCAGTTCTTTTTCGAAGTTTTTCACAATTCTTGCTAAACTAAATAGGCCTAATTATAGGTCGCTCTAGGCAAGCCTATATAAAACCCGAGTTGTCTACGTTTACACTTATAGGCCTAGGCTTAGCAATGATTTAGGCTATAGGCCTTTAATTTAGGCCTGCAAGCTTAATAAGTCAGTGACAATAAATTGGACGTAGGTTACGATAGGGCCTTCGGAGGTGTTCCGATGGCGCATTGGACAACACACTGGCATGCAGATCAGCGGAGCTTTATTCTCATGAAGCCCCATGCAGTACGTAGGCTATATATAGGCTATATATACATACATATATATATACATATATATATAATAGACGTGCTTTGTTGATTGCTATTAGCGCCGTTAGGCTGTGTAGGCTATGTGTAAAAACTGTCACAAATGCATAGTCACTGAGTTAGCATGCCTTCTCTCTACAAAGTCAATTGGAAAAAAGACTAAAAAGTGAATTGCTTATTGCAATGAAAATAATTGATTCCGTCGCCATCTTTGAATATTGCCATCAACATTTAGATTGCCTCAAATGCAAAAATAATCACTTAATTTCCCACTCAAAAGTTTCACATCATGACTGTTCACCGTGCTGGTTTCTCCGGAAATAGCCGCTTGACAATGTCATCATGAAACAAGTAAAAATTAATTTAAAAAAATTAAGCATACAAGCTAAAAATTAATTGATAACAATTTTTCATGATTAATCCACTGCCTAGTAAATAGGTAGCCAAGGCTATGTATATATATATATATATATAATATATATATATAAGCACACATACTAGGCTATATGGACATATTCTTATAGGCCTATTGCAGCCTAACAGAGCATAGTCTGAATAAATGTTTGTTGTGTATAGGCCATCACTCTTGATGGCGATAGATCATGACAGGGCATGGCGAGTGATGGAGCACGTAGTCGCTGATGCTGCCCATGATTGTCCTGCGGATTGTCCCCATGCCTCTCGTTCCCATGACGACGAGTCCCGCTCCTCGGTCCTTGGCCGTATCCACGAGAAACTCCCCAGGGTGACCGAAGTCAGACACCATCTCGAACGGAATCTAAAGGTCAAAATATCGACAGATGCAATCTATTTTTTTATTATAGGTATACTATGCCGCCAGGCAGCCTCCTTAGGCCTAATGAAGTCTATTGTGAAGACCTAATGGGATATGTCTCCAATGTCACTGTCCTGCAAAACATGTTGTTGCAGACAGAACAAAGTTCACACATTCACTCAAAGCCGTCGTTTGTCTTGTTTAAAAAAAATCCAGATCTTTACAGTTAGGCCAAGAAATTCGACGTAGGCCTGCACTGTTAGCCTAGTATTAGTCCTATGCTGTAAGTCAAGGTAAAAGAAAGTCAAGGCGACCCAGGTTTAATAACGTAGTATACCAAATAATATCAAGTCATATTACCCTTATAGAATATAATATTATGGATCATATGCAGAAAATTCCTCAGTGGCCAGTGTATATACTTGGAGGCATAGTTCTTGCTTTTTTTATACCGGGCCTACTTAAAGTCAAATAGCCTACCAGGATTCTAGGATTAAATTTTAGACAATGGTTGTTTGGATTATGGATGTCTCCAGCAGCTGCCTCCCCTTGAGACTTGAATTCAAGTCTGGCTCCGCCGCTGAACACAGACAGACGGATGGACAGACAGAGCTACCGTTGTCCTTACTTAGCTGATTAACCTAAGGAGGTCCTAAGCATTTTGGACTTACATACAGTGCGTATATATATATATATATATATATATATATATATATGTATGTATATATATATACATATATATGTATGTATATATATATATACATGTATATGTATGTATAGCTGCAATATGCATTGCAATGAAACGTATTCGCGTATACCTTTTCTGCTTCAAGAAGAGCCTTGAATCGATCCTCCATATTCGCTGCATCTTCTTTTCTCTTCTTCAGCGTGTCCTGCATGACATCATGCCTCACTGAATGCACACAACGCATACAATAGGCCTATATATATATATATATATATATATATATGTATGTGTGTGTGTGTGTACTCGTTGGGTAGCCTACGTTTCATAAAGTTATCCCATTGAATCTATTGTAACCTGCACAATACACATATTATGTACCGTACAAAATAATATTCTGCTTTATAAGCACACGTAGAGCCTATACACGCCATAATTAACGACTTCATTTTATTAGCCTCGGCATATATTATGACGGCCAGTTCTCTCGACGCTTTTTCTTCCCATGAACACTGGGAAGAAAAGAAGGTTTAGACTTTAGAGAATCCTTGGGTTTAGATGTAGGACGTGAACCATGCATGGGTTGCTTTGCTGTGAACTGCGTTTGGTGACGAGAGCTAGGGCATGAATAGCCATGAGGTCGGGCAGTGGCAGCGCCATCTACAAGCCTGCAATTTTGGTAGGTCATGTCTGGGTCATTGCAGTTATTAAGCAGGTCGAAGAAATTAAATGTCAAGAAGATAGGCTAGTAAGAACTTTAAGAAATTTCTAGCAGGTCATGAGGCAGGTCAAGAGTAAAATAGGGTGGTTGCGCCGCCCCTGAGGTCAGAGTGTTGATGGATTCAAGTGCACCCAATTATCTATGTAGGGCCTTGCAGGCAGTTCAACGCGCAAACCATATCGCTATCGAGCGCACCAATCCAACAAACCAGATGGTTATGACCAGTGACTCACGACTAGGCCTAGATAGCTTGGTTAGCTATATAGACTAGTTATGAATTTCGGCCCTAGTCTCCCCTCTCCTGCCCCACCCCTCCCCAAACTCCCCTCCCCTCCCTTCCATTCCCCCTCCACATCTCCCTCCCCATCCCCAACATCCATGGCTGTCTCATTCATTCATTATTAGAATTTACATAGCGCCTCTTCAAGAAACTACTCAGAGGCGCTCCCAGCCCAGCCACGATCAAAGAAAAAAGATTTAACCCCTTGGCTGCCACGTCATCATGGGCTAAACGTCACCCCGTGTGCCAACACATAGGCTAACATGTAAATTTGGGCAAAAATGTATTGTTGCAATTTTATTTTCTGAGGTGCATTAACTGTAGCAATGATTATAATTTGTGATTGTATCAATAAAAATCACATATTTATCATTGCGAACAATGCCTTTGTTACTTATTTATTGTAACTAGAACCAACTATATGACTTTCTTCTAACAAATACGGCATACCACTTTCATCCACATCAACGTTTACGGACTCGTCGCCAGATTCATCTGAACTGATTTAGCTCTCTATTTCACTATAATTGCTATCTTCTAACATACCAAAAACTTGTTTCCTAGTTTAAAAAAATCCGGCTATGTCAAACTGTCAATAATTGTGATCGCAAAATGTTAACATTTATCGCAAAGAACGTACGTTCAAATTACTTTCAAACATCTGTAAGAAAACGCCAAATAACGCTCAACATTAGCATGTTCTTACTCCAACAGCAGCTTTACAAACTGATAAAAAAGTAGCCAACAAATAGCCAACAGCATTGCGGAAATTACTATTGACCGTAAAGTGCCTGAATTTTGAATAATAAGCAGTGCCTTCAGTGCCAGGCAGAGCACAGACATAATCGTATATAATGACGAGTACCTCTCGTCAACAGGGCACACAGCATACACATAGTTCATGACGAGTACCTCTCGTCAATGCGGCAGCCAAGGGGTTAAGGGACTTGTGTCCAGGGTTGCCAGATTTCGGAAAAATTTTGTCGCGAGATTTCGAAAAAAAGTCGTGAAAATCGCGAGATCCTTGAGCTTTTTTTATTTCGGTCGCGAAACTTTCTTCTGACGACTAAAAAAAAGGTCGTCAAAATTTCTGACGACCGTTTTTTTAGTCTTTCGATCGAAATCTCGTGGAAAATCCACCTTTTTCGCTCAAAAAACAAAAAAGTCGCCCAAAAAAGTCGCCGTCGCGACCGCGAGGCAATTCAAAAGTAGCCCAAAAAAGCGCGAGTCGCGAGGACGAAATTTTCAGTCGCGAGCGATTTCAAAAGTCGCCCAATTCGCGCTTTTCGCGACGACCTGGCAACCCTGCTTGTGTCTCAGGGCTAGTCCCTATATATAATTAGTATGTTTCTATACAGGTGAAAAATAATATTTAATGCTTTCCACACAATTAAACTGACCTTCTGTCCACAGGAAAGGAAACTCGAGAACGTGAACCAACAAAACCCTGTGGCTTGGTCTGTACTGGTTGTTAATATAATCTAACACAAACAAGCAAACGAAATCATTAGGCCTATATTATTATTATTATTATTTTTTTTCCTTTTTTACCCGAGGTACCTAGGATCCCTCGGGATTTAAAAAAATTGTCCGGAGACTGTTAGTTGGTGGGTTCTGGAACGGCTACGCTTCATCCAATTCTGGCGAGTCAAAAGTGCTGTGGTAAGCAACGGCATTGAATCGCTGAATAATAATTGAAAGCCTTTGGAATAGGTGGCTTGTTTCTCTCGGGTCTCCGGAAATCCGAGTAAGATTGCGTCCAAGATCAGAAATGAAAGAAAGACCAGTGCTATTGATGGGCCCAAGAGTTTCGAGGGCCAGAGGAACGAATACATGTGTTGCAAGGAATGCTCTGTATTTCGCCTCTTTTCTTGCAGCTGCAAGCTCTGCAGCAGCACCTGCCGTAGCTGAAGTTGGTGGCAAGTATGAAATAGCCAAAGTATCGGTCACTGTGGCATCCCATAATAGGCTACGTCCAGAATGCCAGGGAATTAGAGTGAGGCCATCCGGTCTCTTGCCATCAGTCCGAGAAAGGCCAGCTGAATGGCAGAAAAACCATTATTATTATTATTATTATTATTATTATTTTTTTTTTTTTTTTTGCCCTGAGGTACTTTGTTCCCCCAGGGGCTTATAAAATATTAAAAGCAATGTGCCTGGAACGGCTAAATCTCATCCATTTAATATTATTATTATTATTATTATTATTATTATTATTATTATTATTATTATTAATTATTATTATTATTATTATTATTATTATTATTATTATTATGTATAACCATCATTTATTTCTGATACCAACTGTGCAACGCCAACTGGCTGTGCTTGCTGAACAGTGAACGCCTGACAAAACGCAATCATAATGTACTAACAGCATACTAAAAACCAATGTATAGTGCATTTAATTATTAGTATGGCTGGTCGTCCTCGACCCGGGTTGGTTGTGAGAATGTTCCTCTGATATTATTATTATTATTATTATTATTATTATTATTATTAATCAGATCCATGTAAAGATTAACATATGCCTATCTTTTATATAATCCTGCATACAAAACTCTAAGAACTTAATTTCTGACTAAAGATAAAAATTTACATAGGCCTAATTAGACCCTACATCCTAACTGATAATTATAGGGTCTAATTAGCTATAGCCTAGGCCCAAAATATGCCCCATAAATTACAAAGTATAATCTAAACTTCCAGATTTAGGCTCTGTAGGCCTACACTGTGAATAGCGTTAAAAAAGAAGATCCAAAGGCGTATGAAGCTTGTAGGCCAAATATAAGCCTGCGTGAACTGTAGGCCTACATGCGCAAATGCAGGTGTAGGCCTAACACTCTGATGCGTTATAATTCAATTTCACAAACAATAGAATAAACCTTATAGGCTAGTAAGCAGACGTATGCTGCTATTATGCACTAATGCACTTACATTTACACGCATCAGTTGAGTGCTGACTGTCATCAACAGCAATCATAACGAGAAGGTTGTCAGCCGCCATCTTCATGCACTCCTAACCTGGATCCAGAACTAATAACAGAATCGACGAATTGACTTGCTTCTGCTGATAAAGCTGCGCATTGAATGAAACCTCAAAGATCTGAAGGCGATTCCAGCCTATAGCCGATGCATGTGCATAGCTATTCAGCAGCGAAGCAGCAACTCAGAATATATATATTATATATATATATAGTGTATATATATAATATATATAGGTCATTTATATAGGTCAGTCATTATGAGTCATACACTCTTTACAGCACTGTCAACATCACTCTGGATGTTTGTCTCGACCAGCCAGTATTGCAGGCCGATAGTGGAACAGATACGGAGATGCTAGCTGATACTGTAGGCTAAATTCCAGCGTATAAACTAAGGAGGTCGGATTCAACACACACACACACACACACACACACACACACACACACACACACACACACACACACACACACACACACACACACACACACACACACACACACACACACACACACACACACACGCACACGCACACGCACACGCACACGCACACGCACACGCACACGCACACGCACACGCACACGCACACGCACACACACACTTTGCTCCATTTCCCAGAGAAATCAGTCACACGCAGGTCACCATGACTCATGCACATTGGCCTATATGTTTATGTTTATGGCCTCTGATGGATCTGGAGCAGTCACGTGTTGCTATTGTTATAGAGACCAGTGCATCGACGCTTTATGGAAGTAGCCTATCAACAGCCTGTGTGAACAGTGTGCTGTTCACTATGCACCACGTATCTTATTTCAAACACACACGCACACGCGCACGCGCGCGCACACACACAAACACTCACACAAACACTCACACACACACACACCTTCGTTGGATGATTTTCTTCCACAGCCTATATAATAGCGGCTGTAACCCATCAAGGTTCGAAGATCCTGCGTGGTCGAGTGGGTTGTAGCCCGCTCGCCGCGCCGGCGGCCCGGGTTCAATTCCCGGGCGGGGATCTTTACAGCGGGTGGCTCGGTCGCAATATAAACGTGGAGTGTGAGGTTGTTCTCTGCCTCCGACACTAATCATCTTCGATATGAAACAGTGTCGTTAAGCCCTGAACATTTCATTTCATCAAGGTTCTTTGATCTTGGTAGCCTATAGATGGGCCTACTGTGGCTACACAAAGTCTTCACGTAGGGCGTCGTAGGCCTATTAGGCCTAGAAGTGAACCTAAACCGCTAAACGACTGATATTAGGCCCTATGTGATATAAGCTTAGGCCTACCAAAACAGAGTTCGTGCTAGCCCTCCTATGACTTTCTGACTAAATTAAGAAAACCTTCGACCCTTCAATACGCCTAGACCCTAGGCTATCGACAGTCGACTAACTCTTACTTTTTATCTACGGCTCTCCTTCTCTCACTTCATCTCCATCCTCTCGCACGTCTGCAGTCCTGCTTTAGGCTATGCACATTCGTGACCTCCGAAGGCTTCGATGCATCCGACCCATTGCAATTGCATCCGACCCATTGCAATTGCATGCTCGATTTCAAAACTGCCTCCATTAATTTGCTACCTCCACCGTCCACTCGAAGCTCGATTAGGCATAACCTACTGCAATTCTCTATTGAGATTATGGAGCGAACGACAAAATAAGTTTTTTAAACCGATTTCTCAATTTTGCTTTTTCTACATTTTATTTCGGCCGGATCTGACTTTTTAATTTCAGAGTGGTATCCAGTGATGCCACAGCTAGGTTTTTTACACTAGATCTGGGTTTTTTGCCTTCGTCTGGGTTTCTGGTTTTTTTTGTCGAATCTGGGGTTTTTTTGGTGAGTTGAAAATTTGTATTTTTTTGGACTTTTTTCGACCGGACGACTAAAAAAAAGGTCATCAACTTTTTGCCGGCAAAAATATAAATTTTTCTTGACTTTTTCGGCCGGACGACTAAAAAAAAGGTCATCAACTTTTTTGCCGGCGAAAATATAAATTTTTCTTGAATTTTTCGGCCGGACGACTAAAAAAAAGGTCATCAACTTTTTTGCCGGCGAAAATCGAAATTTTTCTTCACTTTTCGGCCGGACGACGGTCTGGGTTTTTCTCCAAGGAAATCTGTTTTTTTAAAACCTCAGTGGCAACACTGGTGGCATCCCTGAGCATAACAACAACAACATCCACCTGTGATTTTGTCGATCGTGCATTTAATTGCGAAGAGTTTGGAATCTATTGGCTGATTTTAAGGACTGTCTTTGAATCATAACTACAATTTTCTGGTCAGAATGGGAAGCCAGGATCCAGAGTGCACTGTTGAAAATCTACTTAGCATATTGTCAGAAAAACAGAAACACACACTGCATGTATGCACGAAGTCACTCGATGAAGTGTATCCAAATCTGTATATCGGAGACGAGTTAGTAAAATAATATTATGCGGTAAGATTACTTAAGTTAGCGGGTAAAGTTCTAGGACGCCGCGGTAGCAAGTAAACATCATGGCGACCAAAGATCCGCTCGTAAAAGAGCGCGTCCACGTGACGGCAAAAAGTAGCCCAATATTTTCGCGGACTACGGTCATGTATACGCCAATGTTTTCGCGAAAGTAAGTAAGTAAAAATACCACGAAACGGTTATTTTAATAAATATTTATACGCTTAAATAAGCTTAATAACACAACAATCTCGCGGTAAAAAACCGCGAGATATCTCCGCGAGATCTGGCGGTAAGAAACCGCGAGATATCTCCGCGAAATCTCGCGGTTTTTTACCGCGAGATATCTCCGCGGTTTCTTACCGCCAGATCTCGCGGATATATCTCGCGGTTTCTTACCGCGAGATTGTTGTGTTATTAAGCTTATTTAAGCGTATAAATATTTATTGAAATAACCGTTTCGTGGTATTTTTACTTACTTACTTTCGCGAAAACATTGGCTTATACATCACCGCAGGCCGCGAAAATATTGGGCTACCTTTTTGCCGTCACGTGACCGCGCTCTATTACGAGCGGATCTTTGGTCGCCATGATGTTTACTTGCTACCGCGGCGTCCTAGAACTTTACCAGTTAGCGTTAGTTGTGTATGAAACTGACTCATTAAACCATGTGATCGTAATCTCCACATTTCTAAAGCGTCACTCGAAAGCCAAGCGCGGACCACCAGCTTATTCACGAGCGTTGCGTTGAGTCAAAATGGGGTTGTCCGTAAGAGTATTACATGGTGGTTCGGGTCGAGTTACCATAGGATCAGAGGGCGGAACAGCTGCTAAAGCGGTTGTCGTCTGAGTCGGGAATGTGATGGTAACATAGCCTGGTAACATAGCCAGCTAGGTCTACCGTGGTTCTGAAGACTAATAATCTCTGATAACTGCCACTAATCACTCTGCTGCTGAAAACATCTTTGCTTGATGGAACATTCGGACATCCTGAAGATTTGTCGTTGTCGTCTTAATCCACTTCTGGCAGCCAACTGAAAAGTCACGACAATGATGTTACTTGTTAGACACCAGCTTAAATCTCTGCATGTTCTTTTCTTTGGTGTTGTCAATCCACATTTCACTAATCTCTCTGCATATGTTAATGTCCCAAATCCTCTGATCATCTTTGTTGCTCTCGCTGCACCTTTTCTAGCGCCTCCTTATCTTTTTGTGTTTATGGGTTGCACACTTGAACACAGTACTCTAAGTGATGTCTAGATAGAGGAATATGTATTTTCTCTGCAGACCAGTGTTCTGATTTGTCCCAGAACCTTGTTTACTTTGATCGTGCTACTCTAATCTAATATGAACATTTGTAAAGTGCTTTCACAGCAGAGCTATTCAGAAGCGCTGTCTGCATTGCCTTGATGGCGTCTTTTAAGCATTTCTATGCTGAGTCATTGCAGGTAGTACTGCTGCTAATTACTTTTAGTTACTCTTATACAACTACCTGCTTTCAAGGGATTGTACAAAGTAGATTACCAATCTTTGGAATCAAAGTACGTTATTATAAGGGTAAGATGATTAGAGCTTAATTTAATTGTTGCTTATTCTCATTTTATAAGCATGTGCATCAAGATTTTTTTCTTATAGGAGTGCAGCCAGGAATGTTGGCTTGCTGCAGCAGTGCGGCATTACACATGTGATAAATGCAGCACATGGGAAACGTCGTTTTCAGCATGTGAACGTAGATCCATCTTTATACAGTGAACACAACATTCAGTACTTGGCTGTGGAGGCTACAGACACCATGAGATTCAAACTGTGCCAACATTTCCAGCCTACAGCTGACTTCATTGAAGATGCACTCTGTGACAATGGTATATAATAATAATAATAATAATAATAATAATAATAATAATAATAATAATAATAATAATAATAATGATGACAACTTCTATGGCGCCGTAACACAGCACATGCCGTTACAAAGGCGCCTTTACAAAACACAAACGCAATCAGTCAAAGGTACGCCCTAGAAAACATATGTCTTCAGTCGAGATTTAAAAGTCTCAACTGAGTTTGCCGAACGAATAGAGGTAGGCAAACTAGTTATACACTGTGTACATTTCCTGGTGAAATAGAGTATTCTTTGTTTTTCAGCATTTTCATGCAACTTAGTTTTTACTTAGTAGTGTGGTAGACAATTGTCAATGTGGGATGTTAATCAAGACATTTGATACAGCACGTTTAAAGTCCTTGGCAGAAGTGTGATAAAGTTTGTTGATAATATGAAGTATACAATTATACATAGTGTTGTTGAAAGTTCTGCAAACCCAATAGTGGAACTTTATGAAATTGCATACTAGTTATCATAATTGCACTTGAGTTGAGAGACTGGAAGATAATTTTTGCTAAGGACAATACCTAGGCTAATGATATACAGAGGCACAGTAATTACTGATAATTCCTTTCATATTGCTTTTCAGGGAAAGTGTTGGTACATTGTCGTGAAGGTGTCAGTCGGTCAGCCACTATTGTGCTCGCTTTTCTCATTTCAAAGCACAACATGACTGTGCAGGAAGCTGTGAGGACGATTCGTAAAAAGCGAGCAGTATTTCCAAATCAGGGATTTCTGCAGCAGCTCTGCGACTTGGATAAATCAGTCAGGCAACAAACAGCTGTTGTTCCTGCCTTAGCCTCCTCATCTCAGGAACGTCCTTCAAGAACTGGCACTACTGCTGAAAAAGAAGTTAAAATGTTGTAATGGAAAAACCAGAAAAACCTACATTGGACCCTTCATTCTTTATCATCTGTGATATTTGTTGTTGTTTGAGTTACTAATTTATTGCTCAATGGATGTTATAGTCAGTTAATGATATTTTAGAGAAATTTTAGGCATGAACAGGAAATTATAGTAAGCATTCAATTTGCTGCATTTCTCTTCATCAATGCTTTATTTATTACCTCTTTTATTATAACATCATAATTAATAGATAACCATTTACCATTCCTACAAATTAACTGATATAGAGAAGGTTGAGACATTCTGTTTTGGCATTAAACCAACTGAATAAATATTTTGCTCTCAAGACTTTCAAGAGCTTGTGTTGAAAAAGAAGTACATGTATAAAACTGGGTTTGGGGTCAATTTTGAATTTGAATCAGAGATCCCTGTGTTGACTCTTCTGACAGTGTCTCAATATGTTAAAGTTAACAGAATGTATTTTCCATTTGACAGAATAACTAATTAATAATTTTAATAACATGATTGAACTAAAAGTGACTGGGAAACCAATGCAGCTTGTCGTTAAAATGTTTAAAGCAAACATCATGCTATGGTATATTGCCCAAGAAGCATTTGGTAAGAACAGACCACACTTTGAGAACAGACAACTATCTTAACAACTGATGTACAACATTAATAGCTATAGCTAAGCTCATTATTATAATTGGTTGAATCAAGACAAACTTGACTTCAACTCTGCTTATTACCGATCTGAATGTAATTTCTGCATACTTCTTTCCAGAGGCAATTGAAATCTGCACCATTCATAATATTATGTAAGCTAGTTTGGACAAGCATGGATATTGTCATGGTGTACATATAATTGAAGTTTCTTAACACTTCAATGACAAGCTGCATTGGTTTATCCCAAGTCACTAATTAGTATGCATGTTAAAGTTTTAAAGAGACCTGCAACAAGACTAGTGTTAACGAGTTTGTGAGGTTGAAGCAAGGAAAGCAAATCAAATATGGCTGTCATTTTATGAGCTGAGATACTTGAACGAGTTGCTTAGCAGTCATTGTAAAGTCAACATCACTTAAAGTCGTAGTATGTCAACAAGTTCTTAAATAATGAAAACTGATGCCGACACATCGTTAAGTGGGTGCATAAAATGGTTAAATGTAGCTTATATCATATTACACCATGTTACCTATAATACTTGATTTATCACATTCGTATATAATTTAAAAATAAAGAATACTATCAAAACACATGTTAACATATTTATTACTTTGTTAAACATCGATGTAATTGTAATTCACATTCATTTTCAACTTCTACGAAACAACTGGCTAAGCCAATCTAATCGCTAGTATTCATTCAGTTTAAACTTTCT
Source organism: Lumbricus rubellus (assembly GCA_945859605.1). Lineage (NCBI taxonomy): Eukaryota > Metazoa > Annelida > Clitellata > Crassiclitellata > Lumbricidae > Lumbricus > Lumbricus rubellus. Next base: position 27,052,497 of record OX243813.1, on the reverse strand, counting down.
CTAATAAAATATATTCTTAGAAGAAAAAAGTCAGCCATAATGTGTAGACACAACCCAAGTACAGTTTCCAATCTTAATACAAATATGGTTAGACTAATGGATAAACAGCATCAAAGTCCAAACAGCTTCAGAAACTGTGGCTGTATCTCTGATGCATTTCCAACTTTTAATTGTAATGAAAAGCAACAATACTTTGCTCCTAATGTAATCTTAAATTAAAACCAAGTCGAAGTGCATAAGGCATTCTCTGGGGTCATTTCAAGGTGCCTGCTGCAAAAGTTAGGCCTGTAGTTGCAAGCATATTCTAACTGAATGTGAAACAGCTGAAGATCTATGTGGTGCCAATTTAAAAAATGCTTCCTGCATTTATCAAATTAAGTACTAGGATGATGTCATGGTGGACAATGACAAGACGAAGTTATTCTTAATCCCTTTAGCGGCAACCCCGATTATAATCGTCGATTTTGTATACGATTATTAGCCGGTCGGCCGCTAAAGGGGTTAAATATGATCGAAAAAATACATATTGTCAACCAATTACTTTTTGACTGATTGTTTGCACTTGAAGAATTCCTTGAAGTATTTATTGCTATACATATGATATGTCCGTGATTATCCTTGAAGTTTCCCAGCAAGAAACATCGATGGCTGTTAGTTCTTTCGGATCGAGTCCTTTCGGATGGCGTTTGGCTGAAAGTCTTTAATCATAAGACAAGCAAATACGGTCATCACCATCTTCGGCTTGATCTCCAGGATATCTTCAGGCAGAGCGTAGACACGAGCTCCAATCTTGCGTGCCATTGAAATTGCATACTTGGCATTGTCCAGCTTTTCCTGAAAATTGAATTATAAATTATATCTTTAATAATAGATATATTCAACTTCAGTTACATTGTCAAAATTACCTAAATCCGATCATCCCCTCCCTTCATGTGTAATATATGGACAGCCCCTAAGCTCAGTTTATGGCTGATTATTTTCTGGAAGAATTGAGAATAATATATATATATATATATATATATATATATATGACATTTTTAAAGCATAGAGTTTTAAAAGAAAGGATATTATAAAATATGAGCTACTCAGTTTATGGATGAACTAAATTTACAGGAAGGAATGGGAATGTATTATTACATAATTATATCACATTTTCAAGGTATGGAAGTTTTTAAGAGGAAGGATATTAAATTTAAAACATTTTTTCTTGACAGAAATTTAACTGTACTGACCTGCTGTGTTTCACCAGGTTTGACAAGATCATATTTAACTGATCCTGGCTTGCATGCATCAACCAAATCAATGATGGCTCTGGAATCTGCGATCGATTGATCGTTAAATCCAGTGATGTGAGTCTTTTTTCCAGCGGACTTCAACTGATTTCACAAGTTACACAATACATGTAAACAATACATGTAAACAATACATGTAAACAATACATGTAAACAATACATGTAAACAATACATGTAAACAATACATGTAAACAATACATGTAAACAATACATGTAAACAATACATGTAAACAATACATGTAAACAATATGGCTATAGAGTATGAATATTCAAGACAAAGGACAGTGTTAGTTTGTCAAGCCAACTTAGGAACAGTTCTTGCCTTCAGCAGTTAAAATGGTTTATGTAGCTTAACACGTTCACCGCCTACACGCCATGTTAAATGACTGGATTCGGTACGAGTTAACTCGTACTGGGCGGTGAACGTGTTAAACAGTGAAAACACAAAAGAAGAAGAGTTTAATGGGAATGCATGTGTTTCCGTGGTTCTATGCATAGTGAGCAGTGGGAACGCAGACATAGAATTTTGAGAGCAGTGGAAACTCCGTCCACACATGTTCCCACTTAATCACCTGCTTACTGTATTTAACTGATTGTGCTCACCATTCCAAGCACTTCAGTGACATGACAGCAGTTTCCTAAACTAGGTTCTGTTCAGCAAGATGAAGCAGAAAACCACATTTGACAACTGTGGCCAAGGCCCATTTATCTGGAGTATTAGCAAGATTTTCAATGGAACTATGCTGGTATGTCAACAACAGAAACCAAGTATTAAAAATTCCTTTTAAAAAAACAATTGACTACTATGTGTAATACAGTAAATTATGAAGCCAAGACTTGCACTAAACATGATATAAGTGCTAAAAATTACACTTAACTCAAAAAATGTCCAGAATCATCAATTTCCAGCCATAATTGCCAAAGGAACTAATGATGGTAACAAGCTATTTGCTAGATTGCAATGTTTTTAATTGGATGTACAATATCATTATTTTGTTAATGAAAATATTGTATGACTTTAGTTTAAATAGTTACTTGGCCTGTGTTTCAGAATTAATCCAGCCAGTCAACCAGATTTTTGACAATTTTTATATCTCATGTGCCAAGCAAACTCAATTTTTCTACAACACCTCAACTATGATGAAATCGGGCACACCTTTCTCAACTTCTGGATTTACCAGGAATGCATGAGAGTAATTTAAGTGAACTTATATAATAATAATAACAATAATAACACTGGTATTATAAGTGTATTAGATATGCAATACTGCTGTTGCATCTACACTAAGGCATCTCAAATAGGTTATACCTTTTCGTTTGCCCACTCAACAATTTCTTTCTCAACAATAGGATGACCATCCTGACCAGCCAACCTGGTTAAAATACTCAGAGTATAGGCCTTCATCAACTGCCAAACCAAAGCTAAAACAAAAGACAACAGCTCAAATTTTGTAATGCAGTTAAAATTCTAAAAATGTTCCATACGAGAACTTGCATGTGCATATTTGAAAAGGTCACGGAACAGGGAACAATGCTAACTAATTAAGATTAAAATTCAAAATTGCAATTAATTCAAAGAAACGTGCTTGCGTGCTCGCTATGCAGTTCCAAATTAAGTTTGGAAAGGCTTTAGAGGGCCATGTATACAAGTCACAAAACTGTTTCCATCGACTTGCCTAGGGTCAAAGTTGGATTGCCGTCGTAGATGTCTTTTCCATCGATGCCAACAAGAGAAAATCTTGATTTTTTCCCCAATTCAACAGCATAGTTGCAGTTCCCTAAGAAAATAAAAACATACATGAAAGTGACAGTTTTAACAGAATTTCAGCCTGTTTATGCTACATGTTTAGAACAGTGGCAAAACATCTGAACCTACAACCAGATATTGCTGTAAATGTCTGAAGGCCTTTCTGTTCAATCATGGTTTTCTGCTGCAGCTCAAAGCAAAGCATCTCAGCATTTCTCTTGAAGTAGTGCTATATAAATGTTTGATTACGATTGCAATATAAGCAAGTTTCTGGCTATGACAAGAGCTCTGCAATGTCGTCCAAGTAGCTTTTAGTACATGATTGTTGTCAGTGTTAAAGCACAAAAATGAATTAATCTTGAACAAAAAAAATGTAGCTTTAGGGCGGCCTACCGATCTTCTCCATCATCATTCTCATGCGATGGAAATTTCGAATAACTCGGTTCCAGTCAACGGATCCCGGTTTGATGATGTCGTACAACTGGAATATGACAAGACCATTTCCCAGGTCGCTGTACAGATGATACACGCTTGGTGACACACCCATGCTGTTCATCCAGTTGCGATATGCTGATCAATAAAAAAACACAAAAATGTAAACAGAACGCCTGCAACAAATTACTTCAGCCGAAATACATGGCAAGTTCAATGTATTTCACAAACTTCTGGCTTCCACTCCAAATTAGTCAAGAATTCCAACCTGACCCATCCACTTTTTCATCTTCGAATCTCTTTCTTCCTAACTGAAACCTATCTTAGAAGACCCTACTTTTCCCTCGTCTTCTCACAAGCAGACATGCTTTTTCATTTGCTATCTCTGACATGATACAGTGCTTATGAATAAGCTCATGACCTCATGCTTGGCTTTTAAAAAGCGCTATAATGGTCATCTGGAGTTTGTGAAAATCACTAGTAAATTTTTAGTAAGCATGTTTTAAAATTAGGAAAAGAAAGTAATTTACTTCTCTCTTCTCGTGTTTCTTCGTGGATTCCATCGAGGTCGATGTCGTTGATCTCAACGTTGTCCAATCCCGGGCTGCTGTTGAACAGGTTCGCTACAAACGCTAAGTTGAGCTTGTAATTGCCACGAACGACATCGTCAGGAGCGACAAAACTACGGCAGTTGATCTTGTCGGCCTCTTGCAACATACGCTCAGCACGAAGATGCAAGTCATGCTCCTACACACAAATAACCTCCATTTAACCTCTCTACTGCAGCCAAGAGATTTCTACACAGACATTTACTTCTTCTGCGTATTACACTTGGCAAAGAATTACAAGACAGATTGGCTAAGTTGTATGTTGTAATTCCAAGTTATGTTATGCAGAAACTGGAAAATCTTTTACATGTCTGTTCTTTACGCAGCAACTGTTAAAACAGCTATGAAAATCTCCTTACAATGCTCCTATTGTGTTAAGCAGCAGACCTAGTTTTAGAAAGACACTGCATATTTTACTAATATTCAGACCAAGGTGGGCTGTCCTTTTTTCTGATTCTGTCGATTGCAAACTTGCAAGCGACACAGCCTGTGCCAGGTAATTCTCTCAAAGAATTATTCTGGTAGGAAGCCTTACATTTTCTGCAGCGATGGTGACTCCAGCCTCTTTTGGAGCAATCTGGTGGATGAGGTGGATGTAGGCAACAGAATCCTTGATGTCTGTCGTGAAGTTGCTGATTCGCCTCCCACAGTTTGAACGAGCGAGGTGGTAGTTGACCCAGCGGATCAGGATGTCCTCTGGTGACAGTCTCATGAATTCGTCGAGAGACTCCGTCTGCTCGAGCAGGACAGCCAATCCTGGATGGTCATGAAGGTTGATGTCAGACAGCAAACCAATCTAAGATAAATTTCACACACAAGATACAACACCCCTTTAAAAACGATTGACAGAAGACAAATCTAAGCAAGTGCTTTGGCTAGTGGATGGAATCACGTCCAAATCCACAAAAACGCTCAAAAACAAAAATCCCAACCTTTTATTCTCACGAATAATGAAACAGAAAAGAAGAGAAAATTCTAAATAAAAGCATAACTGCTGCGGAATGTAAATGATACAACATGTTATTTGATCAAACTGGGTTCTGTATTTACTCTAACTGCTTTCTCCATGTTGACAGCAGAACTCATAAAAAACAATAAATAAATAGGGAAGCTACTGACCCTGATGGTCTGCCAAAGAAGACCCAGAACGAGATGAGGTTTTCCAGCCTGAAGGTCCTCCGGTCCAATGTTGACAATGTTGCATCCAATTGACCGAGCAGAGTTGACAGCCAGCGTCAGGTTCTCGTGGATCTGGTAAATATTCAGTTTTCCTTTGTTGATTGTTCGTTCGTCAATTGTTCCAGGCTGCGATATGTTTATCATCTTGCTGTTGCCAGAAAAAATTAATTTCAAGTTAGCAGGAAAAATATGCATCACAGTTCAGAATTACTTTGATTGTATAAAGTATAATGTATATTGATTTGCGCAAAGGCAGAAGTAACGTAAAGCTGGATGGAAACAAAGATGAGAAGGATGTGGGTTTGATACCCACTAGCCACATAAGGTTGGCTCAGCCTTTCACCCACTTCCAATGGGGCGACTAGCAAATGAGCAACTAGTAGGACTGGTGGATGCCTTGCAGGCTGCCATACAGTTAATTTGACGTCTGTAAAGGGGCTGTCCATATATTACATGCACAAGGAGTGATTCACCAGATTTAGGCAATGAGTGTGCAGGTGCATACAGCTCAGAGAGGTGGCTCCAAACAAAATGTATGTATACATGAAAAATAAATGCATAATTATGTCGTCCACATTATCCTGATTATCACTCTGTATTATCCTATAGTCGTTCGATGGCATTTGACTACATCGCAATTAAATTCTGTTCAGATGCAAACAGTAAACCAGAACAGTTAACAAATTTTAGCTAGCAAATATGATGTTTAAAAAAATAAAATAAATGCTTTATAGATGACTTTAGCCAATTCACTCTTGAGAGGGATGAGAATCTTATTTGCATGTATGCATGGGGTGGTTTGCACAAAATGTATGAGTAGCAACTGGGGAGAGGGTTGAAAATACGATTTTTTTGGCATAAGTGAAATATGGATGGGTCTTAAACTTCTTGTCATCTGTCACTACTAAATCATGTAATCTAACTGCATACTTGTCATTTTAAATTAATAAATGAAATATCATTAATATTACTATTAATTAATAGTCTTTCTCGCACAGCTCTATTGATAATCCTCATAAAGCAATGAGAAACAAAAAGAATAAGCAAAGTAGTAATTTGGCAAAAACTGGGACTGCTATTAAAAGAACAAGGTATCTAAATCAACTGTATTATCCAACATTCCAATAAAAAATTTTTAACTTCTCAAATACACCTTCCTCATTGCAACTTAATCTTGGTCTGTTAGACTAAGCCTGAATATATGTCTCTGGATGACCGCCTCTGAATGGTCATATCTACAGCCGCAAATAGAAGGACAAAATTTCATGATAAGTTTCTCTTGAAGAGGCACTTGTGATTACACTTGAAATTTACAATAAACGATGTGTCAAGTGCTGGCCAACTGGTTAAGGACACTAGAAGTATGCATATTAAACCTGACCGGTCACTCAATGTGGAACTGAGGCTTGAGCAGAGGTCATAGTGCACACTCACTCTGACCATTAAATAATGTGCAGTAGTCATTCAATTGACTATAAATAAGTAAATACATATTTTGTCCGCGGCAATAGCATGTACACATTGTACCCAATGTTCTGTTTGTGGAGATCGTTAATTTATTTAAATATAGCTTTTGCAATGTTTTGTTAGTAGTTTCAAAATATAGTTTTTCCATTGTTGTTGTATCTGTAATAGTAATGTGCTAACCACATTATATTTGAAATCTTTTCAAATTCATTCACTTCAAGTTCATGAAAATGAGTTCAGGCTGAAGTTGGAGCAAATTGTTTAGTCAAGGTCAGAGGAGCAACCTGAACAACGTGGTTACAAGCAGGGCTTTTTCAACATGCAACCATGTACAAAATGTGCAGCTGTAAATGGATTTGTGCAGTTGTGGAAGTACTCCTGTGCAGTGAAAAATAGTTTTGAAAAGGTAAAATTTGTCATGTGTGATTGATTGGGAATAATTCAGCATGGAGGATGGGAAAGTATGGAAGTTATTGTCGTTTATTGGAAAATTCGGCAGAAAGACAAAAAAAAGGTCATCAGAAAATCAACTGGACAAAGGCTGTGGCCATCTAGATCAAACACACTGGGCCCGCTTGGGGTTGTGCAGTTCAAAATTTCTTTTAAAAAGCCCTGATTAAAAGTAACCTTCTATGTAACTCCTAGATCCTCATTAATCAATTTAAAAGTGTAGTAAGTAATTTACTGCTAGGAAAATATTATTTTTCATGCCTTTTGACAGTTAAAACTCATGTTAATTAGATAAATGTATTGCTTAGTACACTTACCAGAAGAGAATTCCATCGTAGCATCTAATGTAGAGATCCCTGGTCTCTGGATTCAGAGGCAGGTACGTTGTGCAGTCTGGATCACCAGATAAATTCCTTTTCGAAAAGCAAAAACAACACATAATTTATTTAGTGCCTCATGATCTGATATTTGCAGATGTACGAATAATTTAGTCACCTCAAACAGTTCACCTTAAAAAATGATCAAATGAACGCAGTAACTATAATAAATACCGTTAATGGCCAATACCAAACACATAATATCCAAAAGTACACACTACACAGTACCTCATAAATAAATGGTTTGCACCAAACACATGATGACCAAAGGTACGCAGTACTACTGTACCATGATAACATGGTCGCCACTTTACAGTGGAAAAAATGGAAGAAAAAATCAGTTACATTTATAAGACTTAAAAAGCCTATAGACTTCTGATAACATGGTCGCCATTTTACAGCGGGAAAATTGGAAGAAAAAAATTCAGTTTCATTTCTAAGACTTAAAAAACATAAAGACTTCTTATGTCACAGACTTTCTAAATGATCTCCACAAGATAACTTAAAATTGATTTATATGTAGGTCATCAAACGGGCTAACACCACACAAAGTTTCCTCTGCATGTAGCTGCAAAGATTATCTGGCACCTGTTTATCCAGTTAGAGAAGGCGACTTGTTCTTCCTTGCGGACAGTGTGCGTTGTGCCCTCGGCAGATGTTGTCGACATGCCACCATAGTTGTCAAGACCACCACGAGCCACCACTAACTTCTTGAACTTGTTGCCCAAATCATACTGGTCTTTGATTACAGCATACAGCTAAAATTAAACAACACATAACACCCTGCATAATTTTCATAATCTATTTTTACATAATCTCCAGTTAATAATTAATGGTCATAAGACGATGCACATAGAATAACTGGTGATTTAGATACTTATAAAAATTTTTTACAAACATTGACAATGTTGTAAAGCTTATTTTCTTCATTTCTGTTGATAAAAATGTATTCAGTAAAATGTGTTTTTATGCAATTTACAATAGAAATACATTTACTCACAGGCAAAACTACACCGTGGTTCAATAAAAAAGTAAGCCAAGCTGTTTTTCATATATCTGTAATGCCTGATAATTAATCATACTAAAAATTTCCCGATATTTTGAGAATTGAACCAAGAATATGATTCCAATATATCATGTCATAAATTTGAATGGATAGAAAGATATGAATCTTTCAACTTCATCTGCGGAAATGTAAGTTTACAAGCAATTTTCTTTTGAATTTTATAACAAAGTACTTCAAACATGAAAACTGTCTTTAATATTTTTGTGAAGAAACTCTAAGTAGTATTGTTTGATTATGTCAGTAAAGAAGATGTTATAGGCGACAGGATTTAAATTTGGACTGTTTGGACTTGTTATAGCGCCCATTCAAGCTCTCTACTCAGAGGCGCTCCCGAATGCAGAGCGAACACTGCGTCAAAGTTTCATGCCGAAGTGCTGAGCAATTGTGAGTGAAGGACTTGCCCAAGGTCCTTACGCGGCGAGGTGGATTCGAACCTCGAACCTTCCGGCTCCAAGGCAACGACGCCACCACTGCGACCACCGTGCCCCACAACTAGCAGGATTGCTCTCTTTGAATGAGCCTTTTGCTCCCGTATATGTATATTAACAACAGATCACTACAAAGATTACATTGTGTATTGTGTTTTATTATTATGAATTTAAGTTGGGATCAATCAACTAATTGAATTGAATTGATCTGAATTGATTAAATTTGATTCAACACAGTCACCAAGATCAGGCATCTGAAATAAACTCATTGAGTCTTCATTTGAAGTTCTAATATTCTATATTTGAAAATTAGAAATTCAAATAGAGCAAATTCATAGATAATTTAACATAACGTAAAGTACAGAAGGTTAGTTCTACCAGTGACGGACCACACATGTCTTCAAACATGCTCTAATACACAGACCCGATTACAGTACTGGTATATAGGCCACTCTGTTTGGCAGCGATCCAAAGAGTGATGCTGCCCCTTGAAAAAGTTATAAATGGGTTTCCACTCAAGAACAGCAATAAATAATTAACATGAGTACATGACTTGATTATATAATAAGTTGTCAATTTCACCTAATAGACCAGAAGTATGTTAACAAAAAGAGCTGCCAAGCTGTGAAAAAGGCATGATGGCAATGTTTCTGAATACCCATACATCTGCATAAAATTTTCTTTCTTCCTCATGCATCTTTTGATCTCACATAAAAAATATCTGATTCCCTGCCAAGTGATGGTGGGCATTTAGTAATACATGGATTTTCAATACCTTGCTACCGTAAAGGTAACTCTACAGATCTCTAATCTTCAGATGACTGTAGTATGCAATGCATGTATAATGGGTGATAAGTTAGTAAGGGTCAAGAATATCAATCCTACCGATTTGAACTCTTCAAAATCAAGTTGCTCATCCCTGATCTTTGTGTCGTTCTTCGCAATGAGATCACGAATCTCATAAGCAGGTAACTTGAGTCCAACAACAGACAGGGCATCTCCCAGTTCAGAAACATTGATGTAACCACTTCCGTCTGTATCAATCTGCAGAAATAGGATATATGTGCACAAAATTCACTACAAGTCTGCAACTACATTTAAGACCGTTAGAAGCAAGCTCTATGTATGTGCAGGTCAATGCAAAACCTTTCATGGTGTTACAAGTCTTCAATAAGGTGCCAACACTGGATTCTTAAATACAAAAACGAAACTTATTTCAAAACATGCGATAAACTTAACATGAATATCAATGGTCAGCACTGTTATTTCCAATGGGAATCTGGAAAAATTACATAAATTGGATCCCTCCTTCACCCTTGTGTGCAGTTAGCAACAACCTCTCTAGACTTCTCCTTTGTGAAAGTCCACATTCAGGCCAACATGTTGGTTTTGCAATGCTAACTGTGCTATGGAAGAATTTGATTGAAACTGTTCTGTTTAGCAAAGGGACTGTAGTTAGAACCAATGAAGAACAGACTGATTGCTGTCCGACTGAAGTTGGAGTTTGAGGCAGAGGCTGTGCTGAAATAAGTGTATTAGGCCTACTGGTACATCGAAATTTAGAAGCAGGTATCCCCATTGGACACAATGCACCTTGCCCACATTTTGCTGGCTCTTCCCTGGCAGCCGCATGATCTCATTAAGACTGTCAACTTCTAAAATGAAAGTTGCTGAATTCTTTAAATCCAAAATCCATGATTCTTCCAATTTCAGAACACATGTGAAACTTGGCAAACACAAAAAATAGTCAACTACATCAAGAAAGAAGGGGAGTAAAACAAGACAACAAAATAGGTACATTATAAAAACAAACAAACATTGTCAAGCATTCAATATAAACTTGCATAAAAGAAATAACTTGGAAAATCATGTGGAGCCAGTAGAACAATTGGTAAAGAAAGTAGGCGGCATTAAGGTGCCTGATCGATGTGTGCAGGTACATACAGGATGGGCTACAAGCTGAAACAAATTGAAAAACAATGTTATTGCATCGACGCCTACATTCTGCAGAAATGCACATACATGCATGTATGCATAGCACGTTACAGAAGTGCTTCATGAAGCACTCTCACAAGCTAACAGCGGGTGTTGCAATGTGAATTCTTGAGAATGTGACAGGAAAGCAGATTGAGTCGAAGTAACGGGTGTAGCGTCCACAAGTGTGTTTGGCGAGTGGTGGAAAGAACTGGCTAGACCGCCTGTGCAGTTATGCGGCGCACAGGTTGCATGGGCATGTCGTCGTCTATCCAGTCTAGACATGCCTCCTCTGGCGCGTAGGGCACTTCAACCTGTCCCACATACCAAGAAAACTTTGCTCTCTAGGACAGATCCAAGTCCAGTTGACAATCATGATATGCCTGATTTCATGATAACTAATGCCCTTAACATGACATGATAAATAACATATACTTAACCAATGAATCGAGGCCAGTTCTGATAATTAAGACGAAATTAACATTTATGAATGCAGCCAGAAGAACACATTTATTTAGACAGAGGGTCCTTTCAAATCAAAACTACAGCCTTTCCTTCCGAAATGCAATCTGAAAAATTACCAAAATTTAATAATGGGAAAATCCCAGTCAAGACAATTAAAGTTCCTGTAAGCTTACAAACCAATCTACAGATTAGCAGACCCTTAAGCTAGCCTTTGGAACAAATAGTAGCCATCAGTGTATAAGCAGGGCCGGATTTGAGCAGAGTGAGGCCCTAAGCAATTTCAATTATGAGGCCCACTTAAGGATAAAACAGACAAAATGCATATTGCTAGATCTAAGTATATTCCTAATGCATATTGCGCAAATAATCCATGTTTGATCAAATACTATTACTGTTAGTCTCTATCGCAGTGGTTCCCAACCTTTTTTTTTACTTCAGGGCCAATTTTATAAGTTGGAGGACACGAGGGACACTTTTTCTAAGTTGAAGGACATTAGGGGGCCACATGGTAACATCCAATTAACTAAAAGCATATAGGCCTAAAATTGTTATAATTGAAACAAAATTGAATGTCTCATGTTATTTATATTTTCTATCCTGTACAAATTGTCAATATTTATCAGTTACAATTTATAAGCCACTGATTTTTTTTCATTAGCTCACTTTTGGAGGCCCCCAGATTCCGGAGGCCCTAAGCAGTTGCTTAGTTGGATTACATGTAAATCCGGCCCTGTGTATACCGGTAAGTGTTTGCAATCAATCTTCAGCCTGGTTGTATGAAGCAAGTGGCAAGTCCTCTCCATTGTCACGTGATCTTGTGTGTCAGTGACAATGGAGAGGTCAGTGTGTGGACTGTGAAATCATTTTATAGCAATTCACTGGGCACTGTGGGCAGGAGGTGGTAATTCTGGGGAAAAGTGGAACAAATCCCTCCACCTTGCACAAAAAAGGCAAAAAGCTTTTCATGCTCACATCCAAAAAAATGTAGACCCAAATCATAAGTGTTCCCAACATGTCAAACAAGATTTGACACCTCTGTCACTGGGGGAATACAAGTGGAAAAAGTCTCAAAATGCCTTTACATCCTGGTAAGGATACACCATTGGAAATCCTCAATCTGTCAGATTAATAATGAGAAATTCTCCAATTTTACCACGTTGAAAACAATGGTTTCAGCAATCATAAGATCAATGTATAATTGAGCCTATGACAGGTGAACAGCTACGCATGCCATATTCTACAATCTACATGTAGTAACCCGTGAACAACAAGCGGCTCACGGGTCTTGCCAAGTGGAGTACACTTTAAGCAATCTATCTCGGTAGTTCCACTCTCTACAGCAGCTATCAATATACAATTGCTCACTTACACAGTCCTAAAAAGATACAACACTGAATATATCTTTAGAGTTGTTTTAAGCGAAACAATATACATAATATTCAGAGGAAAATCGCTCAAAAAGGATCGCCCATGCAGAAGAAAAGCACTGTTGTATCATATTACAAGAACGAGATCAACATATCCCCATAGACATATCCCCATAGACATATCCCCATAGACATATCCCCATAGACATATCCCCATAGACATATCCCCATAGACATATCCCCATAGGGCATAGACATATCCCCATAGACATATCCCCATAGACGACAGAATCAAGTGACTGTCCATGTCAATCCTGCCTATTGAAACAGAAATAGAGTTGATATTGATGAAGCCTAGCACCTACAAAAAATTGGGAAGAGTATTGTCTGATCAAAACTAAATTGGAAGTTTCAGATAAACGTGGCTGTTGGTTGCTGTTGGTTAGAGAATCAACTACAAAATCTACATAATCCTGACGACATAAAACTCCTTCTGATGATATTGTACAATTACATAAAGCTAAATATGAAAATAAGAACCGGAATATCAATAAGAATCTGTTAAAAAATGATTCATTTACATGTAGATCAATTGACTTAAAATCAACAGATTTAAATGAATCAAAATTTCAATTTTAAGCAGTCATTATTATTGATCAATATGAATGCAACCATTTTCTGCCATTACCACTAAAACCACCACCACCACCACCACCACCACCACCACCACCACCACCACCACCACCACCACCACCACCACCACCACCACCACCACCACCACCACCACAACCACCACCACCACCATTCTGTAATGTAATGCAATGAAATGTCACCAAATGTTCTCATAGCATATCTTAACAGCTTTTTAAAGTGATAATATTGAGTGCAGAGAGCACTAGAAAAAGTGAAGATGCAGTTTGTAAGTCCTTTTGTTTCAAAAGATGATTTATCATTGGACTGTCAATCTCAACATCAATGACGTCATCGTCATTAACGACAGCAATTAATGAATCTGCCTCAAGTGCAGGGTGCCTAGAAATAGACAATGGCCTGCTGAAAAATCTGATTAGTGAAGGGCACCCACTTGAGGCTAAATATTTTATATAGACACAAGTACCGTAGGTGTTGGTAGGTATGCAGACCAAAAGTTAGCAATGTTTCTATAAAGAGCTCTGCTAGTCAGAGAGAAATAGAGATGTGTGCATGGATAATGATGCACCACAACACAGGTGATTCCTATTGAAGTTGTTGGGCTAAATTCTTAACCTTTTGCAAGTCAAAGGGTCAAAATAATGACAGTGGTACTTTCCTCAAACACCAGCTCTAGACACTGAAGTGTTACATTACAGGTGCACTTACTATTTAACAGTTTTGATTCTAGACAATCAATTGTCTTCCTGTCTACAAAATGCATCGATTTAGAACAATTATTTTATTTATTTATTTCTCCATTTCTTAGCACCCCTTCAAGCTCACTACTCAGAGACACTCCTGACTACAGCACGGACACTGCATCGAAGTTTCACGCCAAAGCGCCTGAGCAATTGCGAGTGAAGGACTTGCTCAAGGTCCCTACGCAGCGGCTTGAGGTGGATTCGAACCTGCAACCTTTCGGCTGCAAGGCAACGAACAATGTACATTCCCACTACACAGGGTGAGAATTGCCGGGGGGTTTGGGGGGGTTCAACCCCCCCCAGTCTTTTTTAGAGCCCCATGTTAAAGTATGTTTTTCATACCCCAATTTCAAGTTTATCATAGGCCAACCCCCCCAGTTATTTTTCCACAATTCTCATACTGCGGCACTACATCACAATTAATGAGCTACATCTTCTTGCTGACAATTTATAAAAGTCTTACACATGGGGTGAGGTTGTGATTATTATCCAATTGAGTCATTTGATTTGCCACAAGAGCAGTTTTTATAAATTTAGGATACTTCCTGTTACTGTCTTAGGCAATCCCAATTTGGCAGTTCTAAGTGAATTTTAGTGCATTTTATTATTCGCCATTGCATGGATAAGAATTCTTGCTAAATAGGAGTCAGGTTGATGAAAACAGTTTCTGCTAGAATGGAAGTGGTATTGATAAAAAAATAATTCTTAATAACATAGATGTTACAAGTAGGCTACTGATGAAAACAACTTATGAAAATAATTCCTGCTTACATGGAAGTTTAAGTGATTACTAGATTCTTGCATAAATGGAACTGTAATTCATGAAAAGAATTACTACATGAACAGAAATTGCATTGAAGAAAGAAAAAAATGCTACAATGGGCAAATAATTGAATACGTTAAAATATGTACACTTAAATTATCCTACTCGATTCATTACATTCTGTACGGGTGTTTCTCATGTGCTGTATACATATATTTCCATGTGTGAACTGAACCTTAGATTCTCCTCTGTCTGTTCTACATCATGTATCCTATGGAGCTACACCGCTCGGGGGTTGTGGGGTTCAACCCCCGCCCGGTCTTTCTTAGGACGCCATAGTAAAGTCCTCATTGCATTCCCAACACGACACAAATCAACGTCTGACACCCCCCTCCCAGTTATTTTTCTATAATTCACATTCAGACCGCACGTATTCAGCAGACTTTAAATACTCAATAAGTACTATTATACATTCATGAGTTCAAGAAAAGACCAATGATCTTATTTTCTCTGGATTTTCACTTCTAACAGTGGACCGATAATGTGAAAATTACTGCGCTCTATTTGTGCTATATCGCGGCTTTACGTGTCGTCCAATAGCCTATAGTTAGTCATGTTACAGCAATGCAGTTTTTCGTCACAAATCACAAATGAAGCACATAATTATTAATTGTTTCCAAGTATCGCTGTTAGAGTTTCCAAACGTACTTGAACTATAAACCTTTACTAAAGTCATCAGTACGCCGACTCAAAGGCGTTTACCGCTTCTAACTTGCACATGTACGAAACCCATCAAGTGGTCTTTACACAATCAGGTCAAGACAGAACCAGCTGGCCTATCGGAAAGCATTTAACTTTCGCCTGCTAACTTACCCGTTGCCCACCAAAAATCAAAACTAGCTTTGCTTTTGTAAATATGAAAGATCTGTCTTCCTTACCGTCTTAAAAACCTCAGCGAGATCTTCAAGCTGGTCCCTTGTAAGCATGAGAGACTGTCTTTCGACTACACGCACTGCCATCTTCTCTCGCGTCTTGCTGTTCGTCGACTGAAAATGAGAAGACGCTCGCGACACCTAATGTCCAAATTGTTAACCGCTGTGCAATGCATGCACGTCAATGCAGAGATAATTTATGACTAAGCAATGCGCCCAACGCGACGTTAACGACATCTTATGTCTTGTCATCAACAATAATTTGTGTAAGTATGTAAGTGCTCAAAATACTTTCTCACCCCCGTCGGCTATAGGCCTAGGCTCCCCTTGGGCCTTGCCTGTGCGCTACCAGTCGACTAGGCAGCAAACAAGCCAACCAGCAATGCAGGACCTATAGCTAATTAAAATAATATAATTATTTTGTAGGCTATATCGATCATTATTGGGTCTAGGCCTATTAGCATCAATTCGATCGTTCGTTCGTTCGTTCGTTCGTTCGTACATTCATTCATTCAGAACATTTTATGTACCGCCTTCCACGCTCCACCAATGACTATTAGCAAAGCTCGCCTGGCCTACTTAGGGCCTATAGGCTAGGCCTAGCCTGATATCATCTGTGCTGATATCCAGAAGGACCAATCTACAATTATAGATCTATAATAGTCCATCGAGTTGGGAAAGCTATGAAATTATGCTAAACTGCGCAAATGTAGATTTGCAAGAAGTTGTTTTGAGAGCAAATGGACGTTGAGCGTGCAGCTTAGGCCTAGGGTCTAGCCATGACCATAACCAAACATTTTTAGTGCTTTCATTCTAGCCTCATTACAGTACTGAAGTTTCTGGACGTTTAACAGTTGTTCATCCGATTCATCGGTTTTGCAATAACAGTTTTCATGGTTCTGCTTGTCTCATTGATTAGGCCTATGACATATTATTTTAGACCTAGGCATTAATTGACCTGATAACGGTGGATCCATGTTTTAGGCCTAGTAGTAGGCCTAGTCATCTATTGACGTGATGCTGTTGCATCAGACAAATGGCTCGTCTTTTATGATTAATTTTTTAAAGATAGGCTAATATAGCTAGCCTAGGCTAGCCTAATATCGGGCGTATTCAATATGTCTAATCTAGACTCTAGATTCTATAAATCGATTTCCTATGCTAGCAAATTTTTCCGAACAGAGCATGGGCATCCACACACAGAGGCGGATCTAAGGGGGCGCCAATCCGGCTATGCCCCCCGCATTCACAAAAGTGCACAGGACGCCCCCCCCCATCAGGTTTCAACAAGCTTTCAATCAATGCAGCGGTAAAAGGTGAGAGAGAGAGAAAAGTAGCATAGGCTATAGCCTAGCCTACGACAAAAACCAGCTTGTCATCTTGCAACTATTTTAGCATTGACTTGGAAAATGGTAGATTTTAACTTAATGACTAACAGAAGGCCATCAGTTATTTTAGAAAAGAAAATAATATGTAGATTTTCAAGACATTTCAACCAAACCACTAAAAAAGTCATAAGATTTTTTGGCCAAGGAAAAAATTTGCCACCCCCTTCGAAAATGTCTGTATCCGTCCCTGTCCGCACATAGGGCAAGACGGGGCACTTGTCTCTCCTGGGAAAACTGGGCCCTATTTTTAAGTAGGCCTGTAGGCCTATATAGGGGCCTACCACTTTTGGGTTTATAACAAAATTCTTCGCACTAAAACTTTAATAATTGTTACACGTAGGCTACTATAGTCGTCTAGTCTAAAGATAATCAAAGAGAAACTGCAAAATTTACATTTAGAAATCTTCATGAAAATAATGTGACGATAATCGGGATCTGCCGGTGTATGGTAAGGCACGCGTGTCGCTCCCCTGGAGCGTAAGTTCGGCCTTCGTGGTATTTCGAAGGACTTACACCACTTCTGCCGACGGCGATTCGAACCAGAGTCACAGAACGTCTTTTCCCCACAAGAAATACTGAAGACACAGAGTTCTTTTCGATAGTTTATTAACTCTTCACGATAGCAGCACGTAATTAAAGCACGCAACGACTGTCTAATTATCACTGCGGAACTGAACCCCAGACTGACCGACTAACTTCACAACGCCTCTCTCAGGCTGACTACTGCGGACTCTAACTGACGTGGTCCCAACTACATCTCTTCCAGCTCGCTCTACGTCGGACCCGGACTATTGCACGCTCCCTCTATTTATAGCTTGTCCTAGCCGGGAGGCGGGGCCTAGGGAACAGAAGCCGAGGAACAGAAGCCGGGAGGCGGAGCCTAGGGAACAGAAGCCGGGAACAGAAGCCGGAGAACACAAGCCGGGGAACAGAAGCCGGGAACAGAAGCCGGGAGGCGGGGCCTATGGAACAGAAGCCGGGAACAGAAGCCGGAGAACACAAGCCGGGGAACAGAAGCCGGGAGGCGGAGCCTAGGGAACAGAAGCCGGGAACAGAAGCCGGAGAACACGAGCCGGGGAACAGAAGCCGGGAGGCGGAGCCTAGGGAACAGAAGCCGAGGAACAGAAGCCAGGAGGCGGAGCCTAGGGAACAGAAGCCGAGGAACAGAAGCCAGGAGGCGGAGCCTAGGGAACAGAAGCCGAGAGCAGAACATGGCCTGGGGGGAATCCAGGGGGGAAGGCTCAGGGGGGGGGAATCCCAGGTTCGCTACATCCTCCCCCCACCACGATTGGGGATGTCCCCATTCCCAGAACATAACAGTCTCGAGCCACATGGCTCAACCACAGAAAAATAGCCATAACAAAAGCGTAAAACGGCCAACGGGCCAAAAAGTCTCAACTGTTCCAAAGCGGCCAACGGGCCAAGTCCATAAAGTCCCTGGTCGTTCCTCGACCTCTTAACAAAACTATTCCACCAAAGCGTGGCCAACGGGCCAATTATAAGTCTCTATAAATGTTCCCGATCATTATCATTAAAAGCGATCAATAAACACGATCTCTCAGAATGTCTCATCATCGACTGTCTCTATCAATTCCAAATTACGAGATAATGCGAATTAGACAAAATATGCCACTCGGCAACACGAGAACATGCAAGAGTCTCGACGGCATAACTTCGCGCATTCATAAGCGACGTCCACCAGACGTGGGCTAAGTTCCTTCACGTAGGTCGAATACGAAGCCTCGGGTCGACCATCATCTGAGGGTCGTCCATAGATCGGGTCGACCTGTTGACCCGTCCCTCGTCCCTTTTCCAGGTCAGCAGCCCGGGCGCACGAGGAAACCTCGTCCCTACTTCCCTGATGGCTGTACATAACTTTCCCCAGAATTCTGCAAAGCTTCCGAAAAAGGGTCCCCACCAATTTCTTTCCCCGATACAAATAAATTTGCAATTGGGCCCCGTGTCTGAAAATGACGATATTGACGGGTGCTCTGGCAACAGAAATGACCTCTAAATTAAACATCGGGACGACTTCCACTAACTCTGAACCACTGAAAATTACGCTCAGAAAAACCATAAGCATTACCAGGGCCGAGGATAAACTAACCACATCTCCCTGCGCAGACTTTCTCTGCGGCAATAATTTGCGCCTTATGGGCGGATCCATAAGCTCAGGCGCTTTCACACTATCGCTTACCGAAACATCTCTAGAATTAACTGGTAATTCCTTTACCTGTTCTCGGGTCTCATTAACCAAGTCCACTACTGCCACCTGGGTATTAGCCTCAGCATCTACCACTACGCGGGAAAGATGAATCCCTGGGTGAACCTCTTGGGTCTCCGTAATCCACGCGGGAGCGACCGTGGTAGAATCCCCATACACAGATTTAACAGGGACTTCGCTCTGCGACTTAGGAGTCCCTACAACCTCCTCTGCAACCATCACCCTACGACACCACGTGGACCCGTTACCTCGCACTAAAGAAATGCGCCTACGTCCAACAAATAATGCACCGACACCAAATCCTAATCTACAGCGGTGTTGCCTGAGCCAATCCATGCCTAACATGGGCTCGGTAATTTGGTCGGACACCAGAAACGTGGTCGGGATATTAAAACCTCTCCCAATTTTAATGGGGACCGGGACCTCACCAAGGACCCTAATATCAGACCCATTAGCAGCCATCAAAGAACGATTACATGAACGTAGTTCTAACCCGTCGACACTCGTAGATGGGATCAGGCTGACTTCCGATCCAGTGTCGATCAAGCACATCTGTTGGCGTCCGTTGATTGTCCCGCGGATGTAGATGGCGTTGTTCGTAGCGCGGTCCGGCAGTCTGGAACGCGTCGTATGATTCATGGCCACCGGCGGTTCCGGTGACGTCGGTTCCTCTGTTCCACTCGTTCCGGCGTCGTTACGGCGATTGGGAGGGCGTCGCGGCTGTCGACAATTGCGGGATATATGACCCGCTCGGTTGCAGTTGTAGCAGGTCACACCCCGTCTCGAACCTCCCTGTAGCGGATCGCCGAAGCTGCGATTTCCGGGGCGATCGTCACGCCCCAGATCGTCGTCGGTAGGAGCTCGGTCTCGCAGCTCCTGGAACTGTTGGTCGATCCGTCTCTCCATCTCGCGTTGCCATCGACGTTGGTCGTCTCGCTGCGTCTCCAGGAACCGGTCTAGCGTAGACTGGATCTGGGTACTCACGTCAGTCTCTTGAGTACCCCTGACGCGGTTGGAAGGCCTTCTTCGGTCGTCGCTCTCGGATGTTCTCTGGTAGGCCTCCAGACGAAGGGCGGTGCGGTAAGCTTCATCGAGAGACTTCGGCTCCCTTTCTCGTACTTTCAGCGAAAGTTCACGGTCTCGCATGGCCTCCAGGAAAGAGTCTCTCGCGATGATCTGGGTCGTCTCATTCGACGGGACAGGATACGCCAATATGACGAGACGGCGAATCTCGTGAAGCAGATCACTCAGACTTTCCTCCGCTCGCTGGCGACGATAATACAGCTGGGCACGGAAGGTTTCAGCCTGACCTTCTGCCCCGTATCTCTGCCGGAGACGTTCCACCAATTCCTCGTAGCTTACGTTCTGCTGTGCTCCGAAGTCCCAGAGGAGTTGCGTCGCTGCCTTTTCCAACGCACACCGTAAGTGGTCGACCTTCTCCGACGCTGTCCATTTGTTGTGGCGGGCGCAAACCTCGAATTGCACCAGAAACGACTCCAGCGAACCGGTCCCATCAAATCGTCCGGGTTTCATCGGTCCAGGTCGGCTTCGCAGCAGTTTCCCAAGGTCCTCCAATTCTGACCTCGCAGCCAGTCGGTCAGTCCTTTCTCGGTAGCTCATCGTCGCCGGTGTCTCATCGTCGTCGGAACCGAGTACTTCGATCATAACGTTCCGGTCCGGCGGTCCCTTCATTTTCGATCGGCGGGCTGCAGGCGTAGGCAAGTCGGGTGGCGTGCGGATTCCACCAGGTCTCGGATACTGGATCGTGATCTCATCGTCTTCCGTCAGCATTCTCGGTTGACTCAGGTTGTTGTCGGCAGAACTTCAAGAAACCCCACTTCTGGTACCAGTGTGACGATAATCGGGATCTGCCGGTGTATGGTAAGGCACGCGTGTCGCTCCCCTGGAGCGTAAGTTCGGCCTTCGTGGTATTTCGAAGGACTTACACCACTTCTGCCGACGGCGATTCGAACCAGAGTCACAGAACGTCTTTTCCCCACAAGAAATACTGAAGACACAGAGTTCTTTTCGATAGTTTATTAACTCTTCACGATAGCAGCACGTAATTAAAGCACGCAACGACTGTCTAATTATCACTGCGGA
This sequence comes from Lumbricus rubellus, assembly GCA_945859605.1. Classification (NCBI taxonomy): domain Eukaryota; kingdom Metazoa; phylum Annelida; class Clitellata; order Crassiclitellata; family Lumbricidae; genus Lumbricus; species Lumbricus rubellus. Next base: position 27,030,840 of record OX243813.1, on the reverse strand, counting down.
ACTGAACCCCAGACTGACCGACTAACTTCACAACGCCTCTCTCAGGCTGACTACTGCGGACTCTAACTGACGTGGTCCCAACTACATCTCTTCCAGCTCGCTCTACGTCGGACCCGGACTATTGCACGCTCCCTCTATTTATAGCTTGTCCTAGCCGGGAGGCGGGGCCTAGGGAACAGAAGCCGAGGAACAGAAGCCGGGAGGCGGAGCCTAGGGAACAGAAGCCGGGAACAGAAGCCGGAGAACACAAGCCGGGGAACAGAAGCCGGGAACAGAAGCCGGGAGGCGGGGCCTATGGAACAGAAGCCGGGAACAGAAGCCGGAGAACACAAGCCGGGGAACAGAAGCCGGGAGGCGGAGCCTAGGGAACAGAAGCCGGGAACAGAAGCCGGAGAACACGAGCCGGGGAACAGAAGCCGGGAGGCGGAGCCTAGGGAACAGAAGCCGAGGAACAGAAGCCAGGAGGCGGAGCCTAGGGAACAGAAGCCGAGGAACAGAAGCCAGGAGGCGGAGCCTAGGGAACAGAAGCCGAGAGCAGAACATGGCCTGGGGGGAATCCAGGGGGGAAGGCTCAGGGGGGGGGAATCCCAGGTTCGCTACAATAACAATGTTCTTAATTTCCTGCTTTACAGTTTTCAACCTCTTGAGGCTCTTGTCAAAACAATTTAACCGTAACAATCGAGTTTAAATTGCTCCCTCGCGCAAAAGTTATCTGCGGGGGCCCACTGAACAGCTAGAGCCGGTCATGATCAACTAACTGGGCCTATAATAGTTCTGTCTAATCCGATATGATTATAGGGCATACTAGGCCTAGTTGTAAGTAGCCTACGATTGTGCGTGCACTTGAACGCCCGTTGAAAGGTTATTCAATCGCAACGGTTGTGGTCCTGTGGATTTGATTCGGCCTACTATTAGGCTATCGATGGCGTTTAGCTAAATGGGCCTACAGATAGGTTGTCGTATATAGGTTGTCGCAGATAGGTTGTCGATGGCAGCGCCGGAAAAAAGTTTGTCTAAATTACATTTAAGATAAATCTAAGTGCCTATAGGGCGGAGTTCAGATACTTCCTATATGCTGTCATGGTCTCTTCCCCCACACCCCCCCCCACACACACACAATCTTCAGTCATTCATCAAAGATGACAGCGCGAGGCTCCACGTTCTTACGCAATGACGCTCTGCTAGAATGTCGGCCTCAACATAGGATCGATCGTATACAGGCCTACGGTACAACATCTGCAAGACGTGCATTGCGAATCTCGATCGTCGCCCTACATCGCTTCATTAGGCTTATAATCATGCTGAACAGAAGTCAGAACATGGTGTCATTCTCTACTCTTAGATCTGGATAGGAATCCATTCATTGGTTCCGTTCTCATTCTCAGGTGGAGCTAACTAGAGTAGGTGTTTAATCTAGTCCCATTTTCTGGGCGGGGGGCCTAAGACAAAAGCTCACCCAGGGGTGATCGCAAAGGTGCGTAGCGCCGAGAGAGGCAAAGGGAGGGGAGGTGCCCCTCCCATCAGAATAGTTTTTTAATTTCCACATTGCAATGGTAGCATTCTAAGCTGTCATCTTAACAAAATTGATGTATACTTTTTCTCAACAGAGCAGACAGCCTGCAATACATCCTTTAGCAGCAGCTATGTTTGAAAAGGTCAAGCATGATTGCATTGAAAGTTCAGTGCACTGACCAATTGGCACTGTGCCAATAGACGTATCTTTGCTGACCGACACAGAAAGCAACTTCACATTTTTCATCGACTTGGTTTGTAATTTTGTTTAATTAGGCAAAGAAGTCACAAAACTAAGTTGCATTTTTCTCTGACAAAAACCTGATGCATGTATAGGTGTTTTAAAATGTTTGTGATTTTTTTAATGTGTACCTATTTAGAAAAGCCTACAACAACAAAAAATAACAGTAGTAAGCATTATGTCTATTGCTAGAGATTTTAATTGCTACATTGATTTGAAACTTTCGACGACACACATGCAGTGAAAACACAATGAATGAAAAATTCAATACCCGGTAACATGATAAGGGAACAAAAACACACTATTTTGTACATGACAAATAAATCAAAAAACTATAACATAAAACCATTTCAAACTTATTCTCACAAAAATATGCATAAATTTAATGTTTAATAGTTCATTGCAGATTCAAAGATCAGCAAGAATGTCAAATATAAAAAAATTAAATTAATTATGCATAATACATATATAAATATATATACACTAAATAGGTTTCTGTATATCCGTTACAAAAATTATACGTGATTTCATAGATATGTATATATATTATATATATACTAGATAGGTTTCGGTACATCTATTGCATAATTTCTAAACGTAGATGTCTATTTTATTATATTGAGAGAAGTAAAAATATAAAATTAATAATGCAAATGGCATGTAAATATATGTACATTTCCCCCACGTATAATTATAAGTCATGTTGTGAACTATAGGCAATAATTTTGTTCATGAGAACAGTGGACGACCTTGCATAATCTCCAGACGTACAAACAACACTGTTCCATCCCAGCAGAGACGTTGATATGTCATAGATCTTCAAGATATCTGTGAGATCTGCTAGCTAGTCTAAAGGGAAGTCCCATTGCCTTTGAGAGGCTATTACAAGACACTGACACCAAAAACATACACACACACATACAAAGTGTCTTTGGAGAAGCTATAAACAGCATACGTTCACATTTTCCTAAATGACACCACTCAGAGCAAATATTATGATGAACGAACAAGTCATGAACTATGCACATTCTCAAAATAAGTGTAATGTAAAGAAGAATTTATATAGCACCATATAAGGAAACTTGATTATAATATAAAACTTCTCAAATGTTATGAGAAGCTGTCATGGAATGCAAACAGACATGTGATACAATGCAAGGAAAAAAATAGGTGTATTACCCACAAATATAAACAGCTCTTTGGTTACTTCTTTGATTTGAGATTTTCAGTAAAAATGTCATCTACATAATTTAAATTACAGATGCAATTTATGTTCAGGTGGTCTATTTCTGTTTTTTGGATGATTTCTTTTTGGTTTTACTCGATTGGACGCTGGTGGAGGACGTGGATGGTGTGTCGATTGGAGGTAGGGTCGCTGAAGCGGATCGAGGGATTGAAGAACGCTGATCGTCGAGTCGATTTGATTGAAGCTTCTGGATGAGATTGAAGAAGTCTTCCTCTGAAGAAATGTCGATCACAGGCGCCGTGGTTACTGAGGATCGTTGGTCTTCATATCGCAAGCTCTGCAGCGTAGCAAATAAAAAAAACATGATGTCAAGTCTCCATGAAGTGGGTGGGGCAAGTGCCTCATCCAATAGCCTATGCGAGCGTCCATGACAAATGAATAGTTCAACGAAAGTATACGGAAACAATTGACTAGTAAACAAAATCAGAGGAGGTATTTCAATGGGTGAAAAGTTTAGAATAGGACACCTTGTAAGTCGTTCCATTCATTCATTTGTTTGTTCATTAATGTACAAAAAGAACCTTTATACACCACATCAATTGTCAAACAAGACAAACATCAGTTAAAAATGTGTAGTATGCTGGTAAAATGTTGTCAGAAACATGAGAAGTATTATCAATAAGTATTCTTATGCTTTAAATTACTTAAAATTACTATTAAATTATATTTTTTACCTAAGGTTGCTTTGACTATCAGTGTTGTATCATTTACTGAATGGTATTTATGACTCTCTCAACTTGAATCCATTCAGTCAGAATAGAAAGCTCATTAATTAATTGTCCGAATCTTAAAAAACAGGTAATCTCTGATCATCACTGAAATTTATATTCTAACCTGAGTGCGAACCAGCAAATTTATGAATTCATCGTCTGGAACACGTCTGTCAGAGGCACCAGATTTGTTGTCATGGTTACTGCTGCTAAGAGAACCGTTGATTCCAATAAGACCATGCAGGCTAGAACCATCTCGTAAAGATCCATCAGTTACTCCGAACACTGATGAAGAAGCATGACGTGCACTTGAAGTCTGGCTTTCTATACACAATGCAAAAGTAAAAATAATAATATAACCAGCATCACAAACAAATAATCTAAAAAGTCAACAATTGATATGACGGAAAGAGGCATCCTATAAACTGACTGCATGAAACCTTAAATCCATTTCATGAACCTGGTCCCACAATATCAAAAACATGATGTTAGACCAGGGGTGTCAAAGAGCTGGCCCGCGGGCCATTTCTGGCCCGCCAACGATTTTTTCTGGCCCGCGGAGCCTTCCCTAAAGATTAAAAAATTATTTAAAATGTTGTCAAAATTTAATAAGAAGCGAAAAGTGGACATTGAATCAAGATCTTTTCGCAATATTTGGACTTTTCTGGGAATTGGCTGACCAAACCCGGAGCTCCCTCTCAGATCACTACCCAATTTTGCTCAGGAGCTTCGACACCCTGGCCCGCCACTTGCTAGAAAATGTCTACACTGGCCCGCCGCTGGTTAGAAGATGTTCAAACTGGCCCGCCACTAAAAAAGGTTCGACACCCTTGTGTTAGACCATGGCTGCCTTTGCTCAAGGGACAGCGAGATCAAGACAATCAGTAGAGCAAAGGATCAAAAAGAAGACAGCAGAGGAGGCTCATACATTTGATCACAAAAGTAGACCCTACTTGAGGAGCTCAGACTGACACATCTGAGTTCTGAAAACCAAGAGCACGATCTTGTATTGAATTTAAGAGGTAACTGGAAGCCAATTTGTGATAAAGACATGTGGTCTTCGCATAATTTTAAGATATTCTCCCCATATAAAAAAGTCAGGATCATCAATGGATACATCGGACCTTCAACAACAATCTGAAGTAATCAATCGCGTATTCATTACCAAGAAGAACCGTGAATAATTAACCATGAGCAATGATAATTACGAGAAAAAGGACATACATACATGTGCGCCATAATTATACAGACAGCAACACTAAGTACTAGTGAATGCACACCAGCATTTGAATCTGAGGTTGAGCTGGATTCGTTCTGTACAAGGCAGGGAGTTGCTGCACTGTAGCTTCGTTGCTTGGCAAGACTGTTTTCTAGAATCCGAAAGGAACAGCGCTGGTCGTTAAGTCGTCTTCCTTGAAACTGATTCAACATGTCAAAGAATTTCTCATCATCCTCCTCAGCGAGAAGTGACTGAAACAGATACAAAGATTCAATTTCTGGCTTGTAACATGATTGACATTAAAAGCAATGGAGAAACTATAACCTCCTTGTGCGCAAGTGGTTCAAAGTCAACGGTAAAGATGCCTTGTAGGCTACTTAATCTGAACGACATTTTTGAAGCATCCGTAGATTCACATTTTATGCATGTTTCCTTCAAATAACAAGCTATATTCGTTCATAGGACATTCACACATGCTGTGTATATAACGATCCACTCACGAAATAATGCCAATTATTCTAACAAAAGGATCGTTGCAAGCAAGAGCGATTGAAAGCTGTGAAGAATTCTAGACCCTACTCTTCGTCAATTACCATTGTGAATTCAGTAGTGTTTTTAAATTTTACGTCAAACTGCGGTGGAACCCTTGGCATACCCTTGTGGAACCCACTGGTTCTGCAAAACAACTGTTCTAGGAAATCCATATAATATTTGACAGTATATGGAAAAGCAAAATATGTTAAGTGCATACAAATAAAATGGCCATATTGAAAAATTGCCAACCACAATTTCAATTTTTACGGATATCCCAGTTCCATATAAAAGTAATTGAACATATTCATATACAAACTACTTGCATTATGTATGGGCCGCTGAGAAAAGTCACAAGCTCCTAGGCAGAGCAGAGTAGTCACAGACCCCTTAGCAATCTTATAGCTTCATGGGAATTTTTTTCTAAATAAAGTGTAAGCACGACCTACGATATAATATTTATATGTACAATTGATTCTATTCAGATGTTAATTAGAAACTCAGGCTGATCGTAGTTCAGCGTCAGTAATATTATATCTGAAAAGGCATAAATAAAAAGCTTAGTATAAACTATAAAGTAATATAACTACTCAGCCTGGACACTAAAAATTGCCAGCCCTGGGCATTTGACCTCTCCCCTCCCAATCCCCCACTTGGTGGGTCTGATCACGATACATTGAATACATATATAGAAGATAAATGAAGCAGGATCTACTAACTGTTTCAAGTGATGGCTGAACAGTTGACCTAACAACAGCCAATGGTTTATCTCTGTTCTGGGATCTGTATCTGCGAGTCAATCCAACGTCCACAGCATCCTCAGTGGATGATGCGTCTGGCAGCTCATCCTCATCAGCAGAACTACAGGAAAACAAAAAGATGATCATACAAGATAATAACAAATCTACAGCTCCAAAATTCATCAAACATTTGATCAAATTGTAGGCATTTATACAGAAAAGTAAGCAGCTGCTTGATAACAAATACTGTGGCTTTAATAAATTCCATTGCCAAACAATTGAATCCAACAAGGCAGTTTGAAGCCAATACTTAAATCCACACAATATCCCAAGACCTGATTAAACATTTACCCAATTATCATTGATTACAAGAACACTCGGTATAATCAGTCTAAAAATAATTAGTGCCAATGTAAAAAATTTCCACTAGTTTTGGCAGTTTGCCACTCGCCAAGTGATTTAACACTACCATGTCATCCACCTACTGATGTACTGCTGCTGACTGAAATAAAAAGCCCCTCCATCAAACAACTACCATTTTTTATCATGGAGAGCGTAAGCAGCAAAACACGTGCTTGGCAAAGTTCTGCCTCTATTGCAATATCTTTATTTCAGAATGGGACTAAGCATATAATGCAGTGCTCAATAATCTGTCTCAGAACCAGCATTGGCTATATATTACGGTAATAATCAGATTATGTGGTATTGGCAAAAAGTGATATCAGCACAGCTTTAATAATACATTTCCAAATGTACCAAATTATCCCTAAATACATATAGATATCTCTCATGACATGTGCTAAATTTCTTACCTTCCTCCAATGAACACTGAATCTGACTCTTGCAAGCCAAACTCTGTCTTCAAATCTTTGAGCTTTTGCTGTGCGATTTGCTGACTGGAAGCATCTCCCATCTGCAAATAATAACGAACTTCACAATTACCAACTGAAGTAAAGCAAACCTGCACTAAAAACAAGAAATTCATAAAAGAAATCACAGATCTCATATTAACGCAAATACGTGTTCAAAATGCATGGTAACCCATATCTGAAACAGTTGAAAGTGATGCACATTTAACCTTCACATTTGCAAGAATATGAAACTAGGTATAAAAAAAACTTAAGATCAAAAATCAATAACTGCCTAACAAACTATTTTACATACATAAATGAAGAGGAAATTTAATTACAGAAACATAATTCAAGATAACCTTAGTCGACAAGTCAAGGTGGAGCTTGATAAAACTGAAGGCCTTCTTTGTGTTTCCAATTTCAGTGTAGACATTGCCAAGGCTCCAGTACGCTCGGCTGAGTGCCACAGCATCATTCAACTCTTTAGCGATCTGAAGATGGAGCAGATGATACTCGATAGCTCTCGCATGATCCTTTAACAATGCGTACAAATTGCCAAGGCTGTAACAGACCTGGCCTTCTACAGCCCTGTCCCCAAGTTGTCTTGCCAGTTCAAATGCTGTCCTGTCCAACATAAAACAACGACGGAAGGAAGATTATTTTATGTTGCAATATAACATAACTTTAACTTTTAGCAAGCTGTCCAACAGCACATCCCAGGAAGAGCATTACAGAGTTCAAATTTATGTCATTCTGCTTAGGTTGTAACACTCTTACAGTGTAAAAAGTCTCCCTTTATATGAATGCACAAAATGGCCATACAAAAGTTTTTCACCTTTCCAACATTCAGAAGTCAAAAACAGAATAATAAAATAACACAAAATACAAATTGGAGCCATGGAATAACTACCGCAAGGGACACCTGGAATAAATGCCTACCCAAGGAAGTATATTAGCAAAGTGCACATACAAAGAAATAACATATACATTATACAGTAGAATAGTGTTAATCTTTTACCCGTTTGCCCCGAGAATATCCGCTCAAAACGGGCTTAAAATTTAAAAATGAACGGATAAAGGGTTAAAACTCTGAAGTGCAATAGGTGCATGTGAAAGATAGATGTTTCTTACCTGTAGTATTCAGCAGCCATGTCGTATTCACTGCGAAACACACATGCATTGCCAAGATTGTTGCATGCCCTTCGCTCCGCTGCCTTATCGTCAAACTCCCTTGCAATTTCAAGTCGCTGCAAATCACAAAGGTTCATGCGTCAGAAATACATAATTGTTAAAACACAGAATTTCCATAAACAACCGGCCAATCACAAGAAAAACAGAATAATAATTTCATAAATAAATAAATATAAAGACAAACTCGGAGATAAGGAAGTGAGATTACATAAAATACGATTTGCTTCTGGAGATAGATTGCATAATTATCTTAATCCTGCACAAGTCAATCACTTTGTTCTAAGTTAATATTGCATAGGCACAACGGCCGATTTGTAAAATTTGGTAGCAACTGTTTGAAACTAGGTTTGCCATTCCCAGTGTGCCTTGTCACTGCTTCATTCAGAATCTCAGTCAATTGCTTCACATAGTTTTTCACTTGATCATTTTACCAACTATCCCATTCATCGTTATCTTTCACACTAAGGTCACATCTAACCTTTTCTGTCTGGCTGTAATTTCATGGCCATTCATTTACTTTCTCGTAAGTTGAATGAGACTCAGCTTGTAAGACAACATTTGCCGACAATATTTACCGTACCTGCTCTCAAGCTACTTATACTCAGATCTCTAACAGTAAATAAAAATAAAGAAATAATACATTCCTCAGATATGCAGATCAATATATGATAATTGCTTAAGCTGCGGGCAACATGAAAATGATTTGTAAAAATTAAAAAAATTATATATTTTGTACGTGCAATATATTCAAAACATTTTAAGATAAATTAAATCTGTATAGTGCGAACACTACAGGCTTAACATGGTCTGCAAGAAACACTGTTACGTTGACTGACCTGCTGGTGAAAGCGAGTGGCATTTTCAAAGTCACCGAGAAGATAGTAAGCATTGCCGAGATTGCCACAGGTTCTTCCAACAGCAACACGATCTTCGAGTTCCATCAGAATGGTCAAGTTAGCTCTGTTCAAATTAATCATTAATCAAACTCAATAATTTACGCAAAAATAAGAAGATACGAGACTTTCACAAATAGATCAGTACGACAACTGTAAATGCTTCATAATAAAAGTAAATATCACTTGGCTGACAAGTAAAAATAAAAAAGTGAAAAATTTAACGAAAAAAACAACTTTTTTCAAGAATGGAAAGACATGAATGCAGGATATGAAGCATTTGAGCCTCACGGATCTTGGTAAGTGAAACTCTCAGCAGTTAAAGCAAATACTTGTGAAGACATAGAACAATAGTGATGCAACACTTAACTCACCTTGGTCATGATTAGTTTACCAGAAGTCCAGAACCTAAAAAATCTTACCTGTAGTAGTCCACTGCCTGATTTAAAGTCATCTCAGCAAAAACAGGATATCGTCCTGGATCACCTAGATTTTGGTGGCCCGCTTTCTGTGCTTCACTAAGGTAAGTGTTGCCAAGATTATACAAGGCACGAGCTTCACCGATCTACAGCACAGCAGTAACACTGTTTCAGTATCCTGACATGCAAGAAAAAATCCAACAAGCAAGAAACTAAGGAGTAAATATTCCCGATAGAGAAACACACTGGTTAACATGAGGTACTGTAAGGCACATATGCAATAAACATAAAAAATACTTTACATAAAGTAATAAGACAAGTAATGTAAAGTAAATTGAAGTAATTTTCCCATCTTAGTAAACTATATATACAATGAAATTTACAAATCATATCATTCAACATGAAATTAAAATAAATTATTGGAAAACTGAAACATAACCTCACCCTGTCTTTAATCTCTTTTGATATTCTAAGATGATGTTTGCCACAGGCAACAGCCTCGTCAAACTTGCCGATGATTTTCAAGGTGTTGCCAAGGTTCCCAAAAGCTTTGGCCATGCCAGTCTTGTAATCTAGAACACTGTAAGATGGATTCCATATTAACCCTCAGGCTACCAGGGGGGGGTGGTGGTATCCACCCCCCCCCCCTAGGTTTTTCCCAAATCAAACTTTTTCGTTAGGAATAGAATTTTGACGTTTTAGGTAGCTGTAGACTGTAGAGGATTCATTTGCACACATTTTGAGCTAAAATGTGTGATGATATACCATACCATTCAAAAGTTATACCCGATATACCCGAGGCACCAGGGGGAGGGTGGATACCACCCCCCTTAGATTATCGGCTGTATTTTATCCGTCGTTTAAGATGAAGAGACACAAAATATACCATTCTGTAGAGGGAATGTGGGGCTACATTTTGGTGGTCACGGAGTTGTCTTTTGACAACCGGAAGTGCTCAAAATAAATTAAAATATATATAAAGGTGTTTTATTTTTGTAAAATTTTCATGTTTTTATATCTATACTTTATTTTTTAAGAAAAAATAAATTATGTCATTTTATAGAGGAGATTAAGGGCTATTTTTCATACCAATTAATTTGTATTTTGATGACCGGAAGTGCTCGAAATAAATTAAAATGTGTGAAAACGTTGATTTTTTTTTCGACGGAAACCGACAATGGCATAATTTCGTGTTTTATATTGATTTTTCGATAGATATGCATGTTTTTTCCTTTTTATTGTACATAAAAAGACTTATAACTAGTTTTTATAATTGAATATATGACTATATTAAATATAAATTATATATATCATGTTCTACACACACAGAATCCAACATTTTACTTATGCGTAAGTACATGTTTTGTGAAGCTATGGGTGCTCATGGAAAAAAATTCATAACTTCGGGGTGCATTCATATATATTAAACCTAAATATATCATTTTGTGCAGAAATGAATGCTGAATCCATTGGTGTATTACAAGTTATGATATCTCAAACCAAACCCAAAATCCAGGGGGGGGTGGTAACCACCCCCCCCTTGGTAGTCAGTGTTACAAAAAAAGCTTGGTAGCCCGAGGGTTAAACAAACTATCATCACACATACATGTACGGTGGGTAATGGTAAAATTTATGCTAACCAAAAGTAAATCAGTACAAGCAACACATAATATGTTTGAATAAAGAAACAAACAATAAATCCCAATAATAGGCAACACTCAGGACTTCATCAATAGGACTACCGGTAAGTCTCCCACTCACTACTCACCTCAGTTCTTCAACCGATCTATATCCCACATTGCACTTAAACTCTAGAAAAAACTTCCCTCTGAATTCTGCAAATTCTCGGTTCCTCAATCAACACACCAACACTTGCCTGTGGTTCCTCTATTTATAAATCACCCAACAGGCATTCCATCCCAAATTGAGGTCTCACCTCTTCCGATCATCCACCTTTGAACTTTCTCATCCTCAATTAAACCTGTCTTAAATAGCAGCTGTTCTAACATCAATCTCTAGTCTTTCATGCAACTGGACTTGAATCTCTCCACTGGGCATTAATTGTTGGATGATCACTCAGATATGATACAGCTTACATGAATAAACTGATGGTCTGCACTTAGCTTTAGAATAGCACTTTAGGAATTTGGTGTTTACACAGGTCTACAAAATTATGAAATTTCATTTAATTGCTTGCCAATCCCAAAACAAGGAACATTTGTAATAGTTATCAAAATCCAAACATGACAGTAGGACAATGCAGACAGTCTACATGATCTAAACCCATCAGATTGTCCCTTGCCGCATACGCAAACAGTATTGGACTCGTGGGAATTATCAGTGATGATCCAAAGTTTTGGAATTCACTGTCAAGTTTTGTGCTATTCATCAGTTATCTTTTATCCTTCAAAACTTAACTTAAAACATTTCTGCTTCCTCACCCTCCGTACCTGACTTCCAGTTATCTCAATCATTAGAATTTCATTTGTCTTTCCAATGAATGATGACTTTGATTACAATTTCACTTGATGAAATCACCTGTTGATGCTCTATGCATTATGATAACAGTGCCAAAGAAGTCAGTAGATTAGATCAGATTAGATTAAATTGAGACAAGACCCAAATCCCTCAGAACTGTGAAAAAGAGTTCCTTGTATATAATATATGCACTGGTTCTCTAGAGGAAGACCAATCAAATAAGAAGACGTTGTAGTAACCTGTTGATTGTCAGATCGTATTTATGGAACCTCAGCGCTTTCTCGTAGTCTTGAATGTAGAAATATGCATTGCCGAGTTGACTGTAGATGGCGCTCAGCAGCAGCAGATCATCGGTTCCAACCTGGAGCGCCATCTCAAAATACTCCACACCTTTCTCGCACTCGCCCATCTTACAGAAGCACTCGCCTTGAAGTGCCAGTTCAAGACAGCTTCTACCACAGTCCTTGTTGTTATTCATTTCTGATGCACGTACAAAGATTAACTTCTTAACCACAATGAACAATCCCAAGTACCTGGAGCACAAGTCATGTAAGAGAGTCAAACACACAGAACAAAAAACACTTGTGAACAAATAATAACAATGTGCAACATTAAAGATGCAGAAATATAATCACAGGATTCCTGAGATTTAAAGTGTTCATATAGAAGAGCTTCCAAATTTTCAGTTAGAGCACAAATACATTGACTCTTCTATAGATGTGTTTGCAATTTATGGCACAACTTCCTAGGAATGATTCATCATCGTCAAGGCACCAACTGAAGAAATTGTAGCGCAATTGCAGTTTGTTTGTATGTGCACTTGTTATGGCGCCCCTCACGCTCTCTACTCAGAGGCGCTCCCGAATGCAGCGCCGACACTGCATCGGAGCCATAGCGGTAAAGGTACTAGGTTGTAGATGTGGTGCGAACGCTAAAATTTTAATAGATTCTGGTAGCTAAGACCGTAAGTATTCAAACGCGCCTATTCCCGTTATCCGGAGACGTTCCGACGATTTTATATTAATTTTCTAAAATGTATAGGAAATCCTATGTTAAAATCGCGGATCACTGTCGACCGCCATATTATTTACACACATTCCCGTGACGTCATAGGCACTCGCGGCGTTCAAATTATATTTGTAAATATGGCGGTCGACAGTGATCCGTGATTTTAACATATAGGATTTCCTATACATTTTAGAAAATTAATATAAAATCGTCGGAACGTCTCCGGATAACGGGAATAGGTGCGTTTGAATACTTACGGCCTTAGCTACCAGAATCTATTAAAATTTTAGCGTTCGCACCACATCTACAACCTAGTACCTTCACCGCCATAGCTCTAACGGTGCAGTCCAAATCCTCGAAACGAATTTCGGCCGGATCCATAAAAAAATCGATTTTTACAAAACCTCACGATTTTAAACACTAAAATGTCTTATCACCAACACTCAATAGGTCCATTATGTAATGTATTCAATTAAACTCTTAATAGTTTTCTTGTGTATTTTCAGCGTTTTCGGGGATACGGATTTCGGGGATTGGGTGGACCCCGGCAAACTTATAGTTCCGAAACCGAATGACACTAACCCTATTCCTAACAATAACCGACTTTCACGACGACCTGACCCTAAAAGCCTCACGACGCCTAATCTTACCCTGACCGACCATCACGACGCCTATGTACGGAGCCCCTAAAGGGACATGAATGCAAATATTTTATGTCGTGCGCACGACTTAGGATCTCGTTCGAACGACTTATTATCTCGTTCGAACGACTTATTATCTCGTTCGAACGACTTATTATCTCGTTCGAACGACTTATTATCTCGTTCGAACGACTTATTATCTCGTTCGAACGACTTATTATCTCGTTCGAACGACTTATTATCTCGTTCGAACGACTTAGTATCTCGTTCGGACGACTTATTATCTCGTTCGAACGACTAATTATCTCGTTCGAACGACTTATTATCTCGTTCGAACGACTTAGGATCTCGTTCGAACGACTTATTATCTCGTTCGAACGACTTCGTATCTCGTTCGAACGACTTATTATCTCGTTCGAACGACTTATTATCTCGTTCGAACGACTTATTACAGCCAATCGCAGATCGTTTATATATTTATAATGTGCCACGACTTATTAACTTCTCTTTTTTGAATTTATTCTAAACTGAAATACATTCCTCATGCAGGTCGATTAATTGCAGAATCTGCTTCAACTTGTCTCTGATAATAAAAGTTTTGTATGTAAATGGTGAATGGAAGTTGTAGGCCTACGCACTAGATCATGTTCCTTCCAACTCCTGGGCCGGTAGTCTTGGACATTCTTATACGGAGCGTACATGACGTTTTCGGCGTAAATCTATCCTGCTCTCGAATAACGATATAAAATGGTAGTCACGGGGCAGGCGCAGACCTGTACTCACTGAATAGCGGTACTCCCATTCTCGATCAGCAATAAGTCTCTACTCCCTAAGATGGCGTCTGTTTATGACTCGAAACTCGCTGCATTCGACGACACCTTACACGTCAAAACGTGTTTAAAACATCTGCAATGAACTCGTATCCTTCGTCGACGGCGAACATTATATTAGCTTTTATTTTCGCCGCCACAAAATATTAAAATTTGGCTAAATACCCTAGGAAATTGCATTCGAAGCGCCTCTGCGTGGTATGAATACCAATTTGTGGGTCGCTTGCCTAACGTGTCTAACGTAGCGGCCGTTCTATCTGTTGTAGGCCTAATTAGTTTGTTCTAGCGACAGCTTGCATATTAAACTCCAAAATAAATCAAACGCATGCCACGTGAAACTGGACAGTTCGAGAAACTAGCAAGAAATAGCTAATTTAAGAATTTTAATTCGGCGATCACTAGCTGAAACCGGTTACAGTTTCATCATATTCTATCCACACATCACCGTTCTATTCAAAATCTTTTTCACTTTCTCGCTATGTAATTTTATTCCGATACATTTGCAACTAACTTTCTTTCACATAATTATTTTTTTCTCTTGTCAAGTCTCATACTTTTGTATTTAGGCTATATTAAATATGAATCGTTTTTGCTTTGCAGCCGTCTATCTACTTGCTTACTTATCGTCGGAGACGATGAATATAAATATATTAGGCTATGCGCATGCGCCATAACCTATAAAGCTATAACCACGGCTTAAGTGAGATGATTTGATAATCCAAGGTCTGCGCCTGCTATATGACTTCCATACAAGAGTAAAACCCGTTAAGAGAATAACAAAGTCCGTGAACAGCCTTTTCGCATAGCGTACGCTATTCTATCTCATAACTATCGGCCCTGCTGTGCATGGGGGCCGGTAGCGCAA
Source organism: Lumbricus rubellus (assembly GCA_945859605.1). NCBI lineage: Eukaryota > Metazoa > Annelida > Clitellata > Crassiclitellata > Lumbricidae > Lumbricus > Lumbricus rubellus. Next base: position 27,015,465 of record OX243813.1, on the reverse strand, counting down.
GGGATAACACGCTGGCGTAGAGTGAGAGGTAGCGAATTTGAGCCCCTGTTGGGCGGATTTGCTTTGTAGGCTGCTATTAGCGCCATGTAATTGCAAAGCTGTCTGCTCAGTTGGCCGTTAAGGCCAATTAAGATTACTGCATAAATTGTAAATGTAAAGCGCAGTGCGTCTTGCAGGCGTGTCAATAAAGAAAAGATTATTATTATTATTATCACAGCCTTTCATTTGATGAATAGATTAAGAATTAGGCTACCTAGGAAGTAGATTTAAGACAATAAGATAGCTGATAAGATGCATCATTCTTATACTGTTGACCATTTGAAGTTTACCATTACCGGTATGGCAATGGTAGTCTTGCCATGTTGTTTACTGTGGCATGGTAATGTTGATGCTGAAAGAAGCAGTACCGCGTATTGTACCTTTAGTTATCCTTTGCTGGATACTTGGTGGACACTGTTGTTAGTACTTAATGCAACAATTGGCTTAAAAACTGGAATGTGTTAGGACTTAATGCAACAATTGGCTTAAAAAACTTTAATGTGTTAGGACTTCAATGCAACAATTGGCTTTAAAAATTTAATGTGCTCAGGTGTAGCATATGAATAAGACCTATGTTGTGCTACCAATGTTTTGGTGCACGAACGATTCATAGTCAATTAGACCTATATAAAGTTGCAACACTTGAATGTGTTTTGTGATTTGAAATGACTAAAAGTTATATTTGATGCTGTGCTGAACTGAGGGGCTTCTATCCCTATCCAGCACGGGAAAATAATATTACAGACTGCTGTTTATGCCTTGTTATTGTATCATATACGTGTTGTAAGGGATGATCTACCAGCACAGTATCCAATAATATCCAATGATAATGAACAATATCCAATAATTTCTTAAACATTTAACAAGTTCTTAAACATTTTACAAGTTCAGTTCAGAGCATTACGGTAAGGTGTCTCTTATTGCGACCCTTGAGTGACGAAACATGTGGACACCATTGGCATATTGTACTATAGCGGTTCCCAACCCGTGGCCCGCGGGCCAAAAGTGGCCCGCGAGGCCTCACTAAATGGCCCGCCAGGCCTCAACAATGGAACCCATCTCTCAAAGAATTAACAAAAATATATATAAAATTGACAATTTGGACAGAATAGAACATAATATAATCATTTTCAGTTACAAATTATTTTATTTTGAACTATATAAACATCAAACATTCTACTTTTAATTGATTATAACAATTTTTATATGCTTTTAGGTAATTAAATTTTAGCGTTGTTGCCCCCTAAATGCCCTAACGTCCTTTAACTAAGAAAAAGTGGCCCTCGTGTGCTCCAACTTAGAAAAAGTGGCCCGACAGTCAAAAAAGGTTGGGAACCACTGTACTATAGCTTCAACTGCTATGAACTAATGAAAGTGCAAGAACTACGAGAGTGTAATCAATGTTCATTGTCCTGTCATAATGAAATGTTCTTAAACAACATGTGTCTTTTATCAAAGAACATATTTCTGGAAAGACTTTAATTTTCATTCCTTGATATAATAGTATCATAGACTTGTTGTACTGGATGGTCTACCATTATTTCGTGAATAAAATATTGAGTTATAATAATGTAATCGAGGTTCGTTTCATTTATAATAAATGTTACAAGTTCAGTTGAGAGCATTACGTTAAGTGTGATTCGACATTGGAAGATTTTTCTGCAAGTTGTCATGATCAAGGTAATAGAAGTGGACATGCACATTTGCAAAGTCAAAGCATTGCGGTTATTGCATTCTTTAGGTGCATAAACAAATGGACACCAGTTCTGGCATCTGCTGCAGGCTCCAAACCATCTCGTCTTAAAATGTGACAACACAAATTAAAAATATCAATATCGCAGGGCATAACAGATCTGTATTCTGCTTCATTATTGCATGTTTCAAGATCCTCTGCATCAACCGGATACATCTGGTCCTCTGCATTCCAAAGTGTTGGCACGTTGTACATAACGATGGGGCGTCCACTTGGAACATGTGTGCTTCTGCTTGGACGGATGATGTGTCCATTCCACATATTCACGATTCTGTCTAGATCATGCTAAAATGAGAAATGTAAGAATAATATATAAAATTATGTTCTACTGTGATTGGCTGATAAGTAGTAGCTAGGATTTAATTCAAGAGACTAGGACAAATACAATGCATAGGACTACTTTAAATTCATTGAATAAGGCACATGCTTTGTGTAGAAATAGTTATGATTCTTTGTTCTTTCTCTGCTGCTTCAGTCTTTGAGCATTATGACTGACTGGTCAAAGAGGTGGATAGTATAATGGAAAACACTTCGGCTTCAAGTGCTTACAATACGCATTTAAAATTCCAGAGGGCCCCTAAGCATGGGCGCCCGCAGAAATTTTTGCAGGGGGGGGGGCAAATATTTTTCGAAGGTCACAGTTACCGTAAATGTTTTAGTAACAAGAGCTTGAAAAATGCAAACCTGGAAATTAAGAGTAGGCCTACGAGTATTTTTCAATGAAGTTTCTTAATGCAAAAATTAATATTTTTCAGTTTCATTTTGTGTATCAACTTTAATATGAATAATTTCTTTAGTGCGAATAAAAATAAATAAATAACAAGTAGATTAATGATTGATTGATTTATTGAACATTTTTGCAAAAAGTAGATGTTAAATGTGGGTTCCTGAAGCGGCACTGCAATTTTATAAGTCCATGTTGAATGAATAAATAAGTGAACAAAAAATAGGTGTCAGTTTTCAAGGTGCAAGTGTTCCTCTAGCTACTTCTATTGATAGCCTGCTTAATTTTGTGCAGTTGTGAAAGGTTGCACGACAGCGAGATTCCAATCAAGTAGGCCATAGTCGATAAAAAAAATACTATTTGCAAGGGCGCCTGCCGAAGGGTTAACAGCCAATGGTCACTGTTCCAGCTTTTAACAAGATGTTGATTATGCAAGGCAGAAAATTAAGAGCATGTTTATATCTACAGAGATTTTTAAACATAGGTTTCTGACTTTCACTGTGTGTATCATTCGTATCATTAGTGCTTTAATGCGAAGAAATTTGTTAAAAAGCCAAAAATAGTAGTTTAAAAAATAAATTTCCATTTTCCAGGGGGGGGGCAAGTGCCCCCCTTGCCCCTATGTGCGGGCGCCCATGCCCCTAAGTGGCAGCTGAAGTACCCTACGAAGAGCTTACGCCTGACATGGCTGCAAATTTGTGAGTTATACGTTGTGTTCCAGTGAATTGTTGCAATTGTATAACTTGTGCATAATGTATATTATTATTGTTATAATTATCTCATATGCCATATCTCATGGGAGAAGTAAATGATGAAAGAAATTAATTGTGATAGGCTATACTATAGGGGCCTACAAAACGACTACTGTGATAGTACTTAGGCTATAGGCTACGTATAGGCGCTACAAATTTAACAACGAAAATGATGAAGTTGACAGAGATGAGGAATTAAACTGCAGTAATGTCACTTTTTCACTGCAAACTTACGACAAAGTTTCGCAAAGTGTACATCTTGGTTCTTTTAACAATCCATGAGAAACAAAGAATGCATACATGTAAGGGACTTGTAAAACAGAACTGCATTATGCCCTTGTCCAAAGAACAGCCTTGGAAATGACCAGAAGCAATTAGAGGCCGAAGCAACTCGATCCAAAACTGTGAGCACTCTTTACGAAGGAAAGCCCACCAACTTTCTATCCTTTGATTGCAGGTGCTAGCCCCATCCAAGTAGCATCTGCCAGCAGCATCGTCCGTGCAGTTTCGTCGTAGAAACATCTGGAAGTCGCACACAAGCTTGTTCTCCGTTCCATAGTCTCCTCTGACAAGCTTGGGACAACCTCGTAGAAGTCTAACCGCTTCTAAGAAATATCCTCCGATGATTTTTGGGTTGTTGTTTGTCCTGTAAACATTCATCCAGATGATCTTCCTTGAAAATCCATCGATGCATCCACTTATACACAAACCGAAGGGCTTTAGCTTATCATAGCCGTCCAAGTGCCATACAAAATTAGGACCGCTGGCAAAGTAGCTGCGACGCCTCAATCGTCGCCCAATTCGCGTTTCAACTCCTTCTGGATCAATTTCGCGGAGTATAAGGCGGACGTCTTCTTTCTTAACTCTGATGTTATTTTGAATACACTTAGCATGCATCATTCTATATCCGTGCAGCATACCAGAACCACGTATTTCGGTCATCAAGAAATGCACAACCTCATGCAGACTGCTGTATTCACCGCGACGGTGAAGTGTCAAACCACGCAGAATTCTTTTCAAGTGTCTCTCGCTTATAATTATATGGTGTCCTTTTTCCAAAGTACTGACAATATCCCTATAAAGTAATCCCATATCGAAATATTTTTTTGCCAATTCCTGCACGGACGACATTGCGCCTATTGGCCGAGCTGTGCTGTCCTCGAAACAGCGCGTTTCCTTAGGCCTATACGTTAAACCTAAACCCAAATGGTAATCTATTAGGCCCTAGCTATTAGTTAGCCTATAAAATAATATTATTAAGCTTAATCACAAGTAGCACGACATATAATAACGATTAGCCTACGTTAAACCTAAATCCACTAAGTAGGCTAATTAAGTCGTGCGCACGAGTTACTAAGTCGTTCGAACGAGATAATAAGTCGTTCGAACGAGATAATAAGTCGTTCGAACGAGATACTAAGTCGTTCGAACGAGATAATAAGTCGTTCGAACGAGATAATAAGTCGTTCGAACGAGATACTAAGTCGTTCGAACGAGATAATAAGTCGTTCGAACGAGATAATAAGTCGTTCGAACGAGATACTAAGTCGTTCGAACGACATAAAATATTTTGCATTCATGTCCCTTTAGGGGCTCCGTACCTATGGCCTAACTTTTACTCATGTTAACTCAATCTACTCATATAAACAATGAAGCAACAAGATAGTCTATGTGGTGTTACCTACCTCCCAACTTTTCACGGGATTCCAACTAGTCCGAAACTTAAAAAACCGAAACCGGTAATCAACCAATTATGTGGGCCCGCTACGAATGAAGAAGACACTACATAATCCGTGATTTCCGCATTACAAAACCTACTTTCGCTGTCAGTACGTGATATGAAACTAATATAATAGTAGGCCGGAATTAAAATCAAAATATCTAAAGCTGGAAGAAATTCGGGACAAGCCAATATTTTGGCAACGGGTTAAGTATGTTCTAGTTACATTCCCATAAAAACCTACAGTGAACCTACACTTAGCAAAATGTGAAATTTGAACTTAAACTTGGTACTATTTGTTTCGCGCATTTAGACCCTGCGCAGTCTTTTCTGAGTAGGAGTTACCATGGCGTAAGAAGGCAGTAATAGTCTTTCGTTGGATGTTTACGTCGGCAACGTGCAATTTATTAGTATAATTTTGTGAAATTTGTTCGTTTCATTCGCGTTTAAAGTTAGTTCAGCTTTAGATTACGTAAAATTGTTAGGAACTGCTTCGATTTTATCTGGTAGTTTAACCTGTTAACGTTGTGTAGGATTTTTGTAGCAATTTGTAATTGAGTTGAGCGATAATGGCGGGCGAATCGGGCAGATACGGCTGAGCTATGCGAGGATAAATGCGTTATTTACCGTTCTGTGACTAGTTCTTCGACTAGCGATTATCGTGACTGCATTTGCGTAAGCAAGAGGAATGAATCCCTTCTCAGAAAGCTAGTATTCGGCGTGATGTTAGCGCTATAACCAATACATGGCTAGACATCTAGGCATAGTTAAGATTAATGAACACTGCAAAATAGTCTATTATAGGCCTAGTGATCGACATTGCGAACTGCATAAGCGTAAGCTGGTAGCGGTGAACCGGATTATTATTGACTTTTTACATAGCTCACTGTCACGGTAACCTACTCAGAAGCACTCCTAGTCTAACAACGGCTACATAAGGCAGTTTTTAAGCGAGAAAGGATGTAACCTCTAGGCACAAGGCGGAATGAAACAGGGAGCCAACTCCAGGTTCTAGGACCAGCCACTGAGAAATAGCGCTGGTACACTATGTTAGTCCGTGAGCGAGGGGCCAAGAGCTCAGCTGATCGGAGGTCAGGTCGCCACTGGACACCAGAGGTAGGACAGCAGAGCTCTTGCAGGTACATGAGAGCCAGACCCTCCATACAGCGCAAACTAATGCAGAAACTCTATAGGTTATTCAATGTGTAATAGAAAGCCAGTGGAGTACATTGGATATGACCTATAAGATGTGCTGCTGTGCGTAGAACCTGCTCAAGACACCCGATCTGGATCACCGGGAACCCCCAAAGGAGGGAACTTCAATAGTCGAGGCGAGAGACCACAAAGGCATGGACAACAGTGGCAGCAGCAGTAGGGGTTAGAGATAGAGATGATGTGCTACAAGTATTTCAGACATGAGTTCATGACAGTCAATGGAGGCAAACTTTGGTGACTTGTGCACTAATATTGTGAGGCAGAATACGTGATGCACAGTTTGACCATGAAAATATCGCCAGCATTCATAACAGAAGTTTGGCTAAGCTGTGGATTCCACCCCTATTACAGACATTTCTGCAGACATCAATAGCATAGTGAAGCAAATTATCGCAATAGCACAGTGAAGCAAATTATCACTCAACTCAATTACATATTGCTACAAAAATGCTACACATTGTTAACAGGTTAAATACCAGTTAAAATCGTATCAATTCCTAACAATTTTATGTAATCTAAGGCCGAATTAACTTTAAACGCTTATGAAACAAACTTCACAAAAATTATATGATTAAATTGCACGTTTTCGACATAAACATGCAGCTGCCAGCCAGACTCCAGTTCCAATTTACACACAAATATTGGAATGCGTTTCCTCCTTGGCATTTCAATTTTCTCTCTTCTACGTGACATCGTGAAAGACTATGTTCATCAAATAAACCACAATTTTTCCAACAAACCGGGCATGCATTACATCTCTCATCTTGATCCAATGGAAACCACAATGAAACACAGATATGATATCCATCATGACCGAAGGATCACCTGCAGGATCCTCTGCTCCATCCTGATGGCTTTCCAACATTAAACTCCATTGGGACTCACGCAACCCTAACAGTTACCTAATTTCACCAACACCTATTACCTCATTCCATTGAAACCATATAATTTCAGTTGTGTGCTCCTACAGATATGGGCCTACATAATTATGTAGCCTATTAAGAAAAAAGAATTAGGTTGTCCTGCACTTTTTAAAATATCAATCTGCTTTGTTCTGGTTTATTTTAATTCTTGTTACATGCTGTAATTAATGAATAATGATTTCTATATTTACAACTGTCTTATATCGAAATACGGCATGTTTATATTTAAAATGTTGGTTTATAGGTGGAATGTTTGTGACTGTCGTAGATCTATATAGTGTGGCAAAGTAGCATAGCTATCTCTAAAAGCCTATAATTGTCATATTCTGTGCTTTAATGAGTGCATCACTCTCCGTACAATGTGGACACTAAACATCCAGTGCATGTATGAATGCTACAAACTTTATCACTCTCATGCAACCAGAACACACCAACTAGGCCTACTGTTTTCCATTGTATCTATGGACATAATTATTTTCATGCCCGTATTTGACCTGCCAATTTTGCTCATGACCTGCCTTATGACCTGCTTGGAACTTTTAGCTCTTTTTTACATTTAATTTCCTTGACCTACTGAATAACTGCTATGAAGAACTGCTTGACACGACCTGCCTACATATTGTAGCCTATAGCTTGTGCCACGACTGTCTGTATATTAAAATTGTATTCTTAGTTTAAGGGCTATTTTAATATTTGCAAGCAGGGTAATGGATGAGGACATCACTTCCTTCTCTTAGGTCTATTAGCTTAGATAGCAAGAGACAGTATCTAAGTTCTGACACAGTATCAGTGTGAGAATTTCTTCACTCTGCTGACAAGTGCTTGCTGGATGAGTGCTTGTGAACACCTGTTTCATAATGGGCTATTTAAGTAAGTATTGCTAATTAAAAGTTGCTTAAAAATCTTAATCTAAGGGCTCGTTCAGCCCGTAAATAGGCTATATTAGGCCTACATATATTTTTTTCTTAACCCTCCCCCGTTTAGGAGGTGGTTTGGAGGTTTCAAACGCAAATAAAAATTCTAATTTAAAAGAACTAGTTCTGTGTATTTTGCGTCCAAGACCATTGGAAAAAGTTTTAAAAACCCGGAATGGAACTCCCGATTTTTTTCATGGCTCGCCCCTGCATATTTTCAATTTAGTTATAGGCTAGGCCTACATGTCGATCTTGTGAAACATGTGCAATGGCCCCTTAATATCAATACCGTTCGATTATCTGACCCACTAAACACGGACAACAGACACCAGGATTGTGCACATCCGCCCACTGTACACGGAATTACAGCCTAAATTGTGCGTAATAAAGTGCGCTACTTTGGTGTTAATTTGTAAATTTTCCTAATAACTTTCGCTTTGTAGGTTTTAGTATGTTATACTACACAATATTACCTAACTAAAAAGTATAAAACTGGCTTGTCCCCAATTTCTTCTAGCTTTTTTTTATTTCTCGCCGACTATAAATTATAAATGAATGGCTTTTAAAGTTTGATTCCGCCTCAGCAAGGACGTGCAAGGACCATTTTCTAAACAGGACCGGAATCTTCTTTAACGTTATTGGACGATAATTGGAGTAGCGGGAAAATTTTACACTTCGTTTCAAAAATAAAAGAATTAAATTGATGATCTTTATGAAGGCAGATTGACGAACAATTATGTTTGCAGTGTAATAAATTACATTTGAAGATTTAAAACATAATATCTAACATAAGAAACGGAATTTTGAGTGGGGCGACATCTATCGCTGAGACGGCCACCAATGTTCATGAGTTCTGTATTGTATAATTGAGAATTTATATAGCGCCTGCATTAATTATTAAGAGACGCATTGCAGGTTTTGCAGTTTGACATCAATATATTGCTATAACCGTGAATGACAGAACACCCATCCAAATAAGCGATGTAGTAAAAGATCTCATCAATTCATTCGAAAATTAGCAGGGTATATTATAAGGCTGCCGTCTGAGGCAATGTTTTTGTAGAAAATGTAATACATTCATAAGGGATTCATTATCGGGACCACACTATAATACTAGTCTTGCATGCTAACTGTTGCTGACATTACAATGTTGTTCAGTTTTCAGCTTTTAGGTGTTTACTGAAATCTTTAAGCAACCTTTATATGACAGGTGTCTTTAATATAAGGCCTTCCTTACTTCTTATATATTATATGTATACTCACTAATAATTTGCAGGCATTAATGGCACCTAAAATGTGGTAGGTGCCATGAAGCTCACACTCTTTTGTTACACCATCACAGTATTCATAATAATTATTCTCTTGTCCATAATGTTGTTGACTGGAAACGAGTGTGGTGGTGGTGGTACTTGATATAGAATTTGAACCCAAAAATGATGGAAGAAAAGCAAGTATAGAGATACAGCGTGGTCACATCTATTTACAACAATATTTGTAGCTGTTTAACCATGCCATCATATGGCAGTGTCAGAAGTTTTACAGCCTGATAGAAATACCACTAAATCCACTAAAAGGATAAGGCTTACTGGTGTTGTTCCACAAATAAAATGAATTAACTGAGCTCCTCAGTCTGAAGATTTGCAACATTCAGCACTGAGCCACAGCGCAGTTTTGAATTTACTGAACATAAACCAAAACCAATTATATAGTGCTACTGCAAATGAAGAAGATACTACATAATCCGTGATTTCAGCACCACAAAACCTACTTTCCAACAAGCTGTCCAGAGAAACGCAGTAAATTAATTCTTTGTTGAAACATCTGTATTGTACAGGAGACTGGAGTCGAGGTTTATTTTTGCATGAGAAATTGAGCATACTTGAAATTGTCCCACCCCAACAGCCACAAATGCTGGACATAAATCAAGATGAGTAAATAAATGACTGTACAAGTGCAGCATTGGTAAATTTTGTAACGTTGTCGGTACTCTATAGAGTTAAAAAAAATAACACCATACTGAGTATGCATAACAATATGACTACTTCAAAGGAACCATTAACAGGCTACTAAACTTATTCAATTAAAGGATCATTCGCAGACTACTAAACTTGCAGAGTAACCTAATAAGTAACTAACAACGTCTCGCAATGGAATTACACATACGTTCATACCTACTGAACGCGGTTTGAGACATTGGGCAATGACGGTTCATTCGTGTAGTTAAGCGTCACAAAGCGACAATGTGACATGACGACTGATAACAGAAACTTTCTGGCTTAATAAAAAATTGGCTTTTACTTTCAATTTTATATTATTGGAGATTGTGTAAAGCAGTGGTTCCCAACCTTTTTGGACTTGAGGGCCACTTTTTCTAAGTTGGAGAGCACGAGGGCCACTTTTTCTTGGTTGAAGAACATTAGGGGGCCACAAAGCTAAAAATTTAATTAACTAGAAGCATATAAAATTGTTCTAATTGAATCAAAATAGAATGTTTGACGTTGTTCGTGGAAGTCAAAATAAAAAATTTGTAATAGAAAGTAATTATGTTATCTTTCCCCTCCAAATTGTCAATTTTTCGTATATTTTTGATAATTCTTTGAGAGATGGAGGGCCACTTTCTGAGGCCTGGCGCCGCTGGCGGGCCACTTTCTGAGGCCTGGCGGGCCACTTTTGGCCCGCGGGCCACGGGTTGGGAACCGCTGGTGTAAAGGCTCCTTTCTGATAAATGAAACTTTGCAAAACGGTGTAGTGTCAAAGTTATTGTGATAAAGTGGACACTTCAATCTTATTCTAATATAAGACATCGCGCATAATAATAAAATATATAATAATATCCAAACAGTAAATATAGCAATATAATTTTCCAACATGTTATTTTGCAACTTGCAATCAGCTTGATTTTGCTTTGTTTTCCTTTTAAATTGTAACATTAAATTTGTCATTTGCCTGTCTAGTCACAGTCCATGATGAATTCATTAGCCAGTCCCTATATTATATTTGTATGTTGTCTGTCCCTATCAGAGGAAACATGGGAAAACTTTTACACAAAAATAATTTGCAAAATATTCAATACTGCTAAGCATGTAAATTTACAATTACAAATGCTGCTGCAACCACGAATGACATTCCATACCATCATAACATTCTACATTACAGTAAGACCACTGCTACAACACATTGGGCTTCAACAGTCGAAAGAATTATTTACAACTTCACATTTATAAATTCATTGACTGGCAGCTGTTAAAATGCTTGCACATCATGCCTTCAACGCCACCAGAATTTAAACATCATTGAATCTCGTGAAACACGCATGTTTACGCAAAACCGGTGGCTTATTTACAACATGGCACAATTACATGCAACGTTTCTTAACAAAATCTCTATAGTGAATTGAGATCAATTCAACCACAGCATCCAACAGTCAGTCCCTGGGCTGTTACTGAAAAAGTCAGTAAAAAAACTGTCTATGATTCCAATGTTTCCGTACGGTGTTGCAGTCCTGGCTACAAGACTCTGCTGTCTTGTTTGCAATCGAGTAGGTTTCCCTTGCAACATTTCATAGCCCACGGAACACTGATTTTCCGATTCTTGTCCAGATAAAGTTCTTTGAATTCTAATCAGAATACAGTTTACGCTTGTGAATGCGAATTGAAGTGTTGCACTGAATGACTAAGAAATGCTAAATGACCTTTTGGGCATTTATTGGCATAATGACCTTTCTCACCACACTAAACAACAACAGAAAAACAAAAACTAATCAATATCAAAAGAATATAATTTTACAATTTGTTTACATGGCAAAAATAATTAGTTACTATAAATCAGCTTGCATAAAATCCTTTCTTAAAAAGTTCTGTAAATAACATCAATCCAAATTTATCATAAAACTAATTACGATAGAACTGATCAAAAGAGTATTTAAGCCTTGTTCTTCAAATTTGTTCTTCAACTTTCCTTAGTCTTGATGATTCAAAATGCCATTAGCTGAATACCAAATAGAAAGTTGTAGATAGACTAAAGGGCTTACACCCACCTTAAAACAAGTCACTTGGTCAAGTGGTCGAAGGTCATGTTTTAGACTTAAGTTGGGTCGTGTAGAGGGTACACTGTCTGATGAATGGTGGTTGGGAGCACCCTGTTCTCTTTTCAGCGACGGTATCAACTGCGGACATGCGATGGCCTTGTGTCCAACTTCATTGCAGAAGTGGCAAACAAAATTAGCCTTCTTCGCCTGTGACATCTGCGCCTCTTGCGGCAAGTCAAACCTAGGGCTACAAACAGAGATGAACAAACAATTATATATGGCACTTATGACAGTTGTTCGCACAAAACAGTAGAAGACTAAAATATCAAGTTACTTGAAGTGACATGGTCATTCTGCAAACTACCATTATATATATATGTAACATTCCTCTCCAAAATATTCGAATGAAGTGTTTCTAATCAACTAATTGCTTACTCTTTGGTCAGACAGCATCGAACCTTCTCGGTTGTTGGCCCATCCACTTGGGCTTACCACCTTGGAATACTTTGCCTGCTTCCTATCTGTTCAAGACCTTTCTCTTTAGCCATGGCTGAGATGAGAGCACCTCTGAGTAGGCGCTCAACTCAGAGACGCTATATGAATTTATGGAATGAAAAACTATTGTATGAGCGTTATGCAGTAGTTTTACGTTAAAATTCACAGCAAAACTTCAATATTATTTTCACCGTAATTTCTTTGCAGTTCTCTCAAAACACAGTGTGCGCTATGACAAACTAAATTCATGTTCAGCCAAATACTAAAAATAGAATGTTTACACACCTAAAAAAGAGTAAATTTGAAATCTGAACTGGGAACTATACGAGTAACTACCATCAAAGAAATATATTCAATGATGCATGAACATTAAATCACACACACAGTAATGGTCTAGCTTCAAGCTCACTAGTCAGAAGCGCTCGCGACTACAGCGTGGACACTGCATCAGAGCTTCACAACAAAGCGCACGAGCAATTGCAAGAAAATTGTAGTGTATATACAGATATTTCTTTATAAACTCCGTGTTTGACATAAAGCTAAAACTTACTGAACATATTTGCAGCTTGGACCATCAAGACAAAAACCACAAAGATAATTGAGGCACATAATTTTTCTTACATGACGATTTTTGCAATTAGCACCTGTAAAAGAATTAAAAACACAATTTAACTGGAGCACCGTAGAAGCATTCATTTGAAAAAATCGACCTTGCTGAGAGATGAAGAATATGAGTTAGAAATGTTGAAGGAATAAAGTCCAGCAATCCATAACAGATTCAGTTTCAAATTGGTCTCAACCACAGAAATTTCAATAAAATCGTGGCACTACATCACACATATACATGGTAAGACAGTGAAAGTGTTAACAGCCAAGTGCTTACGTATATATATGTATACCAATGCAATGTTAAAGGTAAACTGACCAATCAATATTTTGTTCTGGTGGATTCCTTAATTAACTTCCACCACAGCAAATCCTTGTACATCCAAATCCATCTTATTTATAAAAACCTCAATGACTATACTGTGAAAATCTCTGAAAAACAGTAATATTTACGGAACCCAAAGAGATATTTGATAAGCCAAACTTTGAACTGCCAGTGTCCAAATTTCAGTTCCAATCTAACAGCCTACAGAGTAAGAATTGCTACACTGCTTTATACAGTGCTTAGTCTAAACCAAAGAAATATTAAATCAATGAGAATACTAACCGTGTCGACAAAATCCTCTGTCATACCAAGCACATATTTTAATCTTCTGTTCGGGGTCGATGTGCAGAAAAGGACATTCTTTATTTCCGCATTCACCTGATAGACATATTAATCTAGATAAGCATCCATGGATATATATTATGTGGATACAATGAGGATTTGTTATTACATGATGCACAAACATTGCACAATGCACATATACAATGACACATACATAACACAGGAACAAACTGTACAGGCATAGTGCATAACTGCATATTTATCCTCGGATGAATAATCATAGAACTTTATTATATAACGCTACGTATCAATTGGACTTAAATAATTATTCAAATTTTTAAATATGTTTTATATAAATCTCTGCATGTTTTTGTTCAATTTTTTAATACATCAATCTAACACTTTGCTTCAGTACAATTTAAAAGTATGGTAAAGATATTCTGAAGCTCTGTTGAACTGATTCGCCTTGACCCTGCTAAACAATTATCAACCTTCTGCCAAGTACCCACTCACAATGGCCTCAAGTATCTGGGTTATATTATACCAGTGGTTCCCAACCTTTTTTGACTGTCGGGCCACTTTTTCTAAGTTGGAGGGCGCGAGGGCCACTTTTTCTACATTAGGGCATTTAGGGGGCCACAATGCCAAAATTTTATGAACTAAAAGCATATAAAAATTGTTATAATTAACTCCAAGTAGAATGTTTGATGTTTATAGACTTCAAAAAAGAAAATTTGTAATAGAAAATGCATGATTATATGTTCTACCCTGTCCAAATTGTCAATTTCTCATATATTTTTGTTAATTCTTTGAAAGAGGAGTGCCATTGTTGAGGCATGGCGGGCCATTTTGTGAGGCCTCGCGCGCCACTTTTGGCCCGCGGGCCACGGGTTGGGAACCGCTGTATTATACCAAACGTTTGATACATAGATCTGTTTAAAAATGCTAATGCTCCGTAAACAATTAAATTGCTTCAGGCAGCGGTTTTTCATAACACTGTTCAAATCCTTATAGATGCATGTAAAGGCATTTTAATGTATCAAATTAAACAGCTTGATTTGATTTAGCTGCAACACGATATAAAATTGCATCTAATAACTGTCTAGTCCAAATATTGGCAAATATACATGTATTAAAGTCTAAGAAAATGCTGCAGCATAGCACAGGTCTGCAAGTGTTTACATTTTCATACCAATATTCATTTTATTTTACAGCTATGAACACCAAATAATTATTACTGGACTTTAATTCAAGTCCAAATTGGGATAAAACCTGCCCATGTCTGCAGATTATAGTACCAGCACAATAAATGGTATTAACAAATCACATAATCAATCAATCAATCAATCAAAATCAAAATACATAAGATCGTATACAATATCTTACCAAATCGAGAGTAGAAATAGCACTCTGGCATTTTCGTCATGTCGTACTCGTGCAGGAATTCACAGTTATCGCCTTTCTTGCAAAGACCTCGCAACCAATGTTTGCAGACAACCAGTCGTTCCCCTCGAACGTGACGGAACGGACATGACATGCCTTTACTACACGTTCCCAACAGAAAGTATGTGCAGATTGCAGAACCTGACTCTGAAATAACAAACCAGAAGTGTTTGAAAAACTTTATCAGTAATCATTAGAGTAAACTTGTTTAAAATTATTTTTCCGTCAGATAAAAGATGATCAACAACAGCTCTGCATGGCTGTAGATCAGTTGTTTGAATCCACATGTTGTTAAAAGGATGTTCAAAACAATATTTAAAATTCATTACAAAACCATCCGCAAAGCAAATTCTGAAACCCACACAATACATCATTCACACATTATGTACGCAAAAATTGCATTTTCACACCTGTGTTACACGTCAAACATTTTTTATGGACTCTCCTCCCCATGCATACATACAACTAAGCTAACGACGGATTTAGACAATTTTGCTAAGGGTGTGGCTACAGGTACTGAAGTGTACGTGCACTCCAAACACCAACATTTTCTCACCTACATATGGCAAAATGTGTTCATACACAAACTAGATTTCTAATTATGATGTTCACAATGATCCATGCAGCATGCACAGAGACAACATCCTTACATCTGCTGTTTCTATTAGACGTAATAGAGCCGGTATAATGCGCTCTGACACGCAGTCCAATATTTCCACGAAAGTAAGTAAGTAAGCGAAGTAGTGTATGTAAACATAGCTAGTTCAAATACAGGTACTGAAAGACAGTGTGTAAGTTTGCTGGCGTCGTGAGTGTCGGTAAGGTCAGGTGTCATGATGGTTTTTTAGAGCCAGGGTCAAGCGTCATGAGGGTCAAGCGTCGTGAGGGTCAGTGTGGATCAGCTTTAGGGTCAGTGTCATTGTTATAAACAGCGTGGCATGCCCAGAAGCCATACATGTTTTAAGTTTGTTGTTTTTATAAAGAAGTAATATATTCTAGTCGAAAGCGTTTCTGCAGGGACCCACTCATTCACATACTTACTTTAGTGGAAATATTAGCCTGTATGTCGCAACAGGCTCAGACCGATCTATCCCTCTCCCGATATGCGGCGGCCATATTTGTTTACTCAATGCATATCGACGACCGAGCGGATGTTCTCGTCTACCGGACTACCCATGGATTTATCACGACATAATTCAAGCGCTTGCTTTCAAATAGGCGGCCTAACCAAATAATGATCAAAACAACGTAGCTGCCATAAAGTTAAGAACACAACATGTATGCATACTCGTCAACAGAACAGGCCAACTTACTGTCCATCCCGTGAAACGGCAACGGCTGACATCCTAACTGCGTCTCCAAAGCGTTCTCGATATTAAAAGTTATGTGATCGACGTTCGCCACTAGCGCCTCCATGTTCAAGTTATACAACTGATCAATCAAGTCGTTTTTTATTCTTAAACTCTTATTTCATTGATATCAGAACAACGCTTACGCTCACGTAAGTTTTGTTCCTGTGCTTTTCTTCTTAAAGAAAGAGACTAAATAGATTCATAAATAAGTAAGTACGTAACATTTGAGTATACTGTGGTGTGTCTGCCAGGCTAAAAGGCTTAGGCCTAATTAAAATTGTCACTGCAACTTCGGAATTTATAATAGTTTACAAAATAAAACATGAATTACGTGAATAAGCTTATCCATAGGCACTTAACCAAAAAAATCGATTCACAATATATGGGTAGAAATCGGTTTCAGGTCAAGGTCCAAAAAGGGTCAGACATTGTGCAAATTGCGGCAAATCAAGTTTCGAACCCTCTCTGCGACTGCGAAGAAGTGCAAACTATGTCTCACATCGTCAATGACTGCAGAATAACTGGATTTCCTGGCGGACTGTCCGATCCGCATATTGATAATAACGATGTTGAGCGCTGGCTTAGCGCAACAGCAAACGCTAAATAAATGTCAGGCACGCTTACGGTCTTAATATGCCGTTTAGAGTCCTAGTAACCTAAAATGGCTTCCTCTTGACACTCCACTCCCGTTCTATAACTTCTTCTCAGGCATTCCTTTCTCTCATCCTGAGACAGTTTTATTTGGGCGCTGGAGTTGGGAGCGCCTCTGTCAGTTCCAAAGGTGGCGCAATACGAATTCATTTAATGAATGAACATGAATGAATCTATGCCAGTAGACTTCAAGTCTTCGGTGTCGGTAAAATGCGAGAGTAAAATAATATATAATAATTACGCTGATATGATGGAACAAAATCTGAAAAGCTTGAAGTTGGACTAAAATAGACAGGTAAACACGCACACTGAGTGCCCGTACTCCAAACAATATGGCTGCCAACGAATGCGGTAAAATTAGAACGCGACCGATCGACGACATTGTTCGTCAATTCAGCTTCAATTTCAGCAGAATGACTGCACTAACCCTAAAACTAACCCTAACCGACCCTCACGGCGCCTAACCTGAGCCCTAACCGACCCTCACGCTTTGCATGTTGAGATGCATGTTGCGATGTCGTCGATTGGTCGCTTTCTAATTTTACGGCATTCGTTGGCAGCCATATTGTTTGGAGTACGGGCACTCAGTGTGCGTGTTTACCAATAGACACTTGTTATATATTTTTGACGACTTTTTTTATCGTACGTGGATTTATTTATTATAGCGTTAAACTAGAAGTTATAACGACATTTTTATAGGATAATTATGTTGATATTTAAATAATAATAACAATAATTTTTTTCTTTAAAATTGAGCACTGCGCTTTACATGCACAAGTTATGCCGTAATCTTAATTAACATCAAAATTAACTACTAACTGAACAGACAAGGGGGTTCGAACTCGTTACCTCTCGCTCTCTACGCCAGCGTGTTAACCAGTAATTATATGTTACCAAAGACCTTAAACTCTTTGCATTTCTCAAACGGCAGCAGAACTGATTAATTATTACAAAGAACGACTGTTACATTCTATTGTTGCATTCAGCATGTTTACCCACCTATCAACATGACTAAAAATCAGAATTTGTAATCAGCATTTTCCCTGGCCAAAGAGCAAAATCAGCAAATCAGTGCTCATTTTATCTGTGCCCTTATATCCAGCTGGTGTGAGAACTTAACCCTTTGTTTTCATATTTACAACAGCATTGTTTGAAGACGGTAGCTGCTTGAGATGGATATAGTGCAGAGTCTGCGTCACTATGACTTTCCGGAGTGCACACGAATGGCACTTGAGCAGCTTGCAAACCTTTTGAACCATGGCAACTCTGGAATACCAGGACTCGGAGTAGCAAATGAAGACCTAGCTGAGCAGGTGGTCACAGAGTTCATCTTTGGAGTGTCCTCGGTTAAGTCAAGGCAGCAGAGGGTAGGTTATTCGATTAATTAAATACTGTCTTTGAAGTACTTGACCTTAAAAATGTAAATTATCTGAGAGAGAGTTGCACTTAAGAAGTTTGGAGATTACGATTACAAAATTACCTACATGCACCAACTGACTGGTGTAATTATTATGCCTTAAATTCCTTGGTAGTTGTTGTAGTGTATCATGTTCTTACGCACAAAGTTTCTTAGATGGGATAGAATTTTTAACTTGATCGAAGTTTTGGCGCATTCCAACTTTGCTATTGCATTACAATGACAAATTTACTCTGTTGAGTTTTTTCTTGTCAATGCAAAATGTGACTTTTGAAGGGTAATTGATGGGTTAGGTCTCTGTAATAGTTGCTTTGTCGGCTGGACTATCAACACAGAAGTTTGATACTAAATCATTATCTGAACAAAATTATTGCTGGATTTCTGTTTCACTGGTGATCTTAAGCACAAACTTCAATATAAAATTATCGCATTGACTGCACTGTTGATGGGAAGCCAGGCTCAAACGGAGGGTCCTGGTAAGTTTACTGACCGTTAAGACCATATGATGAAATCACATGAATCCAAAATGTTCAGTGCTTTTGTAATTGAGTAACTTCTGTTAACGCACGAGGCATTAAATGATAGCACATCCAAAGTAAGCCGTAATCAGAGTTTATTTTAAAGAGTTGCTACACGTATAAATGTTTAGCTGTAAAAAGGTGTGTGCTTAGAAAGATTTTGACTCTACTGTATAGATCTGTACTAAAATTAATCTCTTTGTTGACCTAAACAGCCATTTATAAGCTGATTGTCTTTTTGGTTCCTTTCAAAACAGAATTAGTATATTATATATATATTTTATGAATTTGACAGAAGCTGAGCGCATTACAGGAATTACAGTTAGTCGATCTGATCCTCCAGTTCTACGTTCAGCACAAGGACGAAGCGGCCAAACATTCCGTCTTCAAAGCAATATTTCTTCGGTCTTACGACAATGACGTGAAGTTGTCTGTCCTCACAAAAGTTATTTCTATGGCTGTTGGCGTTCAGAATTCTCATCTGCTGAACTCAGCAGCCGTCTGGATGCAGGTCAGTTTTTTGCCTTTGTCTTTCCATTTTGATGAGCTTTGCCTGTTTAGATATCGGTTGCAAGAAATCTGTGTTTTCTTATTATTAGTAGTAATTCATAAAACGTACGAGTGCATGCTGTACAGTGTATGCAATAAATGACGACAGTCTACAAAGCATCACGTAGCACTTGAGTTCTGTAGGGATGTTTTTCAAGGTAGTTCACAGAAGCTCTGTGCAGGAGATCTCAGTTGCATATTGCATTTCATATTGTTTTACATTTTAGCATTACAATACGTTTTACATTGCGCTTTTACTTTTAAAACTCATGATACACAGCAGCAGTTGTTAAATATTTCAACTGTATCCTCTTTAATGGAATTGAATAGACAATTATTGTTGGTTGATTGTTTGATCACTTTTCTTTGGTTTGATGCTTTATTTTCAGTCGCAAGGATGCAATTCTGAAGTGGTGATGACTGTCGTATCTTCACTAATTCAGGACTACTGTGGTCTGGTACCAGACACCATCGTGGCTCTCAAGGATTTGCCCAAAGTATCGACCCACTTTACATGTGCAATGATGACTGCCATTACATACATCTATTCTCTCCCTGGTTTGTTATCTAGTTCTTTTTTTAATATTTGGCAGTTTCGGTTGACTACATGGAATTCTTGTTTATTCTTAATTTTCTAGTGATTTCTACATATAGTTTTTGCACACAGTTTTTGTTATAATTGCTGTTTCATCCTTTTCTATTATTAACCGGTCTAGCTCTAGAATTTGCTTATGATGCTTATATTGCTGCAAAATTATTGTTCTATAGGCATATGTGCACTTTGAGGTTTGCAGTGGTTTACATTTTAAATGCAACTGCTTACAGGCTTGCAGTAAACCAGGCAATAATTAACAAATTTAAACCAATTAACAAGACAATAATTTCCAAGTTAACATTCATATGAAATTCCTTTGCACTGGATGTGATTAAATGATAGAGAGCTTTCAAATCGTTTGCCAGATTCTGCCACGAAAAAGCCGATTATTTCGAGCCAGCTGCTGGAGCGGATGATTGATTGGATGACGTCTGACGCTCGACTCGCTCTCACTTCAATTCATCAGACTCAGTACCTTCATTCTCAGCGCTCTACTCTTTGGACGTCGCCAACCAAACCCAACACGCAGACACCCATTCCAGGACTGGTGCGCTGGTGTACGAAGGCTCCGCTTATGATGGCCCTTCAGAGAAAGAAAGCGGTAAACTGATTTGAATGTAATTTGACTTGTAGTACGGTACTATGGTAAACTGGGTAAAGATTTAGCCAACTAAATGATGAGCTTTATATATAATATAATCAATGTGTAGTTTCTCTGATGCCCATGTTATTGATGCAAATGTGTTATGTTGCTAATATTTTGCCATTGCCCTGCCTCTGCTATGCAATGCATTCATTTATAAAGGAGTTTGGTAGTACCATTCAAGGCTGCTACTCAGAGGTTGTCCCAACTCCATTTGATTCCTGCAGTTTTTCTAAGCCATATGCAAATCTGTTTTGATTGGAATAATATTGAAAATGACTATGATACAAATTAAGATATTAAAGTATGGATCCCGTGGTGTAAAAAGGTCCTGAGATTAAGTGCTTATAATTATGAAGATGGTCTTTGGCTATTGTTGAATGTGGATAAGTGAAATGTTTGCTTACAAGTACATGTACTTAGAAACATAGTTTATAGATCTGCTTGAATTATGTTTCATTGCTTTGATTTATTACATTTTAAAAGTTTGAAACGTGGTGTGTTGAATTAGGATGCTGCTGCTGTAGTTCAGTCGCAGGAGTCGCAGCGATGCATGAATCTGTGGACAAAACTTCATCTGACCATCTTGCAGACAATTCTTCAGTTCCCTTCGATTCCCGGCGCTCCTCAGCTCGAACTAATCACTCTCGCTGACATGATGATGATTGTCAAAGACATTGCTCTTATAGTGCAACTTCTTGCTGGCGTTCCTAACACAATGGACGCCACGGAAACAGCTGTCGATAGATTGGTGCAGGTACTGCAGGTCGCCCTGGCAACCGGTGCCTTTCGATGCAGCATCGGTAGGTGTTAAAATCTAGGTCGTTAAGTCTCAACGTCGTTTATATTCGTTCAATTGGTATTTCTTTTGTCGTTTTATCATAAAGATTAATGTAGTTATAAAAAAGGATTGTAAAGTTGTATTTGCTTAAAATTCATTTAATCACCTCGAAATCCTTTGTGCAGTAAAAAGAACAAGATCTGATACTGAAATTGACTTTTAATATCTCATCCAATTAAGCAGGTTTGCTTGACAATTTGCGCTGTTGATTCTTGTGCAAACTTCAAGCATCTTGGTGACTCAAAAATACATTATCTGCAGAAGTTTAGAATTTCTAATATACTTTAACAAACCACTTAATTTGTTAAAACGAATATGATATTTTGTTGCTTAAATACTAGATAACTTTTAATTGAATTACTGATCCATTTAATGTGTTATTTTCAAATTAGGTGACCTTCGTGTTATTTGCCAGACAATTCCACCTTGTAGGTAAGCACTGGTGAAATTCTTTAAACACACTTTCCAGAAAATAGTGAAATACAATTTAAAATATTGGTGTTTTAAAATATTCTGCTAGATACGGATTGATTTTGCATGGTATCAGGCAGACAAGATTATGCAGATTGAATATCATGGCCATTGTAGCTGTTAACTGTTATTGCAGCCGAAAACTGATTAGGATTTTACGGCTCGCTAATTGGCTCCATATTGAGATCTGTCTATTTATTATAGGCAGTTCCATTCTAGGCCACAGGGTAAACAACCTCTCATGTTTTATATTGTATCAGTTCTAGAAGCCATGATGTTATTGGCTATTGGATTTCGTTGCATTCACAATTTCTCAGATGTTGGCGATTAAGTAAAGAGCTTTTAGCTGTTTAGTAATAAGACATGTATTGGTTATGGTTGTTTGGTTAGTTGATCGCCAAAGCTTCAAAGCTTTACTACATTATATACATTGCAACAGAATAAATCTGTTGCATAAACAGGTGACATGATACACTAAAGTTTAGCTGCAACTCTATTGAAGTTCCGTTTGCTTTTAGGTTATTAACGATTGTTCAGAATCAGCATCTGTCGTTTGCACCACCTCCAATGCACAATGCATCGTAGAATTACGACACTTGTTCTGCATCTCGTTCTTCAACAGAGGTTCAACTTGTTCCGAATGGAACCATACAATTGTTTGTCAACAGGTTTATGGAACAGACAGCTGCAGATGAAACCGTGTGAAATTGGTTTCAGTTGCATGTTCATCGTTTGCAAACGTCCAATATTCTCCGTTTTGTCTACAGTGTAATAAGCAATAATATTATGCCGCTAGACTTGAGAAGATTTAATGTACAATTAGCATTACATGGTTAATACTTAATAGCATGCTGCTTATACACTTCTTGCAGTATATGCAATGGTTCCCGGACAATTCGGCGCCGGAAAATTGGGACCGGACAATTCGGACCAAACATTTCTTTGCAGCCCAAATTCGTGATGAGACTTCTCCATCACCCAAAATGTATACTGTCGAAACTAATATTTATCTGACACCTCACTGTATATCGGGCATAAAAAAACCAAGGTGCATCAGGCATACACTTTAACCAGTGTAGCCAACTAGACCATAATTATACCCATTTTTAGCTTTGCAGCATTCTATACACCGTCTGATAAGTAATGGCCCTTTCAGTGCTTAAATTGGACTTAAATTCGACCATGGAGTACATTCAAAATAGGTGAGGTTTTGGTATAAGCAGGTTTAATAAAAGCATCCTATTTTTATGCATTTGCATCTAGGTTGTGGCTAGGCCTTTGATACTCCATATAACCTGAAGCAGTGGCGGATCCAGAAGGTTGAAATGGGGGGGGCCAAATGGGGAGGTGGTGGACGAGCGGCCGAAGGCCGATCGGCGAGGCGCGTAGCGCCGAGAGGTTGGGGGAAGGGGGGAGGGGTTTGGGGAGGGGGATGTGCCCCCTCCCCAACCAGAAATTTTTTTAAATTTCGCACTGCAATGGCAGCATTTTAAGCTGTCATCTTAATGAAATTGCTCTCCACTACTTAAATGCTGACAAACCAAGAAAGAACTACCAAACTACCAGAATTGGAAGCCAGAGGCTGTTGTTTTACTAACTGTTCATCGAACAAAATGCTAACATTTTACAGCTTGAAATGTAACAGATAGCTCTGGAAAGAAGTCATAATTATAGTTGTACAAAAATAGCATCTGTACAAAGTTTAACAGTAAAGTATACCTACTGTAAAATGATAGTATCATATAATTGTTTATAACAGTGAATAATAATATCATAATCATGATCATAATAGTAAATAACATCAAGGTATATTATAACATGTTTTCTGGGTGAAAATTTTCATTTCTGTGGAAAAACTTGTGCCCTCCCTGGAGATGTCTAAATTAAAAAATAACTTGATATATGGGCTTATTATCTGGTATTATTTCAAGGCTTTTTAAAGGAATTTTTAGAACTGCACAACTTCCAACCAGCCTCCAAGGCCGTAGCCAGGATTTGATTTCAGAGTGTGTTTCTTTGGCGGAGAATTTCTTACAAAATTTTCTAGTCGTCAAAATTTGTGAACACAGCTTTTTAGTCGTAAAAATGTCTGAAGACACCTTTGCTTAGGTGTCAAAATTTCCGAAGACATCTTTTTCTAGTTGTCAAAGTTTCTGAAGACACCGTTTTTTAGTTGTCAAAATTTCTGAAAACACCTTTTTTAGTCGTAAGAATGTCTGAAGACACCTTTGTTTAGTCATCAAAATTTCTGAAGACACCTTTTTTAGATGTCAAAATTTCTGATGACACCATTTTTAGTTGTAAAAATTCTTGAAAACACCTTTTTTGGTCTAAAAATGTCTGAAGACACCTTTGTTTAGTCATCAAAATGTCTGAAGACACCTTATTTTAGTCGTCAAAATTTCTGAAGACACCTCTTTTAGTTTTCAAAATTTCTGAATCTTTTTTTAGTCGTCAAAATTTCTGAACACCATTTTTAAGTCATCAGAAACGGCCTTTTTAGTATCTTTCGCCTAATTTCATGTTTTTTTCTTTATGTGCTAGTGATTAATATTCTATTACTTTTTTATATTTTCTATTTCGGATGGTGTTTCCATGGGTTTATTTCATGTGTTAGGCCCTACAATGCCTACATCCACGAGTGGGCACACTTTTCCTTCTACTCAGTTGTTCTACTCTAACTCTCTAAGCAGAGTCGCAAAATGGGTTATTGGTTTAGTTAGGCTGGTTTCAAAGTGCAGTTACAAACTTCAATCACAAAAGTTGCAATAGGCCTACAGTAACTATAGGCTTCTGTAAATGTCTGTTTAAAGTGGCGTATTATTCCAAATAGGAAGACAACAAAATTTCAAATTAGTTTTTTAACTGCACAAAAATGCTTTTACAACTGCACAAATCCATTTAGAACTGCCCATTTTGTGTAGAACTGCACGTTAAAAAGCCCTGTATTATTTCACAATGAGTCTACAGTCCGAAACATCGTTAGAACATTTAGTCGGTTTTCTGACATTGTGTTCTAAAGTATAGTAATTATTGGCTAACGTTTGCTCTACTTTGGAGAAATCTCTTTCGGTTTAGCACTATAACATATACAAACTGGAAATGTTGCCAATATATTCAGCATGGTGTGTACTTCACTGTTGGAAGAGAATCAGCAGGACATGAAATAAAAGTCTTAATTACTGAAGAAGTATTTTATGAAGATGTGGTGCTAAAACCTCCTTTCATACAACACATTGAGTAATGAGGGGGGGGGGGTAAGTTCTGTTAAAATTTCAAATGGGGCGAGTTCTGTTAAAATTTCAAATGTGGCTATGGCCGGATTGGCTCCTGATTAATAGTTATTTGTTTTTAGTTGCAAGTGTTGTTAGTGCTAATATTTTAACATCTGACTGTGAATATATACACGAATAGCATACACTGTATGCCATAAAAGACATAAATCATAATCGGATACTGTTGAAAGATTGTTTCTTTTCTTTGCGTTATATTAATACACGTTACCGTTAGACCGGGAGCGCTTCTGAGTAAATTACCTTGAAGGTGCGCTATATAAAAAGTCAATATTATAATAAACAATAAATAATAATAATAATAATAATAATAAATAATAATAATATTTAATGTAATTGTGTGAGAGGCTTAGATTTTAACGACCTTTATATATTAATTCTCCTGGACATGAATGAACCATGCAAAAAATCTTGTGGGCGTCATGGATGGGGGGGCCCACGTCCCATGGAGATTTGAAATGGGGGGGGGGGGCCATGGCCGGATTGGCCCCCCCCCTGGATCCGCCCCTGACCTGAAGGTCGAAATGCATGACTGTTCTATCATCACTCGGGCTAATGGGGTTGTATGTGCAAAGTTTACATTACATTCGCTAAATAACTAGGGACGGTAAGTTGCAACAAATCACAATCTTGTTAGCATTGAACACTGTAATTGTTATATACAGTAGCAGTTATAAATGTGAATATTAAAAACAACGAAAAGACATCGCTACCCAGCATGCTGCTTCTTTCATCAGATGCTTCGGTCTACAGAACCAGCTGCCTGTGCACTCTCTCTTAATTCACCATAGTATATACACAGCACTTTTCAGTTCAGTGAGAACTAACTAAACAGGAACTCTGAATCAATGGCAAGAAGTAATACATGTATGTGCAAGCTATACAAGAGTCTCAGTGTGGTGCCAGTCGAGCAGATTTATAATTATTGGAAAGCAATGCATGCGGGTAACTTGTTCGCAACACCAATATACAGCCAGTAGGAATCAGGCCTTACAAGTATCACAGTGCATACTGATAATTTATTTTCCAATACCAAATTATTACCTATGCAGCCATTAAAAAATGGTTGTTATAGTTGCAAAGTGCATAGTAAATAAGCATTCACAGCAGCAAAGAATAAAAAATAACTTGTGCATTGGGCAGATTTTGTACACACAAATAATAATCTGAACCGTCTCTTTCCTTGCGTTCACAGTGTACCAAGAATCTCTCAAGTAAGGTATGGTACACGATACCTAGGGCAATGGGTTATTCAGTCCAAAATAAATTCCGTAAGTTTCAGAGAACTGAAAATTTAGTTGGCCAACACCTGCTATGCTTGGTTCAAATCCTGCATAGGCCAGAAATTTACATCAATTTAGGCAACTGCCAATATTTAGATACTAAGATGATATAATTATTGAGCAGTTCGACTTGGTCCCTTTCATTCTCAGAACCAATAGCAGAGCTGGACAAATGATGTGGACCTTATCTGCTATGTGTGCTATGTTGGCATAGGTTGGAGAAAGGATTCACAGCTTAACTGCAATGGTACATGTCAACTTGTGTTACGCAATACACCACACGTAGTTTTGATGCACGATTTGGGGAATTTTACGACCAAATACAAAACAGAAACTTCTAAGTTACTTAGGAACATCATTTCTAAAGCTTTAAGCTGCACGTAATAATGCATCCTTAAAAAATTATATACATTGCCGCCTTATTTTAAAACAAGAAGTTAAATATGTAAGCATGCAGAAAGATGATGGCTTATCAAGTTTAGCTCACACGCTCTACATATAAATTGTTAATCTTCTACTGAAAGTCAAGTGATACATTCCAATGCACAATATCTACACAATTCAGGTGTGTATTAAATTAACCCATTAACGACAGGCATGTACTCAAATGCATGGGAAACTAATTCAACTCGTCGTTAAAGGGTTAACGGCTCGACCACCTTACATCTTTCATGTCAGTGAGCAATTTCAGCACAGCTGGAACATAACCCATGTTGTTCATCACCCCAAAAGTTTCACTATGTCTATTACTGTTACTAGACTATCCAATTAAGGTATATGCGCATTCACCATGAACAAAATCAGATTGTAAAGTTAAGCAAGAAAAGGTTGTTTTGTTGAACTGTTAAGCTTGAAGTATTTGCCTTGACAGTTACTATACCATCACTAGCATATCAAATCTACAAATATTCACTACAGTATTTGCCCTCCGCCCCATTTAATAACGACCAGAAACAAACTAAAGCAGCAAGAGACTACCTTGGCTACATCCCAACGTCTCCAAGGCCAGCCCACTGCATGCTGAGCCATACAATTTGGTGCCTAGAGCTGTCATCCTTGTGCAAGCTTCAATCTGTTGCGAAACTTGAGCACAAAACATGAATTACACATTCATAATATTATAATCAAGAGCAATCCTCAGTATTGGATTATTTTATAATACATTAGGTGTACTATACATATGTAGGCCTACTTTCATTTTTTTAGACGTTTGTGTATATATAGGCTATTTATGTGCGACTTTATCATAACTTCAGCCTTGCAATATTATCAATTTCGGAAACTGAATTTCTAATGCATTTGGATCTATGACATTTCGCTAAAACTGCATCATTATTTTTAGTACTGATCAAATGCAAACTCATTCTACACACCATTTTATTTTTAGCAACTTTCTAAGAGCTTTTGGTTCAGGCATGTTGTCAGGACTGTTTCAGTCTTTTTATGGTTTACAAGAGTTTACTTAAGTTCATGTTAAATAAGCTTTTGTGTGGCGTTTGGAAGTTTTGAGATGCGCATTATACGTGTCAAGTCAGATAGAAACCGACGTCACATCTTGCTTATTTTGAGCCGTGGATATAATTACTTCATCTCAAGACGATGGTATCTTGTGATTCAATATAATAAAGTAAGAAAAGCTGTGCAAAAATGTTGCCATTTTTAATTGATTTAGCTAAATTTTGCTACAAGAATTTCAAATTCAGACAAGTGGCTTATCATAGCTACACGAAACAACACCAGCCACATGGACTTAAGTGAAACCAACATTTAGTAAAAATTGAAAAACATTGGTTTTGCTGTTGGCTGTTGTACTGACTAAAGATCTAGCTCTCAAAAAGTCAATTACAGAGTAAAACAGAGAATGCTTTATTCAAACCAAATGTTCACATACACTATATTTGGAATCTGAATTTGCCACCATCTACTATTAAACAAGGTTGTTCAGTCATTGCTCCATCATTCATTTCATTTCATTCATTTCAGACATTTATATAGCGCCTCTTCAAGAATATCTACTCAGAGGCGCTCCCGACCCAACCACGGCTAAAGAGAACAGTCTTAAGAGCAGAGTAGAACGTAGTCTCAAATGCTCGAGGTATTAGACGTAGTTCCACAGGGAGCCCATTCCAGGTTGCAGGGCCAACAACAGAAAAGGAACGGCGCTGCGCAATAGAGGTGCGCGACCGGGGGACAAGAAGCTCAGCCAGCTGACACTAAATAAATTGCAAGCAAATATACAGAGCTGGTTTTAGACCGACCTGGTCAGCACGACAATCTAGAGAGAGAGACAGAGGGAGAGACAGAGGGAGAGAGAGAGAGCTACACGATTGAAGTTCAGATGAAAAAAAGCACAAAATGTCTATTAATAACTATATCAAAAACATAGAACAGTTGGAAAGCAGACACCATTCATTAGGAAAACAATCATTTGAACTAAAAATCAGTTATATAAAAACCCAATAATATGACACCAAAACCTAACAAACTCAAGCTGATAAGCTTTCAAGGCTGTCAATTGTTTGCGACTAGCCCAGACCACTAATCATTATGAAGACAAACATGTCTGTTCGGAGCAGAAAATACAGGTTCAGGCAGAAATTAGCAGAATTCTAGCAGTAAATTTGTATGATATTTGGCAACAGTTTTGTTTAGCTTCAAATTTATCATCCTTTATTTCCAAATAAAGAACTGCAGAACGGAAATAATAATAAAAATAGCAAATACCACAACCAAAGCCCACTGCATCAAACCCTGTCAAATATTGCAACATAGGATTTTGGGTACATATTCTAGAATAATTCTCCAACTAAAACCACACAACTTTACAATGCATTGCACAAGTTGCAAACAAAATCACATATATACATATACACACATAAATATATACATTGATATACATGCATGTAATATATATGAATATATATATACATACATATATGCACAGTGTGCACACATTTATATATATACACACTGCAAACATTTAGGTAGGGCCAATGAGAACTACACAGATCACATACAGAATTACAGATATCATGTTACCATGCAATGGCCAAACTACTGATCTGATTTGTACAAGCAAACAGAATTCATTGGCTACAAACAATTGACATTTGGCCGACATACCAATCTGAATTAAGCTTTTCACAAATTCCAGCATACTTAATAAAAAGAAACAAAGCTTGTCACAAGTACTACACAAATGAAAAGTCTGCATTATAATAATATTACTGTCACCATGACCACTTGATAGAACTTCTGCATGAGGTATGTGTGAAATTATGTGTCATCAAGTACTAGCACAACTGTGCATAAGGATGCAATGTACAACAACATTGGGTGATGTGGCATTTTCTTTTCTTTTCTTGTGTTTTCTTAAAGCTAGCATTTGCTTAGCCAGACAGCAGTCAAATTAACAAATTGGTATACAAACTACTGCTTAACGTACAGTTTTCACATTTCTTCAATCTCTTACACCTAGTTATGTAATCTAACAATTGACATTTCACTTGGAGCTGATCCTGTAGCCAACAAAACTACAGCAATTCACCAGGAAAGCCAAAGAACGTTATATGACCACTGCACAGAAAGCCAAAGAACGTTATATGACCACTGCACAGAAAGCCAAAGAACGTTATATGGCCACTGCACAGAAAGCCAAAGAACGTTATATGGCCACTGCACAGAAAGCCAAAGAACGTTATATGACCACTGCACAGAAAGCCAAAGAACGTTATATGGCCACTGCACAGAAAGCCAAAGAACGTTATATGGCCACTGCACAGAAAGCCAAAGAACGTTATATGGCCACTGCACAGAAAGCCAAAGAACGTTATATGACCACTGCACAGAAAGTCAAGGAACGTCATATGACCACTGTACAGAAAGTGATTTGTCATCATTTGATATGATACACGACAACAATAAGTTCATCATAAGCACAAATTCAACAACAAGCAAAACTTGCAGGCCATGTCACAACTTTCTGTCACTTTATTTAATGGTCTTTGGTACGCTAGAAAAATCCACATTAAATACCTGTGACTCTATGAGCCTTATGCAAGTTATACAGAATCAGGTCTCCTTACTCGACAACACCAAACACACTACATTAACAACAGCACAGCAATCAGCTCTGCGCAAGACAGCAAACTGATGCCCCAGCATATAAGTACTATCGTGATAGAACATTTTTTAGTTTGTACACTGGGCGTTCATATAAATTTTTTTGCTGCGTTCGTTCAGGGAGCAGAGCTAGCAACCACTCTGAAAAAATCCATATGGCTATTGAATTTTGTCTTAAATCATATTTTCACAGACAGGAGTACAATAATTAGACGACACTTAAAATTCAGTTGATGAGCTACAGCAATTCGCACATAGTCTGGCTTTTTAAATGACAATGCCATGCCATGGTTGGTTTACACATATATTCGTGATTGCAACTATTGTCACTAAATTACTGTTAGTGCAACTGCAAAAATAATATTTGGGATTATGGGTCACAAGCAAGTTAAAGGAAGACAACTTCAAAACTACCGAGATAGAAAGGCAACATATTTATGTGCACCCCTCTATAGACAGATCTTGAAAGTTTGGTCATCTTCCAACACAAGTGCAAACACTACTGCATCACTTCTTAACCTCTCAGCTTGTGCTGGAGTTCACTGACAGTCCGGATAGAAGAGTGAAAAAGTTTGGCCTAGAACAGGAATTCCCAATGCTTTGGCAATACTTAATTCACCAGGTTTACATTTTGTTAAATCTAAAGTGCCAACGTCATAAATAAAGCACCAATGAATAACTGCAATCACCTGGTAGAAGCAAGTATGTCAAGCTCGTAATAAAACACCATAAGTTTACAAAGTACGCATCACAGCAGCGTCATTGTGTCTACAGGATATCTATGAAGCATACTTTAGGCACTCAAAGACGCACGAGTGAGATCTACCGTGCACTTTGCTACAGAAGCGCTGCTCAATCTAATTGTAAAGTGCTTCTCACAGCAAAGCGATTCAGAAGCACAATGTTGCAGGTCAATGTTGTTCAACAGACACTAATGGAAAACGATACACGCTTGAAGGATTGCTAGCGTCAGATCGACAAACTCTTTGCAGTAACCATTTTTTCTGGTCAAAATGCGCACACTTGACTTGCGTACACAAGAACAGTGCACTGGAAATGTTAACACTTGACAACAGCAACTAATGTGCTTTGGTCTCCACCGTAGTGAAACATCGTTGCATTGGCGATCAGGGACTCCAGTTGAAGATCGCATGATTGGGAAAGAAACTGCCTCAGCTTGCAGATCAAAAAAGGGGTCAGCGTGGGGAATTCACAAACCAAATAGAACTGAAACTTTCTTCAGCACGCACGTGCACACCCACATATACAATTATACATACATGTGTGTATATTACACGTACAAAGTGACCTAAACAATGCTCTCAATCAAATTTATTTAATTAATACACTTGTTGGTTTTTGGCCAATTACTTAAAACAAGACTTTACCTTAGCAAGATTAGCAAGAAAATATTTTTAGTACTGTTTCACTAAATGATCTTAAAAAGATTAACTTTAAGCAAAACAATTTGATAAGTAGTTTTATGTCCAAAGCAATTTCAGCCTGGATCAATGTAGATAACATCAGTCATTATGATCAACTCAAATTAATATGGTGGTGGAGGTGGGGGTGTAGGAGCAGGTTCACTGGGCAGTGGAGGAGGCGGAGGAGGTGGAGGCTGTAATCCACTCGAGCGTGGATTCGCCTGATATGGCGCCGTAGGGTGCTGAGGGTATTGCTGGGTGAGACCGGTTGGATAATTCTGTCCCAGATAGTTAACCGAATACGGATTCTGGAACTTATTCGTCGAACCCTGGCTGCCGTTTCCAAAATTTCCCTCCGCTTCCAGACGAGGCATCTTTTGTTTATTGTGGGAGTCAGGCGACGAAGGACGCTTGTGACCCTGGTCGCTTCGGGTCGGATCCGATTTGGAATGGTGCTTGTGTTTTCGTCGGTGATGATGCGATTCTTCGTGATGTGCTGAAGAGCCGCGCTGGTACTCTCCAGATATTTTGTCTTTGCTTAGCACTAACTTAACCCCTTGTGGCGCTGTACCTCCTCCTCCATTGTTCTTTGAAGATGGCACCTGGGAAGGATGGCTTTCGTGAGACGTTGAAGGGGCAGGCTCTGAGGAGTAGGCGGCAGTCGCCATGTATCGCTCATCACCTCCAACGGTTTCGTGTTTCCCAGCCGGGCCACCAAGCCGAATCTTCAGCTTCTTGATCTCAGTCGTAGTCTCTGGCGTGCCACTGTTTGCCTTGTACTGGCTGCCTCCTTCCACGGCAGGATTCTTGATTTTATATTTGAGATCACCAGATTCTAAGTGCGATTTCTGAGCAGGTGGGGGAGTAATGATTTTCAGCTTCAGAGGAGCATTGGCAGGGTTGGCGGTTTCAACTGCGCTGTGCCTGTCGTCGCGCGAATGATGACGCGAACGCGATTTCTTGTGATGTCGCTTCATTGGTTCCGAGCTGTTGACCGCCAACAGTGGCATGGCGTCTGGTGCGTTAAGTCGTGTGGAAGGTGCAGGATGCAGTGCAGACTCTACAGCTCTTCGTTCATTCTTGCCAGTGGTGTTTGCTAACAAGTCCGTTTCATGTTGCGATTGTGCATCGCCCATCGCCAACTGATCGTTGACCGACCTTTCTTTCGTCTTCATCCGATGATGGACAGGTTCGGCGCTGACTTGGCTCGCTTCCACCGATGACGACGGCAAAGACGTCCGACCAACGTTGTGGCGACTGTTCTGACTCGGATCGACTGGCTGGTGATGTGCGTTCGCTGCGGTTTTATGAGGAGGTGCAAGAGTGGCTGCTGTTGCTGCTGAGAACCTGAGGTGACTGCTGCCGTGGATGTGCTCTGGCTTCAGGATCACGTCAAGATCAAGCTTGTCCCGCGAGTTTTCCGTCTTCACACTTTCCAAAAGACCGTCTCCATCGGACATCGGGAGGACTGGCTTCTTGTCACTTTTTGGATCCTTCTGTATCTTCGCGAATATATTTTCTCTTGGCTCCAACTTTACTGCATCGGATGGCATCATCACTACCGACGGATTCAGTTCGCTAAGCTGCCTGGAACCAGTACCAACAGCGTCTGGTCTGGCAGATTCCTTTTTTACCATTTCTGCCGCCAGCTGCTTTTTCTGTTCCTCGTCAGCTTTCTTCAACTCTTGCCGTCGCTTGTATTCTTTTGTGGACACAGTAGTCGTCGTTATGCTCGTCTCCGTCTTGACGCGCCGTAACTGTGTATCACCAGCAGACACAGTCGTTGTACTGTTTACAGCAGCCTTCTCTTGAGAATTTAAATTAGATGGTTTTGCCAACTGAATGCTTGAACTGGTGGCAGCTGCTTCTTTGCTCCAGCCCGGCGCAAGATCAGCCTTACGCTGAGTGCTTGGGCCCGCTGAGGCCTGAGAGGCAGCTGCTGCTGTGGCAGAGCTACTCGCTTTACCTTTTTGATTGAAATTTTGCGGCAGCTCAAAATGTGTTCTTTTTTCCTGCTGGCCTAAGTCCTCTGGCGTAAGTTTGTTATGAATGATCTTTTTCTTCAGTTTGTTTGGAAATTTATCTAAAGCGGCACAAAACTGCTGTGTCATTTCCTCTAGACTTTCTGGATTGACTGTGGGTTCAATGTATGTGTACCAGGCTTTTCCTTCAGTTGACTGGGGAATCTGCAAGATTTCATTCACACACTAATTTTAAAATTCACATTGAAATCCTATGATATTTTTAAACAGGTGGATTTGAAAAATTGCTACAAATACATAAACCATTCAATTAATCAATCAACCAATCATTGGTCCTGCACCACTTTTCATCAAGTAATTTTTCTTGTTTGGTATGGGAGTGGGAACACATCTAAAGGGGGTGCTGTGGGGATAGACTTAATGGGGTTGGGGTAGCGATAGACCTGAGAGGGATGGGATGGGTATGAGGACAGACTGACAGGAACTCAGAGGTCAAATGAAAATTTTCGTCTCCATGTTACTCTCTACACTGAATGAGCATAAGTTACACAATCACATGCTAAGAACAACATACTTATAGAAGAGCCAATCAAAGACAAGAATGTCCTTTAACAGAACAGTAAACCAGAGATGATACGTAGAATGCTAAAAGAAGAGTGTAATCATTGTCAAAAGAGTCCTATTATTAATACTAATAATGAAGTCACTAACACCAAACAATGTAACTATTAACTGTCTGTATGCTTGAAGCTGTACACATCAGTGTATCGAACCTCAGGTTTACTGTTATAGTTCTGTTAAAGGACAGTCTTGTCTTTGATTGGCTCTTCTATTCAGTATGTTGTTCTTAGCATCTGATTGCATAACTTATGCTCATACTTAGCTTAGTACTGTCAATGTTTGAACATCCGTATTACACAACAGTGACTGCTAACTAGTTACGGTAATCAAACAACACAAACAATAAACACTTTACAAACGAGTTTACCTCAAAGCTGGACCACCTGCAAGCAGCATGTATGCAGACGCAAGCAACGACCGATGTTGGATACCGAAGACACATCGTCGTCATAAGGAGGCTGAAAAAAGAGATTTCAATTCAAAGTCTGTAAAGTATTTTACCTTTGATCAAAGTCCTTAAACACAAATAAGCCAGACCAGTAAGAATAGAATAAATACAATCAAAACAAGTTAGAACTTAGCCCTTAAATGAAGGGAAGAATTCTATCACATAGGGTGATACGAAAAGTGATTTTAGACCAATGTTTGCCCCATTTAAATGCCTCATGATTTAAGGGTTAAGACCGCAATAATAAAATCAACATAAAAACAACGCATCACTTCTTGCAACTTTTGGTTGAACTTAATCCCATCACAAAATTCACAAGCATGACGACCTGCAAATAGGACTAATCTTGCAACAGAAACAAGACAACAACATTAGTCAGTAAACACACAAACAATAATGATGTATTCAAAAAAGGTAGGCTTCAATACCTGCTAGAGGCCAAGAAGTACGAAGACTGTGCAAAATCTCTGGATGCTAAACCACAATAAAAAAAATTATAATAGCAAAACATCCCTCCTCTGAAAAAACATCTTCATTTTCCTCAGAATTACAACTTCAGAAAGCATCAAATACAAAGCCCCAGCCAAAATATTGTGCCAGTATAGGCACTTTTTATGCCATGGCCACTGGGCCACTACCATCTTAAATCTTCAGATAACATCATTTCACAAAAATGACTAAACGCATGCTGATGTGAAGTTTTGATCCCTTTTAAAAATAGGCATTCTTACAAATGTGGCATGAGTATTATTGAGTAGTGTGACCAAAGTTAACAAAGGCTTTTTGCGCAGTAAAACATTCAAAAAAACAGAAAAATTAGTTTTTCTATCATTAATATCAACATTCACAGCAATAAACCACATGAAGACATTCAAAATCGGAGCTTCAATAGCCATTATCTCAACAAACAATAAATTACTTACACCTTGCCAAATAGCATTTTCTACCATTCGGCCGAATATGAATATATGAATGATGACAGAGCGGGGAATAAGTAAAAAAAACATTATCAAAGTATAGGCATATTTAACATGTGCCTAATATGATACACATTTGAAACAGTAGTTTACCAATCCTTCTCAATTCTGAAGTTCTTTCTGTGGCATTATAGAATTTTAAGAATCATTGTCCTTTTAACTGAAAATTATGCAAGTTCGCTTCAAGAAAGTCAAAACGTTCAAAATTTTTGCACCGGACTTCCCACTGGAGAAGCCTCACATTTAAAGTGTATGAAAATATATTCTTCATCAAGCCTGCATTTTAAATAATCATCTAATGCAGCTGTGAAACCACACAGCAAGGCATTAATTTTATACTGTGTTCACATTAATCAGATATGCTCTAAAATTTATGTACTTGCTCTTACTATTTGTATTTGGCCTTAATAATAATTTGACCAAACATGACTGAACTATTCTGGGCACTTTCTAATAATTTAAGCAACTCGAATATTCGGCACAGATTTAAAATTAATATCATCAGTATTATACTAAACCAGTGTTTCTTAACCAGTGTTCGACCGAACCCCTGAGGTCCGATGAGCCAGTGCCAGGGGTTCGGCAGAAGTCCTCTGAAATATATACATCATATTACATATTCAGGGTCAGTGAGTGTGAGTGAAAAATCATTTGCTATTTCATTTCTATTTTTCCACTTTTATTTAATAAATTTTGTTTGAAATAGATTGCCGACCAGGCCCTACCAGGCCTACCTTAAAGCTGCTCAATGCTCATCCTGTTAACCTTAGTTATATCTTACTGCACCTCCCAATAATTATAATTAACACTGGCAGCCATCTTTCTGTGACGTAAGGTATTAATGGTAAGATATGTAATTTTTAATTGTTTTTCTGCAGAAAAGCATCGTTCTAGCATCGTGCGATGTACGCTAAAAGCAATTATTACCATTTTCTTACATTCATACCACAGAGTATGTCGAGCAAAAAAGAAAATGGTCCTGTGAATATGTGCGTTTCGGGTTCATGTGTTTGACAGAACATGATGGAAACCAGCGTCCTCAGTGCATGCTTTGACGGTTAATTCTCTGACAAAGATATCCAGCAGCCATTCACATATTCGATAAGTACTGCTACAGCAATGTGAACGATCTATACCTGGGCGATCTTATCGAACTTCAGAAGAGACACATAATATTCAACAATTGCTCTTTGGTACAACAACACTCTCAAGATTTTGGTGCCGGCAATTGGAAGGATAACCTCGCACTGCTAAAGCTGCCCTTGAAATCCTCACACCGTTTGTCACATCATATCTCAGTGAGCAAGGATTCTCAAATTGGTGGAGATTAAATCAAAGAAAAGAATCAGGCTTGGCTGCGAAATTGACATGAGAGTGAGTCTTTCCAAAACAGAGCCACGCATTTCTCACATTGTTTCCAAACGGCAACAACAAAGGACACATTTAATATTTGAGATGCAATTGGTAGTGTTGGTACGGTTAGTTAAAGTTCTGTAAGTAGTTCATGTATTGATATTGTATCACATTCTGATAAAAATATTATTTTCTTTTGTTCCCTAATATTAGTTAAAAAATTATTGTTCAAACTTGAGTGGTTGAGTGATTGGTCATGGATTTCTCTTGGGGTTCGACTCCATTGAAAAGGTTAAGAACCACTGTACTAAACATACCTTTGATCATGGTACATGTCCTTACAATAGTGGTGTGTGGATGTTCTACTGTTGTCTCAAATCCTGCAAGAAATATGCACAATATTTTGATTACTGCAATTAAACAAGAAAACATAAGCAAGACATTATAATTAATGAAACAACAAACTATGCCACAAAAACTTGAGGCGTCCGCTCCTTACTCTATTTCGAATCTTCAAAATAAAAACAAAGTTTTGCATTAATTGCTATGAATGATGTTGAAGACAGATCTCAAATTGACCCAAAAGGCCATACATCTACAAGGCAAATAATCTAAATAAACAAAGAAAACAATAAGCAGCAAAGGTGTTGACAGACAGTAAATTAGGATAGGCAACTTAAAAATATGGGGTACTAGATAGACCTGTCAGTGGTCAGCCACTCCACTAGATCTACCAGTACAAGGCAAGGCCAGTTGAGGCAACATCACAAGGGACAAAATAATCCAGAAGTCATCCAAGTAATACTAAAGAACATGACCTGGTTACTTCATCCAATTAGGGCAACTGCAGTATGTATATAGTTCGTTATCTCATTTGGAATAGCAGGAGTTCAAGCATCCTACTGCAAAATTTTCTCACTTAACGGTGAGCATAAGAATTATAAAGACAATTATATGTACATTGTACACTGTTTTGCACTATTTATAATCACAATTTGAGCCACTACTTACTCTTAATGAAAGTATATCTGATGAATCGATTGTACAAATTGTCATTTTTAAGTCGTGCTTTCTTATCGAAACTTGTGACTTAAAGAATGGCACATAATTATGATGACTAATCAGCACAACTGGTGCAAACCCCTTAACACCAAGTCGTTGGAAACAAGTCATCATACATAGAAAGTATTTACTTAACTGCTGCATGGTAATTCGTGATAACTGACCAGCATTAACAACAACCGATTGATTGATGAGAGCAACTGAAACATGTTCACTTTAGATACAAAATAGCCACTCACCATGCCAACAAATCCACTTACCCAAAGTCATTAACAGATCGGTTTCACACCAATTGATATCTTGTGCAGACTGCATATAAGCCTGGAATTTTTAAAATCCAGGGTTAATATTCAAGCAGATGTGGCTCAGACTGCGTAAATGGGTTATATTCTTTCACCACAAAATGGGATTTGAAATTTGCTCACCCAAAAGTCATTAGCATATTCGTAAAAGGGGACGTGGCTTGATTGGAAGTTATTAAGATACGCAGAATTGCAAAATCTCCATAAACATCATCGGAAATACAGTACTTAAATAACCGCAATAAAAATCGATAGAAATCACAGCACAGCCATTTGCAGCTGCTATTGGTGATCCAACCTGTGAAATGAACAGTTATTAAGAGATTTAGATAAAATATAGCATTTCAGGTCTGCATTTATAAATAGTACTTGAACCATTCAAAAAGGTGACATATGATGTGTACTTGAGATATATTCTGTAACGTGGTCAATGGTCATTAACATTCTCAACTGTCACTTCCACGAAATCAATCTATTTACCACTTGTAACGTAATTTGCATGCAAAAATTCATCATGACCCAGAGAATCTGAACTAACCTCACAATTCTTCTCAATGCCTGGAAGGTCTCGGTTAAGAATAGAATACGCCACTGGAATTACATGTTCCATTTTTCTCGGCTGCTCTTCTACTTTGGCAGCAAGAAATACGCATGCAGGAGCCATGCTCTAAACAAAATCAGAGCAGACTTCACAGGTCACTGGGTAACTGGTCAAATACAGAATATAGGAACAAATCAAATCTGAATGTGGATTGCAGCATAATAAAAAAAATCAAATAGTACAAAAGGCAAGATGCAGAACAGATCTGTTTAAGACAACCTAAGTGGCATTCATTAATGGACAGAAAGTATTAGTGTCTTTGTTTTTTCAGCCTCAGCATTTGAAGCCAGGAAGCCAGTCCTCTACTCTCCTAGCCTGGTGACCTGATCTTCCCACTGACAATGCATGAATGGTCAATGGTTTTAACACACATGTGTATACATGTACTCAAAAAACATAAAGGATGTATCCTTTATGTTTTTTGAGTACATCTATACTCAGCAATTACAGACAGCAATGGTGCCAAGATAGGCATTAAGCAACAAAAAGTGATGTCAAGAAAGACTCAAAATAAGCAGCTAACATCGTTAAACTTTAGGGAAAAGTAGAACAAATGTCTTTCTGCCCTGGTGAAGAATTAAACAACCAACCTTTGTGTTGACGGTCCAGCACATCAACCATTACACAACCATGTATGACAACATTGTGTATACTCAATATGTCAACTATTTTCTTAAATATAATTATTTAACTCTGGCCAGTAGAGGTTCACGGCAAACAAGCAACAGTAGATTTTGCAAAAATGGTTGAGAAAATCCATGGTAAATGCATGCCTTTATTTAAAAGCCAAGATCCAAGACTATAACAACAAAAGTAACAAAGAAAAGACGCTGTCATCGTGTGTAATGCCACAAAAATGTCACTGTACATAAACATCCTGTTTCAGACCACTAAGGTACACTTATTATATATAAATCATGGACTAATAACGTAGATCACAAAGCAATGATGAATCTCTACATCATTTGGACTGTTTGACCAATGTTGCTCTAGAATGGTTTCAAATGTTCATTCCTACATGTGAATCAAGGCATGACTTCAATCATTATATTACAAAATTAAGCTGAAACAACATAAGGTTAGCTGCACAATGTGCACATGAACTTAAATTCAAATCTTGCCACACTTCATGTGTAAAGTTACTCTGAAAACATAAAAAAATGAGATGTACGTTAAACAATTTAAAATAATTTGATAGAAATAGTAATTATATCAATTTACTAACTTTGTATGACATATTGGAGAATGAGTTGAACATGTAGTATCTGTGCATGTAGACAATCGCTGTATTAATGCACAGTTGGGTTCTAAAACAAAAATCAATTGAAAACTTACAGATCATCAGAATTATCATCACATTTCTGCAACAGAACTCAACACAAATTCAACTAGCACAGTTAAATTCCAGCCAAAACAGTGCAATACATGTAAATTACAACTCCATCACCGTCAGCAGAAATTGGTATTCATACCAATAATCTGGTTTAAAACTGTACATTGTGTACAATATGACACCAGTAACTTACACCCTTAAAAATCACCACAGTGTTATTTATTTTATTATTTACTGAGAATTTGATATAGCGCTCCTTCAAGGTTACTACTCAGGAGCGTTCCCAGTCCAACCCCGGTCGAATAAGACAGTCTTGAGAAAAGAAAGAAATGAAGTAGAAAGGCTAATAGGTATTTGACGAAGGATAACAGGGAGCTCATTCCAGTGTATTGTAATTCAACATAGCAACGACACCATTTGGCAATAATTACAAATGTCTACCATCTAATGAAATGATGCATTGAAATTATAGAGGAATTTGTAGTTAAGGATGCTGTTTTTGGTAGTAATGCACTAACTCAAAGTATAAATATTTTAGAACCTCACGGCCACACAAAATGCGTTAGAGAAAGTTTCTCAAAGCGGTCACACAGGAGCGTCACATAGTGTGCCGGCTTGCGATGGAACAAAGGAATTTAGCGCCAGTAGGCATACACATAAAGACGGAGGGCTGCATGTTGTGTAACTTGGCAATTGATTATAGAAATAAAATATCTTGAAGTTGTATTTGTAACGAACATAGATTTTGGTGGGCATAAATTTCTGCAAACTAACTTTTTCAATTGTTTGAACATGTTAATCTTGTGGTCAGAAGAAAATTATAAAGTTCTGCATTTTTTGCTTAAATGCCTAAATTGGTATAATTTCTAGGATGCCAAAGCTATAAACAAACAAAAAACACTGTTAGATACTTTGGAATACTGATCCATGAAAAAAACAATGTACTATATAATTTAAATCGTCACCGCAGACGGAAACTCACTCGAAACTTTTACCAAAAAATGCATGCAAATTTATCGTTTTTGGTGCGCATTTTTTCCAATTTTTTTTAAATTTCGGGAAGCCTATGAAATAAACAAATTTAGACAACCATAAGGATAGGAGAATTGTATTTAAAATCTGCAACTGATGACACAGAATTGGATTTGGGAGCAGAGATAAACTATAGCGCCATGAGTAGTGAATATAAATGGTAACTTAGTTAAACTAGGCCAGACAGTTAACTGGATTTTTGCTCCTTGATTTTTCTTTGGGTCGATGCTGCTGCAAGTGCTATTTCTTATAAAACAACCAAGAACACGAAAATGAGAAATATGCGCAAGTGGAACGATGACTACAAGAAATTTGGATGTTATATATTATATGTAAAAAAGTAAAGTCCATCCAGCTCCATGTGAAACACAGGGAGGCACTCATCCTTTTCAATTGCCTTGAGCCTGCAATGGACGAATCCCAAGGTCCAGGATACGAGGCCAGTGTACCGCAGGACTTGCCGTTTACTTCCCAGCTTACGCTGGTACCAAATTATACTGCTTCGTAACAGAGGCACATGTGCGCAAACAACTTGCCCAAGGTCATTACCCGGAGTCGAACACGCAACCGCATGCTCTGGGAGCAAGCGCATTACCGATAGGCCACCGAGTCGCACACAATATATATTATATGATCCAAAGGAAAATCCATTAGCAAAAATCTAGTTAACTGTAAGGCCTATTTTAACTTTGGCACTGGCTACGGAACCGTCCGGACGGTGCCGTAATTCTTTTTCTACGGAACCGTGTGGAAGAGGCGAAGACCGTAGGGGGGAGAAGGTAGTTGATGTTAGCAGTTAATGGTCAAGCTATTACGCTAGCTTGGCCAACAACTGCTAAACAACCAACGCAAAAATCTTAAGAATCTAATGACGACACTAACCCTAACACTAACCCTAAACGACCCTCACGACGCGAAACCTTATACCCTATACGCGAACGACACCTAGGTCTTCTATGTTATAACCATGCTTAAATTTAACGATAAAGAGCGCTAAAGTGAGACATAATTACCTGTGCAAAATGTTCCTCCATACGTAGGGTCATTTGTAAGACATTTTAAACGTTTAACATTGCAATTCGTCTAAAATCGTGAGACCCTGCGTGTCGCACGTGCTGTTGACAGTAGGCTACTGTTTACAAAGGGATGGGCATAAATTGTACTCGACAACCTCCTCCCCTACGGTCTTCGACTCTTCCACATTGTTTTCCGCTAAACGGGTAGCCAATCCTAATTCGCCGACGGGTGTTAGTGCGAATGGTAGCTCCATAAGTGTTGGACGGTTCCGTAGAAAAAAAATTACGGCACCGTCCGGACGGTTCCGTAGCCAGTGCGTTTAACTTTACCATATTTTAAATTTAACGATGTTTACATTATGGGCGATTGCATGGTGTGTCGCCGAATTTGATTAAAGCCTTAGGTTAGGTACGTCTTGTGTAAAAAAAAGACTAAGAACCTCTGCCTTAAATTACACACGATCCATCCGAAACTGGCAGTCTCCGATACTATAAGAAAGCCGAATTAATAATTCTGCACGCCAAATGCAACCTTGTATCAGAAAATAACCGTACAATAATTGTATCACGTGGAATATAAATTCAACAATTCAAATCTATGTAAACCTTAAAAAAGTTAAAGTTGATGGCAATGAAATAAAATATTACTGCAGCTAGTTTGAACAGCAACTCTATTTATTATATCTAAGTTTGAAAATCGAGTAAATACGTCGGAATAGCATATCACACATACACTGAAAGCTTGTTCCCTATGTCTCGTATTAGAGTTGCGGCGTGAAACCGATAGTTTACTTCTTCTTCTGCTGGTATTCCACATCGTCTACTCGGCGTGTCACTCAGTTGCAAATCCGTGAAAATCCATCGATTATTGTTTGTAGCCATTTATTTAATGAAAATACAGCGAAAAGCAGGCCTCACTATCCTTTACTACTTCAGTATAGATCCGCAGCAAATACTCTTCCCAAGTGACTTCCGACCAGAATATGTGTAACTTCAGCAAAGATGCAGAATTTGATAAGCGTAACAAAACAAACGATATTTCTGCTTATGAAATGCGATAATTAAATACTTCTCGAATTTACTTTTAAATAAAATATAGTTTACTTTAAAATCGCCACCGCAGACGGAAACTCACTCGAAACCTTTACCAAAAGCGAAGAGTAAAACTTCATTTTCAGCGGAGACTTTGAAGCAACTTTTATAGCACATGCACAACAGTTTTACAACCGCGAAAGATCAGCGAAATAAATTTTTTAATCGTTGACGCCGTCCGAAGCACAGACGCTCAGCAAAAGCAAAATACACAGGCCTACTGAGACGGCGTGTAGGCATATCTATAGACCTACTGTAGGCCTGCCGCTATATTTATATAGGCTACGAACTCCGAGTCTGCATGATTAAAATAAGTTTCAATGGTCTGAGGCTAACATAACGGAGTGCATGCAGTTCAGCACTTTTACGACAACATTTTGATTTCCATCCGTTTTAATGGTCGTCGTTAAAGTGCTGTGATTAAGGCTCTAAAAACGTTCACCACAGTAGACCTAGGCCTACAGCTTACAAGTCAAAGCCGTCCAGTAATCCTACGTGAGACTAGGGGCATATAGGTCCGTCTATAATAATAATAATATATTATATTTCTTTGAAAAAATAATATTAATATAATCTAATCATATGC
The DNA here is from genome assembly GCA_945859605.1 of Lumbricus rubellus. NCBI lineage: Eukaryota > Metazoa > Annelida > Clitellata > Crassiclitellata > Lumbricidae > Lumbricus > Lumbricus rubellus. The sequence goes on along the minus strand of OX243813.1, from coordinate 26,970,683 downwards.
CTATAATAATAATATATGCTTACTTGCACATATCCACCTCACCGCGTAGGGACCTTGGGCAGGTCCTTCACTCTCAATTGCTCAACCCTTCAGCGCAAAACTCCAATGCATTGTCCGCTCTGCATTCGGGAGCGCCTCTGAGTAAAGAGAGCTAGAAGGGGCGCTATAACAAGTGCACATGCATACATACGGCGTATACTCACCTCCAATCCCGCCGCACACCTCCCTCACCACGCCTCACCCAGGCCAGGATCTACAGTTTTGGGGGCCCTGTGCTGATCGAATGACGGGGTCCCTAATTACAATTTTAAGAAGCCAGCCAGACATACAATAACCCGAAACATAATTTGTTATACTTTACAGCACATAAGAAGTAGATAAGAGGAGCTCACGACTCACGCACTGACATCATGGGCGGAGTTTGGCTTCCGTTCTTGGGGGTGGGGGAGCTAAAAACTTGGGCTTAGGTTGGGGCGGAAACTTAGTCCAGAACGCCGAAATGTTTTTGTATAGCCTAGTCGGCACAAAAAAATGGATAAACTTTTTTAGTCAACAGGTCAAAATCTCATAAAACAATGCTATTTTCTCCGCCAAAAAATTGACCGTTTTTTAGTCATGAGATTGAAGTTTCGGTTCGTGAAAATTTTTCCCGCATATTTTTTTCGAGTCTGGGCCTTCTGTGTGGGGGAGGGGGGCTAAGCCCGGAAAAATACCATTTTCATGGTTAAAAATATGACTCTGGACCTTCTTGGGGGCTTAGCCCCTCCCTTTAGCCCCTAATAAACTCCGCCCACCGCCCATGGTTCGGCTTCCTTATATTGGTAATTAATTATCCACGTAACCCTGGGTCTTCTTCTTATCTCTATATCATCGAAAATCCCTCGCATTTCCTCCACAAAAGTTATCAGTGGCTCGTACAGTTTGAGAGGGATACATCAAAGTGACGTCATCATATACTATGACAATATTTGGTTATATATTTAGTCATACATGTAGCTATGATTGCTAATTTGCTATGCATAATGCATTGCAATTTGCACTGTTTCTTTCCTGAATCCTCACTTTATTTCTTTTTTACTTTTACAATTTGGGGGCCCCACCGAAACTTGGGGCCCTGTGCTGCAGCACAATCAGCACCGTGGTTAATCCGGGCCTGGCCTCACCCCAATCCCTCTGAGGTAACTAACGTTCTTCAGGAAATTTTAGTTCACTCGGCAATTTATTGGGCGCGCATCACTGTTTGCGTATTGAGTTATGTATTTTACTACGAGTTATCTCATAGATGGCGTGTATTGGGACACATTTTAACAACGAGATATCTCGTAGCTGGTGGCCAATGTGTTAAGGTGCATGAGCATTAAACATTTGTTATTGATCTAGTGTACTAAAGTCAACCTTAGGCTTTTCATAAAATTTACCTTCTGGGATCAAATCTAAGGTGACGGTCTGAGTACAAATGAACACCTATAGCAGCAAATATCAAAATAGAGTACCCAGTAATTCAATTGTTCATCATGAAACTATTTCATTTGTAATTAAAATCATCTTGCCAGAATAACTGGCACAGTTCTAATCATTGCACAGATACATTAGTTAATGATATTTAAAAGTATAAAACTGACTTACAATCGACACACAGAATCTCATTAATAATGTACAAAGTGATTTCTGCATCTGTCTTTGAATCAAAGTCTAATTAGGCCACACCAGCATACACATCTCAATCCCGAATGTCAAATCAACTGCCTTAATAACAGTACAAATTTCCGACGAAATGATGCGAATAAATTCACCAGGAGTTGATCAAGCTTTCATTTCTCTTGTTACGTCTTCTATGTACTTCGCATGAGACTTCTTCAACATCAATCCCTTCAGGAAATGAATACCGAACTGAATCGCAGAAGATGAGATCACACAAATCAAGCATGCACAACTCTAGTCCGATTTCAGCATCACAGGAGCTCTTATACGATATGATACATAATTTTAACCATTATTTTACATTAAAAAAGACATCACTGGTAATGTATAGGAACTGATCAATCACAGCCGATTCAATCATAATCAGGGCTGCCTTTGATTTGGCATCTGATGTGAGTCATCACTGTAAACAATTTTGCTTATCACAGGCGATACGTAGATTACAGACGTCGGAACATCTCTCCGCAAGTGGTGCTCAGTTTTTCCATTCAGGTAATGGCATGTTAAGACCGACTTTGTCACGAAGCCAAAAGGAATCCAGTTTTTCATCATCCTAAAACAACACAAAAGTTTTTAAAAGTCAACACGAGCTACATGTACATGCCGCAAAGGAAAAGGTTGTACAGGAGAGAATAGTCACAGGAAAAACGTTTAGATCAGCTACTACAGCTACTACAGCTATTCAACTGTTTAAATACCGGTATGCATCAAGAAATTAGTATGCTGATAACATGTACTCAGTTCATCACAATAAATTATTACAGTTAGCCAATGCACTGTTATGCACAACATTGCACATACCAGCTAAGACATACAAATACTAATAATTTACAAAATGTTTGCTTATTTGTATATTCTTATGTATAAATGTGTACTTGTAAGTATGTAAGTATCTTTTTATTGCACCAGTTGCTAACCACATTCTGGTTTACAAACTACAGAGGCCTATAGTCTTTAATGCTACATTCTAATTTCTATTGATTTTCAAAGTGTGTAGTCGACAGTGTTTTGGTCAATCTTAGTAAATCATTCTAATGTATATTGTATAAGGGGCCAAACTGTCAGCAGCAGATATTACTTTTATGTATACGTGTATCAATTCTAATATAAAGCCTTGTAAAATCTTTACAGTATCTTTAAATAATTTATTAAATACACATACCAGCTAAGACGCACAAATACTAATAATTTACCGGACACAGTGTAGAAGTTAATACGTGAGTGTCAAATCACAATGCAAATTAGAATAATGCCTAATATTGTGCTTACGACATGAATGTACAACATTGAACACAATACATATTATGATGAGTTGCAAACTGGGAGATCTGGATAAATATATAATTATATGCCATGCAGTTCGATAAATAATTATGCTGTGCAGTTGGATAATTAGATGCTATTATACGTTTTCTACCATAAAAAAATCACAATTACACTTGGGATAAAAAAAGTCGTTTACATGTTAAACCTGAATTTATGACATAATTATGTTCTAGTTAGGGTAATGGTGTAATAACTTAGCAATATTAACACTTTGGACAGCATACCATGCTATTGCTTTCAGGTTTTAAAAATCAGATGATCATATTAGAGAAAAACTTACTTTAGTATTAATATAACCAGCATCCTGCGTCACAAACTGATGACCATCAATGCCCGCCAAATGTGTATTTGTTGCTGAACTAATGCGTATCTTTGGCGCTAAAAAACAATTTACGAGATAAAACAGCAGAATGTGTTATTAGGTAAAGTTGTAAAAACAGTAAAAGTAATGCAATTGCTCCACGGAAGCTTCTTTGAAGCATGGTTGGAGTTGAAACAAGTCGAGAACCTCAAAAATTGATAATGGGCACTAAAAGTCTTTTCAACAGAAAGTCTTTTAGCAGCATGGTCATTTGGTGCAGGGCGGATCCAGGGAGGGCCAATCCGGCCATGGCCCCCCATTTAAAACTGCCATGGGACGTGGCCCCCCCATTCGGTCTGAAATTAGCAATACGAACAGGGGTGTCACGGTATATTGGCCCCCCTTAATAAAATTGCATGGGACATGGCCCCCAATTGAGTTTTTGGCTGGAGGACTAAAAAAAAAGGTCATCAACTTTCTTGGCGACCAACGACAAAATTTTTCCCCCAGTCGTCCCAAGATCAACATTTTTCCCCCCAGTAGTCCCAAAATCAACATTTTTGGGCCCCCCTTGGAAGAGGTCTGGATCCGCCACTGATTTGGTTAGTCGCATTTTCAACAACTCGCAGACCATGTACACATAATACCAACTCCTGCTGAATTGACTCAGATGACTCCATGCACAGAGCTACACATCCAAGTATCTTCATATCGCTCATATGCACAGTTCCTGCCAGTATATAGACCTCTGTGCCAAGCTCCAGCTAGTTTGGTTGTACGAACAGTGTAAACATTATTATTACAATGTGTAACATTGTGTAAAGCAGTCCTCCTACCCAAAAATAATGCACTGCTTGTAAAGTAGTGTAGATACACACAAGTTCATATACAACATTTTCCAAATAATATGTCTTTATATACATACATACATGTATGTGTATATATATATATATATATATATATATATTTACAAACCTTGACTTGCAGCCTGCATTGCAAGACTTTGATGAACAATTCTGCCGTAAATACGAAATCGAGGGATGAGCTTTCCAATAAGAACACCGATAACAGCACCTGAAAAATATCATTATCCTTACATTTTTCTCCTACTGATGATTCAACATGTATCCCATCGGCAAAAAGAAATGGCTCCTGTTATTCACATTCATAATAATTACTCTAGTTAAAAACAGATGATGATGCATAAAACAAACAACTGCATGTATACATCAGTGCACAATCATTTGAATGCAAATCCTTTTGATATAATACAGATGGCTCCTAAATTGAATTCAGCCTTAGAACCACACCGTTCATTATAGTCTACCCTCTGACAGGTGACCGGACAAAATGGTAGCGGACAAAATGGTACGGACAAAACGGTACGGAAAAATGGTATGGATGAAATGAAAGCTGGATTAGTGAATTTTTATATATGAAATAGAAGCTGGATTAATGAAAAGACACATGTGAAACGGAAGCTGGATGAAAGCTCTGAATGGGTATTTTTATATTTGAAATGGAAGCTGGATTGATGAAAATAACGCTTTAGATGTTGAAGCTGTATCAGGGTATTTTCATAGCTGAAATAGAAGCTGGATTAATGAAAGATGCATTACAAATGGAGGTTGGTTTAAGGAATCTTACGGCTGAAATTGAAGCTAGATACATCATGAAACACATGAATAAAAGACATCAATCCAGCTTCCTTTTCTCAAGTTTTTTCTTCACTGGAGCTGTATTTAAGCCAGAAAAAGGCATCCACCCTCTATTTCAGCAATAAAATACCTTCATCCAGCTTCAATTTATCCATACAGTTTTGTCCGTACTATTTTGTCCGCTACCCATTTTGTCCTAGAACCCTTTGACAAGGTTCCAGTATGAATACATTGTTAAATACCTACATTGCACGCTGTACACCGTGGTTAAAAAAGTAAGCCAAACTGTTTTTCAAATATCTCCAATGCCTGATAACATATCACGCTAAAAGTTTCCAAATATTTAGAGAATTGGACCAAGAATATGATTCCAAAATTTCAAGAGATAAAGTTGAACGGATAAAAAGATATGAATCTTTCAACTTCATCTGCCGAAATTTAATTATAAAAACTTTTTTGCAACTGCTGTAACTGATACTGACAGAAACAATTTTCAGTGAAGCTAAGACAGAAGCAAAGCATCTAAATAACAACAAAAGTGCGAGAACCTAGCAGTCTTTCTATCAAGCACTTGTTTAATTTTTACGGAAACAGACACTGTTTAGATTATTATTATTAGTAACAGTATATTGGGCACCAAAGAGCAAGCAACAGAGGAATGGAAATCATACCAGTGCTGATTCCAATCTGCAGCTGAACATAGGAAACATTGGAAGAGAAGACAGCACTGACGAGATGCAAAGCCAGAGTGCACATGTCGACTGCATGCATTAGGCTTCGTTCAGGAAGGCCACTGACAAACATCATTGCCTCTGAGCTTGTATCATTACCAACCTAGAATAACAACATGAGTAGACAGATTTAACCCTTTAACAACCAGCATGTATTAAAATGTATGTGAAAATGCATGCAGCTGGTCGCTAAAGGGTTAAACCTAGACTATTTATCTAGTGTTTCTAGCAGTCTGCACTACCCTGTGCTGTATTACAAAAATCATGTAAACCTTGTGGAAAAACAACCATCACTCATATAAAAATAAACGGTAGTAACTATCTCTACAACTATTTCATTAAACTCAGCCACTGTGTTCGCACTCTGGCAGTGTCAGTTCCACGCCTGGATGAAGGAGAAGGTGGCAATAATATAATATTCTTCATTATCACACAGCGTCATTAAAATTAAACTACATGTGAGACATCGAAAATCCGCAAAACATGCCAATTGGTCTAACCCTAATCAGAATATAATGACCAATGATAAGTCAATGACATAATAAGATGAATGTGTGTATATGTATACATACAAACACACACCCATGTACGCACACACGTATGCACACACACACACACACACACACATGTACACACACACACACCTACGTAAGTAGTACATGTACGTATGTATGTAGGTGTCTGGCTAATCCAAAGCAATTTTCAAGAACCTCAAAACTATTTAAATTTGCTGACCTTTCACAACCTACAATTCACTGGATTAACAGTAGAAACATAGCAAAGTCTGATTTCTTCAATTACCTTGTGGACAGAATAAAGACTCAAAACATTGTCAAAAAGTCCATGAAGACCTGACACAGCCTCAACAATCTAGAAAGAAAAGGTGATAACATATTCGTACAAACGTAGATAACATTATCAAACATCACGAGTTTGCAAAGTATTTAGTCACATTCTTCTTCGAAGGAGTACGTCTGCTTAATATCCAGACATCTGAGAAAAAACAATCTTATGTAGACTCTCAACTTTGAAAAGAATTTGGATGACTCGTAATTTGGGCAAAACATGAAAAAAGGTGTTAGCTTGTCTAATCATTATGAGTGGTCATAACCATTTTGTGTTGTTTGGGTAAATGCCCCAAAGGACCTTTCCTCCAGACATGTTATGGAAGTGTCTCGATGAATAAAATAAAATAAACGCCCAATACTTTATACAATACATGTACTATGTGAGTACCTGGGTAGGTGTGAGTGTAGATACAAGTTTCTCCATCCCGACAACACCACAAAAGCATACTGTGACGGGATCACTCATCTGTGGCCCAACTTCACCACCAACAAGTAAGACATCCGCCATTGATCTGAAAGAAAATAAGACACATCTTTATGTAACATAAATTAATAATTCTTTGTAACATTTGCTTACTCATGTTGTACATCAATTTCGCCTTAGTACTAGAGAATATTGAACAACCACAAAATATGAGCATAGTCTAAAATAACGCTTGCAGTTAGCTGTTTGTGAGGCGCCCATGTAGTGGTAAGGCTGCGCTATGGCGCCATGTATTTTTTAAATTGTCGCTATTATTAAATCTCACTATTAGCAACAAGATAAAATTTAATGTCATTACAATAGACCAGTCTGAAAGAAAGAATAACCACAAGTATTTGAGCCATGTTTCAGGGTTTGCCAAAACAGAATGCTCAAATAGTTACTAACTTATTGTTTGACTTAAACTTTAGGACCAATAAACATATTATGCAAAGTAAATCCTAGATCAAAACATGAGCCAAAAGCAATTGAGCAGTCAAAATATCACTTCCTTAGTTAGAGTGCAGATGGCTCAACCAGGAATCAACACATTGACACGATAAAAGTGGTGAAAGGCAGATAATCAATCCATCAAACAACTGCAATCTAAATTTGATCACAAAACTTCACACATTACGCACTTGGATGCACTAGGAAACTTCTGAAAGGCTCTTGTTGCGAGAAGCGCTTTATACAATACATTACTGTAGATATGGAACTACATACAGATTCATGGAATGAACGAGAAGGACGAAAAGTCAGACGGTGAACAGGATATTGTCTTGTCTTCAGGATATAAGGATGAATGACAGGACATAAGTCAGCGGTAATTTGTGTAAGATTCTCACTTGGGGAACGTACTATACATCCATCGATGTGTCTTAGCTTTCTCCTCCGCTAACTGATTAGTCTTTGCCTCCAAGGACTCTTCAAGTGTCTTATAAAGCCATTCCATAATGTTCACACGTCTACAAACATATAACTACACAAAACAACTACGCAAATAATAACAATAACAATAACACGAAAATCATAGCATAATTATTTAAATTCTTATTCTTTGTTAATCAGTCTCACTTCAACTGACCGTCATAAAAAATGGTCCATAAAAAATGTTAGGTCTCATTTTGAGTATAGATGTGTTACATATAAATAATGATGTAATGGCATGCATGCTGTCATTACATTTACGTTATAATTATGTCACAAGAATGTCAAACAAAGAAATTTGTACAGCCATGTTTTATTAGAACTGGGAACAGCATTTGAAAAGATTTACTAATACATTATTTACAAACCATTCAAACAATTCCTATAAATAAATGTTTACCTTTATAAATGCGTTATCTAGTGGCCATTGGGATAAGATGAACTGTTAAAATACAGTGTTCCAGCATTTGAACAAGTTTACAGCACTTGTCTGTCAGCTAACCATGTTTGAACAACCTTGAGGTGTTCCCAAAAAGCAAGTTTAAAACGAGTAAAAATAAAGTAGCCTACACATCACATCCTATCTTCAACTCTAGCCGTTTTTAGGCTAGCATTAGTAACATCACTTTTTTCTTACTTCAAAACACATTTGGCTTGAGCTACAGTGCAAATTTGCTTCATCTGCCAAATTCGCATATTAACCTAACTAAATCACTGAAAGGCCCTGCATCACCAACACCCTGTGGCTGGTCTTAAGTAAATCATTACATTTTGCTGTTCAACAAAATGCTTTAAGGGGAATAAATTACCATAAATCCAAAAAACTAACTACATTTTTTTTCTGGCACAACAAAGAAGGCTCCCTTAAAGCCCTGGCTTATATGCACATTGCACAACTGTATGCTGTAACTGGTTGCGATCTGTCGAAGGCATGTTTAATCAAAGTTTGGTTCTCTTAGGCTCTGTCTTCAAGAAACAGGTTCAATCAAGGTAATCGAGAAATAGAGAGAAGAAACTAAAAATAATGTGCAATGGCCATTGGGGCAAGATAATAATAATAATAATAATCTTCGTTTAATAGCTCAATCCGACACACTGCAGAATGATTACAGTACATGTTATACGAAATACGGCCCACTATAGCATGACATGCAGATAAACTGTTAAAATACAGTGTTCCAGCATTTGAACAAGATTACGGTGTCTGTCAGCTAACCATGTTTAAACGACCTTGAGGTGTTCCCAAAAAGCACATTTAAAAAAGAGTAAAAATAAAGTAGCCTACACATCACATCCTTTCTTCAACTCTAGAGCATGACTTGAACTAAGTCTTAGATCAATTGATATACCACAGTCATGTGAACGTACTTTCCTTCGTTCATCAACCTCAGCATGTCTTTGAGTGCACTGAACGTCGGTCGCTTATGTGGCTCCTCCTGCCAACACGTTTCAGCCAACTGACACCATTTGTCGGCAATGCCGGCTTTCGACAACGCAGGACGAAACGGCGGTTGAGAACGCCTTCGGACTTTGTACACGATATCTGAACATAATTAATTTAAAATTAACGTACGGTACTTGCTCATTTTACACACGCCCTTACCACATATAAACCTAAGAAAAACTGACTTCGAATTGACAGTCTATATTCGGTAGTTACATACCAGTGCACATTTATACATACATGTACAAAAAAACAAAGAACTTGGTAAGTACTAGACTGGTCCAACTCAACATGTAAAAAAATAAAATTTCAAATATCAAATTGGGTCACAGTTGTCCTTGTTCCTATACACCAGGGTAGCTTACATACCAAAAATTAAAAGGATTCAATGATATAAAGAGGTGGCTCAAACTTGAACGTTTTTTCTGTCATTAGAACTGCCACACGCAGACTAAGGCTGCAGCTGAGCAGGAATTGTATTCAGCCGATGTACCTCTCCTTTTGCACTGCGATGGCAAATGTTATCTATAATTTATCCAGACCATTCTGAAAGTGTTTCTGGAACTTGAGAGAAAAGTTTTTAGTAGTTTCCAAGGTTATTAGAGAATTTAAAACATCAAGTTAATGCTGGTCTTCAAATGTTGAATGATCGGAGGCGGAAGCAGAAGATATAATATATAATTATGGCTTTGCATTTGATACTGCAGCCTCACACACGGCCTTAAAGACTTGCACATGTACAGTTGTACAGTTGTACTCTTAGCTAACAGACACTCAATGAGGAGCCACCGCCGTATACTCGCATCTGTGAAATCCAGTCGGTTTCTTTACTCCCACAACCTTCGGAATTACGAATGGACCAAAACGATTTCTATGAAAAACCAACACCAATGTAAAGATTAAGACGATCTTCTGCAATTATCGCGTGTCATCCTTCTTGATAGGTGTTTGAGAGAAGAAGTGCAATTTCGTTTCCAGCTTCTGGGGCAGTACACCATGCAAGGTGGCTCATCAACTTCTAGCAAAATCCTGAAAAATCAAATGACTCTCCGCATTTTGGGTGAAAAAGTTTAAACAGATCTATAATATCGGCCTTTTTGTTTCTTTTGTCTATGGAGTATATGGTCATGAAGCTTGCTTAAAGGAGAGAGAGCTCCAAACTATTACTCAACCCTGTTGAACTAGTCAGAACTTAATAACTGCAACGTTATTGTGCATGAAGATGCCAGGACAGCTTTCAAGATACACCCCTGGTGTTTTACAAGCATTTGATTAGCTTTGTCTCTTTGACCCAGCATTGATGTGAATGAATGCAAATACCACTTTGGATAAGAATCTCAAATGTTCTGAAAAGAATATAACTTCAAACAGGATTGAATGCAAAATGATGAACTTTGGAAATCCACTGGAATCATAATTTATGTGACAAGCCGAAGATCATGGCTCATCGACCTATGATCATTGCCAGCATGTGGCTGGCAGAGATGACTTGGGCTTTCTTCTCGACAACACCAGACTTTGGCAGTTGCATTCAATTTATCTGATATTGAGAGACAAAGCCAGGCAGATTAAAGTAATAAATTAGGCCTACTGTGCAGAGAAAGATATCCATACAGACAGTCAACCCTTCTGTAGCAAGAGTCAAGAATCAAGACAATATATTTTGTCAAGCCATTACAGAGCCATAAAAGTCTCTGTAGAGGAACATATCAATAAAGACTTGTGCTAATGTTGTTCTCAACTTCTCAGTACCTAGGAACTTTCTAAACAGGTAGCACTAAATAGTGATTTCCTGCCACTTTTGTTTCAAAAGACTTTTTGGTCATAAATGCGAATGTATTACATTATGACGATATTTCGAAGAAACAATATTTATCGTTCAAAATTGAGCCGCCTCTAGATATCCTTCTAGTGACACAAAAATTGGTCCAGATACTCACTGAACTGAGTGGAACAAGAAGAGATGTGACCCAAATCAATTTTCAGACTTTTGTCTTTTTGGACCACTCTAGTAAGTACTGATTAAAAAATAAATGATCCAGCTTGTTTGATAGTTACTCCAGGGGTTATTTTAACGTGCAGCTGGACACAAAGTGTGTAGTTGGAAAACCAATTTGTGCAGTTGAAAATCAGGTTTTGTGCAGTTACTTTTTTTACACACAATCGCATAAACGATGTAAGTAGCTAATATATTTTAATTAAACCAATTGTAACAAGCAAGATTATAATACATTTTTGCCGTGAATTTTACTTTAAATATCTACTGACAACTCTAATGGCATAAAATACAAGAAAACAAGTCTAGAGATAAATGGCATATTCAAACAAGCTGTCTGATGCAAGCCATATACATGACATTGTAACGGTTAGCGAAACGAAATCGAATGCAAGAATCCCAGTTTGCAACAAAATAATGTGTTAAAAACGAAAGCCAGGCGGAGCACAGGGCTTCTCTGCTTTTGTGTTTAGCCTACAACTTCAATAATTTTAAACAACAGACGTGAAAGCATATAGGCCTAAACATGAAGGATCGCAAATAATCTTACACCGTACCAAAATTTCCCCAATTCAGCTATTCCACGCAAAACAAGCCATGACAGCAGGGCTTTTTAAAGGAATTTTTAAAACTGCACAACCTCCACAGCATCCAAGGCCGTAGCCAGGATGTGATTTTTTTTTGGAGGGGAGGGGGTTTCTTCGGCGGAGAATTTCTGACGAGGTTTTTTAGTCGTCAAAATTTACGAAAACACCTTTTTTTAGTCGTCAAAATGTCTGAAGACACCTTAGCTTAGTCGTCAAAATTTCTGAAGACACCTTTGTTTAGTCGACAGAATTTCTAAAGACACCTTATTTTAGTCGTCAAAATTTCTGAAGACACCTTTTTTAGTTTTCAAAATTTCCGAAGACACCTTTGTTTACTTGTCAAAATTTCTGACGACTTTTTTAGTCGTAAAAATTTCTGAAAACACCTTTTTTAGTTGTAAAAATTTCTATAGACATCTTTGTTTAGTCGTCAAAATTTCTGAAGACACCTTATTTTAGTCGTCAAAATATCGGAATGCACCTTTTTGGGGTGTCAAAATTTCTGAAGACACCTTTTTTTAGTTGTCAAAATTTCTGAAGACACTTTTGTTTAGTCGTCAAAATTTCTGAAGACACCTTTTTTGGTGTGACAATTTCTGAAGAGACCTTTTTTAACGTGTCAAAATTTCTAAACACAACTTTTTAGTCGTCAAAATTTCTGAAAAACGGCTTTATTCGTTGTCAAAATTTCTGAAGACACCTTATTTTAGTCGTCAAAATATCGGAATGGACTTTTTTGAGGTGTCAAAATTTCTGAAGACACCTTTCTTCGTTGTAAAAATTTCTATAGACATCTTTGTTTAGTCGTCAAAATTTCTGAAGACACCTCTTTTTAGTCGTCAAAATATCGGAATGCACCTTTTTGGGGTGTCAAAATTTCTGAAGACACCTTTTTTAGTCGTCAAAATTTCTGAAGACACCTTTTTTGGTGTGACAATTTCTGAAGAGACCTTTTTTAAGGTGTCAAAATTTCTAAACACAACTTTTTAGTCGTCAAAATTTCTGAAAACGGCTTTATTCGTTGTCAAAATTTCTGAAGACACTTTTGTTTAGTCGTCAAAATTTCTGACGACTTTTTTTAGTCGTCAAAATTTCTGAAAACACCTTTTTTAGTTGTAAAAATTTCTATAGACATCTTTGTTTAGTCGTCAAAATTTCTGAAGACACCTTATTTTAGTCGTCAAAATATCGGAATGGACTTTTTGAGGTGTCAAAATTTCTGAAGACACCTTTCTTCGTTGTCAAAATTTCTGAAGACAACTTTTTAGTCGTCAAAATTTCTGAAAACACCTTTTTTAGTTGTCAAAATTTCGGTAGACAGCTTTGTTTAGTCGTCAAAATGTCTGAAGACACCTTATTTTAGTGGTCAAAATATCGGAATGCACTTTTTTAGGTGTCAAAATTTCTGAAGACACTTTTGTTTAGTCGTCAAAATTTCCGAAGACACCTTTTTAGGTACCTATGAAAATTTCTGAAGAGACCTTTTTAAGGTGTCAAAATTTCTAAAGACACCTTTTCTAGTCGTCAAAATTTCTGAAAACACCATAATAGGCCTAGTTGCAAAAATTTCTGAAGACACCTTTCTTTAGTCGTCAAAATTTCCGAAGACACCTCTTTTGGGTATCAAAATTTCTGAAGGCACATTTTTTAGTTGTCAAAAATTTTTGAAGACACCTTTGTTTAATCGTCAAAATTTCTGAATACACCTTTTTAGGTCTCACAATTTCTGTATACATCTTTTTTAGTCGTCAAAATTTCAGAAGACTATCGGAAACGGCTTTCTTACTTTCTTAGTATCTTTCGCCTAATTTCATGTTTTTTCATTACGTGCAAGTGAATAATAGAATGATATTCTATTTTTTTTACATTTTAAATTTCGTATGATGTTTTCATGGTTTTATTTCATGGTTTCTACATCATGTGCTATGCAATGCATTATATTATTTTTTACATTTTCCATTTCGAGGGGTGTTCATTGTTCAAACACTCCAAACACCTCCCTAGCTACGGCCTTGGTGCCAATAATTTGCGAACGAAACTAAGATGGACCCATCAAACTCCTCCACTCAGTTTTTCTACTGTAAGCATTGTTGCAAAATAAGGTATTGATTTGGTAAGGCTGGTTTCAAAGTTTATAGCTGCAAACTTCAATCACAAAACTTGCAATAGGCCGACTATAGGCTTCTCGAGATCTAATGTCTTTTTAAACTAGCGTATTATACCAAATAGGAAAGCAATGAACTTTCAAAAAGTTTTTTAACTGCACAAAAATGCTTTTGCAACTGCACTATTACACTAATCCATTAGAAGTTTACTAGAACTGCACATTTTGTGTAGAACTGCACGTTAAAAAAACCTGCTAGTCTCAATAATGACCAATTTACCCGATGTAGGACGCTATTCTGAAAATATGTGCAGTTGAGAAATTTCCTTAAAATAACCCCTGAGTTACTCAACTTCTTGGTTAAATTTTTACGCCTGCAGATTAAAATAATTAGACCATTTTGTATCAAGTTGTTGGTACTTTTTAACTTCTGCGTTCTATGGTGTTCAGATTACTTTCCTCGGGATATATCAGTAACAGATTTATAGCTCTGACCTATGTAGGTCCTGTGGCTACATCTTTAACCCATTCCTGCCGGAATTGTTCCGATACCTATTGGGTTAATCGGGTCACCCGCGACCCGATCCGGCGGGAAAGGGTTAAAGTAACTGGATTGCTAATGGACGCTGAAAATCTTGATCGTGACAGAAGACGACTGACAACTATTTCAAATTTTTCTCTAATACAATTTGTTAAAAGTTGTTTTAAATGTTGTGCTTTTGTAAAAAAAGTTAATAAAATTTTCTTCATTTAAAATTCTTCACGGAACCTTTTTGCTCACCCCATGGAACCCTTGGGTTCCACGAAACCCACTTTGGTAAACGCTGCATCAATGCAAAACAATGCAGAAATTAAACATATATAAACAAACCTGACGGAGTGAGATTTATGAGCTCTTGCTGATAGGGTGCATTAACAGTCAAAAGTTCTGAAACAATGATGCCAAAGGCGTAGACATCACCCTGCTTTGTTCCATAGAATCGGTCTTCATCATCAAGATCCTTTCTTAACAGTTCCGGAGAGCACCACATTAGGTCTGGAATGGAAACATTATTCAACGGAGCTGCATTGTTCAGCGGAATCTTTAACGGTACATTTGACTAAATTATAAGTAACGTGAGCTACAAAAATCACTCAACTACGTGGCATGCCTAAGAGCAGTAAAGAGTATATTGAGAAACAGCACCATGAAAAGGAAAAGGAGAAGACCAAAAAAATGATGGCTCGACATGATACAGGACATGATACTGTCAGAAGATGTGCTGGTCTATGCAGGAGGCTACACACAAAACACAGCACAGAGATTTTGAGAGAAATGTGTGGCTGCCGCGTGCAAAAGCATCCCCAAAGCCATTCTAAGTCAAGTCGTCATGCAAATTATCA
Organism: Lumbricus rubellus; assembly: GCA_945859605.1. NCBI lineage: Eukaryota > Metazoa > Annelida > Clitellata > Crassiclitellata > Lumbricidae > Lumbricus > Lumbricus rubellus. Next base: position 26,955,211 of record OX243813.1, on the reverse strand, counting down.
CTTGTGCCTGGTGGAGCACTTCAGAGTGCAAACACAGGTAATGTATACATGTATATAGGTAATACCACTGGTAATGTATATTCAGGTAGCAGGAAATGTGTTGGTCTGTGCAGGAGGCTACACACACAACACAGCACAGAGATTTTGAGGGAAATGTGTGGCTGCCGCATGCAAAAGTAGTAGTAGTAGTAGTAGTAGGGCCGTTCCAGACTTTGATTTTATGTTAGGCGCTAGATAAGTCCCCGAGGGATCCTGTGTACCTCGGGGCAAAAAAAAATAAAATAAAATAAATAATAATAATAATAAAATAATAAGAATAATAATAATAATAACAATATAACAATAAAATCACAGCACCAAGATGGCATCATGAATGAAACTAGAGCCAAATGTAGGTAACAAACAAGCGACATTGAATTGAATTGTACCATCGTTTTTGCTTTGTATGCAAACGATCGATAGGCTGAGCTCTTACCAAGTGCTTCCTGGTAGCTGTTGATATCTGAATGCCGGCTCAGTTTGAACAACTTCAGGCCATAGTCGGTAATTCTACACACCCAATTCTGGTTTACAACACAATTCGAACTCGTCAGATGGCCGTGTGCACCAATGTCACTGTTGTGTAAATATTCCATTCCCTGAAAAGATATAAGTTTATCTCACAACCTCATGAGTCCTCTAATAACATCAATTTTTACCATTAGCACTGCCAACTTTTCTTACACGCTCAAGCTAAAGCAGTAGATTTGAATCAAAATTCTTTGAAAGATAAAGTAAATAGATTCGAATTACAATCCGTTTAATGCTAAAGTATATAAGTTAAGTTTATTCTTGTCTAAATAACTTTCAGGAACCATAAAATACTACAGCACTTAAGTGCACAGGTTTAATCTCACATTCAGAGGTTGTGAATCTCTAAATCTTCATAAATAAAGGAAGGTTACAATTATAAACCTTGCTTGCTTCTATATGTATTTCCTCATTTATGAAGTGTTGATTTCAGATGCTTGATATGTAAGGTTCAAGGTTTGAATCCACCTCGCCGCGTAAGGACCCTGGGCAAGTCCTTCACTTACAATTGCTCAGGGCTTCGGCGTGAAACTCCGATGCAGTGTCCGCTCTAGCGCCTTTGAATAGAGAGAGCTAGAAGGGGTGCTATAACAAGTGCACATACAAACATATACAAAATAAAAAACTGAAACCTATCTGGTGAATATATCTAACCAATATACCGTACTCGTCATCTGTATTATTTGGGGAAAAAAGCATAAAAAAGTGTGAAATAAGCCATCTATGGTCAACGGCTATAACAGGAAAACACAGCCACGTGATAGTTCTGCTCTCTTTTAAGTGGCAGCAGCAGATCTCATATTTTACGTGAAGGATTGCAAATCCGTGGTGCCCCAGCTGAATGCACCTTTGCAGCCATCCGTAAATGATGTCACCTGGTCACAAATGAACACAAAAGTCATATAATTATGATATCTGTTTGTTTGTATGTGCACTTGTTATAGCGCCCCTTCAAGCTCTCACTACTCAGAGGCGCTCCCGAATGCAGAGCGAACACTGCATTGGAGTTTCACGCCAAAGCACTGAGCAATTGTGAGTGAAGGACTTGCCCAAGGTCCTTACGCGGCGAGGTGGACTCAAACCTCGAACTTTCCGACTCCGAGGCAACGACGCCACCACTACACCACCGCTAAGGTGCGACCCCGACCTCTAGGCACGTGACGTCATTTATGGACGGTCCCTTTGAGGCAAAGTCAACTTACCCTGACTATATCTGTAGACAGTGCCATGCGCAGCTCACTTGATAGGCTGACTGACTCACTGTTAATAATGTCTTGCAAGCTGCCCTTGTGTGCATATAGCATGAGCACACATACATGCGGCGCATCCAGACATAATCCAATGAATTCATTCACGTTGTCGTGCTTCATATCAAGCATCTGAAACCAAAATTTCGCAAATTTATGAGGAAATACATACAGAAGCAAGCAAAGTTCATAATTGTAATCTCGAATTTCAACAGCACCTAAAGGAAGCTAAATTGTGTGAACCAGCTTCTATAGAAGCAAACGAAATCAAAAGGCAGGTAAGATCAGATTTCGATGCCAGGGTAAGACCCAGAGGTTTCGCAAGAGTGGAACAGATGGCCGATAGGTTCTGTAGGCTCAGATTTATACGCTTGAAGGCATATAAGAGAATAGTTCCAAGCACAATGCCTTGTGGAACTCTACAAGTGAGAGGATATAGATGAGATGCTTAAGCTGCTTTAAGACAAAAAAGGCCCATCTATGATGTACTAAACCTGCCATGTACAGTGCTCCACATTTATTAGTGCTTTTAATTAAAGAATATAGTTACTTACTTACAGAGAAAAAGAAATTGAAAAGGAAAATTTAAAACATTACTGAATGATCAAGGGCATTCTATTACAGGACTGGTTACTCGTGAACATTTTGTTGCCATCCATTTCACTCTCAACAATAGATGTCGCTCCACTCTAAATTCCGTTTCTAATGCTAAAGATAATGTCTTCAATTATAATCTGCCTTCATTGATGTGATAAATTGAATGCTTTTATTTTGTAGACAAGATAATTATGTGAAATAATCCAGAATTCCGATTGTTGTCCAGAAACGCGTACAAGGCGGTTAAAGAAGAAGATTCCAGTTTTGCGTATAAACGGTCCTTGATGAAAGACGGAAAAACATAAAGATTAAAGAGACTACATTTTGAGGCAGAGACCCAGTGCAGATCATGAAAGAATGCAAGCCGCATTTCATTTAAAAGAGACCATAAGGCTCATCAAGAAAAGTAATTCTTCACGCAAGAGACCATAGCTGAATCATGATCCGCTGGCTGTACACAGAGTTACATCCATCCAGATCATCATATATATTACGCTGAATATAGTCAGACACTGAATAAAGTCAAATAACAATTAATTTCAACAGTAATAACAAACCTGCTTGAGTTCGTAGTGTATTTCTGGATCACTAAGACTAACAGAATCTCTTTCTATGAGTTTGATGGCCACAATTTTTTTCTGCATAGCAAAAGAAAATTGCCAATTTCAGATTAGGGTGCAATCTAGATATGAAAATGACAACAAATGGAGAAATATTCATTGTGAAACTGTACTTAAGCAATAAGCATGTTGCGAAGTTCTCACTGTTTTCATATAATTATGACCCATTCTCTGCTAAACCAACCAACGCAGAATAAGAAAATGTTTTGGACACCAATGGTAGCTCCAAATTCTAATTATCAGATTCTAGTTAACATGTCCAAGAGTGACAGGTAAACCCAAGCCAGGTCACCACACTGTATTGTCTAGCAATGTGAAAAATATATAGATATTCTGCTATCTAAGGCTTCCATCACCTGGTCATATAGTATTATTTGTGGGGCACGGTGGTGCAGAGGGTATGTTTGTTGCCTTGCAGACGGAGGGTTGCAGGTTCAAATCCACCTCAAGTCACCGCGTAAGGACCTTGGGCAAGTCCTTCACTCACAATTGCTCAGCGCTTTGGCGTGAAACTCTGATATAGTGTCTGCGCTGTAGTCGGGAGCGCCTCTGAGTAGAGAGCTTGAAGGGGCGCTACAACAAGTGCACATACATTACCTCATCTTTTTTGTCATGGTCGATCTCCACATCAGCTGAACCACAAGTACATTCCTTTTTCAGCGACATATGTTACTACCTTACAGCTCAACAACTCACCAAAGCAATGCAAATACATATGGCTATTTCTGGTTTATCAATTATGCCAACTCAATGATTCCAGGTATCTCAGATATTTATTTTACTCGACCCAGACCTCCGTGGACTACTCTTACAGACAACCCTTAAATTGACTCAACGCAGCGCTCATGAATAAGCTGGTGCCCCGCGCTTGGCTTCCGAATGGCGCTCTAGAAATTTGGAGATTACGATTTAGCTCATTAGGCTTAAATGCCTCTAAAATTCGTATTTAATTCTCTGCTTCGCATAATGTTGAGCGAACCACCTCATACAAACTTTGAACACCCCTCAGATTTACATCTATTTGCAACTGTGCAGGTCAACAATTTCATAAAATAATAATAAAAATAAAATAAAATATAAAATAAAATTAATAATAATAATAATAATAATAATAATAATAATAATAATAATAATAATAATAATAACGTCAATAACAACACGAGGAATACGAAACACCTACCAAAAACATTAGCAATTAATACTTATGATTCAATACACTTGCAGCAAGACAGTGGAAACAATTACTACACAAAGCTACAACTTAAAATCCATTATTGTTACTTTACTGCCATTGTACAGTACTTACCTTGTATACTCCAGCCAGTGAAAATAGCTGAGTCATTCCACTCAGCAAACCATACACATTTACCAGATCACCTGACATTTTACTGTCAACGCTGTCATTGAAATATGTTGTAGGAACCAACGTAACATGCTGCGTACTGATATTCTGCAAGTTTTTCAAAGCACACGGAATCAGTAACATCGATATATTTTCCATGTTCTTGGAGCACAATGTATTGTAAAATGCATATGCATTATGCACAGGTCACCAGCCAATGCATGCATATTAAGAAAGGATTAATAATTGTGTGAAGCATATTAAAGGCATTTTGGTCACCACTATATGTGTAACCAAATGCTCAAGGATTTTTATTCTATATCATAACTTTGGCAATCATTATATGTGCAACCAAATATTCAATGCAAAAGTCAGATATCTGCAAATCTTTTCATAGCCATTTTGTATCTTTGTTTGTGAGATTTAATGGCCATTTTGTATCTTTGTTTGTGAGATTTAATGGAGATTTAATGGATGTTTTGACTCACAGCTTCGGTAATTAATTATTATGAACGTTATGATCATGATATAAGAATTGAAATCCTTAAGCATTCGTTTACATAAATTGTGGTGAACCAAAATGCCTTTAATAAGCTTCATACACTTTATCCTTTGCTAATATGCATGCGGCATGCCTGTGTAGCTACTTAAGAACAAGGTGACATGGTTACACGAATTGATCTGACCACTGAAGGATATGGAAGCAAAAACCGACCTGCACAAATCCTACTGCATTTATAGTCCATGTCACTGTAATAACAAACTTTAGAAACAGCTATTGTATGTAGATTTTCCATGCAGGTATTCAGTGCCACGGCCACACATAAATCGTGAATGAATTACAAGATTTTGTTAACAATTTAATGATGAGCTGCACTGGCTTCCTAAGTTCCTAGCCAGTTTTAGTTTATGCATCGCATGAAAGTGTTAAGCGCTGTCAAACAAAGATTCTGATTCAATGCTTTCTTGCATGTATATGTGATAAGTACATTCAAGGGTATATCCTATTTAAAATCTTAATGGTCAGCATTTTCAATCCAGTCACTGAAAGATTTTGATAAAACATAAAATCTGCTTTGGGATAAAAGTTATTTTAGATGAATCAATTAAAGTGTGCTGTTACAGCAAATCACAGACATTAATCAACAAGTGAAAATTGTAGTACATAAATAAGTGTAATTTCACATGGGAAGGTAAGGTAACAACAGCAACTGTCACAGAAATAACATATTTTATAAATATGAATTTTACTTGGAATAAAACTGTTGTCATATACCGGTAATGTCTCAAATCGAATCAAAATATCTTAAGTAGGTAGGTTAAGTAATAAGGCAAAAAGGTAAGTAAGTTAATAGCCTTCACTTGCATCTGACAAAAGCACATGCATTGCATTGCAATGTAGAGACTAGAGAATGTTTTGATATGATTTTATACAGATGATTATAACATGAGAAATGAATACGGACTGTCAGGTAACTGAACTTACATGTCCAATTGGAATTATGTGTATCCACTGAATCCTCCAGTTGATAATTGTCTCCTTATTCTTCTTGTACCTTTTAATCCTGCCACATAACCAATCAAATCATAAATCATAACCAATCAAATATATATTAGGAAATCACTGCTCATAACTAACTCCAGAAGAAAACTATACTCTGAATGTCATCAACGTTCACTTAGGTAAGATTTTTCTTAGAACTGTTAATTCCATGTACAGAATAAACAAAAAACCTGTTGATTAGATTTTACACACTATCGCCAATTATCAATATTATTAAATAATTTTCTTAGGCGCATAAGGTCACATAGAAATATGAATCTAAGGTGTGGATAGTCATCCGCCAGGTGACGGTGCGTTTAAAGATCTGCCAGGTGACGGTGCATTTAAAGATCCGCCAGGTGACGGTGCGTTTAGAGATCCGCCAGGTGACGGTGCGTTTAAAGATCCGCCAGGTGACGGTGCGTTTAAAGATCCGCCAGGTGACGGTGCGTTTAGAGATCCAAGTGCTTAAAAGCCAAATAGAAATAGTGAATTTTCAGCCGCTTTTAAAAGTAAGGTAATGAATTTGAGCAACGAAGTGAAAACGGAAGCTGATTACATTCCCTGTGTGCAGAGGCATGGAATGTTCGTGAGCCCGTAACTGTTAAGGATCGGAGTGCAGCTAAAAGACTTGTACCACATGATCACAGGCATTGAGGAGGAATGTAAGGAGTTAACAGTCACTGAATGTAATGAGACTCTGAGATACAATTCTTATGCATCTCATGACTCAATCAAAAATCATATAAACTGTTGTCTTCAACATTCAAATCTGTCACCAGGTAATATGATTTAGTTAAGTAATATGAAGAGATGATTTTATAGCAATGAAAAAGAAAAGAGCTTAGAATAAGTTTCCACATTATGTTTGCTTATTGTTTATTTCAAGAAGTTCTGACGTCAACTTGGTACAATCCATATAAATGTTCTCGCATAAATGAACTGTTTATAAGAACTGGAGCCTACAATTTATGCAATAGGCTTCAGATTAATTGTCTTACAAAATAAGCACTTGTATCTTTACTTCCCAGAGCAGGGAGAATTAAATGAGAGATTTAACCAGATATTATATATATATATATACCACCTACCCTGTAGTGCACAAAAACAGCAATCCACCAACGAGAAATAGACCCATAACTGAACAACACGTAGCAATGACGATTGTCTCTTAAAATAAAAATGAGTCATAATAAATTGTTAATTTCTGTGCAGTAATACCATCTCAATCAAAAAATTTATATTGATGACATACATCATGGACACACCCCCCCCCCCCGCACAGCCAACTATGTATTATGAATACTATAATGCGTGCACCCCAAAATGTGAGGTGCAGTGGTGGGTTCAGTGCCTTTGAGCCAGAGGGTTCCAGGTTCGAATCCACCTCAAGACGTCATGTAGAGAGCTTGCGCAAGTCTTTCACTCGCAATTGCTCATGCGTTTCAGCGTGAAACTCTGATGTAGTTGGGAGTACCTCTGAGTAGAGAGATTGAAAGGGTGCTAGAGCAAATGCAAGATATAAATTTTTTTAAATGTGATTACCAATAGGTTTATTAAAGCTATAATCATTATTACTTAACTTAAAAAACAGATCTAAGTATTAGATTATTCTCAAAACTAACTGTATAGTTTTTGGCAGCTGTTTACAACATAAATAGCCCAATTTTTAATTTAGTAATATCACAAAGGTAGAAAATTCTATGTTTAAGAAATGTAGATTTGGTGCTTGAAATCCAGAAAAGACCAAAAAACACACGGATAGCACATTTCTGAAGAATTTAAAGTTGATTCCCTTGATATAATGCAATATGATAAGGGGTCATTGCATAATTACATAACGCCGAAAATGAACTTTTTCGACCCACCCACCCTGCAACGTTTCGTAACGATTCCCTTAATCCCCAGAGTTGCATAACGATTTTTAGGAAAACTCAGTTGAGATTTAGGTCTATTATTGGCTTATGTGCACGCGTAATTATATTTATATTTTCATAGTGAATTTAATATAGCCAATTAGGCCTATGTGAATTAAGCTTATCTAGGCTAATTTGACAGTACGCTAGGCCTACAGCCCTACAATATACAGAATGTTTTATTTATATAAATGACGGCCATGTTTGTAATGCATCAAGTGTAAAATTTTACACACTGGTGAAAAGTTTCACGGACTTAATTGCTCATTTATAATTAATCAAAATTAAGATGAACTAAGTATTTGCTTTGTCTGGGCACTTCGATAATTATTTATAGAAATATTGCTGAGTTTTGTTGAGCATAAATTTTAAATGTTTGAGATTCGTGTCCACTAAGTAAAATATGCTTCAAAGTGGTTCTTTGAAGTCAAGAATACAAGGGGAAATGGGCCCTCCACGTGCCTTAATTGTTCTGTTGGCAAAACTATCACAGATCCAAACAATTCGAACATCTGTTTCCGGTTTGCACAAGCGGGAGAATAAATAATGTTGACCATGTAACTTGTGTCAGCTGCCGTAACTTTTTCAGATATATTGACATACTTCGGTTACGTTTCAAATCAATGTCAGGAAGTTTAAACTTCGATCGCATCATGTCTAAAGTGTCATTCGATGGTAAAATTCATTAATAATATAATTGTTTTAAAAGCGTTATGTAAGTTCAGCCCCCCTCCCACCCACCCACGTAAGTTTCGTAACGTTTTCAATGACCCCACCCATCCACCATGCAGCATACATGTAAAAACCAATGAAAGTGAAACCAAAAAAATATTAAAAAAACAAAAACCCGAAACGGAAAATAATTTGCCTTTGTTACATCTGAAACTTCATTTTAAGCTTAAAACCTTGCTTATGCAATTTTATCTTAATCTGCAAGTAACACAATTCTATTAATATTAAGTCAAAATTAACTGGTATAAGTACATTAATCTACCACAGTTATTTTTTTCTTCTTATACGTTTAGTTTAATAAGAAATTCAGAAAAATTAAAGGTATTGAAATCTTTTCAAATTTAAATTTCAAACGTAAGTCCACATAAGTTCATGCTGATTGACATAACGCAATTAAAATCTAATCTGAAGCAAAGATCATAGATGTGCACTAAATTATATATTGTCCATTTGTACTTAAAATTGTTACTTATAAATATTAATTATAGGCCCAAGAATTATATATCAATTTCTTTTAGGGACCTACTACATATATTTCTCAAATGATGACTTAACAATTACAAAATGACACTTTTATAGTTAGCTGAATTCTTGAGAGTACGGTATATGGTGAAAACGTATGGAATATCAGACAAAAATTAAATTAAAGAAAATAATAATAATAGAGAGTAAATAAATAAATAAAGTTACGTAAAAATATTTTTAAAAACGATAAAAACGATGCTAAAAAATAAAAAACCACAAAACAACGTTTGTTTGGGAGAGAATAAAAAGCGAAAAACGTTTTTTACAACTATGATATGCAGAGTTTCTGCAAGTACTTAAACACATTAGGCGTAAAAAAAATGTTGTGTTTCCGGTAACCCGACCGACCCATTTTTACGGCCGCGACCCAAATATTTTTGTTAAAAAATTTATTTAAAAAAAAATTTTTAATAATTTTTTTCTAACATTTAAAAAAAGTTAAAACTTTAAAAAAATTGTATTGATATAACAGAAAAGACGTCAACAAATTGAAATTAATAGGACTGTTTCTAAAGCAATTTTAGGTGCAGACAGTCGGGAAATAGGCAGTTTATACTTGCTTAGAACACGTACTTTGTTGCAGCGTGCAAAAAAGACTAGTGGAGTATAATTTTTCTGATAATCACTGCATAAAAATATTTTACCAAAATTAAAATATTTTCCGACCTACCTACCCAATTTTTTTTAGCTCTGTTACCGGAAACACAACATTTTTTAGGCCTTATAACGAATGATTGCATGCTTAAACACTCCTCTATACATGCATCAAAACTAGAAAATTAGCATATGCCCTTCCCATGAAAAATTGCTTCATTTGACTGGTGAGAACAATTTTTTATGAACCCGACTAAGCATAAATTACGTTTGGATCATTTCGACAGTGAGTAGTGTGTAGGGTTTTATTTCGATTAGTTCTGAGAAGGTGCCGCTTTTAGTGTGCACTGTTACATACATTGATCGTGTCAGAATAAACAGATTTTACTATATATAAATATATATATATATTTATACATATACATAATATATATTTGCAATGAATTTAATTCTTCTTACCCGTCAGGTCTTTACAATTTTCCCCATCCCACCCACACTCTGGAGCTCCCACTGGCTTTGTAGTTTCACCACCAGGCCACTTCAGTTCATCCACATTGACCTGTTGCTCAACAGTGTCAGTTGAAGAGTTGTATTGATGAATCTTAATAAATTTGCCGTACTGAATCATCCAAAAGTCGAAAACTGTTACAATTCTTTCCCCATTATCACCAAATCTGACATCGCCAGTCACACCTGATGAAAAACAAATCTCACATCAATATATAACATTTTTATTTCACTTAGTCGTGCAATGGCTATGTCAGTCCAGTGCAGAAACAGTCTATGGATGATTAAAGCATGCTGAAATGTGTAGCCTCTAAGCCAGGGGTGTCAAAGAGCTGGCCCGCCAACGATTTTTTATGGCCCCGTGGAGCATTCCCTAAAGATTACAAAATTAGAGAATAAAAGTTCAAATTTTTATATTTTACGGTCAGCGCCAGATACATGGAGGTTTTTTCTTACTGACATCACTTTTAACAACCAACAATTGACTTATAATTGACTGCACAGTGTCCAATATCTAATAATATATATATACACTGTGACTCAAAAAAAAGTAAGCCAAATTGTTTTGCATATATCTCTAACACCTGATGACCTATCAAGCTAAAATTTTCCAAATATTTATAGAAGTGGACCAATAATATGATTCCAAAATTTCATGAAATAAAGTTGAACGGATAAAAAGATATGAATATTTAAACTTCATATACCGAAATTGCAGTTTACAAGCAATTTTCTGTCAGATTCGATAAACTGTTTCCCTATTATCTCCAATGCCTGATGATTAATCATTCTAAAATTTTCCAGATATGTAGAGAATTGAACTACCAATATGACCCCAACAGTATGGTTTGATAATTTAATTAAATAAGATGCTCAAAATGTCCCCCTCCTGCTTGCACGCAAGCCTGAGGGCGCTGGCGCCATTGCAATGGCAACAGCAACGTTGATTATCCTCTGGTTCAGGCCATCCCGCACTTCCAACAAGCGTTGCTTCAGATCGTTTATATCATGGATTGTTGTCTGGTAGGATCGATCTTGCATCACGCTCCACATTTTATAGTCGACAGGATTCAAATCTGGACTGTTGGGAGGCCATAATGTGGGAGAAATGAAGTCTACACAATAACAGACTTGCTGAAAACTGAAATTTCGGGTGATGAAGTTGAAATATCCATATCCTTCTATCCCTTCACATTTATGACATGAAATTTTGGAATCCTATTCTTGGTTCAATTCCCTAAATATCTGGAAAAAGTTTTTATGACTACTCATCAGACATCAGAGATGTAAAAAAATTGTTTGGCTTACTTTTTATTGAATCTGACAGAAAATTGATTGTAAACTGCAATTTCGGTATATGAAGTTTAAATATTCATATCTTTTTATCCGTTCAACTTTATTTCATGAAATTTTGAAATCATATTCTTGGTCCACTTCTCTAAATATTTGAAAAATTGTAGCTTCATATGTGATCAGGTATTAGAGATATATGCAAAACAATTTGGCTTACTTTTTTTTGAGTCACGGTGTATAAATATATATATATATATATATATATATATATATATATATGAATGCTGTCAGCATATTACCTTGTCAGTTTAGAAAATGTCCAGGAGGATTTTTCCCTATTCTAGATAGGCCTACTTTCTGATAAAAATGAGGAGATGTATCAACATGCCTCATGCATTAAACAAAATCATACATGCTAATATTATGAAGACCTAGGAAGAGGTGGTGGGACAACATGTGTGAATGGATGGGATTATCAACAGAGGAATTGTTGAGAGCAATCGGAGACAGGAGAGAATGGAGAAGAATTTCCAAAGTGCAACCAACCCTCGTATCGAGGAAGGTTGGAGGCAAGGCAAGTAATATTATGGACTACCCTGTTAAGCGATATGCATAAAATAACAATTTAAATACCGTACCTGTTAAATTCGTACTTCGCATGAGCCTGGTAAGACCTTCATAATTCAGCGGCACAGGGTTATTCATCGACTTTGATTTTGCATATGCCCACATCATCACAGCATCATACATATGAGCTGCGTATTGTAACACCGAACGTTCATCACTCTGTTACCACAAAGAGGTCAATCTTTCAAACACCTTGCTACCAAACAAGAACAGCTAAAATCAAACATACCGGGTGTGCAAATATGCTTAAATTGGCGTCCGTGGTGAGAGAAAACATGGATTAATAGTGTAAACTGCCTTCACTTGCAGTTGGCCACAGGCCACGAGTTGACTCAAAAGTTTCCAGTACAACTAACTTTATTAATGATATTCACATATTTATATACAAGTACAACAATAAACCCCGCCTATAATGTTAATATTGTCCAATCAGGACACAGTGTGTCCTGTCATAGTTTATGATTGACAGTTCATAATTCAATCTTAATAAATATAATATATATATGGACATATATATCTATGCCTAGCTGCCTACCTATGACAAATAGGCTATTTGGACTCTTCAGTTTTCATAAGGCCAATTTAAATTGTAAGCATAAGTCCATAAGTTCATGCTGATTGGTATAACGCAATTAAAATCTAGAAGTCAAGACCTTACATGTGTGCCATTATGCCATATATATATATATATATATATATATATATATATATATATATATATTATACTTAACATTATTATATATATATATATATAGGCCTAAGAAGTTTATATCAAAATAGCTCATAAATTTCATTTCTTGTACTAGGGACCTACTACATGTATTTCTCAAATGACATTAAGAAAATAAATAATGGCATCAGTTAGTTGGATCCTTGAGAGTACAGTGAAAATGTAAGGAATAATCAGAAAAATAAAATTAAGGAAAATAACAACAGACATAAAAAAATAAAGTTACGTAAAAAATAAAAATAAAAACAAATAAAAAAGATACGAAAAAACGGATTTTTAACAAATAAAAAGCAAAAAACCTTTTAAACAATTATGAAAGCCATTGTACACTGATTTTCTGTAGACAACTTTAAGACATAAAGAACATAATAACTGTTAATTGGCCCTGGCATGGACTTAACTACTAGACCAGCATAATACCCACGACACTACATAATCAATGTACTTCTAACGTCAATGTCAGTTACCCTGCAGTGAAATCAGTATAACATTAATAGAGGAAACTATTACAGAACTATATTCAAAGCACACTGGGGCGTGGTGGTGTAGTGGTGGCGTCGTTACCTTGGAGCCGGAAGGTCCGAGGTTCGAATCCACCTCGCCGTGTAAGGACCTTGGGCAAGTCCTTCACTTACAATTGCTCAGCGCTTCGGCGTGAAACTCCGATGCAGTGTCTGCTCTGCATCGGGAGTGCCTCTGAGTAGAGAGAGAGCTTGAAGGGGCGCTATAACAAGTGCACATACAAACACACTGGTATAAAATAAGTGAATTGCTGTAAAACATCATTGACCAAAAAATTGACAACCAAATTTAAAATTGCTGTTACAAAAAATTTCATTTTTTGTTTGTATGTGCACTTGTTATAGCGCCTATTCAAACTCTCTTCTCAGTGGCGCTCCCGACTGCAGAGCGGAAACTGCATCAAAATTTCACGCCCCGAAGCACTGAGCAATTGCAAGTGAAAGACTTGCCCAAGGTCCTTACGCTGAGACTTGAGGTGGATTCACCTTCAACCCTTCAGCTGCAAGGCGATGAACATACCCAATACACCACCGCGCCCCACCAAATGTATCTGACACCTCTTAAAATTTTACTGAAACCCTAATCAAAATTGATATAATAAAAACTGATCCGATTTGTCCTAGATGATAAGGCATCAGAAAAAACTTGACTTGCAGTTTTCTCACATGGCTGAAGAACTTTTTGAAGTTTTCCATCTATTGCTATAATATCAGACCTAATCAAAAGCTATTCTAATAATTTTTATATCTACATGTATCTATATGCGTGGACGGACAAAATGTCCCCTGGCAAAATGTCCCGGACAAAATGTCCCTGGACAAAGAGTCCCCGGATAAAATGTCCCTGGACAAAGAGTCCCCGGATAAAATGTCCCCAGACAAATTGTCCCCGGATAAAATGTCCCCGGACAAAATGTCCCCGGATAAAATGTCCCTGGACAAAAAGTCCCCGGATAAAATGTTCCCGACAAAATTAATGCCCCTAGAAAAAGAGTAGGGCTACCTAGAACCCAGCACATGGGGTGTCTACCAGCAGGTAACCTACAGTTCTACATTGACAAGAAGAGTCCGTCTGGCAGAGAACTGGCTTCTCCACATGTATGTGAATGCTTTAATGTTTTTCAATAGAACAGGATATTCTTTATTAACCATTCAATTGCAAACTGCAGTTTGGTAAAAAAATCTAATTCTTGCGTCAAAAATGTACAAGTTCACCAATTAGCTTAGGCAGTTTTCGTAGCATCTGCCTTTGTCTTACTATAGGCATCTTTTAAATTGTGTGGTCCGGATCGCTTGCTATTTATATTGTTTTCTAAATCATCCTAATCATAGACTAAATGTTTTCTGGTGAGACAATCGATCAGCCGAGGACTTATTTCTTGATCGTTACCTCGAGGATGTAGGCTATATTATAGTCTACATCCTCGCGCTAAAGATCGAGAAATAAGTTCTATGAAATAAGTATTATGCCTATACCGGGGTGGGAGCATGTCATGCAAAACATGTCTTTAGTCTCTCGGCACAGCTGAAAACTGTCGAGAGCTTGCTACTTGACATTTGCTGTTCTAATTACGAGAGATCGGTCTTTGACAATAAGTTCTTCATGTTCCTTAGTTTCTAGCATCTTTTGCTATGATCAATTTAAAACAACTAGGATTAATGGAGATCTGATAATTTTATGCAATCCTATTACCGGTACAATGTTGTCACATGCACATAAGGTTGCTTAATGCTTGTTCACATCAACCTTTTGTTTAAGTTATTTCATTTTAAGCTTTGTGATTTATAGGCTCTTCTTTTAGTCTGAGGATCAAATACGGGGGTTGCAAGCATTTCTAAAAGCTTTTGTTACCCCAAATTCCCGCCATGCCCGCTCCTTCATGAAGTCACCCTTTTGAAAATTATGGTGCACGACTGAATTCATCCTTGCCAGCAAGTGCAAGTCCTTAGACTTAGAGACTAAGAGTCTGAGTGGTGGATGATGGTAGACATCGACACAAGAGATGGTAGACCCTATCTCAGTTAAAATAGAGAAAACATGGCATGGGGAAACAACCTCTAAACTTATTGAGCATACCAACAGTGGCATTGCCTATTTGCCATTGGAAGATCAAACCTGCCCCTCAGCAGACCGAGACTGAGCAACCTTGCTCATGCAATTATATAGCACACATGTTCCAAATGTTACTGCTTGCAGCAGACCAATGAATGCACAGCAAGAAACCTAGCTCTAGTGCACATAAAAAATCCCTATAGCTGTACATAGTGTTTAGATAGTCTTAAAGAGGTGCTACATAAATGCTCCAGATAGCCAGCTGCAATGCACTGTCAGTCTAAGATGCTGGATTCATAAAAATAATGACAAGGTAACTAGACATAATACTCAGGACAAGGAAACATTACCGTAATCTTAAGATTGTTAAAAGCAGCATCCTGCTTAAAATTGGTATGATCACGAGCCTTGTTGAGGTTGTTTACAAAGTCAGTGCCAAAGTTCAGGTATTGAAATGAGACGAAAAGTAGACCTTCCTGAACTTCGTAAATATCGTCGGCTGTCGCATCCAAATTGTATTCTTTCGGATGAACTTAAAATAAAAAACAAATAAGTAAGTTAAGAACATTCATACATCATGCCATCACAAACTCGATTAAAAGTATTGAATAATGAATAAGTAGTGATCTCTTCATGCATGCAGTCAGTATGCATAGGGAGCAGTCGGTATACGAAAGGAGCAGTCTGTACGCGTAGGGAGGAGTCAAAAATCGCCCTAAATTGCATTACATCATTTATGGATGGTCCCTGGGACAAAAATTGTAGAAACCGTTTAGCTAAATAATAGCAAATATTTATTTATTTATTTATTCATTTATTTCGAAATATTATGAATAATTAACAGGTATATCAAAATATGAGACAACAAGGGAGACAGATCTATACATTTTAAGAAAGACTTCATAACTTGTGGCTGCCAATTTTTTGACAACTTAGGCATGAATGATAAACAATTAGGAAGTAATTGAAAAGGGATGACTTTTACTAGTACAACAGATGATGAAAGGGTGCTTAGCAATAGCTATGACACAAGAAAAAACAAATGCAATCAACGGAATACAAAATTAGAGAACACCAGAAATATATTTATAACGGGTACATAGATCTGCCATCTCCTACCAGGAATCAAATCAAAGTCAAACGTGATAAACGCATATTTTCCATCGTACATATCTAATTCTTTTGCCAGCAGAAGACTGTAAATGACATCTTTTCTGTCCATAATAAGTATAACAACTGAAAATAACAAGTAAAGTTCAAACAAACTCATAAGAAAAGAAAGATTCAGAGCCACTCGACTAGGTAGTGCATACAACTTTAAATCTTGATTTCTTTCCAGTGGGGGGTCTAAGAATAAACAATGTCAAGTGACTTCTGGCCATTTTATTTCGATGTCCCACTTTCTTATTGACATTTTTTTATATGTTTAATGCTTCGAATGTAACATTTCCTAAATTTCATTCTCAGCAAATAGAAGTCACTGGGCCTACAGCGATTGCGAATAAAATACATTTTCATGCTAAAGTCGTAAAACTCAAGTATAGAAGAATTGAATGAAGTGCAGAATGTTGCTGTATAATTCCACTCTAAAACTTTGCTTCGTATTACTTTTAAAATCCGACAATGGCTAAAAGTAGAAGCTCAGCAGGACATTTAACTTTTTAATGCTACGACAGAGAACAGTGTTCAAGGAACAAATAAAACATAGATCTTGAAATTTGACAGCTCGAAATTTGAAAGATACGGTAACACTTCAGAGAAGATTTAGTTGCACAAAATAGTATTTAAAAAAATATTAACCGTTAATTATACTTATTATATAATATAATATAATGATATATTATTATAGTTAAGAACATCATTATAATTATTATAATAAATAATATCCAGGTATACATATTATAAGAGTTTATATGATACAAAAGTGTAAACAGCAAATAAAAACCATTTATATAATCTTGTCAAATTTTTCTGGGAGGAGTCTTTTTTGGAGGACGAAACTTCCCCTTAGATATGCCTAGATTATCTACTGACTGCAAAGTGGGGTAGATGGGCTGCATGGGCAGCCATGGATAAAAGCTAAGTGACCAATGGATTCACAAAATAGAAAGCCTTAAGTTGCCACTTGAAGAACGAGGTCACTGTTTCATTGGAGTTGATCTTACAAACAAAGGCTTATGTCCAAAAGTGGACAAGACACCTGCACCAAATACACTAACAGCAAAGAGTTGACAAAGCTTCCGAAGATCTCTGGACAAAGTGCTACAGGCACTGTTTTCTGCATCAGTTGTGTACAAGGGTTTACTATCAAAACCGCGCACACAAAACTCCGTGCACAAAACCGCGATTTTCAAAACCGTGCACCCTCATAACCGCGCACGATCATTACCGCGTTTGTTTGCGCATCTGTTCAGTTTCGCTATTCTAACGATTAAGTCAATCGTCGTCGGAAACGCTGAGCGTCTGTTGTTCGACTATCTGCGCGGCATCGCGCACAACTTAACTCCGCAAGTTTAGTCGTTGAACTATCGCCAGCCTCCTGAACAACATTTAAAAGCAGGCCGTCTATATTGCGTTAAGCAAAGGCTAAAGTAGTTTTATAGACGTTATAAGTTTCATTAAAACCTTTACAGTAGGCCCTTGATGTTCAACTGTTCTTAAGACTTCCTAACCAACTTGTATGCATTGAACTGTTACAAACATTTAAAAAATAGGTCGTCCATAGTATGTTGACCAATACGCCCTAGATGTTAAACTGTTATGCATTGAATTTTGTAATTATACTAACAGCAAACAGTGATTAATAGGATTACTTCATAGGCCTACTAATATGTCTATCAATGCGCGGTCATAAAGATCGTGCGCGGTTATGAGGCTACGCGGTTTTGAAAATCGCGGTTTTGTGTGTGAGGTTTTGACCGGATTTCGTGTATATATATAAGCAGTATAATTATAAGGAAAGCAGGCTTAGTGCATGCAAGCAGTTGATAGTGATGGCAGCCATTTCGGATAGCCATTTAAAATCAATACACTTCGACTACTTGAGTTATGGAGCCTGTGGGTAGTAGTGAGGGAAGATCCACAGAACAGCATGTGTAACTAGGGTGAATAACATGTGCCACCAAGTTCAGGGTCAGTCATAATTATGAGAGCAGGTACAATGAAAAACAGAATTAACATATGAATAAGAGCAATAGCAATAAAAGTGGCATCATTGCCCATAAGAACAAGTTCCTTGGTGGCCGATGATGCAAAAAGTGGCTTTTACAGACAGCAGAAACATAATTAATATTGCTCAAAAGTAGGCTATAAGAGGTCACATAATTAAAACACCAAGAGTTGTGGTTCTCGGACAGCTTAACATCTGCACATGCTCACAGATCACAGAATGTGACTCACTTCTGGCCTCTTCTTTCACGACTTTCATTACTTCCTTTGCATTAGTGGACTGTAAACAATCATTGTCCTCAGAACATCGCTCGGTAGTGGTTATAGAGGACTCCATCCCTTCGTCGGCCAGGTGGAGTTTGATATATACGCTCAATAGTTGATAAGCAGGGTCATCAGTGGCCAAAATTCTAGCCCTGCTCCACTTGAATTCCTTCAGCAGTTTTCCGAAAGCTGGAACCAGCGCTTTGAATGGAGGCACTGACCTTGAAAATGAGCCATATAAATCATGTCTGCTCAACTTATCTGAGTTACATCCAGAGGAAATGAACGGCTTTCCCAGTGCCGTGGCAACATATGCAACAATCTCACAAGCCTCACTGCATTCTTCACCAATTAGTACGTCCAGGCCATCCTGAAATTTATATGGGAAATCCAAAGCTCCTCGAACGCTGGGCGCTTCAGCACACTTTGTATCTATGTATGACCAGTTGAACCTTAACCCTAATGATGAAAATTGTTTTTCCGCAGCTTCGACCGCTACGGGTACGGCGAGAAGAATCTTCCTGCCGTCAAAAGGCATTCCCGTAATAGGGACAAGAAAACCAATGTTAGTTGTAGGCCTAGTGTCCGCGGAATCGGTGTGTTGAGGCAGCTTCAATAAACAAACCACGCTAACAAACGATAACAAAACGCTCATATCACACGTCTCCTTCATTATGATTTCAGCGTGCGTAAACTCCAGTGCATTATATTAATGTAATAATGTCCGCCGAAAACCCTATTCAACTTGACAAAAGGTAAACACTTTCTCAATAATAATAATATTGTATATGCCTCTATTTGTGCATTTCGTGTCGTCACCATATTTTGAGCTCACAAATTAGTTACGTTTGACCTTACGTCTTTATGCATGCTGAATACAAGTAAATCGCACCTCGTACTATGCAAAGAAGAATCTTTAAAGTGAGTAAGTAAATTTATTCTTCATTTATATAATAATTATAATTATGCATAAATTAAGCTACATTATAATTGTGTTCAATTGATAAAAAAAACTCATAGACACAGTACAGCACTGTCTATCAGCGGCTTGGTTATCAGCGGATACTATAGTAATTTCGAAACTTCTAGCTTGTTAGTACATGCACAGTATAAATAATTAACAGTACGTCGATTTCGGATCTCGCAGTCGTCAGAATAAGTGACGAGATTTAAAGCCCCACCCACTGTCATCCGCCATTTTCGCAGCAATAAACTCCATAAGCAAATTACAGTTACTTTCAATTCTATGGTACAAACTACAAATTTCGGTTTCCGGCAGCCGCCATATTAGTCGGGATTCATTAAAAGAACTGCAATGTACTGCCCGGAAAAAATTTGCTACAAGCTGGAAATAACAAATAATGAAAGATAAGAAAATAATATATCCAAAAAGTGAGCCCGAGCCTCTGAGATCTCCTGCTAACTCATTTTATTAGAGAAATTTGAGGGCATTAAATCAATGGCATTTTTACTATACGGCTTAATCTCGAACCCGGGTTGCATTAAAAGAACTGCAATGTACTACGCGGAAAAAGTCGCAACAGGCTGGAAATAACAAATAATTAAAGTTATAATAATAATATATTTTAAAAAATGGTCCCCAGCAACTCAACTCTCACTCTGGGTTATTTTATAAAGAGAATTGTTATGGTGTACTATTAATAGCAATATACGATGCAAATGCTGGTCTATTGCTACCAAGATGGAGGCTGACCACGTCACCAAAAAAAGTTGGCAACAGGCTGCCATCCGGGTAGACCTACTGGTAATTATTTATACTGTGGTACATGTTTAACGGCACTGCCATATCAAAGATGATTAGTGTCGCCCTCCTCCTTTCTCTAGGCGTGGGACTGGCACTGGCAGAGTGCATCCAGTGGCGGAGTTACGAAACTTCTAGGAGACGGGCTTATAGGCCCTGGCCTGCAAATGGTACATTCATTTGCATCAGAAAATATATTGGTAACGTGTAAGTTGTACGTCACCCAAAGTAGAGCTCAAAAATACTACATTCAGTGCAACAGTGACGCTGCCTCAACAAACGAGACGCTGTCATCGGCAATACAACTAGTGAAGGCCGACCAAAATGGCTTCAGCTGTCGCTGACTGCGACCAAAGTTCGCCGAATAACAACTACGTAACACCGTATTCTGTCATCTTTCAACAGTTTTCTGTAAGTTAATCATATACAGTATGAGAATTGTGGAAAAATAACGGGGGGCGGGGGGGTTGGCCTATGATAAACTTGAAATTGGGGTATGAAAAACATACTTTAACATGGGGCTCTAAGAAAGACTAGGGGGGGTTGAAACCCACCCCCCCCAACCCACCCGGCAATTCGCACCACGGGTCGACCTAATATAAACGTGTAAGCTTATTTTAGCATCGTAAATTACTCGCCATTGCATATGGGTTTCAGCGTCGCTCGAATATAAGTTGGATCGACGAAAACAATTGTTTGCTAAGTAGAAGTGGGATTGATGAAAATAATTTATAATAATAATATTTAAGATTACATTGTTTATGTAGCCTCTCTATTGACGATTATTTTTCATAATTGTAACTCAAAACTGCACCTTTTGTACCTTGTTGCGTTTGTGTCATTGACTCTCCATGAGTCTTCAATAAAGGAATACCGTAATAATTTGTGGGGCGAGGTGTTTTAGTGGTATGTTCGTTGCCTTGCAGCCGGAGAGTTGCAGGTTCGAATCCACCTCAAGTTCGCGGCTTAGTTATAGTAAGCGGGTCCCTATGTGTTGTTTAGGGTCAGGTTAGACATCGTGAGGGTCGGTTAGGGTCAGGTTATGCATCGTGAGGGTCAGGTTAGGCGTCGTGAGGGTCGGTTAGGGTTAGGGATAGGGTTAGTGCAGTCATTCATTAACATAAGGACCCGCTTACTATAACTATGCCCAAGTTCGCCACGTAGGGACCTTGGACAAGCCCTTCATTCGCAACTGCTCAGTGCTTAAGCGTGAAACTCCGATGCAGTGTCCGTGCTGTAGTCGGAAGCCCCTCTGAGTAGTGAGCTTAAAGAGGCGCTATAACAAGTGCACATAGCCTACAGACAAATAATAATAATAATTTCGGTTTTCCATCCACCAGATTTTACCAGAGCAATATTGGCTTGCAGTTTGTTATTAGTTTTTACAGTACTCGCCAATCGATTGAACATTGCTATATTGGTATAGGTCAATTAGAAACAAACTTAAATTGGTTTTAGTTATTAGGGTTCTCATAAATGAAACACTGGTGGTATCATTTTTTCTTAGGAGCGTGTGCCAGTTCATGATCGTACTATCAGCTTCACTTATCAGACACTATCACAGAGTGTTCCACAATATGGCGACTGGATTGGACTGTTTAGGGGTGTAGGAACAAATCCAGAACCCTCTGATTATGTCAGCTACATCGGAGCTAAGGAAGGATCGATATCTCTAAGCAACAACAGCTACAAGGCCTCTCTTCTGCTCAGTAACGACGAGGTATGTTTGTCTATGGACTTCAGCTGAAGTAGTGATGATCTAGTTCAGTGTTTCTTAACCAGTGTTCGACCGAACCCCTGGGGTTCGATGAGTCAGTGCCAGGGGTTCGGCAGACTCTAAGGTCCTCTCAAATATATAGGCCTACAATTTTCGAGTCAGTGACTGTGAGTGAATAATTATAATCAGTTGCTATTCTATTTGTATTTTTCGACTTAACAACAAAGGACACATTTACATTGTAGATGCAACTAGTAGTGTTGGTACGGTTATAGTTAACTGTTAGTAGTTCATGTATTGAATGTTTTAATATTGTATCCCTTTGTTTCCATTAGTTAAAAATTATTTTTCAAACTTGAGGGGTTCGGTGAGTGGTCATGGATTTCTCTTGGGGTTCGGTTCACTTGAAAAGGTTAAGAACCACTGATCTAGTTCTTCAAACTGCTTGCTTATATATGGTTTGTTGAAGATTACTAACTTTTTGTTGGTTCCACTGTTGTGAGTGTCGTCTGTGAAAACAGCAGAATGAGGATAGATCTACCCTCATCAATTTATGTTCAGCAGCAGGAATCAGTAAACAGCTGTAGGTTGTCTAAGAGTCTGTATTGTTCAGAGCCACTATGAAGTGTGTGTATGCAAGTATGTACGTATGCATGTTTTCATGTAAGTATTTGTGTACTCTTAGTACATTTTAAATATAGCAGTATCAGACTTATATTACCCGGTCAAAAAAGGGAATTATAAAAAAGTTCCTATTTAAATCACATAAGAAGGTTATTTAGAACATTGCATTATCCCATTTTTCAAGAGCTGAAAGTTTGCAGTTGAGAGTGTATGTGACCTGTCACCATGAAATCGGTCGCTTGTCATATTGATCATATACCGGGTAGGTTGTCTAAGAGATCTCCAGCCGGTTGAAATTGACGTTAATGCAGAAACAAGTACAAAAACATATTTAATAGATGTAACACATAAATGTTTTTAGACATAATGTGTAACATATGAAAAAACATTTAGGTATCTTAATACAAATTTATTTGTATGCATTTAGGTATCTAAATGTGTAGAAATAAATTTTTTCTAACTGAGAGACCTAAATGTTTTTCAAGCTTGAAAATCAGAATTTCAGTCAAAATGCACTACCCTTCTTGTAATATTTAATTGGGCTACAGTTCGAGCAGGCCAGCATACTTGGTTTCATTTTGAACAACGAAATCCTCTATTTCTGTTTTATCAATAAAATATGACCTTTTATTTATTATGCACAGAGATTGACCTGAAAAGAAGTCAGCGAACTGTAAACAATTTTATAATTTGGCTATCTACGTTGAGCACATGGCAAAATCTTGCACCATGGTTTTTAGTTTTGATATTATTTGGATGGTAATGTCTATTTATAATATTGTGACATTTTACTCCATAATAAATAGCAGATTTTTAAGCTCTCTGGGTATTTGACTCTTTGGCAGAATAAAATAAGTAGAATATTTTGTTTCTATAATCTTGCTTTGATACTCAAATAAATTTTTTAACTTAAAAAAGTGTATTACTTAACCAAATTAGTAGAGTTCATTTACAATTGGTGCATCTACATGGTTGCCAAATTTTAGCTAAATCGGTCCAACAGAAATAGTTGTTGCTAAGGAGAATGTAAAAACAAATAATATGACTAAATTTTACGGGTAGTTTTCTCAGGTAACAGTTTATGTAAACTTCAGATTTAAACTTATGTAACTTCAGTTGTATTTAGCATACAGACAAAGTGAAAAGTTCTGAAAATGTAAATAAAGCATCTACAACAACAACAAAATATAATTTTAAAGCTTCGATTGGTTTTGAAGTGAAGATGGGTCACGTGTTTGTGGGCGTAATTTGATTAGGAGTACCATAGTATGTAATGGCACTACCTTTGCATGTGGTGCTTATGTGATCCAGACTTAAGAGGTTTCTTTTGGGCTTGAATGAAGAGAATTGACTCCCTATCTATGTTTTGTCCAGGCATTTGGATCAACAAGAGGGTAGGGATGGCTGAGGATTGTTTGTTGTCAGCAGTCAAGAGGTGTGGCTCGCACATACTATGGATGTGAAATGTTCCTTTCTAAAGGTTCAACGTCAGTACAAACTCTGACCCCGATTGCATGACTTTGATTTTACAACTTAGGACAAAAGAAATTTCTTCACGAGGGTTTTGTACAGCACATGTACTAGTTATCTTTCCTTTGTGGCAACCCTTATTGTATCAAACAAACATGATTTTTATCTTCGTTCTTTCTAGTGTCTATCTGTCTCACTATGAAATTTATGTAGCGTCTCTTCAAGAAAAACTTATCAGAGGCACTCCCATCCTATCCCTGGTCAAAACAAAGGTCTTAAGTAATTTATAAAAAGAACGAGAGAGGTCTTGCAGTAGAAAGCACATATAAGATAGGAGGCTATTCCAAAGCACGGTGTAATTAAATATAAAGAGCTCCTGGAGATAGATAGGCCCACATGTTCAGGCGACAGAGCAGATCCTATAATGGATGTGTTGCTGGACTAGGAGCCAGTGAAAGATATCAGATGTAAACACATAGATGTGGCCCAATCTATGGACACCAATAAATATAATTAAATGAGCAGCAACCCACAAGATACTTCCAAAGGATGCGAACGAACCTTTGGAGTTCCACAGTAGAGTAAGGAGAAGTAGACTGGTCTGACTGGTCAATTTCGAAAAAGGCTTGGGCCAGAGTAGTGGCAGAAGATGAAGAAAGCGAGCAAATGACAACTCGCAGTTAGCGCAAGTGATTGTAACACCTTGTCACCTTGTGCCGTCGATTCTTGGAACCTTAGCGACCGCTGTGATAAACCTTCTCCACGTGTTGCGATCTTCCGTCGCGTCTCTCAATTCCTCCAGTTTCATCTTTGTTCTCTCGTGTATTTCTTCCATCCACCTTCTTCTTGGGCGTCCTCTCTTCCTTTTTTCCCTCTCCGCAGGCCATTGTAACATTGATTAGGAGTACCATAACAGGAACGAGTCAATGCCACAATGTGCGCCTCAAAGAGACAGTTTGTGGTCCAGGATAACACATGTATAAGTTGTGAACCAAAGTGGGAAGAGCAAAGGTAGGGAATTCAGCGGAAAGGAACTCCAGACCTAGCTTACTCAGCTGCTAGTGAGTAACAAGCACAATATGGTTAGTAGAAAATAAAGACCGAGCTCATCCAGTGTTTTAGCACCGAAAGGCCACCTTAGGATCCTTACCGCAGAACTGTAGAGGGTATCTGGTTGCAGTCTATAAACTGGTTTATTGAGTGGATACAAATATTTTTCTATTACTGTTAACTTACATTAACTTGCACTGTATTTTTTAAAGGTCTCTTTAGGCCTAAAATTTTTTTGTTGTGTTTCCGGTAACAGAGCTAAAAAAAATTGGGTAGGTAGGTCGGAAAATATTTTTATTTTGGTAAGATATTTTTCTGCAGTGACTTATCCGAAAAAGTATACCCCACTAGTCTTTTTTGCACGCTGCAACAAAGTACGTGTTCTAAGCAAGTATAAACTGCCTATTTCCCGACTGTCTGCACCTAAAACTGCTTTAGAAACAGTCCTATTAATTTCATTTTGTTGACGTCTTTTCTGTTATGTCAATACAAATGGGTTTTTTTTAAGTTTAAAAAAAATTTGGGTCGCGGCCGTAAAAATGGGTCGGTCGGGTTACCGGAAACACAACATTTTTTTTACGCCTTACTGTAAATTGCACTTGCAGGAGTTGGATGTAAATACGTCGTACCAGTTGATCTACGTCACAACAGGTTGCAGCATCATAGGATGCAGCCAACGCTTCTGGTTCAAGGATGACTTGAATGTGAGCGACAACGCATCAGCCTGTCCAGTCTCCACTCTATCGTGCAAGTGCTGTCAGCATAACAATAAAAGTCAAGGCATGTGTTCAAGTAAGCATCTGACTTTTTGCTCAATCTTGCAGAACTGACAATGTTTTGTTTTGTTCGGAAAACTGCAATTAATTACAAATATCTCTCTTTAGGTTTTTTTTATTACATCTGCACGTGCTCACACACCAACTTAGTCACTAACGACTGTTAACTAAATAGTGTTCATGGACCTGTCACGTTGAGAGTGCTTCTGAATAGCTCTGCTGTGAGAAGCGCTTTACAAATGTTTATTAAATATTAGGTTAGATTATAACTGTTTAATGTTTCATTGAAACTGTCAAACAGACTGCTGCCAATACTGACTGACCATGAAGGAATGAAGGAATGAAGGGATGGATGACTTACCTGCCATATAGTTACATATATTTGTATATCAGAAGAACTCAAGTGTTGAGTCCTATGTGCACTGTTGTGCACATGAACTGGCATTTTGGATGATCAAAAGTAATGTAATGTAAGCAGAACCTTTATATTGCAAGATGATGCTGTCTGTGTTGCTTGCATGATGCTGGTCCTCAAAAGTCTTTGTCCTGGGATCAACTTTGGAATTCTTTGAGCCACTAAACCTGCTTTAGAACTTCTAATAATGCTTGTAACAATGTGAAACTGTTATTTCAAAAGTCGGTTAGTGCTCCATTTGGGCAGACCCCACGATCAACTGTTGGGTCTCAAATCACACTTAAATTCGAAAATCCAATGTCAGCCATGCATATACATTATACAACCAACTGCTTGCTTGTGATCACATAAAACCATTGTTTTCCCTGATTTTTTAAATTTCTTTTTTATTGCCTTACTACTATCAATCAGATTCACAGGTACAGCTTGTCACAAAGTTCTTTTATTGTATATTTAAAACAGTTGAATGGTTGAATGTAAAATTAATTGAATAAAAAAAAGGCCACATGTATTTAAATTTATTCATGGGAAACGTTGCAGCAATTGAAATTGTCATGATTGTTGGTGTGTATTAGTGCTGGTGTTTTTTGCTAGACGTGCAATTTAAATAAATCAGAATGTTACGCAGGAAACTTTTTTGCGGCTTTTTAAAAATTCATCTTTGATCATATGATTTCGTTTAGATGAGTCGTCGGACAACAGCTGTAACATCTCGCAAGACTCATCATCAGAAAGTCTTCAGACACTCGATCTCGATAGCAGAGACTTCGCAGCGCATGGTCGCCTGGCATTTCAGAACCTCAGTGAATGGCTTGCATTCATGTCCACTGCCAGTCGTCAGAAGATGCACAAGGCATCGGCGAAAACCCTCGATGAATTGTGGCGCTCAGACCCCAAAGTAAGACCTGCCAGTAGAAGTAAAAATTCCGTAAGGAGTGACTACACGAAGGCCACTGACTACACAAAGACGAGCAGTAACGCTTCGAAGGTAAAGTTCTCGATGGGCGACAAGAATTCTTTGAGCGTGGCAGAAAGTGAGAAGCTGAGTGATGTCGATGTTGATAAAGGGAATGATCTTGCAAGAACATTGCTGTTCGGAACCGATGATCTCGTTAATTCTGCGCCAAAGATTAAGTTAAGACGACCAGTTGTTTCCGATGATTACAAGAAGAAACCGGGGATGATGATGATGATGATGACCGAGGAAACTTGCTCAAAGGATCAGAATGCTCGCAAATCTAATTCTGCGGAACATGTCTTGACGGAGAAAATCAAACCGCAGGGTTCAAATTCTTCCGTGGATATCTTCACGGAAGCAGTGCATGCAGATGATGCATTCAACGCGCTCTATCTGAAGCTGGCTGAATCGGAGGGCAAACTGAAATCATTGGCCGAGGAACTGAAGATGTCCACGCTGACTGTCCAGTCGCAGGAAATTGAAATCAAACAGTACAAGACGATAATGAATCTACAGGCTGGAGAAGTGAAGAAGCACTTTGGAACAATACAGTCTCAGTCGCTGATGCTTCTGCAGTATCGCGAGAAGATGGAAGCGCAGCTGAACGAATTGAAGAACCTGAAGGAGAAGATTGAAAGCTCAAGCGATGAACTGAAAGAAGAAAAGAAGCAGAATAAATTGCTGACGAAGAAATTGGAGGAGGCAAGCGGTACGATTAAGCTGCAGACGAGTGAGTTAGATACGAGATGTGCTGAGCTGCATTCGTTGAAGACACTTTCCGATGCACTGTCTACAGAGCTGAATGAGGTCAGAGAGCAAGAGGTGGCAAGATCTTCAGAGCTATTGCTCGTACGGGAAAAACTAGACGCAGAGTCATCGGATCTGAAACTTTCGAAGGACAGAGGTGCGTTAGACTCTGTCGAGCTGCAGCAACTCAGAACGGAAACTGAGTTGAGATCAGCCGAACTGATGCTTTTGAGAGACAGAGACGAGACGCGGTCTGCCGAACTGATGTTGCTTCAAGATCAGCTGTGCAGGAGATCAGAGGAGGCGCGTTCACTCGAGTCAACAGTTGCGTCGCAGTCGGTGAAACTGATGCAGCTCACGGCTACGATGGCCTCGCTTACAGCGCAGGCAGATACCGATCAAACAACACTGGTCGAAAGACTTAACGCGCTGGAAGCTAAAGAAGAAGAAATTGAGCGGAGGAAACGAAAGGAAGAAGAGCAGCGTTTGGAGATAAGTCGGCATCAGGCAAACGTGAAAAGCATGTTGGCTGAAATCGAACGGAGAGATGCCACAGAGAAGAAGCTGCTGGACGAACTGAAGGAAAGTTCAGATGCGTTGCAGTTGTGCAGAGCACAGAAGACGCAGCTTCAGGAGGACTTGGACAGGTGCAGAACAGCGGAAGAGACGATGCTGGCTGAGCTGAGTCTACTGCGGGCTGAGAAGGAATCGACATCAACTGCAATGGATGAACTGAAGGCGGAAAAGGAGTTTCTAGTGAACGAACTGCACCAGTCAAAGTCGAGCAATGAACTACTCTTAGACGAGTTTAAGATACATAAGATGAGTCAGGAGCAAGCATCGTCCACGTGCTCACGAGCGAGAATAAATGCGGAACTGCTAAGCAGGGCGCTTGCAAGGCTTCGAGCAAAGGAGGAGTGCTTATCGGATGCGTTAAGGAACTCGGCTGAGAGCTTAAACGCCATTACTCGTGAACTGATGTTGTCGAAAGAAAGGGAGGAGAATTCGTTAGACGAACTTGCACAGCTTAGAGCCGGTGTTAAGCCGCTGAGCTCAGAACAACAGGAATGCCACAGCACATTGTCACCTGGACCACTTAGCGAGTCTCGTGAGAAGGGAACATTGATCTCCAAAGACATGAGCCAGATAACAGACAGCAATGAATTGCTTGCTACTCAGTCAGCAGAAAGTAGAGCCATATCATCGGCTGATGCATTTCAACAGTCACTGACAAACCCGACGAAGATTTCAACGGAGCTGAGCACAGCACAGGAAAACCAGAAAAGTTTGTCTGCTGATTCGGAAAGCAGATTGACGACCAGTCTGCTATTGATTTCAAATGAAGTGGAACTAATGCAGGTGGGCAAAGACGTTGAACCAAACCAGCAAAGTGTAATTGACAAAACAACTAAGGAGGAATTGCTATCTGCTGAACGAAATGAACGTAGAACAAATGAGACAAGACGTGTTGCTGTGGCGACGGAATTGAAAGCTGATCTTGAGGAGAGTAAAATCAACGGAGAAATCCTTTCATCTGAGTTAACAGAGAGCAAAGTGAAAGAAGAAATGTTTGCAGCCGATCTCAAGGAAAGCAAAGCAGATGAAGATGACATCCTTATGACAGAGCTTCTTAAGCACGCCAAAGCCAATGAAGAAAGGCTTTCAAGCGGGCTTAATGAAGGCACAGGAAACCTCTCATCTGATCTTACGAGAATGGGAGAGGATAAAGATGTGGCTGTAGCTGATCTGAAGGACTACAAAGAAAGGGAAGGAATGTTTTCAACAGAACTTTACCACCTCTGCCAAATTGACCCGGAAAGCCTTCCAATGGAGTTTAGGCAGTGTGACATCATGAACAGCAGAAGCCTTTCAAATAAGCCTGAAGATTCCAAGTTTAAGGAATGCACGATAAAAGAAGACATGGTTTCAACTGAGCGTAAGAAAAACTCAGCAAATAAAGAAATAAAAGAAGGCATTCAATATGCAGAGCTTAAGCAATCCAAAACAAGTGAAGACGTGCTTGCAAGTGACCTAGGGAAGTGCGGCATTACTACAACGTACGAGATCGATAAACATATGATTTCAGCCGAACTTAGGAAAATCAAATCCAGTGAAGAAAGGCTTTCGCTTGAACTACAGCAGAGAAAAGTCTGCGAATTGCTGCTTTTTGGTGAGATTATCCAGCTGCAAACTTATGCGGCCTGTGAGACATCTGGGGCTTTGTCTGAGAGGGACAGGTCTACGACAACATCACAAGGATTAGTTGAGGACATGACAGGAGCAGGCCATTGCCAATTGAAGAGAAGCTGCGAGGCATCGGAGGAGGATGCAATGAGACAGCCATCGTCTGGTGAAGAAGTTCCAGCTTCAACAGCAGCATTGCAGAACCACTCCAAATTAAGTCGCCTGTCAATCATCGACCATTTTCAGAAGAGAATCACTGCACAGTCGGAAGAGATTTTGCAGTGCAAGGAAAAGATCGAGTTGCTGCTGTACAAAAGTCTCTTGACTGTCAGTCAGAATCGGTCTGTTCGCGAAGACCTATCGGATACTGGGATCAAAGGAGGAGATCCCGTGAAGGGGTCCAAGGCAAAAGCGCAGGCTGCAATGATGAAGAAAGCAAGCCAAACAATCGACATTCTGTTCGAGCAGTTACGAAAGGAACAGGAGTTCCGAGAAAACCTGTTCACGCTGCATGACTTGAAGAATAAAGAACTGTATCGACAGATTTCGGTGCTCAACAATATGGTTGTTACATCTCAGCATCAACTGAATAATGTAAGAATCCACTATTTTGCTTCTATTCTCTGAACTTTTATCTTTAATTTCCAGCCACTATTATCCTCTGCATGTGAGTTTGGTTTGATGAATGAATACGTCATCTTGTACCTGTTAATGCTTCATTTCTTTTTATACAGCCTTTTGTTGTGCCTCTGTATTGTTCAAGTTTCTTGAGAAGTTGGGAAACCTCTCTAATTTCTAGCATTTATGGAAATTATGATGACTGTGATGGTAGTGATGAGGAAGATGCTGCTACGACGGTGCTGATGGGATTATGAGGATGATGTTGAATTTGTTGCCATGGTTAAGAAGGTGATTCCGGTGATTTTTACTCCTGCCAAGAGAAATATGGCGCTATTTTGCTTTATTATAAAAAAAATTCATAAAACTGGAAGAGGATCAAGTGAACTTATTGTATTGTATTGTATTGTATTTAAACATTTATAAAGCGCCTCTAGTAGGGTGAACCGTTCAGAGGCGCTTATGTAACTTATTAATAGTTCAGATGGATCTATCTGTACACGATATATCAGACAATGCTTTAAATTTATGCTCAGGCACTGCTTTAAGACTTACCCTACAAGCCTATTTAGTAGTGCTTGAATTTGAAAAATTACAAATCAAAACATTAATTTTTTGTCTTTTCTATTAGATAACTCAGATATGGAGAGAGCCAGCTAAACATGCTGAAACTGATGACGTCAAAAATCCTCCTCAAGAGAATAGCTTGGCCAAGAGTGCTGCGAATCAACATTCTGCACCTTCCAAAGCTTTCCGAAGTGGAAGCTCAGACAAGGCTTTCATTGGGGCTGATCATAGCAAGAAAATCAGAAACACTAACTCAACGGCCAAAGGTCGTGGTGCCGCAGAGACGAGGATGGCCGGTAAATTGGACAACCGTCCGTCTCGATCCGCTGACTTTCAGAAAAGTGCCGCAATGTCAGGTAGGAAGAAAAGCAAAGAACCGTCCGCAGCATTCAACTCGAGAGTGATGAATAACACGGAAGCATCGTTAAAGAAGGTTGATGATCTTCGCCAGAACTACGACGACGACGACGACGACGAACACGGTCCATCCGTGAATAAGCGCGACGCTAAGTCTTACGAAAGCTGTGACGACAAACGAAGTGAAGAGCTCTTACTTCAGTTTCTTGCCTTCAGTGGCGCAGAAATCGACCAGCCGCCCATTTCACCAGACGATGAACTTGTCGCTTCTGCGTCCGAAAGCTGTCGAGCGCAAAGGAATGGTAACAAACGCCTTTCACTGTCTCTGCCACCTAGGCTGGGTGCTCAGAAGGTGTCGCCTGTCTTCAAAGGGAAGCCCACGATGGCCTATAAGAAATTGACGCACTCTGACAGATCAGATGTTGTTCACTCTCCTGATCAGCTGTCGGCTTCTACATCAGTGTTGCTGCCAGCCGAAGACGAATGCAGTCAGGATTGTCCTCTCGATCTCTCCTTCTCTCGCAAGTCGACATCTCCTCAAAGTTGTAAAACTGTTAAACCGAAACGAGACACGCCTAGTAAACTGACTAAAAGGCAGCCTTGGTCTCCGTCAAAGACCGCTAGGACAACTGATTCCACTCTTTTGAATCGTAGTGTAAAGAAGGCTGCAAGAAATCTGGAACCGCAAATTATGAAAGGCCTTAAAGCAGCACGCGACTCCGTTGTTGAACGTCCTAGAAGTGCTGACTGTGGCTCTCGCACTAAAGGTGCCAAGAGATCGTTTACAGCACTGAAGCAACTGACGAATGAAATGAACAACTATTTCGACTCGGTGGCTGAAGTGTACCCCGAGGAAATCAGTTTGGACGTTGTCAATTGTTTCTCCGCTGATGATGACAACCTGACGACGACACAAGGTCTAGGTTTTGGCTCACGTGAATCAAGGAACAACCGCAGCCAGAACGAAACAGACATCCTCCACCAGCAAAGAAATGAAGCTCTTTCCAATTCTTTTCCCATTTCATCAGAAATGTTTTCTGTAATGGCAAGCCAGTTTGTTGAGATGTTAGCAGAGAGCCATTTGAAAATGCCCGACAAGTGCAACACGGGCATTGGACCAAGGAGTGACTCTAGAGCATCTTCTAGACAATCAGCGGCACATAAGTCTCCGAATCGCCAGGGTCTTGAGTCTACTGGCAACTTGCGTACTGGTGGAAATGTCAGCCCTGCGTGTGGATCTGTTCTGGAAAGCAAACCTAACACTATGCCCTCAACAGCTTCCTTCTTTTCAGATAGCGTTGAGCCGTCCGTTCAAGAGAGTAGAAGCACGTGCACTCAGAAAACCCAGAACGAGAAATATCCTGTGCTAGATGATGGCAAGCAGAGCCCAAGGCCAAATCTAGCGTCCAGGCAGAAATCTGAGCCAACTAGCCACAAGAGACCATGGCATTCAACCAGTCAGCATCATTCATTAGGACCCGTGAGTGACGCAACAAGTGGCAGAAGAGATGGCAGTCTCGGCTATGCGTGCAGTCCTTCTCTTCAGAAGAAACTGGGTGTGATGAAAGCTGATCAGTCACAAGCGAAACTTGGTAACGAGCCCAAACGTCCGAGACGCATGGCAGCAAAACCTTTGCTGGTAAAGCCAGTCAGAGGCAAAGGTGGTTATGCTGCACTTGCTAAAAAAGTCAGCTGGAATGCTGATGGAAAGAACACTCAGCTGCAGAAACCAAAAACGAAATGCTCCAGGGAGGATGGCGAAACGAGCGTCACAATATAAAAGAGTGAACAATGGTAGATGATGATGATGATGATGAAGCTGATTCACGATCTGTTCTGGCCTCAATAGTCTGAAAGTTTCTGTGTATATAACTGGATATCTTATGCTGCCTATTTTATTTCCATCTGTAAAGCAGTACCAAAAATTTCAATGAATAAGAAATTGCCTAGTATTCATTTATGTAGCACGAAAGCTTTTGTCTATACGTAGTAATGAAAGCTTTTGTCTATAAAATATTACATCCAACAATTTCGTAGATCTTTAAAACCAAGATCTTGTTATAGTCTTTATTTTCTATTATTTTCTATTATTTATTGATCACCACTGCTGATGGTAAATGACTTTAAAAATTACAACTTTTATTGTTTGGTTGTTTCTTTACAGTCTGCTGCATTTGAAGCTTTGTGAATTTTAAAGTCTGCTGTATTTGAAGCTATGTTGTGAGTTCATAGGTTTTACTAAGCCTTCAAAGTTATTGACTAGGGGCTGTCCATATATTATGTGCACACAGAGTGGGGAGGGGTCACCCGATTTAGGTGATTTTGTGTACGGGTGCGTACAGTGGGTAGGGCTTGACAAAATGTAAGCAATTTTGACGTCCCTATTAGCAGGGTTTTTTAACGTGCAGTTCTACACAAAATGTGCAGTTGTAAATGAATTTGTGCAGTTGTGAAAGCAATCTTGTTCAGTGATAAATGGTGATAATCAATAAATAAAAAAGGTAACTGCAGCCTGTTTACCATGGAAGAGTGAAATGGAACAAAGGGCTTGTGCAGTGAAAAATAGATATGTTTTAAGGAATTTTTGGAATTGCACAACTTCTTCGTTCCTTTCCCATCATCCATGGCAAATTACTTATAATCGGAGGACAATGACCGTTTTTGCTAGTTTTAATGTACAGAAGTGCTTTTACAACTGCACATTTTTTGTACAACTGCACGTTAAAAAAGCCCTGGTGAAAAATATGCAGGAAGACCAAATTTCAAGTGGATGAAAAAAGGTCATCAGATTTTTTATTTCCAGTGACTTGCAACATTTTTTGGAAGACTTCTCACAAATTACTGAAAAAGGTCGCAAGAAATTTTTATCAACAAACCCACACTAGATTAAAGTTGCTGGTTGTACTAAAAATTTCGTAAAAAAGCCCTGCCCATTAGCTTATTTATAACTCATCCAATGTCATTTGTGATTTTTGGCCTAGGGATTAATATATATGGTCCAAGTTAGCACTTATATATATATATATATAGTCGAACATTCATTCATTCATTAATTCATTTCGTGAATTTATATAGCGCTTCTTCAAAAAACCTACTCAGAGGCGCTCCCAGCCCAGCCACAGCTAAAATAATAAGTTTTGAGCGACTTATAAAAAGCAGGTGAATTTAGTCTAGGCATAAGTCGCAAGTTTAGTGGGAGGCCATTCCAGATAGCGGGACCCACAATAGAAAAGGCTCGGCGCTGTCTTGTAGAAGTGCGAGCCCGAGGAACCAAAAGCTCCCCCGTAGTCGTAGAGCGAAGAGCTCGACGGGCGGCAAGGTCAGAGACAGGACGACAAAGAATAGACAGGTATGATGGAGCACAATCAGTAAGGCAACGCCAGACAAGTGCAGCAACTCGGTAGGAGATGCGCTGTGAAACAGGGAGCCAGTGAAGAACATCACGCATATAAGCAGAGACGGGGGAATATTTAGGAATGCGGCCAATGAGGCGAGCAGCCGAACGAAGAACTCGTTCAAGGCGCCCAATTAGTCCAAGTGGCAGGCCCATGAGTACCGAACTGCAGTGATCGATTCTACTGGTGACAAAGGCATGGACAAGCGTCAGAGTAGCACTATGAGAGAGAGAGATCTTGAGACGACTCGGAGTTGCCGAAGCTGGTAGTAGCAACTACGAGTGACCAGATTGATATGCTTTGAGAAATTGAGCTCTTGATCTAGAGTAATTCCAAGGTCTCGGACTGTGAGAGAGAAGGATATGTCAGGAAAAGTTGCTGCTAGTAAGTGCAGGTCAATGGATGCCAATTGCCTGCGAGTACCAAACCAGATGAACTGAGTTTTAGAGGGATTTAGTAACAGACGATTAGATGCCATCCATGATGAGAGAGCATCAGTGGCATTGGACATTAAGGATACAGTGGACACTGCATCAGTGAGCATAGGCCTGAACATGGCGGGTGATCTGTGCATGCTTTGTACACGAGGAGTGGCAGCTTGAAGTAAATAGGCGTATGTACGCTCACAGACAGGAAGCCAATGTAAAGAATGAAAAACAGATGAGACGATCTCTATAAGAGCTAGAGAGAGGGGGTTTGAGTTTCAAACACCCCCCCCCCCATCTATCTTAGAACCCCATGGTCAGGATGAGAATTGTGGGGTCAGCCTTTCTTAAGGCTTAAAAGTGTTTTCACACCCCAAATCCAAGTGGATCATAGTTCAACCCCCAGTTATTTTTCCACAATTCTCACACTGCCCATATAGTAAAGTATGTTTTCACACACCAATTTCAAGTGGACCATAATCCTACCCCAGTTATTTTTCACAATTCTCACACTGATGATAATATTATTAATTATACTGACGATGATACACTTAGGCCAGTAGGACCTAAAGGTTCTAACCTAATTAGGGTGTCACGGTGCCTCTTGGGGTTAGTCTGGTTAGAGTTCCCTCTCCTCGTCCCCTCCTCATCCTCCTCCACCTCCTCTTTTACTCTGTCTTCTCTTTCCTCTGAATGTGTTTAATTTGTATTTTGTTTTCATTGTCTGCCTTCGTGGCGAACGAACGTAGGCTTATTAAATTTTAGGATATGGGCTAGGCTAATAATTTAGGCATTAATTAGGCCCTATAAGTATTAGCGCCGGTGAATAAACTGGTCCCCATTGCAAGTTTGCAACGCCCCATGATGTGGCTTTGGCGGGCGCTGAGAAATTCTTGAAGATTTAGGCCTACGTTTCATTATGGGAGTCAGATGGCGCATTGGATAACACACTGGCATGGAGGGCGGTCTGCAGCCAAGGTTCTTTGTGCTAATTGATCTTGGTCTGCAGCGGAGCTGAGTTCGATTCCCGAAGGCCCCCCCCCCCATCCCGTAGGGCCGATCTCGATCGACGTGCTTCGTAAGCTGCTATTAGCGTTCTTGTACTGCAGGCTGTCTGTTCTGTTGGTAGTTAATCAGATAGTTGTTAATTAAGATAACTGTTTACTGTAACAAGTTGCGGTTTGTTGAATAAACGAAAATTATTATTTATAACAATTTACTGTATTTACATTAAAATCAGTTAATTGCGCAGAGACTCAGATGACGTCATTGGAAAAGTTTTGGATGTTTAAGCGATGTGTCGTCGGTGTTTGGATTAAAAGAAAGCGGCGATGGCGGTAATTCAGTTTTACGAACTCGTTTTAAAAGAACGGTAATAATAGTGTAAACTGAGATCTTCTTACTGTATTGATTGGAAGTTTTCGTGACTTTGTAACTGAAAGGAGGTGTGCTGGGACCGCATTCGTATAGTGTAGCGGTACATTAATTTTATGAAGTCTAACTTGTTGTGTATACACACTGATTAATTAAAAAAATTCCGGCCATTTGTAATTTAAGGCATGAAAACATTTGTCGGGTTTAGACGCAATGGTAGACTTCGCGGATATTCACATAATGTGGGACGGATGTGAAGCCCCATGGATAATATCAGTTCTGGTCATATCGAAAGTCATGGCGGATCCAGATGTTAGGAGATGAGCAATTGGTCGATTTGACCTGTGACCTTTCGGGTCAACCTGCATACGAATTTGCGCACTGCGCTTGTATTACTTTGTGGTGGTGGTCAATAAAGAAGATTGTGTGATGATGTCAACCCGAATTCCCGAAAACGTTCAAAATATACAAACCCGATTTCCGAAAACAGTTTTATAGAAAGCGGCCGAACTCCCGAAAACAGTTTTTAGTATTAAATTAAATACACGACATAATCTATCTGTGCAATTTATATAGCGCCCCTTCAAGGAATAAATAATGGTCCTGTTAGTGTTGTTAAAACAGTTTAGTGACAAAAAATTTGGGTTGCACTTAGAAAATCTTTTCAGGGATCCGGCTGGTATTCGTTTCGGAGATCTGGGCGGTATGACTCGGGTTTTTCCGGGTTGCTCACCATACAAAAGTGTGAAGCCAGCAGCATTTTCAGATTACCTGTTTTAGTCATTTCGACTCATTTGCCTTTTTTTATCTTGATGTAATTATCGTCGTTTGGCAGTCTGTAGCCAGTTATATTTCAGTTTTTGAAAATACAGTTTTAGGTTTTAATTCAGTTTTGGGTTTGTGATTATTTTTATTTCAATTCAATTTCAGTCGAGTTTATTACGGTTTCAGTGTTGAATTCAAATAATTTTCTTTTCATTTCAGTTGATGGTAACATTTGTTTTCAGTTTCTACCTCTACACATTTGCATCAACTGACAACAGCATCGATGTATATTATATAACTATTACACATGCTGTAATATTTAACGAGTCAGGAGCACTTCTGAATTGTTGCCTTGAAGAGGCACTGTATAAGTTAAAGAATGGACTAGGCAATTGAGCAGTGAGTAACAAGCTCCAACAGTGACAGGACTATAATTCTCCACTATTTTTCTGCCATGTTACTTTTCTGTGACGATATGGTATAGAAATAATAGAATTTGAAACATGTATTTATGTTACTATGCTACTGACTGATTACCTAGAAACACTGTTACACTGCACAGGAATGCTTCATTAGATAAGTAATGATTAAAATCAAAAGTGTGTATTGTTACACAGTTGATACAGGTGAATTTTTTGTTGTTGTTGGCAGCTATGAAATGAGTTCGTCAAGAAATGATTTCTTGTTTCACTAAAGTAAAAGTTTATCCATCTAAAGTTGGTGGTTTCTTGATTGGAATCGTTGCGAGCAATCACGGAACAAGACATGGTACTTGGATAAGCGTCTGTAAAAAGTTCTGTAATTCCCTTGAAGAGGATTTTGAAGAGATTAACGCTACAACATATACTTTCCTAATTGGAGGTAAGAATAATTAGCAAACTGATTCCTATTGTGCATCTATATATATAAAAATGAAACTTTCCAATAGTTTGTGTAAAGTGTTCTCGAAACGTACCGCACAGATTGTTTTGAAAATTTCACAAAACCTTCCATTCCTATCTGAGAGTGTCCATTTTTCTTTTTTTCCGAAAACACGCAATATTTTCCACAAAAAGTGAAGTTTGCATTCCGCTCGACCGCCATTTGCAAATTCAAAACCGCACGTTGCCAGATTCACAGACGCCTTGACAGTGACTGCGACCATGCAGACGAAACATGAATGAGGTTGCGTGCCGTGACGTCATAAGCGATTCGCATAATTATTTTGCGACCTTCTTGGTTCAGGGAGGAAAGGAGCAGAGGGAGCGGGACGGAGGGGGAGGGAGGCGGCGGGGAGGGGGAGGGGAGGTGGAGGGGCGGGGAGGGGGAGGGAGAAGGGGAGGGGGAGGGGAGGAGTCTTTTCTGCCACAGCAACGCGTGGCCGGGTACAGCTAGTTGTGAATGAAAAATTAATTGCTGCAACTTTCAGAATCATTGAAAATGCAATTCAATAACTTGCCATGTGCGAACATATTGAAAAATAATATAATTGTACCACATAGGTTACTTTACTTCCAGTTGACCTAACTTAAAGCTGCATGTCACTTTTCTGTAAATCATTGCATTCTGGTGAATATATCTGATTTAGCAATTTAAACATTTTGTAATGAATTACTTATAATGGATGTATGCGTGGCAATTTCTAATTACAATTACATGTTCATTGCGCACCTAGGTTCAATAATCAGGATAAATAAGATGTATAGTTTGGAATGTGGGATACAATGCCAGATTTACCATTCAACTAGAGCAAAGCTACTGCCTCCGGCCTCGCAATCCACAAGGGCCTCACCATTTTTTTATATGTATTAATTAATGTTAAGATTATTTTTAAAAATTGCTGTTGAGTGGATTGAAGTTTTGGTGTTTATGCTTTAGACAAAATTTCATACAACATCAGAACCATGCATGTTATATGATGATGTCACAAAAAATTTTAGTTACCGGTAGTTGCTTTGCTTAAATGTATGTAGATTGTAGAAACTGCACCAACATATAAATCGTGCAGTGTAGAATTTGTGAACTGGAATTATTTGTAGACTCCACTGTGTGGCATCATGGTTGAAGAGGGATCTGTCATGGAAATACCCGAGAGAAGGTCTTCAAGAGCGAAGATCGCGAAACGAGTGTTTGAAATTGAGGCAGATGGACCATCAACAGCGAACAATAAGTCTACTAGTGGAGTTAAGGTGAAAGGAGGAGCTGCTCCATCAACAGCAACAGCAGCAGAGTAAGCTACTCTTCTACAATTTAGCCAGTTTTTAAGGCAATCAGTTTTTATCTAGTACTTAATCAGTTTAGTTATATTGGCTGCGACTAGGATGTGTTTTAAAGTTTCTAAAAGAACTAGGGTTGTTGATTTTAATTGGCCTTGTAGAAAAGCCGCTATTCCCAGATATACAACGATAAACAAAGATGTCAGCCGCTGGGATTCATTGCAATCGACTACGTTTTCAATGTAAGAAAAGTTGGGTGAAAAGTGGTTCTGCAATTAATTCATGTCATTCACTGACAGAATTTATATTAGCTTTAATTTTCGCTGCTGCAAAATGTCAAAATTTGACAAAATGCGTGACAAGGTTGCATTCTAAGTGCTGCATCACACTACCATATCATAGGATATATATATCGTATTGTGGGTCAATGGCCTCTTGTATATAATGGTCCATGAGTGTGCGCTGCTAATTAGTTTGTTTTCATGACAGCCTTTGATCTTATTGTCAGATGGAATTCAGGAATCATCTCCTATTATTTTTATTTTATTTTCTATTTAAATTATTTTTAAAATGAATTCGATTATTGTTTTGTGAGCATCAAAGCCATTATTCGTTTTTGAAAGCAGTTATGAGATTTCCGATTGTGTGCTTTTGAGATATTGGTGGAATTAAATAACAGGCAATTATTATATTTGATTTGTAGTTTCATCACTCCAAAGAGTATAAAACATTCTCCAAATGGTGAAGTTCCGACACGGAGGGTCATGTCATCACTTCATAATCTTGGTAAAAGTCTTATTCAGTATTGAATCAATTTAGATTCTATTCAAGGATATAGAGTAGGTTTTAGAAGGGGAAGAAGTTAAAAACAAGGAGAAATATTATGTATACCCACTAGAATTTATCATACCATAGTCTGTTCAACGGAGGGATGGGGTGGTGAAAAGCAACAAGCAATTTTCAATTCTCCATCCTATTAATGCATGCTGGAATTCATTAGCCTTCACATCTTAATATTCTAAGGTGAACCCCCAATCTCAATCTCAACTAAATGTATCGAGACATGCATAGCACGTGAGAAAAAGCATACTAATAGAGGCCTAACAGTAGATGCGCACTGATACAAGCATTTTACTTTTAATATTCGTCTATTAATTCTATGAGAAATTAAAGTTCACGGTTTTTTAGCACAATGTTGGAAGTTTTCATGTGTGCTGTGCTTTTGTTTCTTCTCATGAGAATTTTTTTATATTTCGCTTTGACGCTAAAAAGCTGGATTCTTATATGTTGAATGCAGCCCACAGCTGACCTTGTATGGTTCCTCCTTAAATATTAGCTTGCTGTCTGTTTTGACAATTCTTATCAGACAGTTCACAACTGATGTGTCTGAAACTACAGCAGAATTACGATGTAACCATCATCTTTGTTCCATCGACTAAACTTATCTGAACACGATTAAGCACAATTTTAAAGTTTAAATTAGGAATTAATAATTTCATTCTGTGTGTTGTGTGTATGAATGCATGTGTAGTTGTGTACATGCATGATCAATAGGTTTGAACTGTCTCGAAAAGACCTCCAAAGATCCATAGACAACTAATACCAAGTTTCATTTCAAAATTGTTTACTGTATTTGTTTGATTTTTGTGTGGCCCAGAACCGCTAATATTCTCGTTTGCGATTTACTGTGATCAATGAGTTGGATATGTTGAATGATTTTTGGCATTTGGTTTTTGCAATGTTAACGTGTTGCTTGTATTGCAGGCAATACTTGCTTCCTGAACAGCGTTTTGCAAGTGCTATATCACACCCCACAGTTTCAGGATAAGATAACTCTTCTTGGCTCTGAGGTCAAGTCCACAATGCTTGCACTTGATCTTCTACAGCAGCTCAATTATGTAAGTTATCTTTATCCTAATGCACATCTTCTATATATTTGTATGCTCATTTTTAATTGGACATTGCATGCGTTCTTGTTACTCTCATGTATGAAACTTGGAAAGTATGAAAGCACTTTGCTATGTTGAAATTTTTTTTTTCAAATACGTTAAATCTAATATTTTGGTCTGAATAAATTGGCTTATGACCCTGCTTTACTAACCATGAAGTGAAGCACCTATCATCTAAATGACTGAATGGTTAATGTGCATTAAATTCTATAAAAATATCTGTTATTGAACGGTTTCAACTTCTTAGAAAGGTTTTCATTTATTGAGAACGTGCTACTCTATCGAAATGTGCTACAGTGGACGTCAATTAAGTGCTCATGAATTAGCTCTCATTATGTTATTGATAACCTCTTAATGTCGTAAACTTATAACAGCGCTGTGCACATTCCACTGGTCGGAGTACCGATGGGCAGTATTACAATTTTTTATTGCCACAATTAGCGAGTTTTGGATTTGCCGACAAGACCAAAGACATCCTTCTCCTAGATCAGATTGAGACTGAAACATTTGACTAAGGTTTCGCGAAAATACTGCATTCTGTTTATAGTGACAGACATATTTTAGAATGTGAATGACCTGTAAATAGTTTGCAAACTGTATTTGTTTTTTCTTGAAATTTCATTCAGGATGGACTGGATATGACCCATGG
The DNA here is from genome assembly GCA_945859605.1 of Lumbricus rubellus. NCBI lineage: Eukaryota > Metazoa > Annelida > Clitellata > Crassiclitellata > Lumbricidae > Lumbricus > Lumbricus rubellus. The sequence continues at coordinate 26,912,365 of OX243813.1, read as the reverse complement.
CATTGGCTGGATTTTGGTGTCAAGATTGAGTGAGGTATGTACTGCAAGTTTAACTAATATGGATTAAGGTAAAAAACCTTAATTGATTGACAAGGTACATGGTGATTTGTTGGGGTATGAGTGTCATTTGAAACAATAGTTGATGTTAGAGACATTGAATAAATGATTGGGTGGAGGATATGTTGGCTGAAACGGAAACGTGACTGCATGGGTCTTACCTAAGTTGGACAATATTTCCTTGTGGGCTATGTGACTGGACATGGATTCGCCAGTGCTTTGCATGAAAATGGATTCCAACTGCATTTGCAAAATAGATGAATGCGGGGAAAGGTAGACCTGATTTTCTCATGCACTTTCTCCGTCTGGGTACATTATGCTCCTAAATTTGTCACGGATAAGGCTCGTATACGATATTTCGGTTTAGATAACCTGTATATGTTTTGTCAGTGGCAAGTGTAATCTACTGTTTACGTAAAACGCATTTGACCCATTATTACTTGTATTTTTAGCTGCTTAAGCAAATGAAGAAAATTGACGATGACATTGCAGAAGGAATTGTTATCCGGTTTCCTGCCGTAAGACCCTACAATCTTCTGGAAACAATTGAGTATGTAAATTATTAATTATCCGATGGTTAGTTTCATTAATGTGCATTCAAGATTTGTTATATCAAAGTCTAATTGAGGCTTAGAATGCATTCACTTCCACTTGCATATTCTCAGAAACTACTTCACCACCCGGATGATGAAGAAGACACTTGGCAAGATTTTCCAAATCTTGCAATGCTCAAATGTCCAAAATGATGATTTGGATAATTAAATTAAAAGTGCAAATGAAGAAGACTCATTTTTGAGCTCTGTTAGAATTGTTCAGTCGTTTGATGAGATGTGTTGTTGGGTGGATGATTTCTGTCTGGACTAAATTTAAGATAAATTGTTAATAGAGCTGACATTTTGCCACATTTTATTAACGTTGTGACAAAACATATAAATCCGGATCATGTTTCTGAGTTTTAATATTGACAGGGCTATGTAATAAATTAGTGGTTGCCTTATTTTCTGCATTTAATGAAAATTATGTTACTGAACTCCTTGTGAAACATAATTTGTTTAATATCTGATAGATATTTATGGTCACCTTTTTCAGGGCAATCAGTCCTGAATTCAAAGGTAATCAACAACAGGACGCACATGAACTGCTGAAATGTGTCCTGATGAACGTCGACGAAGCATCTAACGAACTGAACGCATCGAGGTCAAAGTTGAAGCTGTGCCTTGACGATCGGTCTCGCGAGTGCATCGTCCACGACATCGTTAAGAATTTGGAATCGAGTGCTGCGAGGAGGAAGAAGCTGAAAGCGAATGGTTTGCTGTTTGAGCCAACCAACCACACAACAGATAGCGTAGATATAGAAAACGATTCATCTGTTAAATTGCGTGACAATTTAAAAACTGAATTAGACGAAGACACGAGTTGCAGAGCCACCGCCGCCGACAGATGCAACTTATCGACGTCGACTGACGTTTCGAGTGGAGAAGAGTGGACGTCGCGCGGAGCCGTGAAACGGAAGCGCGGTCGGTCAGACTGCGACGGCAAGGATCGCATCCTACTCGATGAGGAAATCTCGGTGAGGCTGAAGCCGTTTCGAGTGGCCAACGATCAATTTCCATCGAGTCAAGTCAGTTTCATCCGTTTGAGTCCGTTGTTGAGAAGTCAGCTGGAGCATGAGAGTGTGCAGAACTGCTGCGTTCCTTTGCACCGATTTGACAGTCGTCTGGGGATGCGTCTTGCCAATTTTGCGACTGGAGTGACGTCGAATCTGGTGACGGAACTGTTTCAAGGTATGATGTCGCTGAAGACGAAATGCCTCAGCTGCTTGAAAGAGACGGAAAGAAAGGAGGAATTCCAGGACATTTCGCTGCCGATAAGAAAACCGACGGCAGTTCATAGCAGGAACAACTCTAATGCAGACGGTAACAAGAAGCATAATAAGCATGGTGTGTATCGTGATTAGTCTGTTTTCCCAAATTTGATGAATAATTAAATGAATCTATTACAGTATACCGTTATGACTTGCAAGGCTCCCCATTGAGGGAACGGTTTCTGCAGCTCGAGTTAGCTCGAGCCCCGCACTGAAGAGGTTAAAGAAGGCACAATGTTTATTTGTGATCATGTGTAATTATGTACAACTAAGGAACACGTGAAAGCAGTGCTTTACATTTGTATATCAAGGAGCAAGGTAGTTTAGTTTTGCTTGCTTGCATCTTGCTGTTTGTCCCTTATTTATGTGGGTTTTTATATCGTACCGGTAAATTTTAAGGATGATTTGCGTATGTCAGCCATGTGACTGCCGTTGTTCTTGTCTTGTCAGTTACTGTCCTCCAGCTGATCCTTTCCATTCTTGACGAAGTGGAGCGACTTGACGGTGACAACTGCTACTATTGTGAAAGCTGTCAGCTTCTCGTGACAGCCGAACGCCGGTTGCACTACGAGATTCTGCCCAACATTCTCACGATTCACTTGAAGCGATTCGCCATGCAGCACAGCAGGTCTTCTTTGTTCAGTTGTTCATTGTTTTGTTTACATTAAGCATTAATTGTTGTTTTGTCTTCTCAGTTATTCATTGTTTTTTTACATCAAGCATATATTGTTGTTTGTCTTCTCAGTTATATATGCATAGCATGAAAGAACTTGTTTTAGGCAAGTTCGAAGGTTGCCCTGTTATTCGACTGTGCATACATTACCGGTACTTAGTCAATATGTTTTTTAAAGCTGAAAGTATTATAAGTCACTCTTTAACTATCGGTTAGTGCTGAATGGTAGTAACGGCAGATGACCAGAAGGTACTGAATGGTACTTGACAGGTCTTGTCAGATCATAGACGCGTGTCGCTTCGTGGTCAATATATTTTACGAATGCTTATTAGATTATTTCTAGCATATTGATGCCTTCGAATTCCTTGAAAATGCCTCATTTATTGTAGAATTTTGCAAATTTAAAGCTCACTTTAAAAACAGTCTCTATCTTTTTGTAGTTCTAGCTTCACGAAAACGTTCGATAGAGTGGACATTCCTTTGGAACTGCCATGCCTTGAGAGCAACTGTAGGAGCCGAGGTGGACCATGTCACAGGTACTGAGAGGGGAAGGCGGCCATTTTCAGGCCATTTCAGCTTCTGTAGAACTTGTTGAGAAAGTGGCAGTAGTCATAGAAATAGTAGTATATTATGGTCTTAGTGTGCTTACATTTTGCAAAAAAATTCGTAAATATCTTCAGGTGTTGCAATTAAGGTTGCTTTTGCAGCTGGTTTATCTTTTTTGCATGAGCAATGTGTTTATCTGCGCCGAAGGTACATTCTCAAAGCATTTAGTCTTCAAGCATGTGTTAAATTGTGCTTTGTGTAAGTTCTCTAATTTAAAAATATGTGGTTCACATCCGCTGAATACAAATTGCATTGATTATAATAACATTGAAAAGTAGCAATTGGGTTTTTTTTGTCGATTCTATGGCATCATGATCAGGGAGTTTCGTGTGGAAGCAACATGTCTGATGCAATTGCCCTGTGTTTATGATTATAGGATTCTTTTCATGTTGTTTGGGCTTGAGATAAATGAAAGTAATTTGCTTCCACAAGACCCCTGAAGAATATGGCAGACTACTTTCTTTCATTATCAATATTGCTGCTGTTTAACCCTTTAATACCGATATGGTAGTAAATGGTATGGGAAATCCTATACCCTCCGGCATTAAAGGGTTAAACGTAAATTGATTTAAATTGTAGGTATTCGCTGTATGGAATAATCTGTCATGCGGGTAAATCCGTGGCATCTGGTCATTATACTTCGTACGTGAGAGTGCCTTCGAGCGGCAAAAACGACAGTCCTTTGTCTCAGTCTCGCGACAAAAGGTCATCACCTAATGGACTTTCACCTGATGACGGTTCAGTTGTAAGCAGGTTGTCTGGTGGCAATCAATGTGACAATGACACATCCCCCCTTGACACATCAGGCGTGACTGAGGACAGTTACGTCACTGCACTGTCAGAGAAGAACAGCAGCAGCTGCAGCAGCTTCACGAATGGATGCGTTACCATGCACGACATCTCGCTCGTTTCAACCTCCGACTCCAGACCTGAATCTAGAAATTCAGTTGCGCCCGATTTAGTCGGCTCTGGCAAAGATCCAGCTGGTCACTCGGGTTGCTGCCACGCACCACGGCCACCAGGACGACCTAGGAAGAGAAAGATGTGCTGCTTACATGGCGTCAAATGTGGAGATCCAGAGGTCAATATGAGCGCAGTGAGCGCTAGTGTCTCTACAGAAACTGATTTGACATCTCGCTCTTCTGATGAGGATGACTCGTTGTGGTATAAGTGCAATGATGACGTTATAACTGAAATGAGTAAGCAACAGCTTGCTAGTTTGCTGAAGTCGTCGGGCAACGTCACACCTTACATGCTTTTCTATCACAAAGTCTCACTTCCAACTCTCTAGGTTTACATTAAGAAGTCTTTTAACTGATTAATTCTGGTTTTCGCACTAGCAGTGTATAGAAGGAACTTCTTTTCATATGCAATATTCCTCTGCTATTCTGGTTGGACTTTACATAAAGACTGTACATATATAATTATATATATATATATAACTGTTGTATATATTTTAGCATTTTCAGCACTTTTACTGTGTTTATGCAGTTTTAACATCTCTGTTTGTTGTTTGGTATTTTACTGAAGATCAGTGCCTTCACGTGGAAGGCATTCTAAGTGAGCTGTGATGTTTGGTGATTTTATATGCTTGAATTGTTCTTTAAAAATATTTCAGTTAAGAATTTGTTGCGTGATGCACGCCTATACAAGCACTAATAAACTTAGAAAGTTGTTAGCCTTGTTTTAATAAATTTCCAAGTGGTAGAGCTCTGTACACTGTACAGTTTGCTGTTGCCTATGAAGGTGAGGGAGAGATCTGCTAATTTTTTAAGCATTATACCATGACAACTGGAGATGTCTCTGCATACAGATTTTGACATTAAAAAGACTAACAATGTGGTAGGATTCTGACAAAGACAGATTGTCAGACATTTGAGGTGTATTGTCTTATGTCATCCTAAGGCTGTGTTTTGTTCCAAACCGCAGTCCAGGAGGCAGAAGAAAAATTCATACGAGGGAAGAATATCTTTAGTATACATGCATTTGAGTAGTTTGCCTTTATGACACACGGTTTTTACCTCACAACGATGATCTGTTTTGGCGGAATGGAAATATTTTGTCAACTTTTTATTTCGATAAGTTTTTTGTGCTGTAAACATCATCTCTGCATGTTCATGGTTCATGCTTGTGTATAACTGATGCACTTCTGCCATGGCTACTACCTTGTAAGCGCATGATATCTGTTTCATATTCAATGATGATACACAAAATGTAGGGTACTCATTGGAATCCAAGTAATTTCATGTTTCATTAAGTAAATTTTCATCTCAGTATGCTGATGTATGGATATGCATGTTATATGATATGTTCAACTTATATAGCGTCATATAGGGCTCTATAAAGCCCATCGTTTGTCACTTCCTAGATATGGAACAGGAGGCTGAAATAGGCAAGCAGAGAACTCAAGAATGTAGAATATTCTTCAATTCAGCAGATTGTAATGAGTTCACCATAATTTGCGAAGTAGTAAACCGATTTTGATGCCGTTTGCGTTATTTAATTCTGAATGTATTCCTTTATTGCCCAGCAAAATTGCAGAATACTAGAGCTGTTAGTAGTTTCTGAGGATTTGGATGACATGAATAATTAATCAGACACTGTTTACTCAATTTTCTTACTCTTAACTAATGAAAGAATTAAATAGTATAACGTAACTTCAGTTGGAAAAATGATATTTTCATTCTGTAAAAAGTATTTTCAAGCAGATGACTACAGTAGCTCCCGATCCTGCATGGTTGAGTTTAATAATAATAATTTTTTTCTTTAATTGAGTGCCTGCAAACGCACTGCGCTTTACATGTACAAGTAATGCAGTAATCTTAATTAACATTAAACTTATTAGTAACTGAACAGCCTGCCTGCAATACACGGCAGTAATAGCAGCCTACATAGCATGTTCGCCCAATGGGGCTCGAACTCGTTACCTCTTGCTCTCTAGGCCAACGTGTTATCCGTTACTCTACCGAGCCCCATATGTATGTGTGTGTGTGGGGGGGGGGGGGGTTGCATCACGTGTTCATTCGTTCATTCTGCTTTTGATTGCACATTCGTTATGATACAACCTTGTTATGACATGATATTGCGATATCATATCTTCCAAAAAAGAGTTCCCAGTTTATTTGTTGTGCATGTAAAAGTTAATTTGTTTTAACCATTAAAGCATTTGAACTTGGAACATTGGTTTGTTTAAATTATTGAAAGATAGATTTTAGTTCTGCATCTTGTTTTGTTTTCTGTGGCCTTAGAATTGTGTAAAAGTAACCTCAGCCAAGTATAGACCTAAGGTGAATAAAATTATTCATGCTATCCAATATAATATGTTAGGATTATCTTTGACAACTGAGGTATAGTTTAATATACTAGATACGGGTTAAATTAAAAACATCTATATATTACAATTAGTTAATGGTTATTTACATTAGCAGGCATCAAATACAAAGCACATGCCAAAAATTTGCGCCACAGGGACTGAATTTGTGTGAGTGCACATCATAGTGCCCAGGCCCCTGGACATTTTATTAACAGGTGCATAGAGTAGGTTGAACTACCATAGTTACTGTTCTTGGATGTAGTCTATTGTAAGCATGTAATTGGCTCATTTATATATATTCTTGCATTTTATACATGTATGTATGTAACTATATGCATATGAAATTGTCAAGTTAATAGTGAAAATAAGTTAATTGCATTTGATTGTTTATAAAGACACAAGGTGTATTATCTGTATGCTTATGGACTTCTATAAAAATTTGCATTGTATACTGTGGAGTCTGCATTTGACAATTCTTGTGATGCAGATGCCAAATGAGCCTTACTGCCCAAAATACACTTCAAATTCCTCCTCTAGTGACTAGAAATCTCTTCTGAATGGACCTAAGCCAGGCATTGCATTTTCGTGCGAAGGCAGGGCTGAACTATGCAAGTGATCAAGGGTGTCCGCATGGAATTCTTTTCCCGATATCAAGCCAAAGGCATTTAATTCCGTTAAGTAGGATGTCATTAACTTCAAATAGGCGAAGACGGTTTAAAAGCTCAACGCACGCCCTTGGCTGTATTATGCAAAACAAATTTTTTTATAGGGCAACGTACGGTCTCTGTTGTCATAAGCCATCGTCAAATCTTCATCCATCCATTAGCGCAATGAGAGGGGGAGGGAGGGAGGGAGAGAGGGGAGGGAGAGAGAGAGCACCGTAAGTCCCAGACAGTCTCAGACGTTTAAAAAATCTGCCGGGGCGGAGGTTAAGTGTGCAGGGTGGGAATTGGGGGGGGTTGATGGGTTCACCCCAGTATTTCTTACAGCCCCATAGTAAAGTCTCCTTAGTTCTTTTCCCAACCCAACTCTCGCGGATCATAAGTCAAACCCCCTCACCCCACCCCCCCCCCCAGTTATTTTTCCACAATTCTCGTGCTGTACGAGTGTCGCGGTCAAACCTTACGGTCAAGTTTGACAGTATCATATCTCCAATGTAGGGCCTGTAGGCTACCAAATTCTGTGCCAGCCCCAGCAGGATTTGTGTGCTTACTATTATCCCTACTTGCGTAGAACGAACGGTCTCAATTTAACGTGTTGGATAATCCTATTAACTTTTAGTCAACATACCCATAGGCTATATTATAGCCTATTTTAATGGCATTTCGGTTAATTAACATGATGATAGCAGTAATTTTACGAGAAACCAATCGACCCAGGCTCCCTGCAGCTGGGATTAATTCAGTCCGTCTTTATTACTTCGACGTTTTGCTGATGAATGCCAGAGCTGCTTGTTAAGGCGAAATAATTACGGTGCACATTGGCTATTTTAATTTGTAGAATTAGGCCTAGCGTAGGCCTATGCTTGTATACAGGCTACATTCGCATAACATTATTTTCGGCTCTGAAATTCTTTTACTGCAGCCGAGAAATCGCGAGGTCCCCAGGATAGGCTATATATATATATATATATATATATATATATATATATATATATATATATATATATATATATATATATATATTAGGCTTATATAATGTACTATGCATAGAACTAGAACCAACTGATAGGCCTAGACCCTAGAGCATGGATCTCAAGACTAAGCAATTCTCTATGGTCTCTATGAAGAAATATACATTAGACAGTCAATTTATATAATTTATCAGTCATTTTCATGTGAAGAAACTGCATGGTGGTTATAACGATCGATGTCCTGCTTAATATTATAATATCCATTGACAATAATATTGGTAGCCTACTGCATGGAAAGATTATAGCCATAGGCGCAACCACCCTATGGGACCCACGGGACGCGTCCCCTTCAACTTTTGAGTGGTCCCCTAACTTTATTATTATGGTCCCCAACTTTTAGGACGTGATTCATTATGGTCCCCCCCCCCAACTTTTAGGACGTGATTGCACCTATGATTATAGCGGCTGACCTGAAACAACGAAGTGTCACTCAGAGCCTATCTATATAGGCCTAGGCCTAATCGACGCTACTTCTTTAAAGAAAGTCACAGCTAGACAGGCCTACTAAGGTCTTTATAGAGGTCCAGCCGAGAATGCAGCGACTGCGAGGCGATTTAAAGTAGAGCTACGTAAGCAAGTAGTAGGACAGAGGTCGGTAGGTGTGTGACTATACATTTTCTCCATGACCATTGAATGAAGTGCAAAAGAAGACCGGCGCGTCTGTTTTAACCTAAACCATAGACTAGCGGTTCCCAACCCGTGGCCCGCGGGCCAAAAGTAGCCCGCCAGACCTCAAGAAATGGCCCGCCAGACCTCAAGAAATGGCCCGCCAGACCTCAACAATGGCCCTCGTCTCTCAAAGTATTAACAAAAATATATGAAAAATTGACAATTTTGACGAAATAGAACACATAATTATTGTCTATTAGGAATTATTTTATTTTTAACTCTATAAATAACATCACATATTCTATTTTGAATCAATTACAACAATTGTATATGCTTTTAGTTAATTAAATTTTACCATTGTGGCCCCCTAATTAATGTCCTTTACCTAAGAAAAAGTGGCCCTCTTGTCCTCCAACTTAGAAAAAGTGGCCCTAAGGTCAAAAAAGGTTGTGAACCACTGCCATAGACTATAAGACCTAGGCCTACAATAATTATTATTGCGAAAACCTACAGAGTTGAGAATTGTTTGGTGAGTTGAGGGTAATTTAATTGGACCTGGTATAAAATAATTCTGGGCCTATACACTCTTTGTGTTCACTGTTAGCACGATCCAATTGTTACTGTTTGTGCAGTTTATATCAGCGTCCAACTACAGCCTGTCAGCCAGAGCATATCGTGTGTGTGTGTGTGTGTGTGTGTGTGTGTGTGTGTGTGTGTGTGTGTGTGTGTGTGTGTGTGTGTACGCGTGCGAGTGATGTGTGTGTGTGCGCGTGCGCGTATGTTTAAAAAAAATACAGGTATGAACAAGGCTATACATAATATACAGGTTTTTGTGCGTGCATGCATTATATAAGGGCTTATAGACGTACCATATAGAGCCTCGCGAGTGTTTCAGTTACATATCATACAGGCGATCAGCTGCATTTAACAATGTAGTCCTAGACTCATTATGTTTTAGACTTTTAGCCCGCGGTCTGTGTTTATTGCAGGCAGATCGCATTCATTCATGTTAGGCCTACTACAGTAACAGTTGTGCCGTCGAGTATTTCACAAGATCGTGTTGCCATGGTGATCGACGCTGCTGTGACGCACGAGTGACGTCAGCGCAACGCCGTTGAGTCGATCGGTGGTGTCCCCTGTGCAGGCGCTGCTCGCTCTGCGCCTGCTGCTCCACGAGTGGCGCCGCCCCCTCCGCCCGCGACCCTTCAAGCAGACGCAGCAGCGAAACTGGACGACGGTGCGGTAGAGATGCTGCTGGAAGGTGTCGTTGAGGAAGCAATAGACGATCGGATTGATGCAGCTGTTGCTGTAGCCCAACAGCTGCGAGAAGAAGAGAAGCATACGGTGCGAATTGTTGCCGTGATCATCTTGGAACACCGCGTACACCTGACAGAACAGACGAACGTGCAATTAAATAAGTAAGTTAGAAATTACATAGACTAGAAAACTGGTTATCTGAAAAGGAAGTTTGACCGCCTACACGCCATGTTAAATGACTGGCTGAAGTACGAGTTAACTCGTACCTGGCGGTCAACATGTTAAAAAATATGGGCATAGAAGGCAGGAAAACCTGTAAGACAGAAGGATTAAAGACAACACTCTGCCCGTAGGCCTGTATTAAGTAGGCCTAGGACTACAACATAGGCTACGCAGAGCAGTCTCACACAGTGCCTGCATGGACGCTGGGTGGGAATAGGCTACATAACAACGCCGACAAGTACAGTGCAGATACGCAATATTCGGTTAGATCACACAAGCAAAGAAAACATTTTTAATGACCGCTTATAAAAATTCAAAGGCACCAAATTAATCCAAGCATCTAACCAAAGTCACTGAATTAGCATTCCAATATGCAAGTACGCAGATCAATTAGTAGGCTACAGAAGCAGTAGTCAACAAGCTATTAGCAGTTACCATGTGGTGCTTAGAGAAACGGAAGTAGGCTAACACTGTTAATGGACTGTTGACGACTGCTGCTGGTGTGCGTCTATAATAGGCCTAGGCCTATGGCATAGCTCTATAGAATCGATGGAAGTTTACCGGTTTTATTATATGTTTATAGAGTGAGAAATAGACCAGTATTTGAAGCATGAAATTATTGGGACGCTGCAGGGTAAATTTATCATTATCCCATATAAGTATAATTGTGTTCAATAAGACAACATAAAGTATTTGTATTTGTGTGTGTGTGTGTGTGTGTGTGTGTGTGTGTGTTTGTATGTGCACTTGTTATAGCGCCCCTTCAAGCTCTCTCTACTCAGAGGCGCTCCCGAATGCAGAGCGGACACTGCATCGGAGTTTCACGCCGAAGCGCTGAGCAATTGTGAGTGAAGGACTTGCCCAAGGTCTTTACGCGGCGAGGTGGCTTCGAACCTTGAACCTTTCGGCTCCAAGGCAACGACGCCACCACTACACCACCGCGTTTATATTACAGAAAAAATTAAGAAATAATTAAAGAATGCTTCTACGGAAAAACATGTGTAACTCACAAAGCCAAAATATCCTACTTATCTTTAGTTTTGCAGCAGCCTAAGCTATAGGCCTAATGCTGCAAGACATATATATATATATACCTCAGTTGTCTTGCTGTAGAACTAGGCTACTATAGTTTGCTATTCTAACTCTCTGCTCCACTCCAGGCGTCATACAGAATAGACCCCATCATTCCCTATGGCAGTATAGTTCTACGGGTCATTGCATATACATGTATGTATGCATGTATGTATTGTATGAGCACTTGCTATAGCGCTCCTTCAAGATTTCCACTCAGAGATACTTCCGACAACAGCGCGGACACTGAATCGATGTTTCACGCCGAAGCTCATGAGCAATTGCGAGTGAAGGGCTTGCTCAGGGTCGCTATATATGCAACGGCTTGAGGTGGATTCGAACCCGCAAACTTCAGGCTCCAAGTCACCGAACATACCCCTACACCACCGCGCCCCACATGAAGTGCAGACAGACCGATGCACAAGCGCAGAATTAAACCAGACAGACAGACAGACAGACTGACAGACAGACAGCATGCAGACAGGCAGGCAGATGCATGCACGTCCTAATAGGACCTACGTTCGCTTCCCCGTGACTCTCCTGGCTCTTTCTATTGTCTTCTCAAGTCTTTTCTTTTTGACCAGGCCTGGGTTGGGAGCGCCTTTGCGTAGAGATCTTTAGGGGGCGCTATATAAATGCATGTGATTGATCGATCGATCGATCGATTGATCGATCGATCGATCGATCGATCGATCGATTGATTGATTGATTGATTGATTGATTGATTGATTGATTGATTGATTGATTGATTGATTGATTGATTGAT